>JAIUJO010000066.1:1792133-2486817 GCA_023846275.1 Vanilla planifolia
TAATATTACATAGCGATTTATCAAATTAAAGAAATAAATTTGAAGAAATGAGACAATTTTATAGAAATGTTGCATACAAAGATTCTAAGGATATTGTATGTAACGTACCTAATCATCATCTGTTAGGAATAAAAATATGATAAACTTTGTCAAAACAATTCAAAAAAATAAAAAAATAATAAATATTATAACTAATGGGATTTAGTTTATTTCAATGGCACGTGTCCAATAAAATTTGTTTCCGTTCGATGGGACTTCGTCTGGATATCATGACACTTCCGGAAGTAAATAAGCTTTAATAATAAAAAATTATTTTTAAAAATTAAGTTGAATTGTGTGAAAGTTGAAATGAAATAAACTATAGAAATATATTACACAAAATCATTGTAAAGGAATAGCCACAAAAGGAGAATTAGAGTTTCATATCTTTATAAACTAATTAAGGAATAGTTTGATCAAAAGTGATAAATTTTATGGGAATGTTATATTCAAAAATACTAAGGAGATATAAATTTTCCTTGATAGTTAAATCAAGAAAGAATAAAAATTTCTTCCTAAGTGCATCAAAACCCTAGAAAAAAAAAGATTCAAAAATTATTAAACTAAATTTTTTATTAGATACTGTCAATTGAGAGGAGCCTGATGATGTTTATTTCATCTTGATCAGACCTTATTTGGAATTAGGATGAATTACCAAACAAAATTCCAATAAATAATATTAAAATTTCTTAATGTTAAGTAATTTAATATTAAAACTAAAGCAAGATAAATTAAGATATTGTTATATGACAAAATAAATGTGAGGAAAATTTCTCATGAAAGTAGAATTAAGATTTCAAAGTGGCATAACTAAATCAATTCAAAACATTTTAACAAAAAATGATATATTTTATTGGAAAGTTACATTAAGATATATTGAGATTGAGTGTGTTGTCCTTGAAAATTAAATTAAGTTTAAATTAAAAGTTTTCATAGAGTGCATCAAAACACTAGTGAAGTTAAATAAAAAAATGTGAAAAAAAGATATTGAAATGAATAGAGCACATGGAGAATTGTTTACCAATATGTTTTACATGTTAATAGGGTTTCATTGTGATTATTGTGAATTAACAAAGAAACTTAGAGTAAATAAAAAAATTATGTTTTTAATATTTAGTAAATATTTATAAAATACAAAAAAAGATAAATTGAAGCAATTTTATACAACCAAATGAAATGGATGTAAAGGATAAAAGGGAAGAGATTTCCATTTACATTGTTTGTCACAAAATTAAAGAAATAGGAATCTATTTTATGTGAAGGTAAAAGGTCATCCATTACCACATCATGTAAGAAACTAAATTTCTTATAAGTCATGCAAAACATGTGGAAAAAATATTTAAAAATTAAAAAATTAATATTTTATTACATAGAGCTTATTGAGGTGAGTTCAAAGACATTTTTTTGTCGCAATAAAAACTTGTTTCATTTATTATCAATTATTAATTTATATAAAAACTTAACATAAACTATTAATTTAATGTTAAGATGATTGATAGTAAGTTGAAGCAAGATTAATTAAAGAAATGGAATATAATATGATCAATGTGATGTAATGTCCACATAAAATTGAATATGATTTTCATGAGAATATAACCAAATAAAAAAAATGTGGAAGAAAAGAGATAAAAGTTATGGGAAAGTTGCATTCCAATATATTAACCAAAACTAATGTAAAATCCAAGATCATCAAATAAACTATGAATCAAATTACTCTTAAAACATACCAAAATATTAAAAAAAATTAAAATATATTAAAAAAATAATGCATAAATTGATAGAGCCAACTAAAATGAGTTTGATGACGTTCCTTATGTATGTATCTTATCAGCCAAGAATTACAACAAAATGCAAAATTAGAAAAGCATAAATAAAAATCAATTTTTATTTTTAAATTAATTAATAATTTATTAAAGTATAAATGTAATAATTGATGTAATGTAATATAACTAAACTAAAGTAATGTAAAGGCCACACATGAGGAGAATTGGGCTTTTGAAATAAATAAATATTAAAGTTAAAATGTCAAAAAAGTAAAGCAATGAAGTATGACCAAATGAAAGCAAACAATTTTGGTAAAATGTATAATTTCTTTTGGAAAGCAACTATCTCAAAAAAAGTTATCTAATTTTTAAAATTTGTTTTTTCATTGAATTGGCATCTATTTTCTCATCATATAAACTATAGTTTATTATTATTATTTATAATAATTTATAATAATTTAAAAAAAAAATCTATTCATGAGAAAACTTTCAATGTAATTATCTCAACCATCTCTTTCGAAATAATTTTTTAAATTTTTTTAATAATTTATTTTTTAACATTTTTGCATGTTTTTTAAAATATTTAATTCATATGTAATTTTACAATAGAGTTTGTTGCACACGATCTTATTATCTTGGAATATAAGTTTCACATGTAGTTTAACTATATCCACAATGTTCTTTAATTTAATTTTGTTATATTAAGTAGAAATTCTAAGTCTCCTTTGATTGATTTTGTTTTCTTACATTTCTTTAATTTATCTCATTTTTTACTTTATCTTATTTTATTTTATTATTAAATAAAGAATTTTTCTACTATTTGCTTTATTTGCTTTGGAAATTGAATGAAATTAAAAATTAGACCTGATTGACATGAAATATATGACATTGTAATTATGTTGATGAACTTTATCAAATTAAATATTTTTCTTTATGCATAAAAATATTTTATTTTTTATGATTGTTGTGCACTTTATGAGAAATTTTTATTCATATAATATTTGACGATTGAGAATATTTTACTCAATTTTTTCAGTACCTTGCAATGATATGTTTCCCTAAAAATGGACATATTTCTTCAAATGGCTTGCTTTGAAACTCTAGATATTTTATCGTTTGACCTTCACTTATCTATGATTGTATTATATTACTTTTCTTTAATCAATCTTAATTCTATTATAATTATATTTAAATAATAATTTTTTATATTTATCATTATTAACATTTGTAATTCACAATAAGCCCTCATGAGTTGATCTACACAAAAATAAAGTTGTCTGACTCCTCTTAAATATACATTTTGCTCTTTTTAAATTATTTCTTTTTGCATTTTGAAACATTTTGATTCATATTTAATTTTAAGATTAAGTAGAGTATAACTGATCTCCTTAGTATCTTTGAATTAAAGTTTTTTGAAAAAATTATCCAATTTAATCAAATATTTATATTAGTTTGTTTTACATTACCATGAAATTATAATTCTTATTTAATGTGAACTTTAGATTGCTTTGATTTTTTTATATTATAATCATTCAAAATACATCATTTGACCTATGATATTTGTTTACAAGTGTTAAAAGATAATTTTTTATTATTGTTGCATAATTTCTTTGATAATTCCTAATAGTTCCAAACTTTGTTTGATGAAGATTGGGTTAATATCTCTAAAAAAATTTTTCGTGAGCTCTATCACTTAAATGTTATTTTTTTATATTTTTTCTAGTTATTTGTTTCATGAGCTTTGACAAACTTTATAAGAAAATTTTGACACATTCTATAATGAAATTTAAGTTACTTATTTCATGGGCTTCGACACCCTTTATATTTTTTACTTAATTGGTTTAAGAGCTCTAACACCTAGGTGTGTTGGAATGTGACTTTCTTCAAAACATTTTCTCAATAATTAAAAGTGTTTCTTTTGATTTGGTTCTATTGCTAAGCATAATATATCTTCTTTTGTGTGATCTTTAAATAGCCTTCATTTTGTAATGTTACATAGGTTTAATTTTGCTCTAACATAGCCAGGTTATATATGTTCAATTTTGCTCTAACTTAGCCCAGTTATAATGCTTTAATTTATCTTGTTTTAGCTCTAGTTTACATTTACTTAATATTAATATGATTATTTTTTATTATTTATGTTTATTTAACTTTGTAATTTTAGTAATTCTAAACATGATTTGATGGAGATGAGAAAATGTCATTAGCTTCATCTATATGAGTTTTATTCTTTTAAAAATTCATTTTTTAAATTTTTTAATATTTTATTTGATATGATGTTTTCACATTTTGTGAGGCAATTTGAATGTTTCTCATTTCATTAAATATTTTACTTTGATTTAGTTACATAATGGTATGACTCTAAATATTCTCCATTGTAACCTTTGCATCACTTTGATTTAGTCATAAAAAATTGAATACATTTGTCTTATATTAACATTAATATCTATATTTGTATAATATTAAAATAAAAATATATTATAATTTATTTTTATTTTTTTGTAAATCATAGTTATTCTTAATAAAGTTTTAATAAGAAGAGATATTCATATTTTTTTGGGATGTTTGATTTCTTTTAGTTTTGGCAAGGTTTAAAAGTTACTTCAACTCTACCTTAATTGAAGATCAAGAACTTTACAATCTATTTACATAGTATCTCATAACAATTTTCTTATACAATTTATCTTTTTTCTTCAAAAAGTTTGCTTAATAACATTGTATTATAATGTAGCTCTAGTGTGATCGCTAATTACCTCGATTTTGATATATATAACATTGTTTAAAATTAGCTTTATTTTGAGTTAAATATATAAAATAATAGTAAAATAATTATTTGTTATTCTTTATATTTTTTACTTTGGAAACTTTGATAAATGTTAAATGAGACACATTAAAGATGTAAAAAATGTTTAGGATTTTTGTATTTTTTACAAGATATTATTTTTATACTTTATTTCATCAACAAGGATTCATGATCAATGTTCTTAGTTCCTTGAATTTAAAATTTTCATAAAAATTTATCTCATTTCAATGAAGTTTTTCTTTGATTTGGATAAATTACAATGAAACCTTGTCCTCTTCTCGTGTGAAGTTTACATTATTTTTATCTTGTTACATAACACTACTTCAATATATCTTATTTTATATTTTTATTTGTTTAGCATTAAAATAAAAATCTATTACAATTAGTTTTTATTTACTTTCCTAAAGTAAGAGTTTTCCAAACAATGTTTGATGAGAGATTAAAAAAATGTCATTGGACTCATCACGTCATTCTCCATCCAATTAAAGGTTCATTTTTATATTTTTGAAATATTATATTTTCGTGATTTGTTGGATTCATTATGTGATATTATCGTTTGTACATCATTTCATGATTGAGGAATCCATACTTGATCCCCTTCGTACCTTAGAGTGCAATTGTTCTGTTAAATTAATGTTATTTGGAAAAAGTTTTTTCTTTGAATTGGTTATATTACAATGATACTCTACAACTTTTCTCATGTGTCTATCATATTGTTTTGATTTACTTATATTATATTTCTTTAAGTGGAAATACTTCTTTTTAGGCTATATCATTAAGAAACTCTTCTTCTTCTTTTATGTGTACTTTACATGAGTTTTTTGTTATTTTACATTTCTTAAATTTATTTCATTTCATCTTTATCATGTATTTTCATATAGCAAAATAAAATTTTGTTATTATTTAAGCTAGTTTAATTTAATAATTCATAATAATTCCGAATGAGATAAGATCTAGATGAAACAAATGTGATATAAGTAGTTTCAATGTACTCTATTTAGTTAAATATTTATTTTTTAAAATTTTAAATAATATTTTATTTTTTATGCTTTTTAAATTATTTTTGAAACGCTATTATTCAGCCCATTTTGAAGATAGTGGATGCTATACTCAATGTTCTTAGCACGTTGTAATGAAAATTTCTTATAAAATTTACCACAGTTTCTTAAGCATTTTTCTTTGATTATATTATATTTCCGCTAAACCTTGATTCTCTTCTTTTATGACTTTTACATTATTTTTTAGTTGATTATATTAAGTTGCATCAATTTATCTTTTTTTCATTAATTTATTTTTACTTAACACTAAAATAATAGTTTGTTATTATTTAAGCTTATATGCTCTCATAAGTTGTAGTACTTCTTAATAAGGTCTCATCTCAATAAAAAAACATTGAGCTCATCTTATTGACCTTTAGCAAATTAAGTATTCATCTCTTATTTTAGAATACAATTTTTTCCTATGGATTTCCCATCCCATATAAGACATTTAGACTCGCACCTAACATTTCATCAAAGTTCCAATACCAGACATTATTAGTATCTTGTAATAAAAATTTCGTACTCATTTTATCTACTTTCTCAAAAACTTTTGTTTTGATATCATTATATTACTTGATAGATCTAAATTTCTTCTCATGTGACCATTATATCAATTTGATTTCGTTTTATTACATTTCTTTAGTTAATGCTATTCCAACTTTAATACATATTTTGAAATATTAAAATAATAACTATTTTTAAAAATTGTTATTTCATATTTGACAATTCATTATAATTCTAAATGATGTGCAATGATGAGGAAAAAAAATTCTTAGACTCATGTATATCACTTCTAACAATTTAAATACATATTTTTTATATTTTTTTTATATATTTATTTTATAGTGTTTTGTCATGATTTACAATGTCTTTCGATTTGTAACTAATTTAAAAATCAAACTTGTTATATTAAATCTTCTTACCCCTTGTAGTGTAAATTTCAATTGCAATTTACCTCATTTCTTAAATATTTTTCTTATATTCAATAATAGAACTATGAAATAGTATTTTCCTTTTATTTGAGCTTTACTTGTCTTTGATTTGGTATATTAGTTTACTTTAATTTATGATACTTCTGCTTTAATAAATATTTGCTTAATTTTAAAATAATAATTTCCTATTATTAGTACTTATTTATTTTTTTAAGATACAATAACTCACTATGTTATTTTATTTAGATTAAAAAAATGTAATTGGACTTGTTTAGATGAACTGTCTCTAAGCAAAGATATTTAATTTTATATTTCAAATTTTGTTTAATGGTCTAATGAGATTTTATCAGAAATTTAGATTTGTTTATGGTTTTTCGATTGATGACTTTGTGGTCAAACTCCTTAGTAACTTGGGACATGGTTTTCCTGTACAATTTATTTGATTTCATTAAATGCTTTTTTTTATTATTGATCAAGAACTCTAAATCTTGTGTCAAGTATTCTTTGAGGTCTTTAATTCAGTATATTTCTTCAATTTATTATATTTTAGCTTCAATATATATATGTTCTTAATGTTGAAATGTTGGTTTTTAATTTTTTTTGTTTTACTTTAGTATGTTTTAATATTATTGACAATGTTCATCAAGATCAAGGAAATGCATTAGTTTTTTATTAACTCCATTCAATTAAATATATTTTTTTAATTTTTTATAAAATTTTATGTGCAAATGGTTTTGAACATTTCATGGGATATTAGGGTTCGTACCATATCTGATGATCAAGAATGATAAACTTGATCTTCTTAGTAACTAGGAATACAACATTCCAATACTATTTATCTTATATCGAATTTTTTTATTTTATTTGGTTATATTAATATATAACTCTAAATCTTCTCGTGTGTGATTTCACATGTCTTTGGTTTCATTATATTATGTTGAATCAATTTATCTCGCACAGTTTTTTTATTTATATTTACATAAAATTGAAACAATAATTATCTTTTGTTTAAGCTTGTTTATTTTTGTAGTTTACAGAAACTCTAAGCAAGGATCACTAGATTTTAAACTTAAGAGGCTTTATGAACTTAAGTAGCCATGTTTATATTTTAAATTATTTTATTTTCTAGTCTTTTTACATACTTTATAAGACATTTGGATTTATTTGGCTATCATGCATGTTACACTATATCTTCTTAGCATCTTTAAATGAATATTTCTTAAGCAATTTAGCTGATTTTTTAAAATTCATCACGACCATTTGGATTTATTACTACGTAACTCGATATTTTCTTTCTCGTAACTTTTAGGTTACATTTGTTTGGTTGTACTACATTGTTTTAATTTACACAATCTAATTTTTAATATTTATAAAAAAAATATTAAAATAATAATTCATTATTATTTATGCTCATTTAATTTTGTAATTAGTAAGAACTCCAAATGAGCTCTCATCAAAACCTAATAAATCCCATTGGATAAATCTTAATAAGCTCTATCAAAGAATTATCTATTTTCAATATTTTTAAATATTTAATTTCTCTCAGCTTTTTATATGTTTTGCATGAAATTTCATAGCATAACATATTTCATGGTCTAAAATGTTATAACCATTCACCTTTTCTATTTGGAGTAAAATTTTTCAATATAATTAATTGCATTTCTTTAAATTTATTTATTTTAATTGGTTATATTAAAATGTAACTCAACATTTACTAGTGAGCTAGTTTTACTTTAATTTCATTTTATTAAATTAAATAGCACAAATTTATGTCGTTGGAGCTTAATATATATTTGTGTAATATTAAAATAGTAATGTGCTACTATTTATGCCAATTTAATTTCATAATTCATTTAAAGTGAAATTAAGGTTCAAAAGAGGCAAATAAATATTGTTTGACTGGAGTATATGGTCTCTATCTAATAAATTTTTTTAAATTTTTTTAATTCTTTTATAAGATTTCTTTATGCTTTTTATTCAATCAATTCATACCCAATTTCACAATCTAGGAAAATACATTTGATCTCCTTAGAATCTTACAACACAACGTTTCTATACAATATACCAATTTCTTCAAATATTAATTTTTTATTTCGTATATTATGTTACATCAAGTTTCATTACTTTATCTTTATCACATATTTTCTTAATATTAAAATTTAAATTTATTATTTTTAATAAATTATATCCTTGGTGTTTAATAGTAATTGTAAAGGTGAACTCATTGAAATGAAATAAATATTGTTGGTCTCTTCTAAATGAGGTCAATTTCCTTGAACATTTTTTTATAATCTTTTCACTATTTTTTTAACGTTATGATTTTTTTTATGAGGTATTTTGATTTGTAAATAATTTTATCATCAAGAATGTTACGTTTGATTACCTTAACCCCTTGAAATAAACATTTCCTTTACAATTGATGTCATTTTTTGCTATTTTCAACTAAATTTAGCCTTAATATTTATTCAATTATTATTATAGTAACAATTAATTTTATTTATCCCTATTTAATTTGTTATTTCACAATAATTCTAAATCAGTTCTTATCAAGCTAAAACTAATGTCATTGCACTTCTTTATATCAGCTCTTTTTTATTAAAATTTATTTCTATAATTTTAAATATTTATTTGGCCCAAATTTAAACATACTTTACAAGATGACCCAATCGATAACTAATTTGGTGATCGACAATGTTTGACATGATCGCTTTTGTTTCCTAGAATTCAACATTCCAGTGTAATTTATCTATTTTCTTTAATTCTTCATGCATAATTTGGTAATATTACTCTGAAATTCTAAACATTTTATTATGCGACCTTAATATCCCATTACCATGGTTGTACGACATTAGTTTAAGTTGTCTCATTTTGTTTATACTATATAAATACATCCACCTAATTGTAAATTTAGTTTGTGACTTGTGCTTATTTAAATTTGAAATTTATAGAACTTCAAAATATTTTCTTATAGATGCAAAACATGTCACTGGACTCCATAAAATGAGTTATGTCAAGAAAATATTAGTTTCTTAAATTTCTAGATGATTTATCTTTTAAGGTTTCTACATGTCATGCAAGATAGTTTAATTTATTTCTAATTTGATGGTAAAAGATGTTGCACTCTATCTCTACAGTATCTCAGAATGAAACTTCCATTTATGGTTTCGATCATTTTTTTAATTTTTTGTACTATTTAATTATGTGAATATGTAACTCAAAATCTTTTCTCATATGACTTTTATATACCTTGTGTTAACTTATATTGGAGTTTCTCATTTTTTTTCATTTCGCCGTTAATGCATATTTATAAGATATTATAATAAAAATGTATTCTTATTTATGCTTAGTTAATTTAATAATTCATCGTAATTCAATTCAAGGTCTAATCTAAATGATATAAAAGTTATTGAATAAGGTCTCTACTTAGAATTAAAATTATTATTTTTCATTATATATTAACATTTACCTTGGAAATTCGTGGTAATGCCAAACTACGGGTGATCAAACAAAGAGATACATCACTACAATCATATCAATAGGCCTTTTCAATAAAAAATTTGTTAATTTAATTTTAAATATTTTTTCTAAAGTTTAGATAGGTTTTACATGTCAATTTGTTTCTTAATTGATTTATGTATTCAGGATGTCACACATATTTGGTTTAGTATCTTGCAATTCAGGTTTCCTCAGCGATATATATCTTTTCAAGCATTTTCCCTTAATTAGCAACATTACCAAGAAGCACTACTATTCCCCTTATATAAGCCATACTTCACTTTAACTTAAGTACACTACATTACTTTACATTATCTCATTTTTTGTTGTAATATACATATATACATATTATTAAAATAAATTCATTATTAATTTTATTTATTTATTTTTAATTCAAAGGAAATTTAAAATGTAATCTGATGAAGATGAAAAATTACATTATAGCCATCTAGATGTGCTCTATTAAATTAAATATTCATATTTATACTTTTAAATAGCTTATTTTTTAAGGTTTTCCCTACTTTGCAAGATAGTCTAGTTTGTACTTAATTTTATAATCATGCATATTACATTCTATCTCATTAGTATCTTAGAATGCAACTTTCTTGTAAAATTTATATCATTTCTTTGATCTTTTTTCTCTGATTATTCTATACTACTACGAAACACTATTCATGTCTCTTATTACTTTTACATCACTTTGATTTGATTATATTAGGTTGCTTCAATCTTTTTCTTTACAACTTCAACTTATGTTTAATTTATATTATAATAAAATTTTATTATTACTTTTGGTTATTTTTATTGGTAATTTATATTAATTGTAAGTAAGGACCAATTTGGATGACACAAACATCATTAAACATGAGTCAATGAGTTATAACCAATTAAATATTTATACTAAAATTTTTTAAAATTTTGTTATCATTGCTCTAAGTGCACTTCACAAGGCCATATAATTTACATCTAATTTATTGATCAAGGATTTACATTTGATGTCCTTAGTTTCTTAGAATGAAACTTTTATTTATAATTTATCTCATTTTTTCAAAATTTTTTCTATGATTTGGTCAAATTACTATGTAATTTTAAATCTTCTTTAATGTTTCATTTACATATATATAATATTTCTTCAACTCATCTTATTCCAATTTCATATACATATATAGATATGTACACACTTAATATTGAAATAATAATTTATTATTTCTTTTGCTATTTTTCAATAACAAGTCACAATAATTCCAAAGTAAGACAAATCAAGATGAAAAAATATCATTGGACTTGTTTGAGAAGTTCATTCTAATTAAATATTTATTTTTATAACCTTTTAGGAATTTTTTCATGCTTTTTGAGTTAATTTCAATCATATCTACTTTGATTCATGGGGACATTACACTTGATCTATTTAGTATCTTAAAATGCATCTATCTTGCATACTTTTTCATCATTTCTTCAAAGTTTTCAATTTCAATTGGTTAAAAGTGCTATGAAACTCTCAGTTCCTTTCTCTTGCAATCGAAACATTGTTTTCATTTTATTTCATTACATTGCTTTTATTTATTTCATTTGAAATTTATTATAAAATTACTTAATACAAAAATGATAGTTTATTATCATTTATATTTAATTAATTTTATAATTCAAAGTAATTCTAATTGAGAAACGATCAAGATTGACAAACATTGTTTGAGTTATATTGATTAGCTCTATCTAATGAAATATTGATTTTTATGTTATAAAATTTTTTTTTGGGACTTTTCCCACTTTATGATGTACTTAAATTTTTTTCTTATTTGATGATAAGGATCATTTCAATTTTATTGGTTAATATTTTGTAACGCAACTTTTTCTTACATTTTTCTCATTTCATCAAATTTTTCACTTCAATTTTTTAATATAAATATGTAACTAAACATATCCTCTTTAGTGATGTTTACATCACATTGGTTTGGTTACATTATAATGACTTAATTTATTTCATTCTATCTTAAATTTATATTATATTTGAATTAAAATAATACTTTATAATTATTTTTACTTACTTATTTGATATTTTAAAATAAAATCAAATGAGACCAGTTTGAAATGAATTAAGAGTCATCAGATCCATCTCGATGAGCTTTGTCTAATTCAATATAAATTTTAAATTTTTAAAAACTTTAATTTTAATGAGTTTAGCAAGCTTCACATAAAATTTCAATTTGTACCTAATTTGATTATTGAGTATGTAACACTTAATCTACTTAATGTATTAGAATGCAACATTCCCACATAATGTGTTTCATTTCTTGAAATTTTCACTTAGATTTGGTGCTAATTCTTTGAATGACTAATTCTCCTCTTGTGTGACCTTAGTATCATATAATCACATTTCATTTAAACCTATTAAATTTTTTAATATGTACAAAATCAAAATGAGGTTCAACTTTGTGAAAAGAAATGTTGTTATACACATCTTTACGAGCACTTTTGAAAAAATATTCATTTTTAAATGTTTTATTTTCTAAGGTTTAGGCACACTTTATAACACATTTCATTCATACCTAATTTGAGATCAAAGATGTTCTACTTCATATCCTTAGTATGTGAGAGCATAATTTTGTTGCACAATTTATCTAATATTTCTGAATTTTTTACTTTGATCTTGTTGTATAATAAGGTAACCTAATTGTCCTCTCATGTGACCTTTACAATACTTCGATTTGGTTATACTATATTTCTTCAGTTTATTTAATTTTATCCTTAATTTATGATTCTTTTATTTTAAAATAATAAATATATAATTTTTATTTTATTTTACAATTTATAGTAATTTAAAATTAAGTCTGATTGAGATGAAAAAACTTCATACGACTTATCTCAACAATCTTAATCCATTTAAATATTCATTTTTATGTATATATGTTTTTTAGGAATTTGTAAACTATTACAATGTTTTTTATTGGAAAATGATGTGATGATAAAAAATGTTACACTTGATCTCTTTCATATATTGGAATACAACTTTGTCGTATAATATAACTTGTTTCTTCAATTATTTTACTTTCATTTGGCTGTATTATTATGTAATTCTATCTTCTTCCCATGTAACAATTCTAAATGATATCTCATCGAGGTATGACAAAATTTGTTGGTCTTGTTTTGATGAATTTATGTTATTAAATATTTCGTTCTACATTTTTAAAAATATTAATTTCTAGATTTTTTTTGCTTACTTTGTGAGACATTTTTTTTCTTTTATTGTTTTTTGATTGAGAAAGGTGTAACAAAATTTGTTACAATATTTGAATATAGTATTAAAAATGGTTCTATGTCATTTTGATATATTATCGTAAAACTCTAAATCATTGCTTTTGTAACCTTAAAATTGTTTTGATTTGGTGATATTTCTTTAGTTCTATTTATCTAATTCTATCCTTATAATATATTTCTTGTATATTAAAATAATAGTTTGTTATTATAATTATTTATTTGACATTGTAAGTTATAGTTATTAAAAATAAAGTTTAATTAAGATAAAATAGATGTTGTTGGAGTTACCTCAAAATGCACTATCCAATTAAATTTTTATTTTTATTATATAAATACATATTTTCTATGATTTTAGTATGTTTACAAGGTATTTCAATATGTACATACTTTGAAGATCGATGATGTTATGCTCAATCTCTTTAGTATGTTTCTATGCACCTTTTTGCATAAGTTATCTCAATTTTTTTTATTTCTTCCTTTTGATGTGGTTATATCACTTTATAAGTTGAAATCTTCTCTCTTATGTGTACATCACTTTGATTTGATTATATTACAAATTTTTAATATAACACATTTAAGCTTTACTAAATATTTGATTAATATTTCAACAATAATTTAATATTAATTTGTCTTATTTGATTTGATAATTTCTTGTAATTCTAAGCAAGTTATGATTTAGATGAAACAAATATTGTTGAACTTGATCAGATGAGTCTTATTTAATTAAATGTTGTGTCTCATATTTTTAACTATTTTATCAATTTTTTTTGGCATGCCTTATGAAACATTTTAATTTGTAACTCTAATTACTATCTAGTGTCATGTTTACATCATTTTGGTTTAGTTATATTACATTACTTCAATTTATCTCTTTTTTTTAAATTATGATTGTTTACTACAATTAATCCTTATAATTCCAAACATTGTCTGATCAATATGAAATGAATCTTATTGCATTGATCTTGGCTCAATAAAATGTTTCTTTTTTATAAATTTAAAAATTATTTTTTTTGTAGTTTTGGCTTGCGTAACCATTCATTTTAAGTTGTACTTCAATTGATGATAACAAAGTTACAATTTATCTAATTTGTTTCTTAGTATGCAACTTTCGTATACCATTTGTCTTATTTTTTTCAAAATTGATTGCTTTTATTTTATTAAATTACTGTATAACTCTTAGCCTCCTCTTTTGTAACATTTACATGTCTTTGATTAAATTACACCATATTGCTTCAATTTTTATTGTTTAAACTTTAATTTACATTTACTTAGTGTTAAGAAAAATTAATATTATATATGCTTATTTAATTAGATAATTTGAAGTAATTCTAAACAAGGTTTGATAAAGTTAAAAAGTAGTAAAATTAAACTTTAATTTTTATGTTTTTAAATATTTTCTTTGTAGTTTAGCATGCCTGACAAGATATTTTGATTTTTATTCGATAAGATGATTAATGATGTTTCATTCATTCCTCGTAGTAACTTGGAGTGCAGCTTGGTCAAAAAGTTCTCTTATTTCTTGAATTTTTTTTACTTCGAGTTCGTCATATTACTTTCTTACATAAAATGCTTTCTCATGTGAGCTATTGTTTTGATTATGTAATATTACATTGCTTGTATTTATCTTATCATACCATTAATTTATATTTTTTATAATAAAAAATAATTTATTATTATTTATTCTTATTTTCTTTTCTAATTGAAGAAACTTTAAATGAGGCTCGATAAAGCTAAAATAAATATAATTGTGCTCGTGTCGAAAAGCTCTATAAAGTTAAATGTGATTCTTTACATTTTTAGGTATTTCATTTTTAAAATTTTTGTATGATTTATGAGACAGTTGATTCATACTTGATATGATGAGCGAGGATGTCACACACTTTCTCTTTAGATTCTTGGATTCCTACTTTCTTGTGTAATTATTCTCATTTAGTTAAATTTTTTTTTATTTTGTTGTATTACTATTTATGTTTAAATACTCTAGTTTGGCCTTTATATTTCTTTGTCTTTGTTATATTACATTACTTTAGTTTATCTTACATACATTTCAATGTGCATTACCCAATATTATAACAATAATTTATTTATTTTTTCTTATTTTTTTAATACATAGTAATTTTAAATGAGGTCTAATCAAGATGAAGCTATCTCTATTTAGCTCATCTCTATTCGGTGTATCTCATTAAATATTTATTTTTAAATTTTTATGTGGTTTGGCTTAAAATGAAACTCATGATCACTCCAAAAACACCCTAAGAACAAAAAAACGCTAATTGTCCCATTCTTGAAGAGAGTGGTAAGCTAGACCCTCATAATAAAAAAAACAAAAAATAAGCTGTGATGTCCTTACAATAAAATAGAATTACAAAGAAGAAAAGATAGTGACCATAAAACTTCGCACAAAGTATTTCATATACTCAAGAAAAGACTCAATGAAGCACAAATTTTTTAATTTAATAGATAGAAACTAAGAAAATTATACCATAGCTAATTGGAAAAAATGAGGAATTGGAAGTTTAATGAAAAGGGATAGAGTGTAAAAAGCAGACGATGATCTCGGGAGGCAAATTGCTTCGAGGTCATCACTTGAAACTTCTTCAAAATATTTGTAAAAGTTTCATCAATAAAATTTATTCAATAATCAAACTATTTATAATTATTTTTAATGGCTAAAATCACTAATGAAATGGGAAAATTAATTTTTATATAATTCTTATCAAAGTTTTTTTTAGTTAATCTTTGCAGTTAAACTTAAATATTTGAATCACTTTTTATAAGTACATAAAAAGTAGTTGGGTTGGAGTAGAAGAAGTAGAGGCATTGAGGACCATTCAATAAAACTATGTGATTTGATTGATGTAATTTTACTAGAAAATTCTAGAATTATGAAATGATCTAGATCATTAGATCTAAATCATGATCAAACTATAAGATTTAATTTTTCATGTGTAGAAGATGTTCAGATAGTGCAATCGGAAGATTATGTGATCAAATGGTGGATGGAATTAACACTTTTGAGAAACCAAATAAGGTGTTGAACATTCAATTAGAAAATGCATGATCAGATGCCTCAATTTAACATATGCATATATGTAAAATATTGCATGTTTGCATCACATGTTCAATCTAAAATGATTCATGACCCTTGAGTTTTTGTGTGATCATTTGTTACAAAAACAATTTGGTTAATCATGCAAAATTTTATTAGTGATCATGCCAATTTAAAGTAGATGAGTGTAGAAAAAATATTATGATCATACTATATTAAGACCATGTAGGAATATTTATCACAAATGAGTAATGCTGAGTTCTTGTGTAATATTGATAAAGTGAAAAAACCAATAATTCTAACGTGTCATATCGATGTGATTATGATCATTGCATAGATCTGGGGGAGCGGCCTAACGAATGAAACCTAGACAATATTGCTTTGTGTTGAAAATAGAACATACTCTTGTGATATGACAAAGATTGTTATAGGATTTGATAAGTTCGATATTTCGTTATAGAGGTGAGTGTCGCAATATGATGTAGCAAAGTATAAGCAATGAAATCCCTAATTCATTTAAGGATAATTTGAATCAATCAACCTCCAAAATAGCACATGGGTGAATTGTGTTAGATTAGTATATAGGGTTCAAAGGGTCTTCTAGAAAAGATTTCATCTTTTTTTTGAAAGATGATTTACATTGCTTGAAATTATCGCTTGGTCGATTAATCTTCTCATCACATAGAAAATTTGATAACCATCTTACAAAATAGGATTTAAGATTCTCTTAAGGGAGAAAGGATTTATATGAGATAGTCTCTTAAGACACAGGCATTATTTAATTAGGAATTATGTCATTCTAGGCCGTTAACACAAAAAAACTCTTTAATTAGATTGTACACTTAGCATTTTTCAAAGAGGAAAGGTGAGGTTTATTATCATTTCCAATTATACAGTTTGAGTTTTTTTCTTTTCTAAACAATATAATGGCAACAAAATTATACTTTGTCATGATCTAAAAGTGTGTTTTGAGTTAAATAAATGTGTTACCTACAATGCAAATACTAATGACCATTTAGGAGTTAAGTACAAGTGTAGAATCAAATAAGTTTGTACCATTACAAGGCTAACAGACATTGGCACTAATTATGGTCTAATAAGAGGCATAAAAAAAGTCTAAAATCAGACAATTACAAGAATCACTAAAAACAAAAATACAAGAACTTTTTTTGATATGCACATTACAAGAAACTAGCAAGCTTACCAAAGATTGTTAGTGGCAGAGGCAATATTGAATGAAAAATTAATTAGTAACAATAAACTAGAGAAACATAGAAGAAAGAAATAGTTGTGCTTCAATTTAAAGTTTCTTTCACATTGCTGCAATGCTCAACAGTGGTGGGGAACAATGAAGAACTTTGTTAAAGAAAAACTCCTCTTTTAGTAAATGTATGATGGTGACATCCATTGCTTCCTAAGTGGTTTTGGGGCATATATATTAAAAAGTCTTTCCTAATAAGTCTCTTAAGACAACCACAACAGCTGTTGAAGTTCTACATTATTTTTGTGTGATTAGCTAGTCATTGTAATATTTTAGCATCCAATCATATTGATGGTACTAGTAAAAGACTTAAGCATCCACTAAATGAAACTATTCAACCCATTCTTACTCTAAAACTTACAAAAGATCACCTTATACAATATTTGTACATCAGACCACTGATAGTTTTCTTAGTTCACTCAATATATAGGCTAGTTTGTAGATATAAGATCACACATATACATTGGTAACGTTGTAGTAAACAAACATGTAAAGTCCTTGCTAATGATACACTTCTTAAGTCTCTATTAGAGAATAGCCATGCTTGTATGATGAGAAACATTGCTTTGTATGTACATGTTAACTTCTCTTTTTGCCAATGTTTTATCTCTTAGTAGTCATTTTTGGAAGAATCATACTTGTTTGATGAGACCATCATATGGTAAAATAATGTCCTTTTAGTTTACTTAAGAGTTCAACTCCTTATTGTGATAATATTTTACTATAAAATACCATAACAACACATTGCATGAAGCTTGTAATGTTTAGTTATCGACTTTGTTCTTTTGAACTCACATAGATCGTACAAGTACAATACCCTAGCATCATATTATGCAAACATTTCTATGTCTTCATAATCATCATGAATAGCCCCACAATAAGGTCATGTAATTGGGTGAAATGATCACAACATATTGTAGTAAATGTCAATATATATGATGAACGTGACACTATTTTTGTGTGACTAGAATATAGTCTTCAATTATCACCCTGACTTGTTACATTTTAATAATCACACTACAAGATAATGTTGTTATACTACATGATTAGTCTTTCTTCAATTTAGCACTTTCGTTATTTTTATTTAAATTGAAAGTTTTTTGAACATGAATCATATTACTTTTTGTTGTATTTTAGTTAATGCACATCTTCAATCAACTTATTAGGTTATGCAATCTCATGAGTTGTAGAGAAAGGTTAGAAAGCATTCATTAATAATGTCCATCAAAAGTGTAAAAGTTTAGATTTTGTTTCAACATATGTGTTGCATTATAAATGGTACAATTTTTGACATTCTATCAAAATAATATTTGTGAAGGTGTGCCATACATAGATTCAATCAACTAAAAAAATGTTCATTGGGTTATATTATTGTTCACATAGAGCCAACCATGTTGTTTAATAACAAACATTGCATGATAATCCTGTTAATCACATTTTCACTACACATAATAATAAACATATGTAAGTAAATTTGTTATCATGAAATCACCATGCATGGTTATAAGGATATCTTATTAAAAATAGAATGTACTTTTAACAAACATTTTGAAGATCATATGTAAAATAATGAATAGTTATCACAAACTTTAGCCTTGCACAATAAACAAATTGATTTAGTAGAAAAAAATTAAATTGGAATTCCTTCACAAACATTGGACTGGTGGAATGCTACCATCAACTGAAGCTACAAAATTCACTAATTTAAGATCTTGAAAAGCATTGTGGTGAACTTAGAAAGGGGAATGAGTAAATATCACTTATTGATTAATTGCTTGAATTAAAAATTAGATCAACATGAGAGAATTTGAAGTGAGTGTAGTTGACGTATTGGTCCTTTGAAGGTTGGAAATGCTTTGCCTACACTCAAAAGAGTTGAATTGGAGAGATGTTAGATAGTGTTAAAAATTGGAACTAAATTGGTGTGCAAGTGGCAAGGTGACTTGTAAAAATTCGAATCACAACGTAAATGATTCAAAATATTAGAAGTATGTTAACATTCTTAGTTCCTTGGCAATCTGGCATTAAAATTCTTTGTAACTTTGAAACCATTTATACAATTTTTGTAACTAAAAAAATGCACAAGTGATTTGTAGATGGTTTAAGCCAAAGCTAGTTCTATCCCAACTATCAACAAAAGGGAAGAAAATATGAAATCATTTCTTGCAAAAGTAGAAACACCACACTAGTAATGTGGCCCACATAAAAATTTGCAATGATGACTTACGAAGCAAAAGGCGAAGTACCCCCACACACTTTATTACATTGTTCTAAGCAATGCTATAACAAATGGGTCATAAGAACTAAAACTTGTCTAGATAACCAATTAGAGCGAAAATGTTAATGTTCCAAAAAATTGGCAAAGAAATAGAATAAACCTCACAATCCCAAAATTTTATAACCCATAAAAAATATGATCAAGTGGCACACAACATTTATGTTAAAAAATATTAAAAACTTACTCTACTAGATTCTATGTAATTCTTCTCTAAACGGACGAGAAATGTTAAGGAGATATATCATGTTTTGATAACTTTTCCTATGATTCACTAATCTTTATTATAAATGATGATTTTTAAAATTTATATTTTTTAAATGAAAATTACTTTCAAATAAGAACTTAAATCATTAGCGTTACATTAAAAAGGATTGTTTTTTAGATAAACATAATTAAAAAATTTCCAATAATAGTTTTTTAATCAAAGCACATATGAAATAACTAAAATTTATAGACAAAAATGAGTAAAATAGTAAAAAGATATTATTTTAATTTTATGTAAATGTATATTAAAGCTAAAATAATACAAATTGAAACTATAAAATAAAACAAAATCAAGCATTTTAAAGGTCATGCAAAAGGGGATATAGATGAAATTAGCAATATATCAAGTTTAAAGCTTCATATTTAAAGAAATTAGATGAATTAATAGGAAAGTTGTAGTCCAACACCGTAAGTTAGTTGATTATAGTGTCCTCGATAATGGAATATGGTATAATAAAAATGAGTTGTGAGGTTGTAAAAGTTGTAAAAAATAACAATATTTAAAATATTTGAAAAATAGGCACAAATATAAAAAAATTGTGATTTCTTAATTTCATGTAAACATCTAATAAATCAAAAAGTTGACAAATTGAAGTAATCTAGTATATATAAATCAAGGTGATGTAAAAGGCACATTATAAAATTCAGAGTTATACAATAATATAACTACATTAAAGAAAAAATTAGAAAAAAGATATAAATTATATAGGAATATTGCATTTAAAGATATTAAGTAGATCGAGGATAATATCCTCAATCATCAAATCAAGTGTGGATAAAAATGTCTGTAATGCATCCCAAAGTAATATAATAAAATAGATTTAAAAATAATGAACAAAATTTTTAAAAGGATTAACAACATAGAGAAGAGTATAAGGATAATCATTTCATGTTGACCTAACATCAACTAAAATTACCTCCAATTATGAAAGTAAATATACAAATATAACAATAAATTATTTTTTTAATTTAAAGAAAATACAAACCAATGTTGAAATGAGACAAATTGAAGCAAATAAATAAAACTAAATCAAAGTGATGTATGGTTCATATGAGAGGAGATATAGATTTAAATTGTAATATAATCAAATAAAAAAAAATTGGAAGATGTAAGAGGAATTGTATAAGATACTTGCATTCTAAGCAAGTAATAAGATTTAGTGTACTATCAATTGTTAAATAAGGCACAAATCTAAACAACTGATAAACTAAGACAAGACAATAAAAAATAAAACATTCAAAATATAAAAATGAATATTTAATTAAATAGAGCTCATCAAGAAGAGTCAATGACATGTTTTTCATCTGCATCAACACATTTGGAATTCATTGAATTACTAAAAAAATAAGAATAGAAAACAACAATTTTTTTTAATATTAAGTAAACATAAAATAAAGGCATACATTATAAATAAAAACTATAGTTTAGCCAAATCAAAGTGATGTAGTCATCACATGAGATGATATTTAGAGTTACATATAAAACTAAATCAAAGCAAAATATTTGAAGAAATTTGTTCCTTTCAATGGGAAAGATGCATTCCAAAATATTAAATAAATTATGTGTAACATTCTGAATCATTTAGTCAAATGCATATCAAAGAATTTAGCAATGTTTGCCAAAGTCTTGGATGGCAAAATATGTAAAAATAGTTTCAATAAATATTTAATTAGATAGAGGTTATTGAACAAAGTCTAATAACGTTCACTTTGGCTCGATTTGAATGATTTTTAATTATTATGAATTACAAAAGAATACATGAATAATTGGCAATAATAGTTTTTAAGTAATAAATAATATATTATTAAAGATAAGGTAAGATTAATCAAGTAATGAACCATAACAAAATCAAAGTGATGTGAAGCTCACATGAGAAGAAATTTGTTATATAGTAGAATAAGCAAATTAAAGCAGAAATGTTTAAGAAATAAGATTTAGCTATTGGAATGTTAGGTTCCAAGATAGAAATAATATTTAATGTAACATTCTGAATCATTAACTCAATTATGAATATAAATGTCTTTTAAGACATAACAAAAAATTGAAAACAAAATATATAAAACTTATTAAATTAATATTTAATTGAATATAGCAAATCAGGTAGACTCCAATGATTTATGTATTTCTTGGTCAGATCTCATTCAAAATCACTTTGAATTACAAAAAAAAATAATAGAAAATAATAATAAATGTTTCATAATATTAATGATATATATACAAATTGAAAGATATATTGAAGTAATGTAATATTGTTAAATAAAATCATTGTAAAGGTCATAGTTGAGGAGTTTTGGCATTATATAATAAGGTATCCAATTGAAGGTGAAGTTATGAAGAAATTAGATAAATTACAAGAAAAATTTGCATCCCAAGATCGATTATAGCTTCCCTAATTATCAAATATTCTATAAATTGAAATGTTTCAAAATATGCTCCAAATACCCAAGAAATAAAATATTTAGGAAAATAGAAATTAATAATTAGTTAGATTTGTCATTTTTGAAGTCTTTCGAAAATACTACAAAATTCTAAGGTAAAGAAGAATAAATAATTCCAAATTATTATTTTATCATAAAGTTAAAATATATTAAAATTAAAATATGATAAATTTAAGAAACATAATGTTGCCAAATCAAAATTGATGTAATAGAAAAAAGAGAAAAGAATTAGACATTCATAGTAAAATACTAATTACACAGCTAAAAATCTGAAGAAATAGGATAAATTCATCTAGAAATTTGCATTCCATGATATTAAGGTGATAGAGTATAGATTCCATGACATCCAATATGTTATTAATTGATTTATCTTATTAAATATGCCAAGAGAAATTAATACAAAAATACATAAAAAATTTAAATTGACTATTTAATTAGATAGAAATCTTTGGGACTAGTTCCATAATGTTTATTTTGTATCCACTAGAGGTCATTTTGAATTACTAGAAAAACCAAGTTAAAAAGATAATAGTAACAAAGTATTATTTTTATATTACATAAATATATCTTAAAGTTGAAGTGAAATAAACTAAGGCAATGTAATATATCCGAACTAAAATGATATAAGCACCACACATAATTAAATTTAGGGTTTAATAGAAATTTAACCAAACAAAATAATATTTCTAGAAATGAGATAAATTATATTGAAAGTTGATTTCGAAAATACTAGGTAAATCATGCATAGAATCTAGGAACATCAAATTTGGTAAATTTTAAAATGTCTCGTAAGAAGTGCCAATGTTATAAAAAAGAAAACAAGTAAACATTTCTAATTGAATATTTAATTAGATGTTGCTCTTTTATATGAGGTCAATGATATTTATTTTTTCTTTATCTGACCTCGTTTGTATTTGCTACAAAATAACAATGAAAATAGGTTTACATAATAATAAATGATTATTTTAATCTTATGTAAATATATATTAAATTTTAAACAATAATTTGAAGTAACATAATATAACTAAATTAAATCATTGTGGAGTTAGACAGATAGAGATTTAGAGTTTCATAATAATATAATCTAGTAGAAGAGAAAATATAAAAGACAATAGATAAATTGTACTCAAAACTTTTGTTCAAAAGTATTAAGAAAGAACGAGTATATCATACCTAATGATAAAATGAGTTACAAATTAAAATATGTTGTAAGCCATGAAAAAAGTCAAAGAAAATAAAACTTTGAAAATAATAGAAAAGAGTTTTTAAATATTTAAAGGACATTGACATGAGTGTAATGATGTTCATTCTATCTCGATCAGAGTTCGTTTGGAGTTACTAGCAATTATCAAAATAAATAACCTTAAAATATTAAAAATTACTTTTTTAATTTTAGGTTAACATATATTATAGATGATATGAGATAGGTATAAGAAACGTAATATAACAAAATTAAATTGATGTAATGGTCACTCAAGAAGAAAGTTAGAATTTAATAGTAATATACCAAGTTAAAGTGAAAATCTTAAAAATATCCGACAAGTTGTACAAAAAAGTTGCATTCAATTATACTAAAAATATTAAGTATAACATCCTAAACCTCAAATTATGTATAAATAGGAATATCTTACAAAGTATACAAAATAAAAAAAATTAATATTTAAAAATATAAATATGTTTTTCGAATTATAAAGCTCAACGAGACATGCCAAATCACATCTGTTCTATCTCGATTATGGACCCATTTGGAATTACTATGGCTTAATAAAGTAAGTAGGCATAAATATAAAAAAATTATTTTATTATAAAATAAACATAAATTAATGCCATAAAAAGATAAATAAAAGTGATGTAATGTTTTCATGTGAGAGTTGAAGTTTCATGATAGCACTACCAAAACAATGTGAAATATTAACAGAAATGATATAAATTATATGAAAAGTTTAATCCGATGATATTAAGGAAATCATCATAAATAAAATATTTAAAAATATAGAAAGAAATATTTAATTTGATAGAGCTCATCGAGAATTGCACATCAATATTTATTTTGCATTGAACAAAGCTTATTTGGAATTATTATGAATTATAATCATGAAAGGGCAAACCTAATAATAATTTATTATTTGAATATTTAGTAAATATATGTTAATGTTGACTTGAGGTAAATTTTTGTATTGTAATATAACAAAATGAAGGTCTTATAAACATCACCTAAGCAGAGATTTAGAGTTATCAAGTAAATCAAATCAAAGAAAAATATTTGAAGAAATTTTTAAATTACAAGAGAAAGTTGAAATTTCATTTGCATTAATAATAAGAAGATCAAGTGTAAATCTTGGATTATCAATTCTAGTATAAATCAAATATCTAAAAAAGAAAAAAAATTCTAAAAAAAAATTATATATAACTGTATTTTAGCTGATCGCAATAAGTCCAATTATTTTCATTTCTTAATTAAACCTCATGTTGAATTACAATCAGTTTCCAAGGAAAAATGAGATTAAGTAATAATAATCATTTTTATTAATATTAAGTGAATATATATTACAAATGAAAAGAGATCAATAGAAGAAATTTAACATAATCAAATAAAAGTAATATAAAGGTTACAAGTGGGGAGATTTTAGGTTACACAGTAATGTAGTCATGTCATGCATAAACATTTGAAACAATGACAATAAAGAAGTCTAGTGTAACATCGTTTATCTTTAAATTATGTACATTTGAAAATATTCTATAAAGTAGGCAAAAAAAGAAGGAAATAAATTTTTTAAAAAATAATAAATAATATTTAATGTATTATAGTTAATAGAGATGAGTCTAATGAGTTTTTCTATCCCCATCAAAACACATTTGGATTTACCTTAAATTATCAATGTAAGAAAAAATAATAATATGTTATTATTTTTTAATCACGTAAATATATATATTATTATTAGAGTGAGATAAATTGAAGCTATTTAACATTAAAATATCAAAGACATGTAAAAGTGACATGAGAGAAATTTAGGACTTACATAGCAATATAATCAAATGGAAGCATAAAATTAGAAGAAATAAGATAAACAATACAAAGAAATTTGTATTCTTTCATACTAAGAAGAATGAGTATGTCTTCCTTCATAATCAAATATGGTATGAATAAAATATTTAGCAAATCATGAAAACAGTTTAGTAAAAAAGTTTTGAAAAATATAAAAATTAATATTTCGTCAGATAGATCTCATCCTGATGAGTCTAAGGACATATGTTTCATCTAGATCATACCACGTTTTGAATTGCTATAAGTTACCAAAATAAGAAATCATAAGAATTTATATATTATTATTTGAACACTAAGTAAATATATATTAATTATTAAACAAGAAAATTTCAAGTAATATAGTGAAATTAAATCAAAGAATTATAAAGGTTACAATGGAGAAGATTTATAGTTTCTTTACAGTATAACCCAATCAATGCAAAAAAATTGAAGAAATATGATTAATTACACAAAAGGTTTCATTCCATGATAATAAAGTGATTGAGCGTTGCATCCTTAATCATCAAATAAAGTTCAAATAAAAATATCTTTTAAAGCTTGCCAACATCAAAAAAAAAATATTTTAAAAAGCAACATGAATATTTATATGAATAAATCTTATTGACATGACTCAATAGCATTTGATTCATCTACAACGTATATCATCTAAAATTACTACAAATTATCAAATGTCAATTGCATAAAAAACGAAAAATTATTTTCGAAGTACAAATTAATTATATTAAAGATGAAATAAGTTAAATTAAAGTAAATTTATATAATCTAATCAAAATGATATAAATATCAAAAGGAGGAGAACAAGAGTTTCATGATGTAGTAAAAAAATTCAAAGTAAAGAATTTGAAGAGATTTCAAAAAGTATTTGGGAAATTAGCATTCCAATATATTAAGGAGATCAAATTATTTTATTATTTATAAATATTCATTAAAATAACCCAAACTTGTAAGATCAATTTGAACTCATGCTTCTATTGAGGTTAGTCAATGAAAAATAAAAATATATTAAGAAACCCATTTTCGATAAAAAAAAATGAAATTTTTTTTACGATCTCTCAGTAATTTTTAAAAGGCATGAAGTGCTCCAAATTTTGATAAGAATTGTGGAAATGAAAGCTTTGAGGAATTAGGTTGAGTAGGAAAATTTTGAAATTTTAAACAATCTTAAGCTGTATGAATCCGCAAAAGAAATAATTAATTTATTATTATTTAATATAACGTAATTTATTTTATTTAAATTATAAAAAATTTGAATTAATTTACATTAATAATAATATATATATGATGCTTATGAAAAGTTTTAAATATAATAATATTATACTATAAATATTAAATAGTTTAAAATGGTATAATCAATGTTAAATTTTTTAATATTTATTATTTATATGTTATCTATAGACAATATATTACAGTATTTATATTATCTAATATTTTTTTAAAAAAATTTAAGTTTATATAAAGTAATATTAAATTAATAATAAATCTTTTCTTTTAATATTTCTAATATTGTAAAATTATTATGAGCTAAGAATATGTTTTAAAGTTTCTTATTATTAAAATTTACATAACACGAAAGTTATATTTAATATATATTTTAAGCTCAATTTTTTAAATTTTACTTTTATTTAATTATTTTTCTTACTTTTTTCTCTTTATGATAATGTCTCAAAATTTCTCAATTCTTTCTCTTTGCTATTATCATTCTCTATGTCACTTCATTTCCTATCTCATTATATTTTTCTTTGCCTTTCTCTCTCCTCTATGATTCATTATTCTAACATTTCTTCTTGTTTTATTTGTTAATTCTTTTTATCTTCACAATGTTCTCTATTTTCTTTTGCTTTTCATTAAAATGTCTCATCAATCTCTATTGTTATGATCTCTCTTTTCTACACTTATCAATTTGTGAGCTTCTTTCTCCCTTATAGAATAGTTATTTCTGTCTCTATTATCTATTTTACATTCCATTATTTAATAATATTAAAGAAATATCTTTATCTCCTTCTTTAACAAAAAAATATGTTTTAATTTCTATGTTAGTAAAAATAATTATTGATGTAATGTTTTTAATTAATTTTATAGAAATAAATTTATTATTATAATGTATTATGACATATATAAGAAATTATTCTCTTAAATGTCCATAAGCCTAAAAATTTTGAATATTTTAAAAATTATTCATTATCTTCAATACAATAAAAAAAATATTAATTTTTTATGTATTGTAAACACCACACAAGAGTTTTTGCTCTTAAGCTTACTAGACCGAGAATTGTATTTCAATGGCTGAAATCTTCATAAGTCTTCATGTAACAGATATTTCTTTTGTTTTCCTTTCTTCAAATTACTAATAATTGATTTAATAAAATGCTAATGTTTAAACATTAAATTATTTTGAATGATAATTTATAATTACTATTTTAATAAATAACTAATAATAATAAATTTACAATAATATTGTTACTTTTAATTAATAATAAATACAACACATAACATGATTTAGTAAAATAATAAATTTAATATATTTTAATATAGTATAAAATAACTTACAACAATTAATAAAGAGAAATTAATTTATTCTTTATAAAAGTATCCATAAAAGGTATAGAATTTTTAAATATAGTAATATTATATTATAAAATAATAGAAATATAAAATTATGTCATTAACGTTAATAATTTTATATTTTTATTATCAATGTTGCATCTCTTAAAGATAATATATTAAAATAATAATATTATTTATTATTTTAGTAACTTCTAAATTTTAAGTGTGAATAAAATAATATAATTTCATTAGTAAAGAAATGCTTTAAGATTTTATAATATTCTAAAATAATAAAAATATAGTAATGTTATTTTCATTTTTGATTACAAAAAATTATATAGGATTAAATTACTATATTTTATAATTTTTATAAATTAAATTAGTAAGATTTAACTTTTCTTTAATTATTTTTACCACTTTTTTGTCTTTATCTTATTGACACTTACATTCCATCAATTCTTATTCTCTTTTATTATAATTCTCTAATTTGTTTCTATATTCTCTATCTCCATTCTCTTAAAAACTCTTCATGCCACAAATTTTTTTTTATATTCCTTTTCTCAAATTACTCGCAACTTATTTAAAAATAAGTTAGTTTTTAGACATTAATTATTATGAAATGATAGCTTATAATTATCATTTTAATAATTAATTATCAATAAATTATTTACAAAATTATTGTTAATTTTCTATAATAAAAAAATATGTACATCATCTAATATAATAAAATAATAACATTATTATAGTAAAAACTAGAGAAAAATACCTTCCATAAATTATAATAAATAGGAATTAATCTATTCTTTATAACAGTATACATATTAAGTAGAGAATTCATTAAATATAACAATATTGTATTATAGAATATTAGAAATATGAAATTATATCATTAATGTGAATTACTTTGTGTTTATTATCAGTGTTGCATTATATAAACTAAATATATCAACATAGCCATATAATTTATGATTTTATTAACTTCACTATTTTAAGTATGAATAAAATAATATAATTTTAATATTAAAAAATGCATCAAGAATTTATAATGTTCTAAAATCATTAAAAACTAATAATGTTATTTTTTTATTTTTTTGTAAAATCTTATATAAGATTAAATTGTCTTATTTAACAAATATTATATGTTGGATTATTATGATTTTACATTTTTTTATGTCTTTATCTTAATGTCTTTTACGTTCTCTCAATTCTTACTCTCTTTTATTATAATTCTTTAATTTGTTTCATTATTGTTTGTCTTATTCTTTTATTTGCCTCCAATTATCCTCTCTTATTTTTGAGTTTCTAATTTCTATTTCTCTTTCACTTATTTATTTAGTCTATCTCATGAAGGTTCTCCTTTCTTTTTCTTTAATTAAATCATCTCTCATCAATCTTTTTTCCTTTTTTCCTCATTATTTTGCTTTTTTAAGTTTATTAATTTTGTCTCCTTTATAGAATAGTTATCATTATCTAGATATTCTCCTTTTTTTCTACAATCAATTAACAATATTTAAGAAATATGTTAAATAATTTAATATGTAATATTTATGATTAGATATATATTATTAATTATATTAATTACATAACTAAAATTTAATTTATATAAATGTTAACTTAATGGAAGAAATTTTTTTTTACCTATATCTATGTTATTAAAAAAATAATTTATGTAATATTTTAATTATTTAACATAAAATAATATTGATACTAAAATATATTATAACATATATAATTAGGAAAAATTTTTTAATAGTGCATATGCTTAATAATTTAAAAAATTTTAGAAATTATTTATTATCCTCAAAACAGTATTCACATAATCACGACTTTTCTCTTTCATATGTATGTGTGACCAAAAAAATTAAAATGCTTGATCTGAGTAGAGATCTAAAGTTTATTTCTTAATTGAGAGTAGTATTGGGATGGATGAACTCTAATCAAGACCTTGTATTCCTCTTATTTTTAAAAGTATTATTTTTTCAATGAACAAAAACTTATTTAAAAAGTATTTTAATGTTAAAAAATTAAATGATGATAAATGATTATTTTAAATTAACATATTAATTAATTATTAGTAATAAATTTTTGTTATTATTATAAATTTTATATGATAATAAAGATGGTACATCATATGAACTAATAAAATAAAAACTTTAATATTTTTTAATATTAAGCAAAGTAACTTATATGAATTATAATAATTTAGAATTAATTTATGTTTATAACAGTATATATTAGGAACATAATTTTTTAGACATAATATTACCATATTGTCGAATTTTACAAACATAAAAATATATCATTTTTTGTAAAAATTCTTTTTTTTTATTATCTATATTATAACATGTAAGAAATTTTGAGTCACTATCAAATTTAATAAACACAATTGCTATTAATATTATTTTATTTTATTCATATCTAAAATTTAATAAGCTAATTAGATGTTAAATTATATAATTGTTGTAATATATTACCTTTATATGATGTAATATAGATTATAAGTATATATACTATTTGTTTTTAATGATATAGTTTTAGTTCCAAAAATGATGTAATACAACATAACTGTATTTAAAAACTTTTATACATAATATATGTATATATATAATATTATAAATGGAAATTAATTTTAATTTATTATATTTGTTATTAATTTTTTTTTACTCTTTACACTAAATTATAATTATTAATTTTTAATATCATATGACATCACATATTTAATATTAAATTGAATTAGAGATAATATATATTGCTATAAAAAGAGAACACTAAGGATCAATAATGTTACAATATCTTCCCTTAGTATTTGGAATGCAAATTTTTAGTACAATTTTTATCATTTATTTAATTATTTAACTCTTATTATTTTAAATTATAATTCTGAATCTCCTCTCATATGCCCTTTACAATATTATTTTACTGCATTACATTACTTTCATTTTCTCAATTGTGTTTTTGTAAAAAATTAATTCATATATAAATATTAATTATTTATTATTTATGATAGTTTACTTGGTTAATTCATAATAATTCAAATTGATGTTCGATCTAGCCACAACAAATGTTCTTGCACTATCCTAGATGGGCTTTATCTTTTTAAATATTTAATTTTCTAATTAAATTTAAAAAAATTATTATTCTTTTATTATATTTCTTGGATTTTGGTTATCTAAATATATCTATTCATACTTATTTTATAACCAAAAGTGTTACACAAGTTCTTATTAATATCATGCTATATAACATTTTTTGTACATATATATTTTTTCAGGTTTTTGGCTTTGAATTGATTATATTAATAAGTTTCTCTTCATCTAAATTCTTGCGTCCTTTCAATCTATCATGATTTTGCTATATTCCACTGCATAAATTTGTTTCACTTCAGTTCAGTATAACTTTTCATAATATTAAATTACTTATTCTCTTTGGTAATTCATAGCAGTTTTAAAAAACATTTGCTCAAGACAAGAAAAATATCATTTTTCTTGATTTGATGACCTCTATCTAATTTAATATAAGTTTTTAATTTTATAATTTCAAAGAGTTTTTGTACTTTTTAAGGGACACTCAATACGTGCCTGATTATATGATATAGAATGTTACAACTCAACTCATTACTAACTTGGACACAATATTTCAATATAATTTCTCATTTATTTAAACGTTTTAGCTAGATTTGGTTATGTTGTTATGAACTTCTACTTTTGCTCTCATGTAACCTAAACTTTCCATTGATTTTTTTACGTTATGTTGCTTGCATTTAACTAACTCTAGATTTGTTATATAATTACTTATTATTCAAATAATAATTTATTATTATTTATTTAAATTTAATTTAGTAATTTATAAGAACTGCCATTGGACTTATTACAACTATTTCCAACAAATTAAATATTATTTTTATATTTTTGGTGTTTTTTATTTTTGCTCAAGTTCTTTATGTTTTAAGAGATTGTTCAATTGTTACCTAATTTGTTGTAACAAATGTTGAAATCTTTCTTTTCATATCTTGGAATGCAACATTCTCACATATTTTGTCTCACTTTGTCAATTTTTATTGCTAAGATGCGGTTATGTTATATTTTTCTTATATTTAACTAATTTTAGCTTTAGCATAGATTTAGTATGTCATAAATAATTTTTTTAATTATAATTAATATTTTTGAAATTTTTTTAAACTTTTAGTAATTCCAAACAATGTCTTTAATGGATTAAAACATTTCATCAAAACTCATACCATTGATCTCTATCAAATTATATGTTCATTATTTTATTTTTGAATATTTAATTTTCTAATATTTTAATATCTTTGAATAGAAATTTTTGTTACACTTTATTACCTTTTCTTGTAATTGTTTCTATAATTTTTTTATATTTTTATGTAACTTTAATTCTCTTAAACAGTAACAATCAGATTTAATTTATTTGACTATATTATATTGTTTCAATTTACCTCGTCGCTGAATTAATATATATTTATTTAATTTTAGAAATATTGTTGTTATTCTTAGTAGTTAATTTTGGTAACCTTTGGTAATATTTATAGTGAACCAATGGAGGTGAAACAAAAATTATTTTACTTATTTTAATGAGGTTTATCCATTAAAATATATTTTTAAAAATTTTATAAAATTATAGCTTTAGATTTTGTTTGTTTTTATAAGGCATTTTGATTCGTCCAGTATTTAATTATTATAACTCTAATTCCCAATCATGAGATGTAACATCACTTTCATTTGGAACTATGACAGCTTAAATTTGTCATATTTTTTCTAAAAAATTTATTATTGCTGAGTAAAATAATAATTTATTTTTATTTACGAACATATATTATGTTAATCCACAGTAATTAGAAACTAATCGAACCAAAAAAAAAGTCCAACGAGATGTGAAGGTGAGTTTTTATAATTAAATATTCAATAATATATTTTGGAATAATTAATTATTTTCAGTTTTTCATGCTTTATGAGTCATTTGTATTCATACAAGATTTGATGATGAATGTTCTTACACTCAATCTACTTTGTGTCATACAAATTTTTTATTCTATTCATCTAACTTCTTATAATTTTTAGATTTGATTATTTTATATGACTATGGTGTATTAAATAACACATCTTTTAGCCTTTCCATTATTTTTAATTTCTTATATTATTTTTTTATTTAACATATTTTTACATTAATATTTATTTGCTTAATATTAAATTTGTAATAAATTATTGTTTGTCCTTATTTAACTTTTTATTCATTGTCTTTCTGAATCAGGTTTGATAATGATGAAAAAATAATACTTTAGATCTTTCCAATGAGCTTTATAAAATTAATAATTTATTTGTGTTTTAGATATTTTATTTTCTAGGTTTTGTCTTGTTTTACAAAGCATTTCAAATCATGCTTTCTTTTACCATTAAGAATGTGCACTCAATCTCTTTAGTAATTTAGAATTTAACTTTCTTATACAATTTTCCTTATTTATTGAAAAGTTTCACTTTGATTTGATATGACTACTTTGAAACTCAAACTCTACTATCATTTGACCTTTATATTACTTCAATTTTTTAATTTTGCTGGAATTTAATTTATCTTTTTAACCTTTAATATATATCTAGTAAATATTATAAAAAATAGTAGTAGTATTTAAGCTTCTTTACTTTGGTAATTGACATTGATCCTTGATGTGGTGAATGAAAAAAATATTATTGGACTCAACTCAAATTATATCTTATTAAATATTTTTTTAATATTTAAAAAAATTTTTGTTTGGTTTTGACATGCTTTATAAGCTATTTTATTTCATACCTGATTGGATAATTTTAGATGCTACGTTTGTTCTTATAATCTTTAAATGCATCTTTCTTATACAAATTATCTCATTTCTTTAATTCCTTAATATTTTTTTTCTTACATTACTATGTACCTCTAAATCTCCTCTCCTCTTCAATTTATCAACTTTTGCCTTATTATAAATTTACATATTGTGAAAAAAATAATTTATTTTTATTTATTCCATTGTAATGGTTTACATTGTAAAAGTTCTAATTGAGGTCTAATCAAAATGAAACAAACATGATTATGTTTACCATGACAAGCTTTATCTAATCAAACATTCCTTTTTATATTTTTAAATATTTATTACCTATCATTCTAGTACTTTTCATGAAACATTTTGGTGCAAAACTTTTTTGGTGATTTAGGATGTTGCATTCAATTGCTTCGATATCTTTGATTAAAATTTTCCAAAAAAAGCAATTTCTTTAATTTGTTTGCTTTGATTTTGTTAGAGTAGTATGCAACTTAAAATCACCACTCATCTCACCTTTACTTCACCTTGACTAACTCATATTACATTACATCAATTTATCTAATTTTATGTTCAATCAATACTGACTTAATATTGAAAAAGTGTTTTATTACAACTTACGAATATTTACTTTCGTAATTGATAGGAAATTCAACAGTGTGTGATTGATGGAATGAAAGCATCATCAGACACGTGTTTAAATGATATATCAGGTCTAATAATTATTTTTTTATTTTCAAATATTTTATTTTCTATGATTTTGACTACTTTATGAGGTAATATGATTTGTACTAAATTTAAAAGATAGCTATTGTTACACTAAAACTCCTCATTATCTTTAGTGTAACTCGAAATCTTCCCTAATGTGACATTTACATTACTCGACTTGATTATAACACTATTTTATATTTGCATATGATCGTTAATACAAATCAACATGACATTATAAAATAATTTACTATTATTCATGCAAATCTATTTGGTAATTTTCATTAATTAAAAATAATTTAAATTTGAGAGAAAAAAGTTATCCGACTCGTTTCAATAAGCTCTTTTTAATGAAACCTTTACTCTATTTTTAAATATTTTTTATTACTTTATCAAGCTTTAATAGGGTTTTTAATTATCAACTAAATTTAGGATTAAGGATGTTACCTTTGGCCTACTCAAAAACATTAAACACAATTTTATCCTACAAATTATCTCACTTTTTCAAATTTTTTCCTTTGAATTAGTTATATTACTACATTACTATAAATATCATTTCATGTCGCCATTGTATCACTTTGATTTTTTTGTATGACATTGCTTCAATTCATGTCATCTTAGTTTTAATATACAATTAGTTTATATTAAAACAATAATTTCTTATCATTTATTTCTTTTTAATTTAGCAATTGTAATAATTCTAAACGTGGTCTACCAAAGACGAAAAGAAACGTCAATAAACTTTCGAAAACTTTTATCAAGTTTAACAATAATTTTTTTTAAATAATTAATTTTTTATTGTAATAGAAAATTGTATGTGATATTTTTATTCACACATGATTAAAAGAATGACGAGATTACATTTGATCAATTTGTTTTCGTTGAATTCAACTTTTGCAAATAATTTATCTCATTTATACTAAGTTTTCTATCTATTTTGGTCATATAATTAAATACCTCTAGACCTTTGGGAGTGTGTGACATTAACTTCATTCTGACTTTGTTGTATTATACTTATTCAATTCATTAATTTTACCTTTAATATATATTTACTTAATATAAAATATAGTGCTTTTTACTATTTATAATTATTTTGTTTACAAATTCACAGTAAATGGTATTACGATTCGATAGAGACAAAAATAAAAATTGTTGTACTCATCTCTATGGGCACAATACAGCTAAAGATTTAATGTCACATTTAAAATATTTTTGAAATTTTAGAAATCTTTAAAAGTTATTTTGTTTCATAATTGGTTTGGCAAATTAGTATTTTGCACTCAATCTCCGTAATATTGTATATTGAGTGCAATTCCAAATTTGTCTCATTTCTTAAAATGTTTTGCTTTGAATTTGCTATATTATTATGTAAGCCAAACCTTTTTGCTCATGCAGCCACTCTATCATTTTTGTTTAGTTTTACTATATTTCTTTAATTTATCTAATTTCAACCTTAATATAAATTTGCTTAATATTAAAATAATAAGTACTTTTTTATTTTGGTAATCGTGGCAATTCCAAATTATGTCCAATCAAGTCGAAAGAAACATCATTAAACTCATCTTTATAAGGTTTATCAAATTAAATATTCATTTTTAATATTTTAAAAAATTATATTTTCTTGTGTTTTTTCACCTTTTATAAGACAGTTTAATTTGTGCCATATTTGATGATCGAGGACGTTAAGTTAAAACTCTTTTATATCTCAGAATCCCACATTGTCAAGCAATATTTCTTATCTAGTCAAATTGCTTTTATTTTGTTGTATTTCTCAAAAACAATACTTCTTTCTCATATCACCTTTGCAATATTTTGATTTTCCTATGTTAGATTACTTTAACTCATCTTATTTAATTTTATAATCTTTTTGTAATTCTAAGCAATGTAAGATCTAAAGCAGGGAATATTATTAGTCTCCTGTAAATGAGTTCTATCAAATAAAATAATAATTTTTTCCATTTTTATTTTTTTAATTATTTCAGCAAATTGTTTAGTAATTTTGAATAAGACTTGATTGAATGATCGAGGATTATACTCGATCTTCTTAAGTTCTTGGAGTGCAACTTTCCTATGCAATTTATTACTTTTCTTCAAATTATTTTTGCCTCGATTCCTTTATATTATCACATAACTCTTAATCACATTTCCTTTGATATTTACATAATTATTACTTTTGAATATTACATGGTTTTAATTTTTTAAAATTTTTAACTTCAATATAAATTTACTTAATATTAATACAATATTATTATTATTTATGTATTTTTGCTTTTGTGATTCCTGATAATTCTAAACTCAACTCATACGAGTTGAAAGAATATCATTGGACATTTCTAAATGAGCTCTTTTTAATTAAGAATTTTTTTATATTTTTTGTTGATAATTCTAAAGTATTTTATCATGTTTTATTACATATCTAAATTTTTGCTAGATTTGACGATCATGACTTTACCCTCAATCTCACAAATAACATGGACTTAAGCTTTCTTGTAAGTTTAACCTTATCTTTTTAAATTTTTTAATTCAATTTCCCTATATTATTTGTAACAACAAATCCTTGCTTGTTTGATTATTGGTAATGTTACATTAACTCAATTAATCTTATTTCACTTTTAATAAGTATTAACTTATTATTAAATTATTAATTTATTATTCTTTATGCTTATTCAAGTTGGATATTTGTTGTAATTCCAAACACATTTTGATGGAGATCAAAAAAGTTGTTAGATTGTTCTTTGTGAGTGACTTTTATCTAATTAAATATTCTTCTTTATATTTTTAAATATTATTTTTCCAAAGTTAAGTTAACCTTTCAAAAATTAACTTTTGTACTTGATTTGATGATTGAGAATGTCGCACAAGTTTTTCTTAGTATCTGAAATGCAATTTGCCCCTACAATTCATGTCATTTTATTAATTCTTAACTTACAAATATTATATTAGACTAAATTATGGTTACGTTTTTTTAGATGTTTTGATTCCAATCATTTTTTATAATTATGAATGTTACAGTTGATTTCCTAAGTATCATGAAAAGTAACTTCCATATATAATTTATTGCAATAGTTCACCTTTTTAGCTATGATTTTATTTTATTACTACAAAACTTTAATTCTATTATGATATAATCTTTACTTCATTTTCATTTTGTTATATTATATTAATTTACTTAATATTAGAAGCATAACTTATTATTATTTACATTTATTTACTTTGTTAATTTGTAGTTATTCTAAATGTGGTACCATCGAGATGAAATTAAAATCATTACACACATGATTATGAGCTTGATACAATTGAATATTTCTTTTATTAATTTTAAATATTTCATTTTTTGTTTATTTTTCCACATTAAATTTATATTTTGATTCATTTTGAATATGAAGATAAAAGATGTTATGCTCAATTTCTTTCGTATTATAGGATGCATCTTTCATATAAAGTTTAACAAATTTGTAAAAATGTTTTATTTTTTTTGCAATGTTACTATATAACTTTAGATATCTACCTGAGCGACCCTTACATGTCTATTAATTGGTTAAATACAATATTTAAATTTATATCATTTTAGCTTTGCTATATATTTTCTTAATACCAAAAAAAGTGTAATTATTAATGTTTATTTACTTTGGTTATTTACAATTATTCTAAACAAGATTTGATCAAGATAAAAAGATTATTAAGCTTTTCTCGAAAAGTTATACTTAAGAAAATATATATTTTCATATTTTTTAAATATTTGTTTGGTGAGTTTTGGCATGTTTTATGAGTTATTTCACCCATAACACGTTTCATAATCTATGATGTCACACTCAATTTACTTTGAATCTTAGAGTGCAACAATCTTGTATAATTAATCTAACTTCTTCAAATGTTTTGCCATGATTATCCTGTCACTATGCAACATGATATCTCCTCAATTGTGTCTTTTACATCACTTTTAGTCAAATATATTTCATTGCTTCAATTTACCTTATTTTAGCTTCCTTTTTACGTATACTTATTAAAAAAATAAAACTTTATTAATAATTAGGCATATTAGTTCTCATAATTCTTGGTATTTCTTAGACAAGGTTTCATTAGGATGAAACAAAATTCGACACACTCCTCTAGATGTGGTTTATATTATTAATAATTTTGTTTTTTACTTTTTAAAATAATTTTACTTTTATTTTTTTAAATAATATATTTTACTAAGGTTTTCTTACAATATACAAGAAATTTTTATTTAAACTACATTTGATAATTAAGGATGTTGCACTTGATCTCTTTAACATATTGTAGCACAATATTCCTATAAAAATATTTATCATCTATTCAACTTTGATGCATACATTTAGTTATATTACATTGAAAGCCTTATTCTTCTGTTGCCTTTGCAGTGCCTCAGCTTATGTATTTTAAATTTAAATATATATATTTACTTAAATTTAAGAAAATAATTTTGTTATTTATACTTATTTACATTGTCAATTTTAAGTAACTCCTAATATGTCTCCATCAAGATGAATTAAACATTATTGTTGTTTTCATGATAATCTCTATCAAATTAAATATTTTTTTAAATTGTGTAGTATTTCACTCTATGGATTTGACACATTCAATTTGTACTTTGTTTTATGGTTGATGGTACCACTTGATGTGATTAGTATCTTGGAATGCATCTTTCCCTCACAATTTAAATCATTTCTACAAATTTTTCTTATTGATTTTACCATATTATTATGTAACTCAAATTCTTTGATTATCTAACATTAACACATCACTAATTTGTTTATATTATATTGCTTAAAATACTTGGTTTTATCTATGATATGCTATTATTAAAAATTAAAATAATAATTTATTTTTATTTATTCTTATTTAGCTTGGTATTTCATTACAATTTTAAATAAGGTTTGATTAAGATAAAACAAATAATTTTAGACTCATTTTGATGAGCTCTATCAATTGTTTTTAATTTTTTATATTTTTGAATATTTGTTCTATGATTTTTATTTGTTTTATGAAATATTTTCCATCATAATTGATTTGATGAGCCAAGACGTCACCAGTGTTGTTGTTATTATCTTAGAATGAAACTTTCTCACACATTTTATTTCATCTCTTTAAAAATTATTCTTAAATTTTTTATATTACTTTGAATCTGTAATTCTCACCTCATGTGAACTTTAAATCACTTTGATTCTGTTATATTGCATTGCATAAATTTATAACATTTTAGCCCTCTTATATATTTACATAGGTCGTGTCCTTTATATTACCCTAACTTTGTTATATTACTTTATCTCAACTTAACCCATGTTATCTTTAGTATATATTTATTTATTATGAAAATTAAAATGCGTTATTATTTATCTTTATTTTGCATGTTTATTTGTTATAATTCTGAATCTAGTTTGATAGAGAAAGAACAAATAAACATGAATTATCTTTATGTGTTCTTTTTAATTAAAAATTCATTTTTTTGTCTATAAATAGTTTATTTTGTCAGGTTTTTGCATGTTTTATGAAACATATTATCTTATACTTTATTTTATGATCAAGAATATTACACAAAATCACAAAAGTATTTTGTGATACAACTTTCTATATAGTTGTTGTCATTTATTCAACTCTTCAATTTCATTTCGAAATATTACTATGAAACTTTAATTCTCCTCACATATCATTTATATTGTTTTCATTTGATTATCTTATATTATTTTAATTTTTCTTTTTAGCAATTAATATATCTAACAAATATTTTAAAAAATAATTTATTATTATTCAAGCTTTTCAATTTTTTATTTGATGTTAATGTCAAACAAGGTGTAATAATGTGGAAATAAAGATAATTTGACAAGTCTCATGTTATATTCATTAAAAATTTATTTTTCTTTTTTCATAATTTTTTTATGATTTTGACATAATTTACAAGATATTTGTATTGAGACCTTATTTGATTGTTTAAGATGGCTACACTAGATCTTAGACTCATGCAATGCAAATATCTCATAAAAATATCCTTGTTTATTTAAATCTTTTACTTTCATTTGTTTATATTAAAATATGTCTCAAAATTTTCTCTATTATGATGTTTATATCTCTTTGATTTTATTCTATTATATTACATTGATTAATCTTATTTTTTGTTGAATAAAAATTTTCTTATTGTTAAAATTATCATTTTCCATTTCTTATTCCATTTTAATTGTCTAATTTGTTGAAAATCAAAATGACATTCATTCAAGATGAAACAAAAAAATTAAAACGAACTTAAAAAGCTCAAAACAATAAAATATTGATTTTATAAATATTAATTGTGTATTATTCTTGCACCTTTTATGAAAAAGTTTTTCCCAAAAATGATTTTGGTGATCAAGGATGTAGCTCCCTATCTCTTTGATATGATGCATTGTAACTTTCCAATCTTGTCTTGTGTGGCTTAACTTCACTTCGATTTACTCATCAAACTTTACATCAATTTATCCAATATAATTTTTAATTCATATCAATATAATATTAAAATAATGATATATTATTACTTCTATTTTTTTAATTTGATAATTCATTATAAATTTGGAGAATGTCTAATAGATAAGAAACAAGGAATATTAGACTCCTCTCTATATAATCAATCAAAATAAATATTCATTTTGGTATTTTAAGATATTTTTTTATTATCCTTGCACTCTTTAAGTGGTTATTTGATTATTCTCAATTTGATGGTCGATAAAGTTACATTCTTTGATAGACAATTTATTGCATAAATCCAAATGTTTTGCATTGATTTTTTCATATGACTAGGTAGCAATAAAACTCTTCTCGTGTGACCTTTACATCTACATGATTCGGTTATAGTACATTTCTTTAATTTATCTCATTTCATTATTATTGATCCTTATTTGCTTTTCTAATTAGCATTAATTATAAATGACTTAAAGTTAATAGAACAAAATTTTAGTAGACACATTTTTATAAGTTCTATGTAATGAAATAGTTATTTTTTATTTTAAAATAATTTTTTTACTTTTTTTGCATGCCTTACGAATGATTTTAAATTGAAACTAATTTGATGATTGATTATGCTACCCTCGATCTCCTCAAAATCATGGAATGCAATTTTATCATATAGTTTGTCTCACTTTTTTAAATGTTTATCCTTGATTAAGTTATTTTACTATGTTACTGTAAATCTTATCTCCACCTTTGCATCACTTTTATTATTTAGTATAATATTATTTAAAATTATCTTATTTTAGCTTTAATACATATATTTACCTATTCTTAAAAAAATTATTATTATTTAATTTGGCACTTCTGATAATAATCAAAGTGGTGTGATAGAGATCAAAACAAATATTATTAGTCATCTATAAAAATATTTTATTCTTTATTATAATAGAACACTTTATAAGCTGTGTTTATTAGTACGTAACTTAATAATTGTGAAAGCTACATTTGATTACTTTAGTATCGTTGAATGATTGATTACTTTGATTATTTTAGCTTTAAAAAATATTTATGTAATATAAAAAATAATAATTCCTATTATTTATCCTTATTTAATTTGTAATTTATAATAATTACAAATAGCATCCACTTGAGAATAAATAATTTCGATGGACTCACTAAATGAGCACAATCATTAAAGAATCAATTTTATATTTTAAAATTTTTTTTATGGTTTTAGTGTACATTGCAATTTATTTTGTTTCATCCTAATTTGAAAGTTGAGTATGTTATACCCGATGTCCTTAATATCATAGAACACAAATTTCTTTTGCAATTTATCTTATTTCCTAAAAGATTTTTGTTTGATTTGATTATATTATTATGTAATGACAACTTTTGAGTCATGTGGCCTTGAAAATCATTTTGATTTAGTTATACTAATTTATCTTTTTAATGTTAAGTAAATATATATAAAACTTTCAGCAAAATAAATTGATATAATCTAATATAACTAATTCAAAGTAATGTAAAGGTCATAAGAAGAACAATTATAATGGATTATTATTTTGATTTAAAGTTCATGTGCAATAAAATTGAAATGAGATGAATTGAAGAAATTTAATATTACAATAGAAACATGTAGTACACATCACATGAGAGAATATTTAGAATGATATAGTAATATAAGCAAATCAATGAAAAAACATTCAAAAAAATAGAAAAAATTAAATAGAAAAGTTGCATTAAAATATACTAAGAAGAACCAATGAAATATCCATGATCATTAAATAAGACACAAGTCATAGTGTACTATAAACCATCCAAATTTCTTAGAAAAATAATAATTAGAAATTTTGAAATCAATATTTAATTGGATATAGCTCTTTAAGTTGACTCCAATGGCATTTGTTTTTCCTCAATTAGACCACATTCAAAATTTTTGTGAATTCCCAAAAAATAAATAAGCATATATAGTAAGAATTTTATTTTTAAATATTGTGCATACCAATATGAAACATAAATGGGATAAATTAAATAAATCTAGTGCAATTAAGTTAAAATATTGTAAAGGTCATATGAGTGGTCTATAGTAATATAAAAATATGATATAATCAAAGTAAAAACTACGAATAAAGTGATAAATGGTAAGGAAAATTTGTATTCTATGATGCTAAATATATTAGGTTTAACATCATCAATTGTAAAAAATAATTCCAATCAAAATATCTCATAAAACATGCCAAAATTTTTAAAACAAACTCATTAAAATATAAAAATTAATATTTCATATATAATGTTCACTGATATTTCTTCAATAATATTTTTTCCACTTGAACAAATCTTGTTTGAAATTACAACAAAAACAAAAGTAAACAAAAATAAACAATAAAAAATTATTACTTTAATATTAAGTGAATGTCTATTAAAATTGAGATGAGATTAATAGGGGCAACATAATATTATCAATTCAAAATTTTATTTGCTAATATAACTATATCAAAGTGAAAACTTTGAAGAAATGATGTAAATTCATAGAAATGCTACATTCCGAGGCACATAAGAGATCTTATAACATCATCGGTTGTTAAGTCAGGTGTGAGTTCAAAACATTTGTGAGCCGTGCCAAAGCTTAAATGTAATTTTTTTTAAAAATATAAAAGAATAATTAATTTAATAACTCATTTTTAGTACAATCTAAAATGTTTATTTATTCTTGATTTGTTGAATTTTAGGTTTATGAAAAGTTTACATTATAAATAATCATAAATAGTCATAACCTATTATTTTGTAATAAAATAAATATCTTTTAAAGTTAAAATTACATTAATTAAACAATTATAACATAACAAAATCATAGAAATTTATATGTCACACAAGTAGAGGTATATAGTTCATAGAAATATAGCAATATCAAAGAAAACTATTTTAAAAAAATGAGATAAATTATTCAAGAAATTTTTTTTCAAAGATACTAATGTGGTCTAGTGCAATGTTAATGAATATAAAATCATGTGTGATTGAACATATCTTGTAAAATGTGCCAAAAAGTTGGAAAATAAAATTTTTAGATATGTACGAGTAGGTACTTAATTTGAAATTACCAAGAATTATGAAAGAATATTGTAGTAAATAAAAGATTATTATTTTACTTTTTATAAAATATATAAATAAGCTAAAACAAAGATATTTTGAAGTAATGTAATAATATGAAGGAAAAGACATTTAATGGTCAAAAGATAAGAGATTTTGAGGTTTGCAGTAACACAACCAAATCAAAGTAAAAAAGTTGAAAAATTTAGGTAAGCTATATGTGAATGTTGAATTCCATGATATTAATAAGATTCAATGCAACATCCTCTATCATCAAATAAGGTACAATTAGAAATGATATTTTTTAATTGTTAAAGTACTAAAAAATTAAATTATTTAAAATAATAAAAAATAAAAATTAATTAGTTCTATATTGGTTAGACGTCGTTGGTAATTACTATGAATTAACAAGGTAAATATACACATGTAATAACAAAATGTTATTTGAATATAAATAAATTTATAATAACTTATAATGGGATAAATTGAAGCATTATAACATAATCAAATTGTGGTCATGTAAGGGCCACACAAGAGATAATTTTGAAGTACATGGTAATATGACAAATCAAGGAAAATAATTTTGTGAAATAAAATAAAAATGTGTTAAAAAATTACATTCCAAGATACTAAAATGTTTGAACATAGATAATAATAAACTATTATTTTAATATTTAGTATATCTCAATAATGGCTAAAATGATCTCAATTGAAGTAACATAGTGAAGCAAAATAAAAATAATATAGCAAATGAATCAAACCAACATAAAGGTCACATATACGGAGATTTAGAGTTTCTTACAACAAAAAGACATTCAAAAATACGAAGGGGATCATGTAACATCCTCAATATGAAATATTGAACCAATCAAAAGGTCTAGCAACATATGGCTAAACGTAAAAAAATAAAAAAAATTAATATAAGAAAAGTTAACGTTTAGTCGAAAGGATCTGGTCAAGTCTTGACCAACAACATTCATTTTTTTGTATAAGAAAAAATTAGGAATTATTAAAAATTACTAAACTAATCAAGAATAAATATTAATAAATTATTAATTTATTATTATGTAAATATAATTTGAAGTTCAAATGAGATAAATTGAAGCAAAGTAATATTATAAAATCAAAGTACTATAGATGATACATGAGAATAAATCTAGATTTATATAGAAAATTAGCCAAATCAAAACAAAACAATTGAAGAAATAAGATATTTTTAAATATAAACTTGCATTCCAAAATTCCTGGGAGATCGACCATGACTTCATCAATTATCAATTCAGGTACTAATCAAAATTTAATGTAACTTATCCAATAACCTTTGCTAATAAAATATTTAAATATATGGCAACAAATGTTTTATTAAATAGATCACATCAAGAGGCATTGAATTATCTTTATTTTGAAATTAAAGTAAATATATTCCTACACTAAAATGACATAATTTAAAGCAATGTCATACAACCAAAATAATGACATGTAAAGGTCACATAAGACGAGATTTAAAGACAAATAGAAATGTTGCTAAATCAAGGAGGAGTTTAAGAATTAAGAGAAATTATTCTAGAATGTAATTTTACATGATATCAATGACATCAAGTGTAATATTTTTAATCATTGAATTAGCTACAATGCCAGAAAATGTTTAAAATATAAAAGAAAAAATTTAATTTTGAAGAGCTCATTGAGAAAAATGATACAACGTTTGTTCAATGTCAATCAAACCTCATTTTGAATTACAACAAATTATCAAAATAAATGAGCATATTTAATATAACAATTATTATTTTTTATTCAAAAAATTTACACTAAAATTGAAATGACATAAATTAAAGCAATGTGATATAACAAAAAAAAGTGGTATAGAGGTTCCACGAGAGAAAATTTAGAGTCATATAAAAATATAACTAAATCAAAGAGAAACCTTTCAATTAATTGGATAAATAATTTGGTAAAGTTTCATTCCAACGTACTAAAGAGAATGAATGAATCACCTCCAATAATCTAATATTGTACATTTAAACTACTTAGAAAAACATGCCAAAACTCCAAAAAATAGAATATTAAAAATATGAAATGAATATTATTTCTATAGAGCTCATTATGATTAGTCAAATGACAGTTATTATGTCTCATTCAAAACACATTTCTAATTATTGTTAATTAATAGGTGAAATAAGCAAAAAAATTGCAAATTATTATTTTAATAAATAGCACTTATGCATTAAGGCTAAAATGTGATAAATTAAAACAATGTAAAACAACAAAATCAAAGTATTTTAAAGGTTTAACAAGAGGAGATTTCGAGTTACATAGGAATATATCAAAATAGGAAAGAAACATTTGAGAAAAGTGATAAATTGCACGAGAATGTTGCATTTAGAAATGATAAAGAGCTCCATAACTGTAAAAAATTTTACCCATCAAAATATCATATTATGTATGCCAAAACATAAAATATAAAAACTTAAGTTTAAAAAAATCAATATTGATTTGTGTAAAACTCATTGAGAATTGTCGAATGTCAATCAAATCTCATTTTAATTTATTGCTATTAAAAAACATAAGCATAAATAAAAGAATAGTTTTTTTCAATTTAACAAAATATATACTAAAATTAAATTGACATAAATTGAAGCTATGCAATATTCTCAAATTGAAGAGATGTATATTTCACATGGAAAGAGATTTAGAAATAAGATCAATTACATGTGAAAGTTGCACTCCAAGGCAATAAAGAGACTAACTATAACATCTTCATTCATTAATCAAAAATGATATGAAAGGCCCCATAAAATTTGCCAAAACATTAGAAACTTAAGTTTTAAAAAATGTAAAATGGGAGAGTTAATTTGATATTGCGTATCTAGAGCTGTCCTATGACATTTATTTCTTTTCGATCGAACAATGTTTGGAATTATTAGGAATTACCAAAATAAGTAAGAAATAAATAATAACAAATAATTATTTTAAAATTAAATAAATATGCTCTAAATCTGAAAATTAAATAAATTCAAGCAATGTAACAAAAAAATTGAAGGCATTTTAAATTTACACAAGAGGATATATGGTGTCAAATAGTATTATAAGAAAAGAAAAGAAAGATAAAGAAATGAGATAAAATTCTTGTGAATGAATCATTCAAAGAGACTAAGAGATGGAGTGTAACATTATCATTTATCAAATTATGTACCATTTGCAATACCTTCTAAAGTGTTCCAAAAAACAAGAAAATAAAAATTTTAAAATATAAAAATTAAAATTTCATGCAATCTAACAAATTGAGGCGAGTCAAGTAGCATTCGTTTCGTCTGATCAGACCTTGTTTGAAAATTTGTGATATAATAAATTTAATATGCATAACTAATAAGAAAATATTATTTTAATAACAAGTATATACATAACCAAATTGGGATGAGATAAATTTATGGAATATATCTATGTAAAACTAATTTAGATTAATGTCACAGGAGAGATGATTTAGTTTTACGTAATAATATAATGACATTAAAGTCGGAAATTTGAAGTAATTAAGAAAATTGAAAAGAAAAGAAGCATTTTAGGATACTTAATGGATCAAATGAAAGATCATCAATTACCAAATCTAGTATAAATAAAAGTAGGACATAAAGCATGCAAAGCCGAAGTAAATAAAGTATTTAAAAATTTAAAAATAAATGTTTAATTAATTAGAGCTCATCAAGATGATTCAAATGACATTTTTTTAAACTTTATAAAATGTTGTTTGGAATAGTTTTTAGTTAATAATACAAATAAACACAAATAAATTATTATTATAATTTTTAGTAAATATAAATTAAAATTAAAATGAGATAAATTGAAGTAATGTAATATAATAAGAACAAACCAAGATAAATATCACATAAGTTGTTATTTAGAGTTACTTTGTGATATAATCTAATTAAAGCTAAAAATTTTAAAAATTATGATAAGGAAACTAGTGTTTTAAGATACTAAAGATAATGTGTTCAATATCCTTCATTATTAAATGGAGTACAATTAAAGTTATATCATAAAGTGTGGAAATCATAAAAAAAGCAAATTATTTAATTATATAAAATGAGTAAATAATTCGATGGAGCATGTCTTGATTTGTATAATGTTGTGCATTTAGTCTCAATAAGACCACGTTAAGGATTACTACATCTTACAAAATTAAATAAGAACACATAAGCAATAGTTTAGTTTTTTAATACTACGTAAATATATACTAAATGGAAATGAGATAAATTGAAGTAATGTTACATAACTATATCATAGTGATTTGAAAGTTACATGAGAGAAGATTTGGAGTCACATAGTAATAGAACCAAATAAAAGTAAAAGTTTTAAAAACATGACTTACATTATTTTAAAAATTTTCATTCATATACACTAAGAAGTTTGAGAGTAAAATTCTACATAGTTAAACTAGGTGCAAATAAGAATGTCTAGTAATACATGCAAAAACCCTAAAAAAAATTAAACATTATACAAGCTATCCTTTAATTTGATAGAGCTCATCAACATGAATCCAGTAATTTTTTTTTGTTTTGACAAAACTTAATTTATGATTTTTAGTAATCAACAAAATAAATAAGAATAAATAGTAATAATGTTTTACTTCAATGTGGAGTAAATGTAAATTAAATTTGAAATGAGATTAATCTAAGCATTGTGGCATAATAAAAAAAAATAATGTAACTTGAAAGGGAGGAGATATAAAGTTAGATGATAATGTAACCAAATCTAAGTGAAATATTCTAAGAAATATGATATGAAGATCAAGTTTAGCATCATTAATTACAAAATCTATTGCCAAACCAAATGTCTCATAAAGACGACCAAATCAATAAAATAAAAAATTTAAAATATAAAAATTAATATATATTTAGATAAAGATCATTGAGACTTGTCAAACTTTATTTGTTTCATCTCATTCGAACCTTGTTTGCATTTACTATAATGAAAATGTTAAGATGACTAAACAACAACAAATTATTAGTTTAATATTAAGTAAATATATATAAAAATAATAATTAAATGAATTGAAGAATTATAATATTATCAAATTAAAAAGAAATAAAAGGTACACAAGAGGATATTCATTGTTGCATAGCAAGATAACCTAATCGAATCAAAAACATTGAAAAAATTTTATGGATCATACAAAAAAGTTGAATTCTAAAGTAATAAAAAGATTGAGAAAAAATTCCTCAAATATAAAATGCTTTAAAATATGAAAATGAGCTTTTAATTTGATAGAGCCTATTAAAACAAGTATAATAAAGCTTGTTTAATCTAGATATGAACTTATTCAAAATTTTTGAAAAATAATGAAATTAATCAACATAAATAAAATAAATAATTTTAACACAAAGTAAATAAAACTTAATCCTAAAATTTGATAAATTGATGCTAGATAACCTAACCAAATCAAAGGGATAAAAAGGTTACATGAAGGGGGACTTAGAGTTACATAGTATTATAACAAAATTAAATAAAAAAATAGAAAATATGTGATAAATTAGATAAAAAAAGTTGCATTCTATGATATTAAGTAATTATATATTAAAACTAAAAATGGGTCGAGTTTAAGATATTTAATATAACTTAGTCAAAGTGATGTAAAGGTCAAATGACCAAAGAGGTAAAGTGATATATTAGTATAACCAAATCAAATAAAAAATTTGAAGATATTAGAGAAATTATATTAGAATGTTACATTCAAAGATATTAAAGAGACGAAGTGTAACATCCTCGATAGTCAACTAAGCTATTATTTGAAATACCTCATAAAACATGTGAAAACCCATGAAAAAAAATTATATAATTATATTAAAGAAGAGTATTTAATTGGTCACAGTTCATACGGATGAGTCTAACAACATTTGTCCAGTTCGAATCAGGCAATGCTTGAATTATTTGGAATTAGTAATGCATATTGGTATAAATAATAATAAATTATTATGTTAATATTAAATATATATATATATATATATATATATATATATATATATATATATATATATATATATATATATATATATATATATATATATATTTATGTATTTTATTTATGCAAGTTTAAGCGAGAGAAATTGATGTAATATGGCAAAAAAAAGAAAGCAATGTACATGTCACATGAAAATAGAAAATAAAAATTTAATTTGATAGGGCTCAACGAGAGGAGTCCAACCATATTTTTTTATCTCAATTAAAACTTTTTTGAATCACTAAGAATTAATAAAGTAAATATATAATAAAAATAAATTATTATTTTAAGTTAAAGTGAAAAGATATTAATGCTCAAATGGGATAAATTAAAGAAAACTTAAATAACCAAGTCAAGGGCATCAAAATATCATGTTACAAGTGTGTTGGAGTTGTATAATAATCTAACAAAAACAAAGGATATATGTTGAATTAATTAGATATATTGACATAATAAATAATAATTTTTGATTTATGAAAATTGACATTGTAAATAGTCATATGCTATTATTTTAATATAAAATAAATATATTTTGAAGCTAACCGAAATGTAATATCCACAAATCAAGGAAATCTAAATGACACAATAGAGGTGATTGAGAGTTGTGTAACAATTTAACAAAATCAAAGCAAATAATTTGAAGTAATTAGATATATTGATCACAAAAGTTGCATTCTATGATGCTAAGGAGATTGAGTGTGGCTTCTTTGAAAATCAAAATATATACAAATAAAAATACCTTATTATATGTGTCAAAATATTTAAAATTATATCCTCTAAAATAATGATTATTTAATTGGATAAAACTCATTGAGGTATGTCTAATATTATTTTTATTGCCATAATTTAGCCTAATTTAGAATTATAATAAATTTTTAAAAAATCAATAATAATAATAATAATAAATTATTATTTTAAATTTGATTAAATATATATTAAGGAATTATTGCAATGCAATTTAGTAAAATAATATAACAAAATCAAGGCATTGTAAAGTTCACACAACATGGGAATTAATGTTTCATTATAATACAACCAAATAATTGCAAAATAGTAAAAGAAAATGGATAATAAGGAGATCGATGGTAAAATTCTCAAGCATCAAATCATGCACTAAGAAAAGTATCTCATAAAAAGTGTTAAAAAATATACAAATAATTAATTTGTAGTGATAAACAAGATGAGTGTAGAGAATATTCAGTAAATATATTTTAAAATTGAAATGAGATAAATTGAAGTAATGTAATAAAAATAAATTGAAGATACATAAAATAACATGAGTTGATTATTAGAGTATTAATTGTAATTTAAAAAAGCACATCAAGTGAGTCCAATGATGTTTATCTCATCTCGATCTGAGCTCGCTTGGAAAAACTAAGAATTATCAAATTAAATAAGCCTAAATAAACATCAATTATTACTTCTATATTGACCATATATATATATGGAAACAAAAATTAGATAAAAAGAAAAAAATGTAGCTAAATTGATCTGATGTAAAGGTCACATAATTGAAGATTTAGTATTTTATAGTTATATAACCAAACCAGAATGAAAACTTTGGAGTACTAAGTATAAATAAATCAATTATGAATTAAATGACCTCAAAAAGGTTGCAAATAACCTAGATAATTAAAAAATTAAAATTTAAATAAAATATTTAATTTGGGAGTGCTTAGCATGACAACACAAATGACGCTTGTTTCATCTCCAACATACCATATTTTGAAATATTTTGAATAACCAAAGCAAATAATTATAAATAATAATAATTTATTATTATTGTATTATGTACATATAGATTAAAGCTAAAATATTATAAATTTAATCGATGTAATAAACTAAATTAAAGAGATCTAAACTTCACATGAGAGGAGAATTAGAATTTAATGGTAAAATTATCAAATTAATGCTAAAGATTTTAAGATAAGATATAAATTGTATGAGAAAACTACATTACAAGATAACAGACAGATTAAATATAACACTTTCAATCATTAAATCAAGTATGATTAAAATTGCTAATTAAAGGACAACAAATCTAAAGAAAATAAAATATTAAAAAAATATAAAAATAAAAATACTTAATTTCATAAAGCTTTTCAAGTTGAGTAGAATGACATTTGTTTTTTCTTGCTTGAACCTGAACGATAATTAGTATGAATTACCAAAATAAAAAAACAAATAGCTACATTTTATTATTTTTAAATTTTTAAATTATATAATAAATAAGAAATTACATAAATAATTTAAATGAGTATGCTTAAATCAATGCAATATAATGGTTACACATTAGTGGAAATGGAATTTGTTGTTAACATAACAAAACCATAACAAAACATTTGAAAAAAATGCATAAGAAAGTTGCATTTAAATCTATTTATGAGAATGATTATTGCAAGCACGTTCTTCAAAGCATGTAGAAATTGAAATGTTTCATAAAGGTTTTTAAAAATATAAAAAAGACATTATACATGATGTGGGTCATCAAGAATACTCTTATCATTTTTGCTAGATCCTGGTTGAGCATCTTTTGTAATTATTGGAAATTATTAAAATAAATATTCTTGAATGATAAGAAAATAGATTTTTTAAATTAAGTAAAACTATATTGAAACAAAAATAACTTAAATTGAAACAACGTAATATAACCAAAGAAAAGACAAGTAAATCTTACTAGAGAGGATATTTATAATTCCATAGTAATATAAGTGAATAAAATGGAAAAATTCAAAGAAATGAAATAATTTGGATGAGGAAGCTACATTGTAGATTTTAAGGAGTTCATGTATAATATCTTCAATGGTTAAACCTTCTACAAATCAAAATGTCTTGTAAAGAATGTTAAAAATCTACAAACTAAGATATTTAAAAATTTAAACAGTAAATATTTAACTAAAAAGTGCTCATGATTGTGACTCCATCGAAATTTGTTTCACCTCCATCATGCCTCATTTGGAATTAGTACAGATTAACAAATTAAATTATCATAAATAATAATCAATTTTTATTATAATAATATGAAAAAATATATTATAACTAAGATATGAAAAATTGAAGAAAAATAATATAATCAAAATAATGTGACATAAAGGACACATGATTGGATATTAGAGTTAAGAAATAATATAAGAAATTCATAGTAAAATCTTTTGAGAAATGAGATACATTATTTGGGAATATATTTTTCAAGATATTAAAGAGATCGAGTATAACATCACAATCATCAAATCAATTATGAATCAAAATTTTTTATGAAATACAAAAAAGACTTTAAAAGTATAGTATTTTAAAATATTAAACTAATTATTTAATTTGATAGAGCACAACATGTTGATTCCAATTATGTTTATTTCATGTACATTAAGCAATGCTTTAAACTACACCAAGTTATGAAAGTAAATAAAACTAAATAATAACAAATTATTACTTTAATATTAAGTTAATAAAATGATGCTAAAGTAAAATAAATTGAAGGAATATAATATAACACAATTAAAGAAATGTGACCGTTAGATAATATAAGAATTAGAGTTTGAAGATAATACTATCAAATCAAAGTGAAAAATGTGAACAAATGAGATTAATTACTTAGGAATAATGTGTTCCAAGTTAATAAGAGGAACCAATATAATATTTTCAATCATCAAATCATGTACGATCCAAAATGAGTCATAAAATATACCAAAACCATAAAAAATATATTATTCTAAAATACAAAATTAATATTTAATTCGATAGTGGTCGTCAAAATTCGTCTAAAGACGCTTTCATTATCTTGATTGGACCTCATTTGGACTTATAAGTCAAAATGATGTTAATTTTTAAATTAAGTCAATATATATTAAAGAAAAAAATGAAATAAAGCAATGCAATGTAATATAACCAAATTTAAGAGATATGCAGTTCACATGTGACGACTATTAGTGTTTCTTATTAATATAACAAAATGAACATCTTATCTATGAAGAAATAAAATAAATTATACGAGGAAGACGTATTCCAGGATTTTTAGGAGACGAAGCATAACGTCTTTCATCATTAAATGATGTACAAAAAAAATAACATTTAAAATGTATAAAAAAAAATAAAAGTTCTAAAAATATAAATTGAATATTAAAATTAATATAAATTAGCTTGGTGAGCCCAGTGACTTTTGTTTCACCCTATCCACGTCTCATTTGGAATACCATGAGTTGTCAAATTAAAAAAAATAATAATAATTTTTTTTTTCAACAATAGCTATATAAATATATTAAATTTTTTTTTGTTAAATTAGTACAATATAGCATGGCTAATTCAAAGAGATGCAAATGTCACATAACAGGACATTTACAATTCCAAAGTAATAAACTAATTCAAAATGAAAAAATTTGAACAAATGATACAAGTTGTGTGAGAAATATACAAACCATCATAATAAGAGATGTAGTTTAACATCCTTGTTCATTAATTCATTTATAAATAAAAATAATTCACAAACTGGATATATCTTATCAAAATGAGCTAAATGATGTTTGTTTCTTTCTATGCGATGCTATTTGTTGTTATCTTGAATTATAAAGTAAAAAAATAAGAATAAATTATTATTAAATTATTAAGTAGATGTTTATTAATGTTAAATTAAGATAAATTGAAGTAAATAATATGAAAAATAAAAGTCATCTAAGGTCAACAAGAGGGAATTAAAGTTACACAATAGTATAACAAAATCAAATCAAATAATTTGAAAAAATTGGAGCAATTGTAAGGAAATATTACATTCCAATATACTAAGGAGATCGAGTCCAAATTACTTTATAAAATCAAATTCATATCACATCTCATTAGTTGTCTCAAAAATATTAAAAATAAAATAATTACAAATATAAAATAATTATTTAAATAGATATATCTGATCATGACATGTCTAGCAACATTCATGTTGTTTCTGTTGGATCTTATTAAGAATTAATAAAAGCGAAGTACTTTAAAAAAATAAAAAATAGCCATAAATTATTTTCGTAATATTAATTAAGTATTTAATAGAGTTGAGCAATGATAAATTGAAGCTATTTAATGCAAATAAATAAATGTGGCAATAGTTCAGACAAGTGCAGATTTATAGTTACACAGTAATATAACCAAGGTAAAGCCAAAAGATTGAAGAAATAAGATAAATTGCATGATAAAGTAGTGTTTCATGATACTAAAAAGATCAAGTGCAATACACTTGATTTTTTAATTTGGCTACAAATTGAAATGGTTAATAACGCATGTCAGCACAAAAGAAGTAAAATATCAAACTATAAAAAAGAATATTTAATTAAATAGAGCTCTTGGAGATGATTCGAAAGACATTTGTTTCATCTTACCCGATCCTCATTAGAATTGTTAAGAATTACAAACATAATTGAGTATAAATAGTAATAATTTATTATTTAAATTTTAAGAAAATGATTATTATAATTATAACAGCTTAAATTGATACAATATATTATAACACAAACAAAGATATATAAACACATATGAAGAGAATTAGAGACTAAGTTATATAACAAAATAATTTCTTTTAACAAAATAAGATAAATTATTCTGGAATGTTGCATTATAGGACACTAAGGATATCGAGCAAAATATCCTCAATTGTTAAATCAAGTATGAATTAAAATATATCAAAAAGCTTGGTAAAACCATGGAGAATAAAAGCTTCAAATTATAAAAAAAGATTATTTAATTAGTAAACCTCATCGAGATTTGTCCGGTGATAATTGTTTTTTTATTTTGCTTAATAAAAATCACCAAAGAAAGAAACCACAAATAATAAGAAATTATTACTTTTATATTTATTAAATATATAACAAATTTAGATTAAGATGAATTAAAATAATAAAATATAATTAATTCATAGAAATAGTAATTCTACACATAAATATAATAAAAGTGTCATTATAATATCACCAAATTAAATTGAAATATTTGAAGACATGGGATAAAGTTTCCAACAAAGGTCCATCGTAACATACAAAAGAGATTGATTATAATATCTTTAGTCACTAAATAATGTAAGAATGAAAATACCTCATAAAGCATACAAAAAAAAGATATTAAATATTTAAATATATATATATTTTTTAATCTTATATGGCTTATCAAAACGAATTTAATGACAACTGTTATGTCTCCACTAAACATCTTTTAAAGTTAATATGAATTACCAAATTAAATAAACATAAATAATAAATAAAATATCTATTTAATATTAATGATACATACAATAAATGTTAAATAATATAAATCAAAGTACTATAGTATAACAAAATAAAAGTGATGCAAAAGTCACCTAAGAGAAAGATTAGAGTTTCATAGCAAAATAACCAAATCAAAGTGAGAAATGTTAAAAATAAATTTAAACTGTATGGAAACATTTTTAAGCAAGATCATATGGAGATCAAATCTTTCTTTCTTAATCATCGAATTAGGTACAAATCTAAACGTCTTATGAAGATAACAAAAACAATAAAAAAGAAAATATTTCAAAATATAATTTTTAATTACTTAGAGCTTATTAAGTTGAGTCCAATTATATTATTTTGATATTGATAAAATCATTTTTTCAGATATAATAAATTACCAAAATAAGTAAACTTAAATAATGATAAATTTTTATGATAATATTAAGTAGATATATTTTAAAGCTAAAATGAGATTAATTGAAGCAAAACTATACAACAAAAGATGCACCGTAAACGTCGTAGTAGAAGTGATTTAGAGTTATATACTAATCTAACCAAATTGTGGCAAAACTTTTGAAAACATGTTATAAATTATACTAAAAAGTTACATTCCATGTCGTTAACAAGATCAAGTGTAACATCTTCAAACATGAAATTAGACATGAAATAAAATGTCTTGTAAAATTTGTGAAAACACTAGAACAAAATTTAAAAATATATAAATGAATATTTAATTTTCTAAAATGTATCAAGGAGACCCCAATAACATTTTTTTCATATCTATTAAACTTGATGTAGAACTATTATGAATTTCTAAATTACATAAACTTTAAAAATTAAATTGTTATTTTAATACAAGGTAAAAATATATTGTAAAGATGGAATAAGATTAGTGGAAGTAATATAACATAACAAAATAAGTGTAATATGAAGGCCACATTAGATGAGACTTTGAGTTTCTTATAATGATAACTTAGTCATTGAGAAAATATGAAAACATTTGACAACTTGTATAGGAATGTTGTAATTAAAACAACTAAAATGATAGTGTGTAATATTCCCTATCACCAACTTAGGTATGAATAAAAATAACTCATACGGCCTTTAAATTATATAAGAAAATATTTTAAAATATTAAAACTTAATATTTCAATAAATAATGTTGATCTAGTCAATTCAAATAACATACATTTTCACATGATCAAACCTCATTTAGAATTACTATGAATTACAAAAATATATTAAAATATATAATAATAAACTATTATTTGTGTACTACGTAAATATTGATTAGAGTTGAAATAAAATAAACTAAAATAATACAATATAACGAAATCAAAATGATCTAAGTCATACCTTAAACAAGAAATGGACTTAAAAATTAATATAACCAAATAAATATAAAAACCTTTAAGAAATGAGAAACCTTTAGGTACTAATAAACATCCCATATAAAGTGTGCTAAAACTTTAGAAAATGAGATATTTAAAAAAAACAAAAATATTTATAGAGCTTATTAAGGTAAGTATTATGACATTGTTTTTGCCTTGATCAAACCTCATTTTGAATTACTAGAAAATTCAAAATAAATAAGATAAAAATTTATATTTTACATTTTAGGAAACATAATATTAAAAATAAAATTGGATGAATTAAAAAAATGTAGCATATCCAAATAGGTGTTGTAAAGGCTACATGATAAGAGATTTAAAGTTACACGATAATGTCATTTATTAAAAGTGAAAAATTTGGGAAAATGAGATAAATTTTATATGAAACTTTTATTCTAAGTTACCAAAGAGATCGAGGGCATCATCATTTATGCTCAAATAAGGAAGAAATCAAAATTTCGTTTAAACCATGCCAAACTCTAGAAAATAATATATTTAAAACTATAAATAATTAGTATTTAATTAGATAGAACATATTAACAAGGGTCTAAATACATCGTTTCCTCTCCAACAGACATCCTTTTGAACTACTATGAATTACAAGGTAAATTGTGTTGGAAGGTTTTAAAACAAGATATTATAGAGATCAAAGATAACATCATATATTGTCAAATCTACTGGAAATAAAAATTTCCCATAAAGCATGAGAACAAAATAAATAAATTAACACACACACACACACACACACACACACACACACACACACATATATATATATATATATATATATATATATATATATATATATATATATATATATATATAATTTAATATTTAGTTGCATAGTGGTTTTCGAGACGAGTCTAGTGATGTTTGCTTCATCTCCATTCAGCATCATTTTGAATTATTATAAACTAAAAAATAAAATAAACATAAATAATGTTAATTATTATTTAAATATTAAGTTGATAAAAAATGTTGGTGCAATGTGATAAATAAAAATAATATAATATAACCAAATTACAAGCATGTAATGTTCACACAATAGAAGGTTAGCAATTGCAATTTGATATAGCTAAATCAAAGCACAGGATTTGATGAAATCATACAGATGTTACGAGAAAGTTACATACAAAGTTATTAAAGAGGTCCAGTGCAGCATCCCTATTATCTGATTAAGTACAAATTGAATTTCTCACCTTCAAAATATAAAATATTTTAAAATGTAGAAAGTTTATTTAATACTAAGTAAAATCTTATTAAAGCTAAAATGTGTTAAATTAAAATACTTTAATATATCCAAATCAAGGAAAAAATTTTAATGAAATGAAATACATTATATTGTAAAGTTGCATTCAAAGATACCTTGGAGATGAAGTGCATCATCCTCGATCAAGGAATCATGAACAAATCAAATTTTCTCTAAAAGTAAGTCTAAATCATAAAACTTTAAAAAATAAAAAAATTATTAAAAAATGAGTATTTCATTTAATAGAGCTAATTGAGATGAGTCCAAAAATTTATTCTGTGTTGATTTGATCGATAAATTAAAAAATAAATAAGCATAAATATTAAAAATATTTTTATATTTATTACATATGTAATAAAGTTTAAAGGAAATATGTTAAAGTAATGTATATAAATAAATAAATGCAATAAAAAGGTAACTCATAAGGACAATTTGTATCTTAGATTAATTTAATAACAACATTGAAATAAATTTGAAAAAAGTAAAATAAATTATAAGAGAAAATTGTATTCCAAAATATTAAGTACATCAAGCATCACATTATCAATTGTTACATCCACATTAGTCATGTTTAGTAAAGAATTAAATAATTTTGTAAAATAAAATAATTAAAAATATAATAATTTTTTTAATTAGATAATACTCAACATGGTGAATTGAATGATGTTTCTTTTATTTTTATCATATCTCATTTTTAATTACTATAAATTACCAAATTTAATAAACATAAATAGTAAAAAGAAATTACTTTAATATTAAATAAACATATAATAAAACAAGGACATTAATTGATGAATTGTAATATAATAAATAATAATACTGCAAAGGTTGCATGAAAGTGTAATTAGAGTTTTACAATAATATAGCCAAATAAAAGCTTAAACTTTGATGAAATAAGATAATTGCATATGGTATTCCAAGATATTAAGAAAATCAACTATAACATCCATGATCATCAAATTAGCTTTGAGTTAAAATGCACAAGAAGAGTGGAAATCTAAGAGAAAAACTATTTCAAAAATTCAAAATAAATATTTTATTTGATAAAGTTCATTAAGATGAGCTCAATAATGATTATGTTATCACCATCAAACATCTTTTTGAATTAATATGAATTCCCAAAGCAAATGAGTAGAAATCTTAATAGGTTGTTACGCTAATTTTAAGTAGATGTATAGTCGTGCTAAAATAAGTTAAATTGAAGAAAAACAGTATAGCTAAGCCAAAGTGATGTAATAATCACAAGATAGGTGACTTAACATTACATAGTAAGTAATGTAATCATGTCAAAGCACAAAATTTCAAGAAATGATATAAGTTGTTAGGAATATCCATTCCATGATACAAAAGAGATTAGGGTAACGTCCTTGATCTTCCAAACATGTTTGAATGGAAATTTTTCAGAAAATATGTCTAAAAATAGAAAATTAAAATTTTAAAAAATGAAAATAAATATTTTTTAGATATAGTTTATTGAGATGAGTCCAAAGAAGTTTTTTTAATCTACATTAGAACTCCAATCTGAATTAATTTAAATTTTCAATGTAAATAAGTATAAATAATAAATAATTATTTATTAGTACTAAGTAAATTTATATTAAAATTGTGATGAGATAAATTAAAGCTATATAATACAACCAAATAAAAGCTATCTAAACGTCACTTGATAAGAGACTTAGAGTTGCATTGTAATATAACAAAATCATTAAGAATAAGTTTAATAAATGAGATAAATTATATGAGAAAATGGTTTTCCAAGAATGTAAAGAGCATAACAATAGCATCCATGATAATAAAAATAGCCATGAGTAGGAGTTTCTCACCAAGTATGAAAAAATCTATGAATTTAAAATATTTAATAATTAAAAATGAATATTTAATTGGATAGAACTCATAATGAATAGTGAAATGATGTTTTTTTCAAATCAAGGGGTCCTTATTTAGTCATAATATGAATTATTGATCTAAATTTAATAAAATAATAAATATTTTATATTTTAAAAATAAGTAAATTTATGTTGAACCTGAAATGGGTTGAATAGAAACAATGTAAAAAAGCAATTAAATGACATGTAAATGTCATAGGAGAGAATAATTAAAGTTTTATTACAATATATCCAAATTGGCAATAATAATTATATGTGAAATCGACATTCCAAGATACTAAAGGGATTGCAACTTCTTTGATATTAAATCAGATACTAGTTGAAATGTCTCATAACACATGCCAAAGCCAAATAAATAAAATATTTAAAACAATAAAAATGTTTACTAGATGCTTCAATAAGACAATCATCTAATTTGACATGAATTATTTCTTCCACAACTAGTGATATCTTGTTATATACTCTAAATGCTACACTGGTAAGTGAGTAGACTAAGAAAAATCCTTCATCAGACTTAGCATCAAATTAATATAAAGTATTTCAAAAGGAGAAATATGTAACAAAGGTCTACATATTGACTAATTAAATACATAATAAGTAATATTAGCTACTTCCACCCAAAAACACTTAGTGACACTATAGTCATTATGTGTACACCTTGCAAAATCGAGTAAGGTTCTATTTTTTCTCTAGTTTAGAGCATTTTGTTGAAGGTTTCTAGGTGATGAAAAAGTATTCTTCACTCAATTTTTTCCACAAATATCATTGAATAACTCATTCATAAATTCTCCTTTAATATTACTTTTAATGGAGACTAACTTAACTTCATATTCTTTTTCAACCATAACACAATCTAATAAATTTTTGAAATACTTCTATTTTGTTTCTTACAAGAAGAACCCATGCAAACCTATTATAGTAATCTAATAATATAAACCCATACTTGCTTCTACCAAGACTCTCTAACTAATATGACAAAATAGATCTAAATTAATAAGTTCTAATGGTTTCAAAAATGTAATGTCATTATGTGCTTAAAAGCTCTTTTTTATTTGTTTTCAAAATTAACATAGACCACATAGTCTACCATTTGACCAAGTACGTTATGGTAAACCCCTAACTGGATTAAACTTTAAATGCTTTTCAAAAGAAAATTTTCTTAAACGATAAAATTTCTTATGCAATAATGTAGAGTTATTATCGTGTGTTGTAAGGCGTTGTAAACTACTATTCTTAACCATGTGCAAAAAAAATAGGTATTATCTTTTCCATTTCCAATGATAAGTGCAACATTATTTTTTCTAATAATGAATTCATTTTTTTAAACAAAATATTATATTTGAATCACACAATGGACTACCATTAAGACAATTATTCCTTAAGTCTTGAATAAGAAGGACGTTTCTTATAGAAGTGTGTTAGGTGCCCATGGCTCTAATTCCAATAATTTTCGTCTTGGTGTTACCACCAAGAGTAACTTTGCCACCATCATAAGACTTCAAGTGGATAAATAAAGATGCATCTCTAGTCACATGTCTTGAGTATCCACTATCTAAGGACCATATACCTATCTTACTCCTTGAAGGAAGACATGTCTAATCTTCAAATGTTTTAATTGAAATTCTATCTCTGGCCATAAAAATATCAAACTCTCTTTCTTAACTTCATCACTAGAAGAAGAATTATCTAAATCAATTCAAAATATCTTCATAGCTTTCTTCTTCTTTTATTTTTGAAACTTTTCTACAATCTCCTTGTTATTGAGGTAATTTGGCCTTGTATGCCAAAAAAGTTTACATTCAAGAAAATTATTTCTTCTTGGGACAAAATTTTTTTTTTATTTTTTGGAAAATATTTACCAACATTTCGTTTGTTATATAATCTAGAAAAATGTTTGAGAAAAGAGCTATGTCATTAGAGATCAAGAATTCGATGTCTATAGAGGAGTCAATTACAGGAACAATTATTTCTTTTTTCTTCTTCTCTTTTTCAATCACAAGTAATTCATTCTTTTTTTTTGCAAGCTCAATTTCATTAGTCAAAAGCTCACCCAATGACTCATCCATTGGCATAACCAAAATAATTTTTACATCTTTCCGTGCTATCACCAATGGGTCATATTATTGAGAAAGAACTCAAAATCTTCCTCAACTTGGCAAGTAAAAAACTCCATGCCATGAATAAATAGACTATTAATAGTACTTGTAAATTGTGTAGGCATAACCTTAAGACTATCATCTTTATTCTTTTAAAATAATTCATACTCATTAAAGAGCATGTTTTATTTTTGTATCTTTAACTTGAGAAGTACTCTCATAGGTAACTTCAAGTTCATATCAAATCTCATGCACCATTTTCATGTTCATGGTCCAATTATATTTGGAGGCATCCAAATAAAAAAAATATTCATAACACAAGAATTAAGTTGAAATCTAAACTTTTCTTTTGGGTTAAGTTCACATAAAGTTTTTCTAACTTATTTTCCATCAAAATCTGAGATGGAATCTCAAAAATATTTTCAACTTTCTTAATTTTAAAATGAATAAATTATAAAAAATAAATTTATACAATTCTTCAATTAGGGATAAAACTCATCTTTAAACAACATGGTCAATGTGATGAAACTTCCTCAGATAAAAATGCATTATCCTCAACATAAGGTAAAGCCATGAGGATCTTATCTTAGAGATTTCTTTCTTTTAATTGAAACCATTCGCTGATAATAGTTGTTGTAAAACATATGAAGAAAAATGAAGAAGAGTGGAGGGGTCAATTCATTATTTAAAAAATTTTTTGATTCCAAAAATTAGGAAAAAAATTTGTGAGATTGAAATATTTTTAATAAAGAAAATAAAATTACTCAATAATAAATGAATTGAAACACTAAATGTTTCGGTGGTTTGACAAAAACGTTACGTTTATTAACCCCAGATCCCATATCAGGCTTTAACTAGTCACACCCTTTTATTAAAGCTAGTAGAGGTAAACTAGATACACATTAAAGCACCAACAAGATACCAAAATAAGTGAAAGTAAGGCTATTAACAAAAACTCAAAACTTCATATCAACTAAAATGATATAGGGTTTAGTTATAGTCACCGTGACATAACATCTGGAGAGTTAGATTAAAAAAATAGATGGACGATAATGGTGATGAGGTTATTATTAATAAAGGTGTGGACAGTCTATACCATTTTATCAAGCATTACAAATGGATGGCTAAAGATTAAAGATTGTTCACAAATGTGGGTGTTGATTAAGACTATTTGATAAAAAAATTTTGTAATTAGTTGGTGCAAAAATCTCAAGTTTAATAAAACTTATTTTTAGTCACACAATGCAAAAATTGTGTAACATTTTCTTGCCCATAATATATCCTCTCCGTATTATTAAGAGCCTAATAGGGTTGGCTACACCAAGTTCCTCAAGAAGATGTGATCTACTCACCAACATGCACATACAAGGTCTGACAATACCTAATTTATACAAATTAAATAACAAGTCCACCATGACTCATTTTTTCTACAATGGTCCAAAAGTGAAGCCCTAAACCAATTCATCTAAGGACTTCAATAACAACCTAATTGAAGTAGAACTTGAGCTTGACTTATCTTGGTTATGAATGGGTTACTAGCTTATGGGTCCACATCTCTCATGTTGTCATTGGGACACTCAATCAAAGCTTCTTAGGCTTTTATGTTGTGGGTTTTTGTAATTTTTTTAGTAATAATTTTTTTAAAAAAAATTGTATATGTAAAACCCCAAATGCCTTCAAATAAAATACAAATTCAATAAATTTTGCATATACAAAAATAATGATAGTCTTATGTGCCACAATTACAAAGAATTTAAAGGTTTAATATGCTAACTATAAAGATTTAGAAATAAATTAATTTGTGGATTACTTGCTCCACAACGACCATTATTCTTCGCTGCAAAGTTAAAAAAAATGGGTCAACAAGTTACATTCACTATTTATTTTGCAACAGTCCTAGCTCTAACAAATTCATATCACTGAAATGACACTTAGCTTAACCCGGTGTTAGTAAATAATTAAGCTTTGTTTTGTGATCATTACCTTAAAGGATACAACTACTATAGGAGATAAGTTTTTATCAACTTGTCAAGGAGTTTCAAATGCTATTTTAGTATCTACTATAGTAAATATTTAATATTTCTAAAAATGTTTTGGAAAAAAATCATTATCAAATTTTGAAAGCATTTCTCATATGTGGCCTATCTTCATGTAGTGATCACAATACATCAAAACTTTTTTGTTGAAAGAATGTTGTTAACTATAGCTATAATATATTATTTAAGAATAATTTTCCTTTTATTTCTAATTTCCAAAACTTTTATCAGACATCTTATGTCCTATTCTTTTTATTTTGGCCATTTGTATTCACTTTTCTTTTTTATAGCTATAGTAGATGTAATGGCATATCTCAAAGATAGAATATAAAAAGTAGATAATTTACAATCAATATGTTAATATAGGCCAATAATAAAGTTTGATAAAGTTTGCATCTCTTCATTAGGTATTCCTAAACTCAGCTTATAATTAGACATTTATGATATATTACTACACTATATATCATTGTAAGTGTTGTACACAATGCCACTTTGACAACAATTATTCTATGTAAATCATGGTATCAAATTATTTTTGCTTTAATCAATTAAATTAGCTCCATGTGACTTTTATAACAATGCCATTTTCTTAGCAATTCCACTATGCTAAGCCATGACTTCTCATTTTCAATCAAGCATGCACCACTTTATCAATTGATGAATAATTGTATTGAGAGAATAATGCCTCATTACTCTAACAAGATATCTAATTTCTCTATATCTATTATACCATCATAAATTACAAAAGAAAGTGTAACATCTTTCTTGCAAGGAAATTATGATTCTCATATGCTCAATAGATGAAATTGATGTTGACCTCATGTTTATCTCCAACTACCTTTGGATTACTACTTAATAATATAGAAATTTTGTAATTAATAGTATATTATTTTGATGGATTACCTTCTTTTCGATCATAAGAAGGAATTGAAATTTTTACACTATCACATTTAATGCTTGCATTTGTTAGGTTAATAGAGCTACCTATGCCTTCAAACTAGATTGTGAAATAATTGGGAACGTCAACTAAACTGAACCTTCTTCAATCATTTAATTCATTTCTATGATTTACTCTTAGACTATCTTGTTCTTTTTACTTCCCATTAAAGTGAAATCAAAGTGTTTTAATGCAAAACTTAGCATGAGCTATTTGTGAGATGTTCTCATCCCATGAACTTATCTATATACATTCATTTTGGAGTAGTAGTAGTAGAAGTAAAAGTAGGATCGTTGTAAGGAGAAAGGAAAAATGAAAAGTAGAAGTGGTTTTTTCTTGAAGATTGAATAGAGTTTTTCCTTCAAAGGGTTCTAAATTCATAAAACTCAAATTAAAAAATTCTCTAAATTCTTTTTAAGTTCTCTTCAAATTGTTTTGAATTTCTTATGGATTCTCTCTAAATTCTTTTGAATCTTAGATACACCTTTCCGAATAGTTTGTATTGAGGCTAGGATTGACATGTAATTACAAAAAAGCCTAACATTTTAGTAACAAAAAGACACAATTGACCATTGATAATGTTTTAAAATTTCATCAATTTTAAGTCATCCAGCTGCATACGTACCCAGAAAAGCCCAACTTGTGTGGAGCTTCTAAGAGCCATTTTTGTGAGAAAATTTTAAATGTGCAAAGATGGTGTAGTACGTGCCACCTACTACATGAGTGATTCATGTCGCCATCAATCCTTAATAAACCATCACACATACCTCATTTAGTGCACCTAGTAGTCACATGCTCACATGACCCAAGGCAGCATTAATAGTGCTTAAAGTTGGGTGCAAGTGGGTTAACACCATGCCATTCAGGTTTTTTTAAAAAACTCTTCCTTTGGGTTTAGATATCCTAAGGGTTCATTAATATAATGTAATATGATATGTTAAGATCTATTATAGCTCACAGAAATTTAAAAAAGCTTAGTTTCCAAAATATATATGTATAACACCCTATCCAAAGGTCTTACTAGTTAGAATAAAAAATCCTAAGATTTTTGAACAAGTAAGATCATTCCCAGAAGCCAAAGAAATGCAATGATTTTTGACATAAGCGATCTCAGCATAAATGTATAGTGATTTAAGTAAAACAAAAACAATTACTCATATTGGTAATGAAGTGGTGAAGTACATGCATAAGTGGTGTTCAAAGAAGGGTAAAAAAAAAGTCATAGTTCTATGCACTAATGAGGAAGATGCATATCATGATTATGTTTTCTAAAAGTTGAAATAAAGTGGTGAAAAAGTTTCTTAGTGACCTGATAGTATTGTGAATGTTTGATAATGGATTAGAAACTTCTCTTTTGAGCCTCTCACATGCCTTCCTAGGACACCTCTAGAATCACATTATTAGGTGATTTACATATGTCACACTAAAATAAAAAAGCGTCAATAGTAAAACTTCATTACTTCACAAAACTTTTTTCATGTGCAACAAAGGGAGCATCACTATTTATAAAGATCGCAAGAGCAGAATAATAATTTATTTAAGAATACTAAGGGGTACATTTTAAAATTCTAAAAGATATTTCAGTTTTCTAAAAATCATTAAAGATAATAAATAAGATAGTTTGAATTTTTCCAAAAAAACATGAAAATATAACTAAAAAAGTTACAAAATTATTTGACATAATTCATTCTTAAATAGGATATGTTGTTTTAGCATTGTTAATGATGAGTGTTAAGGAACTGGTCGGTATGTTTGGTGCAACATAGATGGACTGATGTGTGATGCTTTGAGTTTTGTTTTGATTTATCACACAATAATTGTAGAGTGGGTAAAGAGGTGTGTAACGCTTTAGGTCTTTCTTTTTGGTTACATGGGTTAGGAAAAAGTAACACATATTGATGTGTTAGTGCATTCGTGGATCAGGCCTATGTAGGAAGATCATATTACAAAGCTTTGAGGATGACTTGGGTCTTGTTGGTGAGAACTATGCCATTAACGGTGGTGGTAATGGTGGCAGAAACTAATAGGAAAAGCCCAAAACTCAATTTTAAGCTTTTTTAGGAAACATTTTAATCAGATTTTGGATGGGTAGAATTATGAGATGGCTAAAAGAATGACTTGAACTTAATATAAAGTTGTAAGAATCTAAAAGATAGTCAACTGCTCTTCAAGTAACTCAAATTAAAGTATCAGTGTAAATAACTTAATGAACTAATGAAATAAAAACTAAAATATTAAATAAATAAGGGTATGCTACATTTAGTCTCTACAACTGTAGTGATAATGAAGACTAAGGAGAAGTAGGTGGGTCAATCTTTGCATGACTTAGAGTTTGCATAGAACTAGAATGCCTCCAAGTACAACATCTATGTGATGTTCTCAATGCTCCTACATCACCATGCCTCTACACGAAGACCTCAACAAACACATTACAACATGCACTTTTGTGACCTTGTAGTGAATCTTTGCTAGCAACTCAGCACATAGCCCTGCTGTCTTATGCATTATCATCAATTTTTTTCATTTTGTCACTTCCTTTGATTTTCCTCACTAATTTATTTTTTTTAGTGAGCCTACAGATTTTCTCTTTGTTTACATTTGAGATATATATTCAACAACTAATCTATCTACTCATTATAATTTTAAAAAAATTGAAGATAATTACTTTTTTATTTGATATTTTTTTGTATTTGCATAAATATATATAATTACATTCGTAAAAGTAAGATGAAGTGACATAAATGTATTTTTTTTCTTGCTCCAAGAAATGTTTAACTTAAAAATATTGAAAAAAAAGTATATAATATGATTTTATAAAATATCACAAAATGTTATGTTAAATTTTCTAACATTGAACATGATTTCATTAAATAAAAAATAACAAATTAAAAATAGCATGAAATTCTTTTTGTGTCTACCCACTTTTCCATGTTTCATTTTTATCAATGCTTATTAAACCTTTCATTGATAATATCCATATTTCAATTACGCATTATTTTACTTTTTTGAAGAAATTCAAATAGCTTGTTTTGATTGAATGAAATGAAATCAAAATTAGAACATTGCTTTTATTGTGGAGCTTGTTACCATAAAAATGAACATGATACTAAACAACCACCTATATTTTGAAGATGGCATATCAAATTATTATAAGAATTTATACATTTCTAAACCTTCATTATTTTTGAAATTTTTATGCAACATTTCAACATCATTGCTCGATAATTATCATTAATATTATTCAATTATTCCTCGCCCATTTTTCTACAACTAGTATTGTTGCCATTTTGCATATTCAAAAGTAATAACCTAATTAAACTTTAATTTGAATTTATCATTCTAATCAATTCGAATGTACAAAATCATTTTGAAGCTAATGTTTAAATATGTATGTCTACTACATGACTTTTTATATAACATGTGCTTAATTTTCTCTTTTTTCATCATAATCTACAATAAAAGTATTACACATATCTATATGTTTCTATGAAAATCTATTGTATGATTCTTATTAATGTTAGAAGAAATAATTTTAACACATCGAAGGCAAACACAAAATATATTAGCCATTACCTGTACTATTATACATCACAAGTCATTTTGTACTTTGTTATATCAGACAAATATAATAGCACATTACAAAATAGCGAATGGGTAGTTGAGGCAAAATTTAGAAAAATTTCACTTCATATAAAACCAATATTTAATTAGCTAACAAGTGAAACTTAATTTCATGACTTTTAAAAGTAATATGCCATAGTTATGATTATTAACTAAATAGAAATAAGGATTTTTCAAGTGTAATTAGAATTATTCAATTAGGTTTTATTGAAATTTCCAACATGAAGTTTGGCATTGGGATTGTTAAATAAAGAACAATTGCTAACATTTCTGATATTGTGATTAATGAAAGAACTTTTAACTTTTATGCTTTCCATGATTTGTTAAACAAACTATAACATTTGATAACAAACTCTATTATCTTGTACTTTTTTGGAGGTTCCTTGGTATAATTGCCATGTGTTATGAAAACTCCCTTTTCTAGTTGTATAATTCATATAGAAAGAGATAACAAATCCTTCCTTATCTTTCTTATCTCAAGTGCAAACTTTATTAACATGTCAAACTCGTCACATAAAGTTATATTTTTGGCACTAGAAAATATAGGAACATTGGATAATTGCACAATCAAAATGTCTCCTTTAGTTTTTTTTAAAAAGAAAGTACAATAAACTTCATTTCTAACTCCTCAGTAATATTCAATTTTTTTATGAAGATCCAGTTATTTGTTTTTTTACCTTCTTTTTGAATTTTCTACAAATTCAAAAAAATTTCATGAGAATTGATTAAGATCTACATGCATAGAACTAATTAAAGAATTATCAATCTTGGCTTAAGAATTTTTTTATTCCATATTAGAAATACAATTGTTATGGTTTAATTATTTTATTATGGAAGAGTCTATTCCAACCACCAACTCTCTTAGAGCAATCTCTTAAGTTTGCAAACTTTCATGGCACCATCTTTTTTTAATCAACAAATTTGTACACTCCAATTTTTAATCATCATTATTTTTAATTAAAATATTGCCCCATCTATAGTAGCTCTTATACATGAAAATTTTATAGCACGCCCTTTTGGTTTAGCAAAACCACTCATGCACCCTACATTAAAGTTTTCGTTATCTATTACTTATTAATTTAAATAATTCCCAATGTGCAATAGTTGCTTGCAATGTACTTTATAAAACTTTAACATATGTCAATAATTCATAGAATACCTTCATCAATTTTGAAATAAAAATTATAGAAATTATGTTTCATGTTTGAAACATGCCAAGTGCTACTACTTAAAAAGAAAAATTTTTCGTTATGAACATCCAAAATTTCATAAGAATGTTTTGATATGTTATGCTTGATTTATATTTTATTAAATACATAACATGTAGTTTTAATCCTTATAAAAAATAATAATTTAATTACTCGTTTAGCATTAACATTGACATTTGTACTTGTGATTATTTTGTTCAATGTGTTGCAAAATTCTTTAAGAGGAAGTGATGATCCAAAAGGTATTCTTTAATTCTTATTTTAAATTAAAAATTTGGAACATAAAGATTCCAAATTTTCTCACATTATAGCAAAAAAAAATAACACATCAAAATTAGAATTATTTAAAAAATTTAAAACATGATCTTGAAAATGTATTGCATCATTCTTCTTTATCAAATGTAAAACCCAAATAAAAATAATAAATGTCACCAAGAATCACAAATTAAATTTTTTTAACTCTTAGGCAACATGAATGAATTGGAAGAAACAAATCCTTTCCAAGTAGATTTAATGGTTTAACAGGTGAAACAATAATGACAACTTCAAAGGATTCCTGAGTTTGATTTTGTAGTTTGCAAGAAGAAAATGTTATTAAAATTAATGATTAATTTTCACTTAACCTTGTCAAGTTTAAAACCTTTTGTTTAAGGAAGAAACACTAGCTCACCTAATTCATTGATGACATAGCCATGGACCATGCATAAAGATTAAAGACATTTTCTTTTAGCGTTTTCAAAGATAGAGTAATTATTTTATATATATTATAACCTCTAAATTAAGTAAATATTTGTAGTGTTAGATTTAAAAGGAAATACGACGAAGGTTATTTATTTATATGTCATCATAAAGAACTGTAAAAATTTGACATATAAATTTATTGTTTAGTAGTTTTAGCAAATGTCACGAAACAACAATGCAAGACATTTGGAAAGCATACTGCTCAATTATTTGGTGCTTGAAATATCATGGAAACACATGTTTCCACTTGCACTTAAATGATGGCATAAGAACAATGCATTTTTGTTGATTCTATTAAACACACAAGTTTGTCACTAACAACATTAGTGTGTCTAAAACCATGTTTGCTTTGAATTTTTTTCTCTTCCATTCATAAAGTGAGGTGTTTATAAACATAGATTTCGACATTCTACAATTGGTTTTTAAATGCCTAATTTTGCAAAAACTAATTCCAACAATATTTGTAGATGCATTATAAAAGTATGAATTATAGCAAAGCTTTTTAACATTAGGTGATCATAGCGCTTACACCTAATGTGAAGACATATTTTCCATAGCAATAGCTTTTTTAGGAACACTATTTTCCACATTTTGTTCATATAACACAATGTGTTCTTCTTCTCACACTATTTTGGTTTATATAATTTATCACTTAGGTGTTCGTAGAAAATTACATTTAAAAAATTCTGCTTAAACAGGAAAATGTTATTTAAATAATTTTAAACTCATTTTTTAATTAATTAAATGCATTTTCTTGCTCATGAAGTGTTTTTTAAAGCTAGTACTATCCATGATTAAAGGAGTCAAGTCATCCTTAGCCTAGAAGTTGAGTATTGATATATTTATTTTTCTTTTTTCTTGGAATTTATGGAACTTTGGTATGTCTTATTATGGTCTTAAAGTTGCAATCACAAAATGCATTGTTAATTACTAATAAATGTTTGTCTTTTTTGCATTTATGTAGTGTTAGATCATGAATGTTCAAAATCTATAGTAGTTAATGGACATTACATTTGAAATGATATATGAACATTGGAGACCAATGCTTAAGGGTATCTTGACTTGCAAAAGTGATGCATAGGAAAGAAGAACTCATCATATTCATGCATTGCTAAAAATGTTTTTGAGTTCATAATGTTCTCTAGATTTTCATTAGTTTAATTGTCCTATCATTAATTGCTATTTTTGAATGAATTTATTTTATTGAATAAGGAAATTAAGCTTAAAATAGGTCATGTCCATTCCAGCCTAATGATTGTACAATATTATATCTCAAATCACACTTATATGGGTGACTTTCTAGCTTAAGGCTATAACCAAAGTTTATTATTATCATTGCATTATATATGTAAATTGGGTGTAGATTTTACCACTGTCTAAACAATGGATAACAAGTGCATACTTAATCATACAAGGTATCATTCTTTTACTTATGTCATACATTTTCTAAGCATCAAGTTTCTGCCAATGTCATATGAGTAACAACTTTCATTCATATTGGTGCATAACGTTTTTAAAATTAAGGACTACTATATATAAGCTATGTTGAAATAAGATATATTCAATTATTATGAGATATGGGTATGACTTAAGCACAACAATTTAATGTAGTCACCCAAAATGTTGTTCTTATAAGAGAACCTAAGTTTTTCTCTCGGATGTTCGTGTTGTTAAATTATGCAAGAAAGGAAATAAACTTGTTAATTTTAATAGTCAAGTTCTATATGATCTTCTTTTAGAGATATTGGAATCACATCTATATGATTTTGTTTCACATAGGTCATAAAAAAAGTTTGATATAAAGCCATTGTAAGAGTATGATAATCAATCATTTGAGTGCACTAATTTTTATAATTGATTTTCTTCATTGAAGTATTAGAATGTTCAATGCATTAGTCTTGTACAACTCATTTTTCTTCATTAATAAGTGTAGAACAGTTAGCAAAGAAATAGTCACAATACATTATGAAAGCAATGAATATAATAAATGTTGAAGTTTTAGTGGGTTAGTAATTGCATTATCATGCATATGTTTTTTATATGATCACATCATGTTGTATATTTTCAAGGTATTTTCCCTTTGCAAAAAATATATATAACATCATGACCATCTATTGTAAGACATACACGATCAAGTGAAACTAATATTATGAACTACATTATTATAGTTTAATCTATGAGATGGTCTGGTATGATATATATGCATAAGGACTTAAGACCTAAACTAGATCTTGTCGATGTATTGTATGAAGAACTATGTTGAACAAATATTTTCAGAAATTTTGGGGCCTTAAGATGTTTTTTCCTTTTTAAACATCCAAATAAGATATAGTTGATGTACTAATACTAAAATAACCATAGGAGTGCAATGACCCTTTTAGCAGACCTTGGAAAGCCCAGCTAGCCACAAAATGATGCATAATTAGCATTAGGATTAACAATAATTTAAATAGAGTATAGTTTCAAAGGGAAGAGGCTTTTGTTATAATTTGCAAAATCTTAAGTTTTAGGAAAGTGCAAAATCACAAACACACTTAATTATAGCTATATAATCTTCTGATTTTTGCTTGATCTACAAAATTTCTTATTATTTGATTAATATTTGTAATATCATATTCTCATTATCATCTTTCTAAGTGACACATTTATTAAAGCTACATGTTGTTTCATGTGTTGCATATGAAAAGAGCTATACTCAATTGTTTATCTAAAATTCTTATATCCTTTTGGTGACTTGTTTAAGCACCACTGATGTATTTGGTTAACTTTTACCTTCCATGATAAAAAAATGTGGTTAGTGGAGGCTCATTTAGGTTATTTGTCGTGCACATAAGCATTCATTAAGATTGGCCAAAAAAAGCATGTTTGTACATTTTAATGTTTGTTGTTTGTTTATTGTTCTTCACTTTTATATATTGCAATGACAGTTCTTCTGATTATTCCAAACAAATTTAAGTAGTTTTAAAAAATTGGTTGCTTGAAGTTGTATAAACGCCACAATTGAACCTCCTCTTGTAGAATTTGTTCCATTCAAAGTTTAATGAGAAGTATTAAAGAAATGTTTTGGTAAAGAAAGAAATTTGCATAACTAGTTCCTTATGGCTCCATCACTTATAGAGGACAATGCTATTTTGAGTAAACAAACACCATCTCATCAATTTGCTTTATTCAAATGTCAATATTATTTGTACCACAAAAATAAGATGTGCAAATTTTTTAATCTATCTATCTAAAATTTTTTGGCTATAGCTGAACATCTTTTTATTTTCCTAAGTAAATTATTAAATGGTCCAAAAGTTAGGAAGCAACTTTGCTATGTCACCCCTAAAGAAAAGCACAAAGTGTTGTTCAACTCTAAGGCCATGAATATTTTATATTTTAGATTACCTAAACGTAACATCATCACTATCAAATATTCTCATGAGAATTTGTCAAAACATTAGGTTGTTTAAGAATGTACATAGCAAGCAAAATAGATTAAGTTCAACATGCTAATTCATGAAACTATGTTATTTGGAATGAATTCTAATGAAACTATAAAATCAATGTTTACTTTCTTTACTAATATTATCAATGCATTATTTTCTCCTGGAATCTGGTTTTTTATGTCAAAAACTATTTGTAAAAGCCTACTTATATTCTAATATATTTTAAATAAAATAAAAGATATTTCTATATAGTAACTAGATTTATTACTTTGAAAGCTTCTTGTCAATGAAGTTAAGCTTGCATGGAAACAGATTCAAGAACAAAAATAAATGAAGTAGAAGAATAAGAAAAATAAGAACTTCTTTATTTTGTGGTAGACTTTAACTTGTATTCTTACTCATTAATCTGTTGCATGGTAGCTATCATCTTTAAAGAGTCATCTAGATTATAAAATTAGGGAAATATAGGAAGAAAATTTGCCTGTGACAAGAAGCAAAAGGGTAAGATGACACAAACCAAGGACAACAAGTGTCATGTTGATTGATTTCCTTGGCACAGAAGGCATAACTACTCACACTATAGTGAAAGAGTTAAGAAGTTTCAATAATAAAAGAAGAAGATGGAATTTAAAATCTAATTGAGTAATTTTGATAGATGAACATCCAAAGAAGAAGTTAATGATGAGGAATGGAAAGTTTGAAATTTTACCTAATTATGAGTTGTGGTCCTACTCTTGATCTTCATCTTCAAATAAATTATGAAGAGTAGTAAAATTATATCTAGATAGTGTATAAGAAATTAGCTTCCAAGTGTACTATGCAAAAAAGAAAAATATGAGGATTATATGGGATTATGTGAGAATAAAAATTAAAATAATGCAAACTATTTACCTGAAGTAAAAACTATAGGATATGAAATGACTACCTTTTATCATAAAAAATATAGTGGTAACTTGAGAATTGAATAAATTTAGAGGAAAACATTCAAATTGTAACATATTAGTTCATAAAGAACATTGTGATAACTCTTTTAGTATTTTGAATGTTTATGGAACTAAGTGCAATTATAGAATGAAGATTGGCCATTTAGCATCTCATTATAAAATTAAGAGAAACATTAGTTGAAAGTTTCGCTTATTTGAATTTATTCAAAAAATTATGTTCTTGATACTCCATCTTACTTTCATGTGTATGACTTTAGTGAATAATAGGCATGGAATTTTGAGAAAATTTCACATGCACAAAAAAAGCAAGTCCATTACATGATGATAAATTACTTGAAGTCATAGGTAGAACACGTTTGTCCTCATATAATAAATTTCATGGAAAAGGGTCCAACTACTTCCATTATCAAGTTCGAACTTCATAATATGAAAATTTAGCAATCCAGTCGAGGAATTCTCCATGTATAGGTTTTTCACTTCTTTCTCACAAGTATTACTTCCTCCTCCATTAGTTTCTGTTGATTGTCTACTTATCATGCTCTTAGGCTTTTTTTCCTTTTCAAAAACAAATCATATCCCGGTCTTAAGGCTTAAATAGTATTTTTTAAGATCTGAATCGAAGGGTTTTCGAAGAAGAATTTAGGGTTTTATCATAAGCACCTAGCTCAAAAAAATCAAAGGTAAAAAATTCCTTGATTTTAAGAGTTTCATACACATCTTTATTTTGTATATCCAAAGTGGTATATATATAAGTAAGTTGTAAATATTTTTATCTAATTTATTTATCTTATTCTTATCAAGAATTTTTATATTACAACATCTTATAAAAAAACCATTAAAAAAAATTATCCTTACTTCTTTTCGATATAAAGATTGACAATTCAACATTCAAAATACAAATTCTCTCAACATTCAATAGTTAAAAAAATTTAATTTAAAATTGTAATTTTGAATGCCATATTAAGGAAACACACCAAGTATAATAGAGTTATGAATAAGTAGCAAAAATGATGGATGTGACATCCTCCCCAACATAATTTAGATTTCATCTTTGGAATTCATAGGATTACTCTAACCATTTGTGGTACATTCCCACCTTAGCCTCCTTAGTGGTATGATGCAAGTATATCTTCTTCTTAAAGCATTTTAGTTTTATAGCATGGCCCAAGGTTTCATTATTAAGCTTTCTAGTTCACTACCTCTTATATTTTTGTGAGTTCATTGAGATAGAAAAACTTTCAGCTAGAAAAGGAATCATCAGGGTTAGTACATCTCTTGGATGTCATTTCTTCTTGTTGTTTTGTTTAATTAATGTAGATAGGATATGATTTCCATTGCTATTTATTAGTTTTATTTATTGATGTATTTTACATTATAATAGAGTATTATTTGTGATCTTCTACATTTATATGTTTATATTTGTTTTAGATAGGACTTGACTTATAATGTCATTTGAGCAATTCAATTTCATGATTTTTATATCCATGTTGATAGGGTGTGATGCCCTGGAATTATGTGATTATATTGGCATTTTGGCATGTACGGCCACACCTTTAGATTCATTTATGGATATGTGAATTTGGTTGTACCAAAGAGTTTAAAATAATATGCTACAAAAACCTTGTGTGATGGATATGAGGTTTCATTGATAAAAGAAACTATGCAGATTGTCTATTATATTTTTTTTAAAGATGTAGTGATTTGAGAGAGAATAGATAGTTAAAGAATGATGAGGAAGGGACAAGTTAGCAAAATAGCCCATGAGGTCATTAGAAGAACAATATGACAAATTCTTTATAGATGAAAATAGAATTAAGTGGACTAAGCCAATGGTAGATTGAATATTGTTGCCATGCTTTGGAAGAAAGGTATTGAAAAAAGTAGATCTTATATGGTAGAGGGGAGAGGAGTGAACACAAAACACTTTTACTTATTAGTCATGGACAAATGATCTAAGCTTTCCACCAATAAATTAAATAGGAAAGGAAGCTAAGTTGATGAAGATAATCCGAAAGGTATCAAGTTTATTCAATATTTGGAAGACCAATTGTCCTATTTTGATGAGAACTAAAATATGGAAGCAATTGAAAACTTAATTTCATAACACACATTACATTATTAATAAGTAAGATACTGTCACAATCACCAATGAAGATTCCATTGAAGATCCTAAGCGAGTTGTGTGATGTTTGAATGGTAAAAGATCACAATGTCTGCATGGATTTACTAATTAATTTTATTTTGCACTACTATGATATTATTACAATAGATTTGTTGGATTCTACCTAAGACTCATTAAGTGGGAGCCCAATTCCACTGTCAAAAGGACCACTAACATCCCATAGGTAAGAATTTCTAAAGAATGGATTGCATTTGTAAATGGAAAAAATTTGATAAGATTTTTGGCTAAATTTTTTTTAAGCAATACCAATCACAAAAATAGAAGAGATTTTCTCATTATTATCTTATACATGTTTGGATTTGATAGGCTCGATTCATGTTTTTTAAATTATCAAAAATGCATGGATTTCTTGCAAAAATTCATTTAGTTAGTTATAACCACCACTAATTAGTTGGTAGTCTTTGGTTTAGTAGGTACTTTATGCTAATAAATTGTTTCCTTAAAGTTTTTCCAAATCATGCAAAGGTGTAAAGTAGGGAATCTCTATTTCACCAACTTTATTTTTCATGGATGTAAAGTTTTTATGTGGTAAATGGACAACTTTTAATGTTGAGGGGCTTCATGGTTACAACTTATCTATTATTCATGGATGACATTATCATTTTTAAAGTCGTAAAGAAATTCTCCCAAAAGAACCAATAGGAATTCTTACATATGCTTTAATATGGATATATTGAAAGCATCAATTGCTGTAAAAGTATATCTATTATATCACACAAAACCTCAAATTAAAATGTAAACTCAATCAAGTGTTGAATTTATTTTGCAAAACAATCCATGTCATTTAAATTCTAGGGTATCAAGAATAACAAGGGGCAAAACTAAGCATCAATGTATAAGCCTAGCTCTAATAGCATTACAAAAAAAAATGAATAGCTAGAATAGTAATTGTTATTAAAAGGTAACATGACGAAACTAATTAAGAGTGTACTAAATTCTAGGCCAACTCACTTCTTAATGGTCCAATATCCACGTATATCATTTGCAAAATTATTAGAAATGGACATTGAAAATTTTTTCTAAACAATCATAGCCCCTTTTGATTTAATTTAACTTCTCAAATGATAAAAACAAAACTAACTAATTGAAATTGCCTAGGAATAAAGAACAATGCCACAATAATCAAGGTGTAACACCAAACTATGATGAATATTCTTTAATTCCAACATAACTAGAACAAAATTTGTAAGAACCAAGTACGATAATAACTAGACAATTGGAATGCTATATAAAATGGTGGGTAATTCCCTTAAATAATGTGGAATGCTTTAGCAATATTCATGAGGTAGAATTTTTTGGTGATACTAATCTACAAGTATTCATATGCTACCTCCAATATGTTGGAAACATTTGCTTGATTATGGTTTATGACTAGTTATTTAGAGATAATCCAACATTTTTAAATTTGACCAATCTCTATAATTAGCCAGTTTCTGTCAATATATATGAATATATTGCATTCTAGCCTTTCTGCCTCAAAAGAAATCAGGTAATGTGATTTAAAATAGCGTATGAAAATTGGAATAAATTTGAAGGTCACTTACTTGGGGTACCTTCTAAGTACAAGAGAGCAAAGCCAGTCAGTTGATTCAAGATTATGAGCTATTCTTATTGCATTTGATGAATATATTCAGTTTGTCTTGACTAGATTTACTAACATTATTAATGTCTTGTTAAACAAAGAAATAAAGCTCTAATATAGAAAAATTATGCTAGAAATTTTATCCAAAAGAAGCATGACCATTTGGTCACTACTATTACTCTACAATGGATCTATCTACACTTTATCTTGATGAAGCCATGCGTGTGCATCCTACAAATGAAAAAGTTTTTATAGAAAGAAAAATAGAAGAGTTGTTTAAATTGAATGATAAAAAGGAAAAGAAGAAAATTACAAAATTAGATTCCTTTTCTGCTTAAGTAGTAGATTTACTTCATAAAGGATTAATGTACTCATTTCAAAATTACACCACAAGTAGGAGTTTTAACATAGACAAGAAACTAAAAGGGAAGAAGGCACAAAATAATGAACAACGGTTCCAAGAATAGAAAATTCCTATGCACATTCAACTTGGATGTCCTATGTATAAAGTGAGAGTAGAAAATTTTAATATTACGAGTGATAGAAATCTATAAAGATTAATTAGATGAACTCTAATGAATCCTCTTAAAGGAAAGAAGAAAGCTTTATTCGAGATAAGCTAGTAGATGGAGACATTCCATGCACTTCTAATGGTGATGAGTTATACTATGCCTCTAATATTCTTTATGATAAGAATGAAATAAAAAGTTTTCTTAAATATAAAGAATTAGCCTATAACTTCAATAAGTTGAAAGGCGATCATGAAAATTATTTTTTGTTATGTGAGCATTTAAATCAAGGCAACGCTAATAAATTAATTGAAGGAAAAGCTACTAAAGTGGAGCTAGCTAATATGATACACTAAAAAATAATGCCAACTCATTAATTTAATGAGTTTGAAAGAATTCATGCACATGGCCACATTTTGATCTGATGATCTTGTTAATAACTCATGCACTATTTCGTATGCTTTCTACATCAAATGTGTTATTTCAAATGTACTACTAGTGTGGAGCTTGCTATGATATCAAATGTACTGTATTGAATGCATTATTTCATATGCTAGCCATATTTAAAGAATTAATGTTCTATTTCATATGCAAGTATTCATGATATATTTGGTTAGGAACAGATAGTTTAAACATTTTTTATGTTAGCACAACAAGAACTAAAAGGATTTTGGTCTCCAAAAAAAAAAGTTTTTGACTTTCATATGCTTTCCTTCCATTCAAGAATAGAAAGGGTGTCTATAATCTTGATAGTTATTGCTCAAGAAAAAAGATTAGTGACTCATATCTACTCATCTACTGGAAGTAGCACGATGGTATTCAGGTTACCCTTGAGGAGAGCTTTGAAACCTGAATCATCAGATCCAAAACAACCTACATACTTCTATTTAAAAAACTATTAATGTAAGGTTTTAAATACAATCACCATGGCATTAAACAATATCATGACTTTATGTTTTGGGTTATGTTTAATTTTAATGTTTGCATTAATGATAAAAATGATAAAGCCATCAATGTATCACATGAAAATAATAATACTAATGATTTGTGGCATAGAAGGTTTTCATTTTAGCTTGTCAACACTAAAGAGGATTACAAATTATTATTCTATAAGAGATTTTCCTAATCTTTGTTGGAATGATGAGTCTATGTGTCTACATTACTAAATAGAAATGTGGTGACTAAAGGACAATTGGAGTTGCTATAATTAGAACTCTTTTGAAACCCATTCAACCACAAAATCTTGGATGAAGGAACTTTGATTTTGTGATAATTGATGACCATTTTAGATTAATTTTATGTTATTAATTAATAGAAAAAGTTGAATTTGAATAGTTTACATATTTGTTCAATAGATTGCAAAATGCACATGACTTACCCCAAGGGTTTATTATAACTAAACTAGTAGGTGAATTTAAAAAAAATTATAAAACACTATTATCATAATGGAATACCACTTCTTCTCACCATTAGGAACAACTTAAAAAAAATTATGTAGGTGAGAGAGGAAATAGAACATGGCTAAGAATATGTTCAATGAGTATAATGCTCCAAACATTTTTTCTAGTTAAGTCAATTATTTCTTGTTATGCAAGTAATAATGTTCCTATAATGCCATTACTTGATGTTCTCTTTATGAAGTATTATTTGATAAAAAACGAAAAATGTCTCACTTGCATGTTTTTTCTTAAATATGTTTTGTATTAAGGGTAAAAATTAGATAACCATGATCCAATGTATGATGAAGGAATTTTCTTGCTATGCTTCATGAATAGTACATCATACAAAGTGTTGAATAAGTGAACATAAGCTATAAAAGAAACTATTCATGTGAGGCTTTATGAATCTCCTTGTAGTTGGTATATTAGTTAAATTTTATTTCATCAAATTGAGATGCATGAACAACTATGTGTTAATGATGAACCATTACATAACGATATGAAAGGGGAAGTTATGGAAAGACATGACAGAGAACATATAAGCGAATAAAAATGCCATTGATGTAAAGATGTTTAAAGAGATTTTTTTTCCTTTTTACCCTAAATCTAATAATTTTATATTAGTGTTTAATGTAAACTTGTGTGTAAGACTTTAAGCAAGTCCCCAAGAATCCCGTACTCATGTTACAAAGAAAACTTTTAAATATCCTATTGCAACCAAATCTCTAAGCCCATGTTATATTAGATGTTAAATGAGCTATGACTTAGTTACCACGATAGATTTTCATTTTTCTTTGAGTATCATCAAACAGAAGTAGGCAACTATTACGTTTTAGTTTTAGGGAAACTCACTCATTTAATGGGCCATAAGAAAAATTCTGTTCTTTTTTTACCATAGAATTGTAAAAAACATAATTAGTAGTTAGGTCTCTTGACGTTTTTAGATTATATAATAACTTTGAGATTATGGCATACACTTCACCTATGTTCTAGTCCATTGTGACAATGATAGTGTTATAGTATCGTAAACGACACTAGGTAAAAATTCTTATACTATGAATAATGACACTAGAGACCACATCAAATTAAATATTGTAAAAAAGGACAATACTCTATGGAATTTCCACCTAGTGCTCAGTTAGTAGAATTCTTTACAAAACCCATGCTTTCAACACCTTCACTAGAATTTGGCGAACCCTTCAAATTCACAACCCTTTTGAATTATTCAAACAAAGGGAGGAGCAGCATGCTTAAATTGAAATGGAGTTCAGCTCTTATTTATGGAGAATGTAAGTTAGCACTAAATTTCATGAAATATTTAGTTGTATATGTTGCATATGTCTTCTACTTTGTGCATGCTTTTATTTTTTGAACATTGATGGAGTTTTCACTTTAGTAAAGATTATGTAAGCATCTTCTAAGGTAGATTGATGATCGCATGCCTTGTGAGCAATGATGAGAACACAACTAAGCAAATTATCTACTAATCATTTATGGAAATTGTAACATAGAATAGATGCTAAATGAATGGAAAAGAAAGTGATAACCACATGTAATGAAAGTTAAGTTTTTGGTGACATTATTCAAAAACATAGCATAGCTTTGAAAACATGGAGCCACTCAATTTGACTCTAGTTGTAGTGTCTCACAATTCGAAGCACATCATCTCCTACTCAAATTGGTTAAAATATTAAAACTTTACTTATTACTTTATATTATAAATGTTCATGTTCTTCAAACTAAATCATACCATATGTAAATCTTCCCTCATAGCAGCCAAAGTAGTGAATAAATACAAATTAACAATGTATGTTTGATGTCCATATAGCTAAACAAAATTAATAGTAAAGCTTCACTTATGTGCCTTGAAATATTCTAGATGAAAACCTTTAATGGAAACCTAATTTTTAATTTAGAAAATGATGCACGCGTTGTATTAGTATTGTCTACATTCCTTCTTTGTGCCCCAAGTGATGTATAGTACTGTTTGTCATATAGGTACTGCGACCTCATCATACAAATATGCCTACCATTCTCACATAAATAAACAAGTTATGCCACTATCATACATCATGATACTACAAGTTTGATGGGGAAGAGAAATTATTTTGTGTTTTCAGCCATTTTATGAGCCATATAATGTGAAGGCATATGTTGTGCATTCTTATAAAGAAGCCTTGAAAAGATTTGGGATCAAATTATGTCATTGAATAACTGTACATAAATGATCCAATATCATATGTGTATGATTAAAAAAACTTAAAATTATAACAAAGTCATCATAATTTTGTATGATAATGATTTACATATCATACACATATCCAATAAATTTATCCTACAAATAATAATTCAATGATATAAAGAACATCCATAGTACTACATAATGAAATTATCATAGTTGTAAGTAGTGCATAAAAACCCAAGAGTGTTAGAAGTTTGTGCCAATTTCATAGAACATAAATCATCACCTTTATAGATGTTTATGATGCTAAAAAAATTATACATATGTGATTCTTAAGTAGGTTATACTTGCATATTTATCATGATTGTACATGATAGTGTTTTGAAAAACCTAGAGTTTTTCAAAATAGTGCATAAAGTAGGTGCATTATTCTTTCCAATATCCGACATCATACTTCTATGATACGGTTTGCATAACAAAACTACATGGGTAATATGTGCAATTCATTGGATGATTCATTTCATTCATGTATCACAAGTTTATGAATATTTTATCAGAAGAGCACAAACTCAACATGACTCTACTAACAACTATGCAATATCTTTGCGAACAACATCAGGCCATCAAAATTATAAAATATTGTTTAATTAATCAAGTAATATAAATGAATGTCCTTTAATTAAAAATAAGTAAATATTTCCATTTTCTAATCATTTGAATGAAAAACTAAAATGTTAGTTACTACAATTACATGAAATTACTTGGATACCTTTTAAAGCTAATTCTTTATGATTGTAATTCTGGTCATTTTATTCAAATCTTGATATTTCAACATGGTTGGTAAAATCTTCACTCATCTTTTAAAAACGTTGTTATACTATCATTATAGGGTATAATATTTATGCTAAGTAAATTTGAAAAGTGTTATAACAAACTTATCATGTTGCCTTTCTATTATCTCGTTTGAGTTTAGTATGAGGGTCCTTCATGCAAGCCATTATCCTTTATGTGGATCTTCTCATTACACTATGGTCTTATAGTATTGGTATTACAATGATTATCACTAAAATAAATTAGTTAAAACATTGTCATACATTATGATACAAGATGTTAGCTGTGTATCCAAAAACTTAGTCATTTGTGTATTCAAAGATTTCATTCGTCATTTATTATAATGGTACCTTTTATTCAATCTTACGAAGAAGAATTAAAATGATGGAATAAATTTGAGTAAAAATAGAATCAAATGTAAATGTTCCAATAACAAATGTGTAATTAAAACAAGCCTGGAACTATGAAAAATTATCATAATTTGTATAACAAGGATCTACACATCATACACATATTTAATAAATCTATCATAAAGATCGTAAGCGAATGCTACAAAAGCATGTACCATCATACTAGCACAATTAGACTATCATAGTTATACGATGTGCATAAAATCCCTACAGGGCAACAAGTTTTTGCAAAATTTCATTACAGTGGATTATCCACTTTTAAGATGTGCACAATCGTTAAAGAACTTATACATATGTGAGTCATAAGGGAATTATATTTGTATGATTGTCATGATTGTACATAATAAGGTTTTCAAAATCTAAGAGCTTTTCTAATAATGTGCAATGTATGTTCATCATTGTTTTCAATCTCCCTCATCATATATGTATCATAAGCTTTACAATAGAAAAATATATGTTTAGTGTAAGTAATGAATTTATTGATTCATTTTATTCACTTATAAAAAATTTATGAATGTCAACATAATTGCATGAACACAACATGGCACTACTAATGCCTTATTGTTCACCTTATAAAAGCACTTTTAAAGCAATTATAACTTCTAAATAAGAGTTTAGTTCAAAGAAATATATATAATATGACTTTTTGTTCGGACTACATTTAGATCATTTCTGATTTTCATAGTTCATCGTGACTGGTAATAAGTTCACTCACTATTTAAATCTTTTCCATATTATTCTTACAATGTATAACATTTCTCCTAAGCAAATTATGAGAAGCATTGTAGCAAAGCTGTTAAGTTCCCTATATATGAACTCATTTCAATTTACTGTGAAGGTTTTCCAAGCACTTCATTGCTCCCCATGTCGACCTTCTTATTGCACTAAGTTTTTGGAAAATAGTTTTGCCACCCACAAAAGCAATTAAACCTAAATATCCCTCACTGTATCGTAAAAGAAGCTGCACATGTTAGAATAATAACATAACGATATGAGTCAAATATATTTTTTAGAATGAAAATCCAAGTTACAAAAGCATAACATTCAAATGCTCAAGTAACATTATAATCCATGTCAAACCTAAACTTAGAATAAAGAGAGAAGTTGTAAAGTCCACCAATAAAAATTTGTTATATTGTAATATCCATATAAATGTACTGCTTAAAATCATAAATAAAAAAATAACTAAACTATTATTAATCATATAAGAAAAAAGATTATTATCTAACAAATGTATGACTCTAATGATCCTTAGTCTGGTCCCCCAAATGACTATTAACTATTTTGGACTTAAAAAATATATGGTAGAAGTGAGCCAAGTAGCACAATAGAGATTCCTTGAGTTATACATTGAAACTAACATCTAGTAAGAAGGATATATATATATATATAGTAGCAATATGTAATGAACATTAAATACAAAAATTTATTTTGTGTATCTCTAACTGTTATGCAATGACAAAACAAGAGTTTACGGGGATAATAATTAACATTATTCAAATGGGTGACATGTGATTGGCGAGGAGCTATAGGTAATGGGTGTTGGGCAAGAGTTGATAAATAAATTAATCTATGCTGCAATGGAGTTTTCATTATTGGTTTATAAATTAATAGATTTAGCTTGAATGCATTTGTATGGACTCATGCTAATCTAGATTCTTAATTAAACATTTGGGCTACCATAATAAATCACAAGTTCAAGTGGGCATCCCTATGTTAACATCTCCTTCACTGAGGTAATTATGAAACTTAATAGTCTATCCCCAATTTGAATAAAAACTATAATGATAATCAAAGTGCAATAGGAAATTTTCTTTAAAGATGAGAAAATAAAGAACATGGTAACTCATTTAGCCTAACATTGATTGAGAAATTCCCATATGGCTTACCTAGCATGGAAAACATAAGTAGGGCTTTTAGTAAACATGGGTTCCAAGGTGAAGTTGAAATTGGATGGCAAAACAAAAAGGAAGTCTTCATTATATTTCAAAAGGGGGTGTACTTTGTACTTTTTCTGCTTCACAAGTTATGTAATGTTGAAGATTTCCAATGAGAATCTTCATATGGCAATAAAATTTTCATCTCAACACTAAGTTATCCTGTGCTCTCGAAGGAATCTCATTTGAACACTTATCCATTTAATTACTCAACAAGGTGGATATATATTCCATAGCTGTAGCAGTGGGAAACCTACATTAGGTGGATGTTACTCATATTCATAATGTCAAGAAAATATAACAAAAAATATTAACATAATAGCATCATGTAGACCTTGTACTTTGAGTCTTACTACTCATATTCATATCCATACTAGCATTTCTTTGCTTCTCATTAATCTTTATTATCCTCAATATTGCAAGGGTGAAATTCTCTACACTTATTTATTGCATATTTCTATTGGTTTTTTTCCCATTTTATCAATTTATTTTCATCTAGTCATTAGTCTAAAACTTTTAAGATAAATGGCACCTTTTTAGATTTTTTAATCCTGAAATTCAGCATAGTTTGTTCTAACAATAGTCCTAAAATTCCATTAGCGCCAAATTTCATTAAAAATGATTTAAAAAATGCTTTAATTTATGTACTGGACTTTTTGTTGCCAGCTAACATCAACTAATATATACTACCATTATCAGTAGTAGTAATAGGTTTTTTAACTCCAGTACTGACTCTCGTGTTCTACTCAACCCATGTTGACCTTTCAAACTAGTTGATCCTCTCGAGGTACACTAAACTGTCATAATATGCCGCCCATAATCACGTGTTGACCAGCTCTACAAAAATGCCTCACCCATAAACACACAAACCGATTAGATTCTTCTCAACCCATGTCATATTGATCACACCACCAGCCATCTCATGGATTATTAAACACTTGCATGAAACGCACCAACCTATTTGGGAACTATTTATATCAATTAATTTTGAACCTTTTGGTGGTACATTGTTTGGTGGAATTAAAAGTATTCCTTTTATAATTTGTCATAAATTTTCAAATTCTAAAATATCATTTAGAATTAAAAAATGGTCACTTTCTATTCTAAAATATAATTTTTTATTCTTATGTTATATAATTATAATTTTACCATAGGGTTCTCTATAGCTAGGGATGCTCACCATGTTGTACATAATGAAATTTTTAAGTTACGAGAAGCTATCGCAAATCTTATTTGATACAAGGTTGTTGTGTGCAAATAATTTGATGGTATAATTTTAAAAGTGCCTTAGAAAAGAGTTTTAGGAATAAAAGAAGAAATCCTAACTATTGTCAAATCTCCACAGCAACATCAAAACCATTAAAATAGTTCTTGAACTATTTATTTCATCTTTTACAAAATTTACTTGTCACATCAAACTTTGTAATTTGTGCACCTAGCCATGTGATTTCTTATTTTGCATTCTAAGATTCTCTACTATTGTATGTACCTAGTGACATCATCACTAATGTGAGTAACCTGGCATTGATTGTTCAAACTGCTTTTTATTTAGGTTAAGTTCCTCATACTAAAAATAATTACACGATCTTGATTGATTGATAAAGTTTTTATTTATACAATGATCCTAGAATTTTTTATTCCAAAAATAATGCGCCTTAAGTCAACCCTTATGTATATATATTACTTGAACTTAAGCAATTGTCAATTATTTTTGAGCTAAATTAGGGTTTAGAATATCATCCAATATTTACTTAGCATCAAGGCTTGGTTAACTTTACAATCATATATGAATTTTAATGTATTTTTAAGCGATTGTGATTTAATTTTATGCAATTGTTATTAATTGCTAAAAGTTATTGCATATATATATGACTATATCTATATAAGAAAAAACATGTGTTTCCAAGTTCGAAGATATAGTTTTTATTTATTTTTATCTCTTCATATAACATTTTAAGAACTATCTTATTTCCCTTTTCTTTATATCCCAAATTATGAACTTTGTTTCCAAATAAATAGCTTTTGACAGCTAGGTTCAAAATGCAATATAAAATATTTGAGTCTCATCTCGTATAAGCACTCATACACCCCATAATATCACATCGAAATCCAAAACTAATTTGTTTGATGATAGAGCTAAGAGTTACCTTAAAAACCATTATAGACTTATTGGAATCACTTAAGAATTGTAAATTTTATAATAATCCTAGAACAAGCAGGAATATATTAAAAGACTCTAGAGATGGCAAAATGTTCTATGAAAATGAACCTAAGAAATTGGAACTATTACTATGCATTCACCTACTCCAAATGCCTTAGATAGAAGACATGGTTGGAATGATGATCGCCAAGTTAGCATGGGTAAAACAAATGCCCCTAAATTTGTTTGTAGTTTAGTCCCTCGAGAGTATCAAGATTAGGAAATTGGAATGGAATATTATTTTGAATGGTATGATCTTAGTTAGTATCAAAAGGACTAATTTAAAAAAACTTAGCTCACATCATATGCTAGAATACTTTTCACACATTAGAAATGTTATCTCTTGATAAAGCTTTGGTATTACGTTGAATATAGGAAGAATGGAAGACTTTCTTATGAGCTAAATATGGAAGCACCTCTATTTAAAAGAACATTTGGAAACTAACATCTATTCCAAGATTCAAATACTATTGTTGAGTACATTACTAAATTTTAGAAATATAAGCTCAAATATGGTGTCCAAGTGCTTGATCGAGTTGTATTGCCTCAATTTTTAACTAGTTAAAAGTTTCTGTTCAATCTAAGTTATATTAAGAAGTGCTACTAGTTTAGAAAAAGTATATAAAGAAGCCCAAGAAGTGGAAAGATTTAAGGAGTACATTTCACGTAATAATGAGATTCTTTAGACAACTTCCCATCCTAAAACTTGTTTCATTACTTCCACTAATCTTCTTACAAATCCATAGTAATCCCATGTCCCATGACTAGTACTCTGGCATAATAAATCTAACTGTTAGATAAAGCATCCACTCCTAGAGGTTAATGTTATCATTATCATTAGTGATGTCATGTTGCAGCTTGATATCCAAGAGACCCAAATGCATTAACATGAAAGAAGATGTAGAAAAGCATTGAATTTGTGGAAGAAGAGGTTATACCCCCAAATAAGGAGAACAAAGAAGAATTATAATTATTGGCTGAAATTCTTTACTATATTTGATCACCCATAACTATTATGAGTTGTATTATTAAACTAGCATCAATTGAAGATTGGAGACAAATTAACATCTCTAGCACCTTCACTATAATTAATGACAAACCTTGTTAGATTGTCATAAGTAATTGTAATTTTATCAATTTTATTGGATATAATAATACAAAAATGATAGGTTAATAGTCATAGATAATTGATACCAACACATTATAGCTTGGAATAACAAAAATTCAATTTCCACAAAAAAAAGTGTTGTGCTCTTTAAAAAGTTTGGTAAATATACTAAAGAATTTTTATGTGATGTTATCTTAGTGTAAAAAAGTACAATTACCTTAAGAAGACCTTGGTTATATGATAAAGTAGATAGCTTACATAGAAGAGTAAATGTGTTACTTTCATATACGAGGGAAAGGAGATTATCTTGTACCCTTCGATTCCAACAAAAAGAATTTCTAACCAAAATATTTCGAAAGTGAAAAATAAAGGAAAAAGAAAATTTTTAGTCTCATTTTTTATCCATAAAAATTGTAGTAATGAAAATTACTTTAGACCTTAGTAAATATAACATATAATATGAGTAACACATTGAGATGAGTCCAACGACATTTGAATAATCTCATTCAAATATAATTAGAAGTTACAACACCTTTTTAATTTAAATAGGCATAAACAATAATAAATTATCAAATTTATGTTATTTAGATCTATATTGCAACAAAAAAGAGATAAATTAAAGTAACATAATATAACAAAAATAAAGGCATATAATGGTCACAAGATAAGTTATTTTTTGTTATATAATATTATAATCAAATTAAATTTAAATATTTTAATTAATAAGATAAATATGACATGAAAGTTTCATTCCATGATACTAGTAACATCAAGTATAACATGTTTAATTGTCTAACATAGTATGAATCGAAATATCCCATAAAACATACTAGAACTAAAGAAATATGTTATTTAAAAAAATTATCTTTAATTTGATAGAGCAGGTTGGCTTGAGTCTATCTATGTTCGTTTCATAATCATTGGAACTCATTTACCATCACTATGAATTATCAAAAAAAAATAAGCATAAATAATGATAGATTATCATTTTAGTATTAAGTAGGTATATATTAAAACTATGATGAGATAAAATGTATAAATTTAATATAACCATATGAAGGACATGTAATGGTCAATTTAGATGAGATTTATGTTACATAATTATATAACTAATACTAAAGGAAAACATTTGAAAAAAAACATAAATTATATGGGCAAATTATTTTCCAATGTGTTATAAAGATTTAGCGTAGCATACTTGATAAAAATTAAAATGTCTTGTAAGACTTTCAAAAATAGTAAAAGAATATTAAGATGTAAAATAAATATTTAATTTGATAGACTACTTTGAGATTAGTGCAAGATGTTTATTTCATCGATACCAAACCTTTTCTGGAATGTCTATGAATTACATAATCAATTAGGCATAAATAATAAAAAATTATTATCTGAACATTAAATAAACATATATAAAAGGTAAACCAAGATAAGTTGAAGAAATCTAATTTAACTTATTAAAAGCAATATAAATCACATAAGAAAAGTTCTAGAGTTTTAAGACTCTATATCAAACTCATTGGAAAACATTAAAAGAAATGTGATAAATTGCATGATATTATTTCATTTCAAGATACTAGGGATATTTATGTAGCATTCTTATTTGTCAAATCAAATATGAATAGAAATATCTCTTAAGTCATTGTAAAATCTAGGAATGTAAAATATTTAAAAGAAATAATATGAATAATTTGTACGATTGAGCTTTTCAAAATGAGTTTAATAATGTTTAATTGGCCTTTTATGAACCATCCTTATAATCACTTGAATAAAGAAATCAAATAACAACAAATAATAAGATATTATTCTTTTGATGTTAAGTAGATATATATTAAAGTTGGCATAAGACAAATTAAAGTAATACAACATAAATAAATCAAATTATTGTAATGGCCACATGAGATGGGATTTAGAGTTCATAGTCACATAACCCAGTCAATGGATAAATTTAAAGAGATGCGATAAAATATAACGGATAGTTTTGTTTCAAAATATAGATGAGATTGCATATCACATCCTTAATCATAAAATTAGGATTAAAAATGACTTATAAAATAAGCAAAAACCCTTGAGAATAAAATATCTAGAAATATTAAAAGTAAATATCTTATTGGATAAATATCTTATTGATTTACTATGAATTAGACGAAAAATTAAAATAAATAATATTAAATTGCAATAATAATATTAAATAAAGATATATTAAAATTGAATTAAGATAACTTTTAAAATAATATAACTAAATCAAGGACATGTAAAGGTCACAAAGGAGACGGATTAGAGTTTCATGATAGTATAGCTAAATCAAAAAAGAAATATTAAAATAATAAGATAAATTGTATGAGATAATTGTGTTCCAAGATACTAAGATGATCGAGTGTAACAATCTTGAACACAAAATAGTTAACTATCAAAATGTCACACATAATGTACAAAAATCTAAGAAAATAAAATATTACTTGGCTTTTCATTTTCTACCTTCCTTTATTAACATATTAAAATTTTTTTTGGCAAACTCTAGCACATCTCTTATTAGACAAGGCTGCTAAATTATTTGCATCAACTCTTAATATATTTTATTCTCTTATAAATGAATAGAATATTGAGAATTATGCACTCCATCAAATAAATTTTGTCATAATTGTTCTTGTTGAAGGATAAACAACCTATTTTAAAACATTTGTACACTATTTTCGTAAAAGTTAAAATCTCAGCTCTAACATTCTTCCATTTTCTAAATCACTTTTTATCATGTTGTGTATTCTTGTTGACCCTCCTTTATCAAATTTGATCAATTAGAGATTAATTATAATTGAAATAACTTTCTTAAATTTAGAAGTACCTCTATGTTTAGCTCCATCTTATTAGAATAAAAAATTAACTTTTTCTCATGTCTTCTACAATAAAATTGCCATATTAACTTGTGCCTTCTTACACAGGGCATCAAAGAATCATTTTTCCTCAATTTCGATGAATTCCATCCACATTCCTTGCCTCAAATTTCTCTCATTCTTAGTAAAGATGTATTTCAAACATTGATGACTTTTAAATACCTAACATTTAACCCCATAAGATAATGTCTCAAAGTTTTCATAGAAATATAATGGTTGCAAACTTAAGTCATGTACTTAACAATAATTCTCGTGGATTTTTTATTTATGGAACATGTATGTAATCTATTTCCCAAATTATAATAGTACACACCCTAACAGTTAATAAGGTTCAATAAAAATCATTGAAATCCCCTTTAGCCCTTATAACACTAATAGTGGAATAGTAGTCAACTTATATTTTATCATTTAAAAACTTTTCCGCATCAAGTTTTCCGTCAAGAAATATTGTCTTTTGAGTTGAAGATGTGAAGGAAACACTATCTATCTAAATGCCTCAAACATTTTGTAATATCCAATCTTTCCCAAAGCACTTTACATTTTGTGTAACAAGGATTGGTCTTGGCTAGTCTGCAATTGAATAAACTTTTTGTGATACACTAAAATGACTTTTGCACTAAAAGCCCAAGCAACTTAGATAACAAAAAAACATATTTTGTGAGTTTAGCAAAATAATGATAATCTCTTAATTTTGTAATACTACGTGCAACACTAACAAATTCTATAACTAGTTGGCCCAAATATTTTTTAAACACTTAATTCATTAAGTTAATAATTTTGTTGGTGTATTGGTTGGCACAAATAGTAGAACTAGAAATTCATAGTGGTCAAATCAAGTTTTGAAAGAAATGTTTGGTATATCCCACTTCTAATCTAAACTATTGCCATCTTGATCTGAAGTCTAAATTGTAAAATGCCATTGCACCAAGAAGTTTTTCAAAAAAACCATCAATCCTTGTCAAAGAATACTTATTCTTGGTGGAGACATTTTTGAGTTGTCAACAATCAGTGCATATCATTTAAATTAAATCTTTCTTCTCCATAAATAAGAGTGGTGCAAACCAAAAATGATAGACTAAGTCTTATAAAGTCATTTTGATAAAAAATTTGTATTTGCCTTTCTGTCTCCTATAACATAATTGCGCCAATTTAATAACGAGTATTAAAAGTTGGCTGAGGACTAAAAAGCTACAAAATTAAAACTTTTGACTCTCTTTAATGTAGTAACCACATTAATTTATTTCGAAAAAATTGCAAGTATTCACATATTAGTGGACCTTCTATAATTGAAAAAAAAATTTATCTCCATCCATGATAAATATTAAATATCCTTCAAACAATTTGGATAAAAATTTTGGTGTCTTCACCAAAAAAATTATTATGAACTCTTCATTCTTAACAAAATATACACGCATTCCTCATTTGGCACTTTATTCTAAATTTCAATTCTTGAAGTCTATGGCTCAATAACTGTATAATAGCCAATCCATACACAAAATTGCATAAACTTTTATTATTGGTGATGTGATCTATCAAGAATGAAATTTTCAATCCTCTATTTCTATTTCTTCTTTAATAAATTATTTTGCTCTAATCTTACCCCCATATAGTCACTTAACCAGAAGAGATTGCTCTAATTTCAAAAGTTTGACAATTTTTCTTATACACAATTATGTAAAAAAATACAATGATTTTCAATTAAGTAAGATTATAGCTTCTAAACTCGATAAAAATAATATACTAGTGATCACATTTGTAGATCTTGGCTGTTCTTAATGACTGATAGCATAAACATTTTATTGCCCACCACTACCAGAAGTCAGAACTCTACCTAAACATTGGGCACTAAAGTATATGTTGTACCTCTCTCCTTAATTATATGGCCTCAAATGAAACTTTTGGATATAAGTGTTGTTCTTGCCTACAATTTTAATTATTGAAAAAATGGGGCTATGTCCAACTGCCACATTGGTGTATCACTTCAGAAAATCTTTTTATAGATGCTAACACTCATTAAGGTACCTGTAAGCACTGACTTCCTATATAAGAGTCTAGGTACTACCCATGAATCAATGTGACTAAAAGTTTTCCTTCCATTACTACAACAACAATTACTGCTAAAAAGATGCTTTCCTACAGGGATGTCCACCTTCAAACCATTTGAATCTACATCTCTTCAAACCTTACTTTCTTGTACGAATAAAAATGACTAGTAAAGCATGGCAAACCCCTTACAAATAAAATATTTAAAATATTAATAATTAATATTTAATTTGAAAGAGTTCAACTAGAAAGGTTTAATGATATTTATTTCATCTTAATTTTATTTTATTAAGAATTACTATAAATTATTGAAATAAAAAAACATAAATTAAAAACAAATTATTTTAATAATAATAAGATAAATTAAAATAGTACGTAACAGTGAAATAAAAGTGATGTATTGCTCACACTAGATAAGACTTAGAGTTATAACCAAATCATCGCAAAAACTTTTAAGATGTGAGATAAATTATGTAGGAAAGTTGCACCCAAAAATAGAAAGGAGTTTGAGTGTAATATCCATGGTTGTCTAATAAGATCAGTTTCATCTTAATTAGACTTATATTGGAATTACTATGAATTATTAAAATAAATAAACATAAATAATAATAAAATCTTATTTTATTATATAGTTAGTATATAACAAACCTAAAGTTAGATTTATTGAGGTAATTTAAAACAACAAACAAAAGTGATAGAAAGCTCACATTATAGGATATTTAGAGTCTTATTATGATATAATATAGTCAAAAAAATTATTTGTGGGAATGAGATATGCTGTATGGAAAATTTATATTTCAAGATACTCACGAGATTAAATGTAATGTTCTTCATCATCAAATCATGTTTGATTCAAAAGTTCTCATAAAACATGTCAAAATTCATATGAAATAAAAGTGAAAAATATAAAATGAATACTTAATTAGATAAGGCTTTTTGAGATGAGTCCAATAACATTTATTTTTAATGCTTTTAATTCAAAAATAATAAAATTAAATAGTGATAAATTATTATTTTAATATTACGTAAATATATATTAAAGTAAAAAAATTTCATAAATCGAAGCAACATAGAATAGGCAAATGAAATCGACATAAAGGTCAACACGATTCGAAATTTTGAGTTTCATAATAAAATAATCAAATCAAATTTAAAACTTTGAATAAATGAGATAAATTATATGTTAAAATACACTCGAAAATACGAAAGATATTGTGTGTAAACTCCTTAATCAACAGATCTAGTATGTATGAAAATGTCTCCTAAAGCATGCGTGAACTCTAAAAAAGACAACATTTAAAGAAATACAAATGAATGACTAGTTTTTTCTTATGAAACTATTATATTAAATAAAAAACGGCATAAGCCATAAAAGTATTTCACATATGAGATCCTCACGGAGGATCAAGCATGAAATCTAACAGCATAAGTTTGAGGAGGGGCTTAAGAAGGGATTCCCCAGATTCTTACACAAACTCAGTACAGCATGCAGCACGTGCTACCCACTCAACAGGCGCATTCGCTTCTCTATGGATATATGAAAACCTGGTTGTCTCAAGACATCTGGTGTACTTAACAGTCCTCAGTAAAGTGGCCATCCTCAGGGGGTGGGATATCATCTCATAGACCTCTTGGAGCACTCTCATCAAGTCAGTCTGAATCTGCACACACTGTGAATTAGAAGGGAACCCTTAGCTTGTTTAGGGACTTGAGCATAGCCTGGACGTCCATCAAATTGGTAGCCTGAGAGAAAACCCTCTTACCAGCCACCAAGAGTAGCCTCCCCATGCAGTCTCTGACAACCAGGCCAAGACCAGTAGTGTTATCACCTATCACATCGCAATTCACTTTTATCCATCCTGTTGGGGGGGACCCAACCATGGGTTACAAGAAGGTCCGAAGAGTTGCAAGGATTCCTACTAGACAGGGATGAAGAGGACTTTTGTTGACTGACTGCAGCAATCACCTCGACCTTGATCATCCTTAGCAGCTTGCACGGCATGGCCATCGAATTGTTATGCCTCATTGCATTCCTCCTTGCCTAGATGTAGTACATGGTGGTGGTCAACTTGAAAGCAGGCCTAACGCCATCACTTGGTCATTCTGCCAATGAACCCACGAACCTCAAAAGCTGTTCGAGGAAAGACAGCCAGGCAAATGCAAACGTAGACCATCCCAGCGTAGACACTGCCACACGGGCTTGGTAGTCATCCCAGAGTTCCTACGCATGCGGGTAGTCCCAGAACATGTGCAGCATGGATTCTTCTGCCAAGCGGCACAATTGGCAGCTGCTGTTCTAGAGCCTTCCCTTGCAAGCCAACCACGCTGCTGTATGGAGGAAGTCACAAGGGACTCACCATATGAACATACGCCCCCTCGGCACAGCTTTAATCTTCAAAATGCCCGTCATCTTGTCCACGTGACAATGGCCACTCTGGTTGACGGTGTCATCAGTGCTGCACACCATGTGCGTGTGGATTCTCGCAGTATCGACCCTCGCCGTCTTGGTGTGCATCTGAAGGAGCATGTCTTGAGCTGACGTCAGGGCTCTCGAAAGACGCAAAATTCAATCAAACAGCTCCTTGCCCGCCCATGTACGAATGTTGTCCACTTCGCAGTCCCCAGCAATAGTGATGCAATCAACCATGCTCGTCAGCCAAATGGTGTTCATATTTGATGAAGGTCGGGCAGCAACAGAGTGGAAGGATGCCGAGCAAATTATCCTTTGTGAATCTCACCGTCCTCCCATCGCCGATTTGCCAGACAAAGATCGACCTTGCCTTTAGCACCATTCAGCATACTTGAGATGAATTTTGGGGAGTTTTCATAAGAAGATTCATCAGCTGAGAATGTGTTTCCAAAGGCTTAACACCAAGCTGAGGAAGTGTTTCGAATAGTTCATTTGTAGCATGCGCTGCTATATGCAGAAGTCCCGAAGTCCAAGCCTGTCAGTGGCCTTTGGCAAAGTGACGCAGTCCTGGAGCGCGTAATGCATTGTGTGCATGCAGCTCGTCCTGTTCCATAAAAACCTTCTAATTTTCTTTTCCATGTCGTAAATTACTCCCGCTGGCATCGCACAATGTCGTAGAATGTGTCTTGGGATGGTAGTGAGAATGAAGGAGGCAAAGGTAGCTTTGCTCACAAGTGACAATGGATGAGTATGCCAATTGGCCATAGCGGCGTCAATTCTCTCTGCCAGGAAATTGAGGTCAGCTTTATTTAGACGCCTCGTAGCAATTGGGACCCCGAGGTATGTGAGAATTCGGCCTCGCTCCATAAGAAGTTTTCTCGACACCAGCTTAGCTTTCTTTTTGCTAATCTTCGTATTGAAGTATACTTTGTATTTAAGAAGGTTAATGCACAGCCCTACAGCTTCCCCAAAAGTCTGCATGATTCTTCGCATAGTGCGCGCGGCTTTGTGGATGGCAAGAGCAAACTGTAACACATCATCCGCATATAGGAGGTGTGAAATCCACTATGCGCGTTGCCAAAGCTTGAATCCATGTAGCTGCTTCGTCTCGTCATCCCTCACAGTACCAATAAGAATTCTGTAGCCATGACGTACAGATTGGGCAAAAGCAGACATCCCTGTCAGAGTTCCCGCTGTGCCACCACCCAAGGGAGGCGAAAGCCATTAATGAGAACACAAAATCTCGGACATGTTATTCATGTAGCGATCCATTAACACTAGATAGGAAGAAATCCCATGTCTTCATCATCTGAAGCAGGAAATCCCAACGCACCCTGTTGTAGGCCTGCTCCATGTCAATCTTTACTACCATGAGCCCTGAAGCAGCGGTGCAGGCATGCATTTTCGACGCCATCTCCTGCGTGATGTAAACATTATTGGGGATGCTTTGCCGGGAATAAATGTCGCTTGTTTGCACATGATGAAACTTGACATCAATTGTTTCAGCCTCTCAGCCATAACGCGTGCCACCACCTTATAGATTGTGTTGCCAAGGTTAATTGGCTGGAAGTGCTTCGGCCTGCATGCCCCTGCTTCTTCAAGATTAGGGCTATAAACGTGTCCATCTAGTCCTCCGACAGCCTCTGCTCCTCAAAGAAAGCCTGCACTTTTCAAATGACGTCCCTAAACCGATTGCCGGTGAAGCCCATGTCCCCTGCCATCGATGAACTTCTTCCCATCCCATTTTTCCTTCTGTGCCATAGCAAGGTTGAGATCCCCTGTGACGATGAGTAGGTCATCCCCATTGGACGTATGCCTAATGACGTCCCAGACCTCCTGACGATTGTGGTGGTCTTAAGGGCCATAGACAACAAAGCAATTTATCTTGCAAGCACCAAGTAGCCTCACCTCGCACACAACAACATGCGTTGAGGCCGCCATGATCGTGATATCGACACAGCTTTTTTCAAACCAGAATGATACCTACTGACATGCCAGCAGAAGTGTGAGCAAAGAAGTTTTAGTCCTTCCCAAGGTGCCAATTTGCATCCTTTCGTAGGAAACACTGTGCGTTGATCTCCATCAAGGCCACAACTGCAACATTCCCCTCGTGTACCACTCTTTACAGGTTTCTTCTTGCTTCCTATCTCTAACTGCTATGATAGTCCAAACCAGAAATGAATCTTCTCCTGGAATTTGTAAGTTGTGCCATCATGCAGCCCTGCAATTTTCTCGCCACGCCAAAGACCTTGTCCCAATGTTAGGCCTCCTCCATCTTCCTCCTCAATGTCCCCTGTGCCCCACAAAGCGCAACCCTAGAGAGATTCTCCTACCTTGTTTTGATTAAGTGTCCATCTGAGCTTTTAGTTTTGTCCACCACATACTCCTCCTACAGTAATTGCAATTTCCTCTAGTTCCCTCCTATTTGCATGCCTTTCTTGTTCCTACATCCTTCATTAGAGCATCTGCCCATTGTGTCCACATACAATCCTCGTGGACCCTTGGGGGTGAGGCCCGCCTTGTCATAGCTCTTCCACGATCCTTGGATGGGCTCCTCGTGCTATGGTGCATGTTAGCAACCCCCTGATCAGGAATCCCTCGATTAAAAGTCATCTAAGGAATCAGGCTCACCATACTTGCTGTGCCCTTGTGGTCTGCCATGCCCTGTCTCCTACGTCGGGGTTGGACAAGCATCCAAAGGCCTAGCTTTTGTGCCTTTTTCTCTGGATCATACATATTCTCCTCCCTTTTTCGAGGAATTCTGGAGCATTCTGCCTCCGTGGTCTTCGAGTCACCATTATGCGTATCCCCCACCTCCAGCATTCCCCCTCGAACGACATTGTCTTCTTGGGTAGCAGTGGAAATTGGACATGCGTGCAACGCCTCCAAGGACTTTTACGTGTTTAACTGGCCCGCAAGGTGACCAACGTGCCCTCACGAGAAGTAAACCCAACGACAATCCCTCGTACTAAAAATGCATTGTAGATTCTTCCCAATTCCCCGTTGAGCCATATACCCTGTTTTAAAGGCATCGAGAGGTCCATCCGGATGCACACCTGAGCATAGGAGGATCGTCCCATATCAGCAGTCTACTCGTTAGGGAGAAAAGGCACCCCAATTATCTTGGCAATTCTTAAGATGTTCTCCATGTCCCAATATATAAGTGGGAGGCACGAAAGGCGTACCCACACTGGCATGCGGTAGCCGTTGAGGCATTTGGCCTGAATTCATGCGTCAAGATGTCCAGCCATGTGGCTTATCCTGCGACCTACCACGGGTCGCCAATTCATACTTCATTCCTGTAATGAATGGAGTCGAAGTGCAAGTAGAAACAACTGGATGATCGGCCGAGAATCCTGAAAATTCTTGTAGTGGCCCCATCTCTTCAACAGCACCCGTGTAATGACGAAGAATGGAAGGGTGTTACTGTATACTAGCCCAACCAAATCGAATCTAAGGAATTCAATTCGCCTATAGCATGCTTTCGATGACATAAAGACATCGCCACCCTCAAAGTGATATGGGATACCTGCATCACGATCTTTTACATAAATATTAGCCAGACCCACAAAGGAGGTTTCACGACTATTTGGGGCATTGCTATTTGTAATTAGGGCTTCTCTGATGCTAATCCTTATTGAGGGGACCTCCCATCTCCCAGTAGCCCCATGCTCAGTGTTGATCATTTCCTCCGATCGCTTGCTCTCCGCATGTACCACAGCCATGTACGTTGTGTCCTCCAGCTTCATCAAGCCAGCGATGATAGTGTGCACTCCATTTTCTCCCCCACATCCATCCCCTGCCTCTAACAGTCAGGCAGCTCAGCTGCAGCTTCCACCTATTCCACCTTCTTCGTCGGGCTGTCCCTTGGGATAGTCGTGCCAGTAGTTTCGATTAATACCTTCACCGCTGTTGCTAAATTTTGAGAGAAGAGGCGATTCTTCTCGGCAATCGTCGTTCCCCCTCCAGAGGTGGAAGAGAGGCATTCTCTCACTAGCGAGTTGCTCCCAGAGGTCCTCACCTTCATGTTACACTTTCTTACCTTGCCTCCCGCCATCTTTCTTCTCGTTAGGGCTGGAGGTGTCCCAGAACCATGCAATGGGACGATCCGATGTGATGTGCCGTGGGATTGAATCTTGTCCCCATGCCCCGCTCAAAATGAATATTAAGGATTTCAAATTGAAAATTCCCAGATCCACGTGACCCGACAATTTTACAGAACGGTCTTTGTTTCTTATATGCCCGTCACGTGCACGCCTTCTCCTCCATCCTGTCGTGAGTTTCTCTAATCCAGTATTTGGCGGTGACCAATACCCCATCCTCCATGTATGACTCCCCCACTAGCTATAGATGCCAACTTCTCCTCACCTGTCTTCCTCCACTCAAGTTTTATCCCATGCACTTCACCACCAGCAGTCTTTCTCCACTCCCCCATCAGCACCCCTCGCTGCCAACTCCCTTTCAAGAACTCCTTCCCATTGCTGGCTTTCGGTCGCTAGCTTTCAGTCACAAACTCCTTCCCCATGCTTCGCCACCAACAGTCCATCTTCTCACCAAATCCCCAAAGCCTCCCCGCTGCCATGGAGCTATTTTCGAATGCCAACTCTTCTTTAGTTGAATATCTTGTTAGGTAAAGCTCATTAAAAGAAATGTAATAATGTCTAATTCATTTTTAATTGGAGCTATCTAAAGTAACTTAGATTTAATAAGATCAATAATGTTAAAAAAGTTTAATTATTAATTTAATAATAAGTAAATAGACATTAAAGTTGAAATGAGATAAATTTATGTATTTTAATACAACTAAATTAAAGAAATGTAATGGTCACATAAGAAGAGTTATGTCATAATATATATTTAATTTAAGCTGAAACATTTGTAGACGTGATATAAGATGTACAGGAAAGTCATATTCAAAATTACCAAAATGATGATATGTGACATCCTTCGTCATCAAATAAAATATGAATAAAATATCACAAAACAAATCACCAAAATCTAAGAAAATAAATATATTTGAAAATCTCTTAAATTATTATTTAATTTGATAGACTTAATCTAGTTGAGTTAATAAATATTTGTTTTCTTATTAAATAAATGTCAATTTAAAGTACTATGAATAACCCAAGTAAATAAGCATAAATAATAAAAAATATATGATTTTAATATAATGTAATTATACATTAGCATTGAAGTTTGATAACTAAAATAATATAAGATAAGAAAATCACAAAAATGTAATGGTCGCACGATAAAAATTTAATGTTACAAAGAAACATAACCAAATCGAAAAGACCATTTTGAAAAAGTGACATGATTTATATCAAAAAGGCTCATTCCTAGAAACTAACTAAGTCAAGTGTAATAATTTTGAATATCAAATAAAATGTAAATAAAAATCTCATAAAGTGTAGCAAAATAAATGTTTTAATATATTAAAATGAATATTCAAAAAAATAGAGCACATTGAGACAAATTAAATGACTTTTCTATAATCTTGATGACACCTTTTTTTCGATCTAAAAATGAATTAAAAAAATATAAAGGAATTAATAAAGATAATATTATTTTAAGATTAAGTAAAAGTATATTAAAGTTGAAATTTCATAAATTAAATTAATATAATATAACTACATTAAGGTAATATAAAAGTCACTAATAGAACAATTTTAAAGAAAATATTTTGAAGAAATGAGATAAATTATACAAAATAGTTGCATTACAAAGTACTAACGAGAATAAGTGTAATATTCTTCATCGTCAAATAAAGAAAAAACAAAAAATCTTGTAAACTGAGCCAAAACTCCAAAAAAATAAAACTATTTAAATATAAGGATGGATGACACGAAATTCTTATTTTAATTTAAAGTAGGTAGATATTAAAACTAAAATAAGTGAAATTAACGAAATAGAATAAAATAAAATCTTGCTAATAAAAATGTCAAATAACTTATTTAGAGTTACATAAAAATGTAACAAATTTAAGAAATTAATTTGAAAATATGGGAAATTTTAACACAACTTGCATATTGGAATACCTAGAAAGTTACACATAAAATCGTTGATCAGTAAATTTGGTATGAATAAAAAAGACTATTAAATAATGCTAAAATAATAGAAAATAAAATATCTTAATATATATAAATGAATATTTTTTGGGTGGATTTTTTCGAGATAAGTCAAGAGACATTTGTATGGTCTCAATGTAAACATTTTTTTGGAATTAATTTAAATTGTTATAGTAAATAAACATAGAAAATAGTGTAACATAACCAAGCTGAATGTTATAGAAGTTAAACTAAAGAAGTTTTAGCACATATTATAATACAATCAAATAAAAGTAAAAATGATTAACTAATATAAATTATACATAAAGATTGGATTGCATGATACAATGGAGATCAAACATAACAATCTCAACCATCAAAGTAAATGTTTAATTTGACAAAGCTAATTTAGATGAGTGTAGTGATGTTTATTTCATCTCCATCAAACTTTATTTAGAATTACTATGAATTATAAAAAAATTAACTATAAATAATAAAAATAATTATTTCAATTTTAAATAAACACATATTAAAGTTGAAATGAGATAAAATGAAATAATATAACTTAACTAATTAAATGTGATATAAGGATCACAAGTGAGGAAAATTAGAGTTTGAGATTAATATAGCCAAATCAAAGAAGATCAAGTGTAGAACCCATATTTTTTAAATTAGGTTTGAATCAAAATATCTCCTAAATCCTATTAAAATAAGACAAATTATTAGGGCAGAGCATCGAAAAATTAGTGTGACAACATTTATTTGGCTTTGATTGAACCTTACTTTGAATCGCATGAATTAAAAATACAAATCATAATAATTACTAACAAATTATTTCTTTAATATTAAGTACATATACATTAAAGTTGAAGTGAGAAAATTACAAAATGTGATATAAATAAATAAAAGACATATAATCATCACATAAGAAGAGATTACCAGTTCATAATAATATAAGCAATTCTTCAAGTCATAAATTCAAAGAAATGCAAAAATATATAAAAGAAATTATATTTCAAACTATTGAGGAGATCACATGTAAGATCCTTGATCATGAAAGTAGGTATAAAAAATACCTTATAAAGTGAACAAAAACCCTTTAAAATTTCATATTTAGTAAAAACTAAAATAAATATTTAATTAGATGGAGCTTATCGAGTTAAGTATAATGATATTTTTTTATGCCAATTACCCCAAATTTTTTATTATTTTGAATTAAAAAAGAAAATAAAAAATATATAACAATATATTATTATTATTTTATTATGTAATTATTAGTTAAAGCTAAAATAAGATAAATGGAAGCAATACGATATAACTAAATCAAGGTGATCTAAAGATTACAAAAGATAGAAATTAGAGTTTTATAATAATATATCAAAATCAAAGTGAAAAAATTAAAAAAATGGCAAATTTTATGGGGTAATTACATTCTATAATATTAAGGAGAAAGAGTGCAACAATCTTGATCATAAAATTAGTTATGCATGAAAATGTATTATATAATGTGCAAAAATCATAGTAAATAAAGTTTCTAAAAATATAAAAATTTATATTCGATATGAGATTGCTTGAGGAGATAAGTCCAAAGACATCTGTTTTGTCTCACTGAACCTTGCTTGGCTTTACTACAAAATACCAAGGCAACTGAAACATAGTAGTTAATTATTATTTTAATTATAAGAAAATATGTATTGAATCTAAAATGAGATAAATTAAAGAAATATTAAAAAACATTATGGAGTTGTAAAGGTCAACTGAGATGTGAGTTAGACTTTCATAACAACACCACTATCCTAAAGCAAAACATTTAAAGAAAAAAAAATTTTATATAAAAGTTGTACTCCAAGATACTTAGACAATTGACTGCAACATCCTTAATTAGTAAATTAGATACAAATAAAATGTCACTTAAAGCATCCTAAGACCATATAAAAAAAACTTTTAAAAAATCTCCAAATGAGTTTTAACTAATAAAGCTCACCAAGATGAGTTCAATGACATTTTTTCATAAAAATCGTGTTAGTTTAGAATTATTACAAATGATCAAATTAAATAATTATAAATGATAGTAAATTTTTATTTTAGAATTAAGTAAATATATAATGAAGTAGAAATGAGATAAATTCAAGCAATGTAACATAAACAAATCAAAATGAAGGGTCACACAAGACGAGATTAGAAATTACATATTAATATAACAAAAGAAAGCAAAAAACTTAAAAAGATAAGATAAATTATGGAAAAAGTTTAATTCCCAGATACTAATGAAAGCAAGAGTAATATTCTTTACTATCAAATCAAGCAGATATTTAAAGGCCTCAAAATGGGTGCACCCTATTAAATTACACATTTGAAAATATAAAATTGAATATTTAATACGATAATGCTCATCGAGATGTGTTTAATGATGTTTGTTTTGCCTCCATCAAAAAACATATGGAATAACTAGGAATAATCAAAATAACTAAGCATAAAAAATTATTATTCTAATATTTAATAAAATATCTACTAAGCTCGCAATGTGATAAAATTGAAGTAATACAACATAACCAAATCAACGTGATCTAAAAATGGCACCTTAAAAGAATAGAGTTTTATAGTAGTACAACCATCTCAAAATAAAAAAAATTTGAATAAAGAAATAAATTATTTGGCAAAATTGCAATCGAAGACACTAAAGAGATAGTATGTATCAAACCTTTTTTTTGTAAAAAAAGATATGAATAAAAATATCCCATAAAGTATGCACAAATAATAGAAAATAGTATATTTAAAAATATAAAAGTAAATATTTAATTAGATAAATATTGTCCAATGAGTCCAATGATGTTGCATTCATCACGATGAACATGATTTAAGAACACTAAGAATTACCAAATTTAATAAATATAAAAAAGGTATTCCATTAAATTTAACTAAATATATATTAAAAGTGGGGTGAGATAATTTGAAGAAATATAATTTAACTAAACCGAATACTCATAAAAATAAAATGAGATGAGACTTACAACAAAAAAATAATATAAACAAGTCAAAATGAAAACTTGGTAGGAATGCAATAAATTGTATGACAAAGTTGGATGAAATACATTAAGGAGTTCAAGCTTATCATCCTTAATCATAAAATTATATAAGAATAAAAATATCGCTAAAAATATGTAAAGAATCTTGGAATTAGTGCAATATGGAGATAAATCGATTAAATTACCTTCATCACCATCAAACCATATTTGAAATTACTACAATTTCAAAATTAAATAAATAAAAAGTAATAAATTTATATTTTAAAATCTAGAAAAAAATATTAATGCTAAAATTAGATTAAACTGAACTAATATAACATAACTAGAATGGAGAGATATAATGTTTACACAATATGAGTTTGAGTTTCACTGTTATTTAAGAAAATAAAAGAAAAAATTGTAATAAAAAAATGTATTGAAAATCTACATCCCAAGATACTAAGGAAGTTTAGAGTTAGATCTTGAATCGTTAAACTAGGTACAAATCAAATATCTCACAATATATACGAAAATTATTAAAAAAATTAAAATTTACAAATCCATATTTAATTTTGATAGAGTTAGAGAAGATAAGTTCAACAACAACTATTCGTCCTAACTTAACTTTATTTGGAACAACCATGAAATATTTAAAATTACTCTTTCTTTATCACCATGTAAAGACAAACATGACTAACACTTCCTTTCATTTAAGCCTTCATAGGGTGCTGTGCTAATATATGTTTAATAATTATTACTATAAAAAATATGATTAGCAGTAAAAGACTTCCCATTTGCCTCAAGAAGAAATTAGTTAGATTTATAGTAGATGTTCTAACTTTTTAAAACTTTTGTCCACTTTCTTATCTTTTGAAGGATGAAATATCATACAAATTCATTGTTGTGCCCTAAAATCTTGATCAGTCGATCTCTAGAAATGTGATGGTAACTTGAGTCTTAGTTTGGATAATTACTACTACTATAAAATAAAGCTTCACTACTTGTTCAACATAGATTTTTGCCAAAATTCTTTCAACATCAATTTAATTTATTAGTAGAAATGAAATGTTTTAGCCAACTTAGCAATTATCACCCATAGAGAATCATGTCTAAAGGGTGATCTAGGAAATTCTACCTTAAAATCCAAAGCAATCACTTCTTACTTCTACCTTAGGATAAATATTTTTTTTAATGATCCATTAGGTTTTTTATTTTCTCCCTTCAATTGTCTAACATATTAAACAATTTTTTAACAAACTAAAACACTTTTCCTTTTAACCTGGACTACCAAAATGATTAATACATTGAAATGTAAAGTGAATATTTAAAGACATTTAATTAAATAAAAATAACAAATATTTAAAAATGAGAAATTTTATGTGGAAGATGCATTTCACGATACCAAAAAAATTGAGAGTAATATCCCCAATCATAAAAAAAGGTACGAATCAAAATAACTTATATAGCATGCTAAAATTATAAAACTTAAAATTTTTTTACATATATAATGGAAAATTAGTTTAGATAGAGTATGTTGAGATAAGTACAGAAACATTTATTTGATCTTAATATAAACTCCTTGGCAATTAATTCGATTTACATAGTAAATGAAGATAAACAATATTGTGATATAACATAACAACATAGATTAAAAGTCAAATAAGAAGAGATTTTGCATTATGTTATAATGAAACCTAATAAAAAAATATTTAACTGAGATAAATTCTACAGTAAAATTTAATTCCATGATATTAAAGGGAACTACAAGAATCTCTATCTTAAAATCAAGTATGAATCACAATGCCACAAAAATCATTCCAAATCCTTAAAAAATAAAACATTCAGAAATATAAAAATGAATCTTTAATGAGATAGAGCTCATCGACATTATTCCAAAAATGTTTGCTTTGTTTTGATTGGATTTTTTTGAAATTGCTATAAATTACTAAAGTAAATAAGAATAAAAATAACATTTTTATTTCAATATTCAATAAAAATAAATGAAAGCAGAAATAAAATAAATTGAAGCAATATAATAAAAACTCAAATTCATTTGGATGACACACAGTACAAGAATTAGAGTTTCTTAACAATATAACAAAATCAAAGAAAAACAAATATAAAAATGAGATCAATTTTAAGGGAAAGTTCCTTTCCATGATAAAAAGGTGAATGAGCTTAACATTCTCAGTCATCAAACTATGTACAAACTACAATTGCTCATAAAGCATGCAAAAATCATAGAAAAATAACATGTAATAATATAAAGTAAAAATGTTGTTAGATTGAGCTTGTTAGGAGTAGTTCAGTTGCCAAAATAAATAAGCATAAATAAATCAAAGCAATATAATGGCCATTAGGGTAGAACTAAAGTTTAGCAATAATATATCAAATTTAAAGTACAAAATTTGAAGAAAGGTGGAAAATTGAATGAGAAATTATATTCTAAGAAACTAAGGAGATCAAGTGTGACCATCTCAATCTTCAAATATGATATGCATCGAATGTCTTGCAAAGCAAGCCATTATCCTATAAAATAAAATACATAAATATAATAAAACTAATATTTACTTGGATAAAGCTTGCTAAAATGAGTCCAATTGTGTTTGTTTTTCTTCAATTTGAGTACCTTCTAAATTACTATCAACTATTAAAGAAAATATGAATAGATAAAAAACAAATCAACATTTTAATGTTAAGAAACTAAATATTATTAAGTGAAAATAAGAAAAATTGAAGCAAGTAATATAACAAAGTCAAAGATATGTAACTGTAACATGACACAAGATATAAAGTAATGCAATAATACAATCAAATTAATTGAAAATATTTAAAAATAGAAGAATAATTATTTAAGAAAGTTACATTCCAAGATGCTAAAAAGATTGAGAGTATAAGTACATCCATGACTTATAATGGTAAAATGAGAGGAGTTGTAGAATTACTTAGTAATGTAACAAAATTGTAGTGAAAATTTTTAAGAAATAATTTAACATGTAACAAAAAATTGCTTTCAAAGATTTTAAGTTGGTCAAGCATATCCTTGACATTAAATAAAAAATGATGCTAAATTTCTTATCATGTTTACTAAAATAAAAGAAAATAAAATGGTAAAACAAAAAGATGAAGTACATAAATTTAGTAATGAGAGTGCAATGATATTTCATTCATCTTGATTGAACCTCATTTGGAATTATTGTGAATTACCAAATTAGTTAAGAAAAATTTTAATGAATTAATAGAAAATATATTAAATTGATGAAATGTAATATAACTAAATCCAAGTGATATAAATGCCATTTGATAAAATGATTAGAGTTTTATTGTAAGATGACCAAATCAAAGTGAAAAGTTTAAGTAATATGATAAATTCTATTATAAAATTACATTTTAAGATACTAAGGAGATTGAGTATAGCATCATTAATTGTTAAATCTTACATGAACGTAAATTTATTGTAAAGCACAAAACATATGAGAAAGTAAATTATTTTAAAAAATTAAGTGAATATTAAGCTTGTTTTTCCTCATTTAGATTAGTTTAATGACCTCTGTTTCGACATGATTAAACATTTTTTGGAATTAATAAAAAATCATAGATTGTATAATCAAATCAAGGAAATAATTCTCAGAAAGAGAAGATTTATAGTTACACAATAATATAACAAAATCCAAGTATAAAAGTTTAAAAAATCAAATAAATTATACATGAAAAAAGTTTTATCATGTGTTATAAGGTTGATGACATGCAACATCACCTATCTTCAAATTTGTTATAAATCATAACATCTCATAAATCTTACAAAATAAAAGAAAATAAAATATTTAAAAATTTAAAATTAATATTTAATTCAATAAAGCTCACTTGGTTTAGTCCATTGAAAATTTTGAATCACTTTTAGTCATTGTTTTGAATTTCTAAAAGTTGTCGAAGTTAACAAGAATAATTAAAAAATAAATTATTATTTTAATATTACGTGAATATATATATTAATGCTACAATGAGATAAATTGAAGCAAATTAATACAACCAAATTAATGCAATAAAAAGTTCACATGAGGGAAGAATTAGAGTTTCATAGAAAAATAACAAAATCAAAAGGAAATCAATTAAAGAATTGTGATAAAATTTACTTGAAAGTTGCATTCCATGGCACTACGGAGATCGATCGCAACTTCCACCATAAAAAAATTAGGTATGAGTCAAAATATTCCATAATTCTCAAAAAAGTTTTGTAAAATTAAATGTTTAGAAATTTAAAAACTTTTATTCAATAGGATAGAGCTTATTGAGAGAAGTCTAATGTCAGTAATTTAGTCATTATTAGACCTGATTTGGAATCATTTCAAATTATCAAACTAATAAGTAGAAAAAATAACTAAGGATAACTTTTTAGTAATAAGTAAATATGTATTAAACAAATTTAATATCTCCAAATAAAAGTTATGTAATGGCGACATTAGAGGAGAATTTGAGTTTCATAAAAATAAAACCAAATCAAAATGAAACATTTGAAGATATGAGAAACTATTTAAGAAAATTGCATTCCAAAGTACTAAGGTGATCGAGTGCAATATCCTTGATTATTAAATACATTTTGAATTAAAATGATTCATAAAGTATGCCAAACCCTTAAAAATAGAACATTTTAGTATATAAAATTTAATATCAATTTAGAGCTCATCTAGATGAGTTAATCCATTTTTTTAATCATGATAAGATCTTGATTACACTTACCCATAGTTATCAAAAAAATATAAATAAATAATTATGTATTATATTCAAATTATAATGATGTAAAGATTGCAGAAGTAGAAAATAAGAGTAAAATTGTAATATAAAACCAAAGTGAAAACTTTAAAGAAATGGTGTCAATTGTTTGGAAAAGTTTCAATCCAAGATACTAAGATCTTGTGTAAGTTCCTTGCATGTCAAAATAGGTACAAATCAAAATCCTTGCAAAGTATGCAAAAATTATCAAAAATAAAATATTTAAAAACATAAAATAAATGTTTTCATGGATAGGTTTCAAAGAGAAGTGTCAAACGATGATTTTTCTTGTCGATTAGGCATTGCCTTGAACTACTATGGACTGGTAATAAGAAAATAAAAATGAAATTATATAATAAAATAGAAATTATGTACTAATTCATCTAATAGAAAACATTTTAAAAGTAGAAATTATATAATAAAATAGCATTACAAGATACTAAAGAAATAACATATATTTTCCTTAATCATCAAATCAAATAAAAATTGAAATATCTCATAAAAGAATGAAGAAACATTGAAACATAAAAACACTAAGAAAATGAAAATAAAGTAGATATTTAATTAGATGGAGTGCATCAAGATGAATCTAAAGATGTTTACTTCATCTCAATTAAAACATAATTAGAGTACTATAGTTACACAATTAAATAAAGATAATCAATAATAAATTATTTTTTTAATATTTAGTGATTAAATTCTAAAACAAACATGATATAAAATGAAGCAATGTAATGTAAATAAATCAAAGTCAAGTGAAGGTCACATTATAGGAGATTAAGAGTTACATAGTAATAAAATAAAATTTAAGCATAAAATTTTAAATAATGAGACAAAATATATGATAAAGCTACATTTAAGTGTCCTGAGAAGATCACACTTAACTTCCTTGATCATTAAATCAAGTAGGAAACAAAATGCCTCTCGTAATACATGCTAAACATGTAGAAAACCATATTAAGAAATATTAAAAATGAATGCTTAATTTGATAAAGATCATGGATACAAGAATAATGAAAATTATTACTTTAATATCAAGTAAATATATATTACCGATAATGTGAGATAAATTGAAATAAACTAATACAACTAAATCAATGTGAGATAAAGGTCACATAGAATTGGACTATCTTAGTAATATATCAAAATAAAGATATAAAGAAATAAGATAACTATATTAGGAAATTGCATTCCAAGATATTAAGGAGATCAAAGGTAATTTTAGTAATCTTTAGATGAGATATAGAGAAAATGTGTATCTAAGCACATAAAAACACTAAAAAAGTAAAATATTTAGAGATATTAAAAATTAATATTTAGTAGGACATTGTTTTTTAATATTAGAACAACATTTGATTTATTAGTTTTGAAAGTTGTTTCAATATACTACAATTTAAAAAAACTAAATAAACATAAATAAAAATTTCTTATTATTTTAATATTAAGTAAGCCTGTGTTAAGCTAAAATGAGATCAACTTAAATGATGTAATAGAACCAAATTAAAGTGATGTGCATGATAGTCGAGTAGAGAATTAGTATTTCATTGTAATATAACAAAATAAAAAAAATATTAAGAATTGAGATATATTATATGGGAAGATTTCAGTTGATGATAATATTGACATTGTGTGCAACACCTTTGATCTTTAAATCAGGTATGGCCCAAAATATCTTGTAAACCACATCAAAACACTACAAATGATATATTCAAAAACCATAACATTATTTTGTAAATAGAAAAATGTTTTTATTGAGTCCAATAACAATTTTTCATCTAAAGTAGGTCACATTTCCAATTACTATCGTTTACCAAAAGTGAAAAAGCATAAACAATAATTTAATACAACAAAATAAGTATTGTAAAGGTCGAATAAAAAGTTATTTAGTCTAATATTATGATATAACTAAATAACAACAAAATCTTAAAAGAAATTAGATAAATTGCTAAAAAATTACATTCCATGGCACTTAGTAGATTGAGTGTAACCTCCTTAATCATCAAATAATGTACATGTTTACATGCCACTTAAAGCTTGCAAAACATTAATTGTTAGATAGTACATATTACAATGAGCCCAAAGACATTTGTTTCATCTCCATCCGACATTAACTGGAATTGCTATGAATTTTCAAAATACATTAACAAAAAAATTATTTGCAAAATTTTATGTAAATATAATTTAAATCGAAGATGAGATAAATTTAGTATTGTAATATAACAAAATATTGTCAAAGTAATGCTCACAAATAGATTTATAGTTACATAGTAAAAGAACGAAATGAAAGTAAAATGTTTTATGAAATGACATATATTTTATGGAAAAATTGTGCTCCGTGATAGCAAGGAGATTGCAGGTAACATTCATGATCTCCAAATTAAATATAAATTAAAATGTCTTTTTAATTAAACAAAAAATATAAAAAACTAAAAAACTAAAAAAATAAAATAATAAAAATAAATATTTAATTTGAAATGCATTGTCAGGTTAACCCAAATGTTCATTATTTCATCTCGATCAACACCATGTTTAGAATTACTATGAATTACCAATGTTAATGAGCATAAATAATATTTTTAATAAAAAGAAAATATATTGTTGTAAAAATTAGATAAATCAAAGTAATTTAACAAAATCGACATGTAACGATATATACGAGGAGATATAGAGTTACATAATAATATAACAAAATTGAAGCAAAAAAGTTAAAGAAATAAGATAAATTATCTAAGAAAATTGCACACCTTGATACTAAGTAGATCAGGTATAACATCTTCGATTATAAAATAAGTCACGAATTAAAATGCCTCATATAATGTTCAAAATCCTTAACTAGCAAAATATTTTAAAATAGTAAAACGAACATACAATTTGATAAAGCTTATCAAGGCAAGTCATTTGGAATACTTTAAATTAAAAATAAATAAGCATAAAAAAGTAAATTATAATTATGATGTTAAAAAGAAATATTTTAAATTTTTTATGAGATAAAGTAAAGAAATATAGTATAACAATATCAATGATATGTATCATTCAAAAGAGAGTTATTTACATTTACAAATCAATATAAATAAGATAATTTAATAACAAAATTGTATTCCAAGATTCTAAGAAGATTATGCATAACATTCTTGATCATCAAGTAAAAATAAATAAAAAATTCTCATAATTTATGCCAAAACCTTATATAATAAAATATATTAAAAAACAAAATGAACATTTAGATGTATAAACCTAATAGGTATTCATCCAATGATGTTTTCATCATTACTATGCCTCATTTTGAATTACTATAAATAACCATTAAAGAAGAATAAATATTAATAAATTATTACTTTTATATTATATAAACATTTATAAAAGTTAAAGTGAGGTAAATTGAAGAAACAAGTATAATAAATTCTAAGTAATATAAAGGTCACACCAAAAGAAATTTAGAGTTACATGGTAAGATTACCAAATGAATACAATAAATTTAAAGAAATTAAAAAATTATCAAAGAAAAAATAATTTAAGTATATTACAAAGGTCACACATAAAAGTCTCGATTGTTAGTGGTGGTTTAACTCAAAATATCCCATAAAGTTCGCCCAAATCATGCAAATTAACATATTTAGAAAAAAAATTTAGTTCACTAATGATCGTCGAGTTGAATGCAATGACATTTGTTCAATCTCAATTAGACCTCAATTCTGATTGCTCGAGATATGAAAATAAATAAAAAATACTAAAAAAGTATTACCTTAATATTTGCAAAATATGTTTTAAAGCACCAATGAGAAAAATTGTACTATAGTAATATAACAAAATAAAAATGATGTAAGAATTAGAGGAGAAGAGATTTAGACTTTCATAGAAATATCACTAAATTGAAATAAAAAAAATTTTAAAAAATGACAAATTATAACCAGAAGTTGTATTCTATTATACTAAGGAAATTGTGTATAACATACTCTATCATCTAATTAAAAATGAATCCAAAATAACTCATAAAACATTTATAGAATAAAGAAAAAATAATTAAATTTGCAAAAATGAATATTCAGTAAGATAGAGCTCATTGAGACATGTCATATGATAATTGTTTCATCTTAATTTTGTTTCGTTCGAAATTTTGACAAATTATAAAAATAAATAACCATAAATAATAATTAATTTTTATTCTCAAACTAATGAAAAATTTATTAAACTATGAATAAGATAAATTAAAGACATGTATTACAACCAAATAAAAGCAGCATAAGGGTCACATTAGTAGAGACTCAAGTTTCATAGTAGTATTACCAAACCAAATAAAAAGCTATAAAGAAATGAGAAAAATTTTATAGAAATAGTTCCATTCAAGGATATTAAGTATACGAAAAATAAGATCCACGATTTTCAAATCAGCTATGAATAAGGAAGGCTCATAAAGCTTGCATAAATGCCAGAAAATAAAATGTTTAAAAGCAAAAACTGAATAACTAGTTGGAGAGCTCATCGACATGAGTGCAATCATATTTATTTATGTTAATAGAACATCACTCAAAATTATTAAGAATTATAAAAACAAATAATCATGAATAATAAAAAAATTATTCTTTTAACGTTTAGTACGTATATATTAAAGCCAAGATTAAGGAAATTGAAAAAGTATAATATAACAAAATAAATGACATTCTATTGTGAAATGAGAGAAGATTTAGAGTTACATAGTAATATAACCAAATTAAAGCTAATAATTTGAAGAAATTAGACTTAGTAAGGAGATCAAGGTTTTTATTTGATTGTCATACTAGATTCAAATAAAAATAAATTATAGACTATGTAAAGATTTTAAAAATTTTATTATTTTTTAAAAAATAAGTAAACAAATCTTTAATTTGAAGGAGCTAATCTAAACAAGTCCAATGATATTTGTTTTGTCTTAATTAAACCTTGTTAAAAACTACTACTAATTAACCAATTAAATAAGAAAAACAAATATGAAATTTTTTTAATAATAAGAATATATATTAAATATGAATTGACATGAATTAAAGTAATATAATTTAAAAAAAGCAAATAGTTTTAACGGTAACAAAGGATGACGTTGCATAGTAATGTAACAAAATTGAAGCAAAAAACTAAAAGAATTGAGATTGTTGGATAAGAAAAATGCACTGCATGATACTAAAGAGATCGAGAGTAACATTTTTTATTATTAAAAATTTATGAATCAAAGTACCTTCTAAAGTTGGTAAAATCTTTATAGAATAGATATTTGAAAATATAAAATGAGAATATAATTTGTTAGATCTTGTTGATGTGACACTTTGACATTTATTTCATCTTGATTCGAACTCATTTTGAATTATTACAAATTATGAAATTAAAAAAGCAAAAAACTAAAAAAATTAGAATTTTAATTTTATGAAAAAACCTTTTTTATATCATTAATGAGATAAATAGAAGAAAAAAAATTAAACAATGACATTTAATGGCAAAAAGTGAGTTATGTAGAGTTAAAAAAATATAACCAATTTAAAATGAAAAACTTGAAGAAATTAGATAAATTATATAAAACAATTTATTCTAAGAAGATTTAAGATAATAAACTTGATCGATCAAATCAGGATCAAATAAAAATGTCACAAAAAATATTAAAAGACCAAAGAAAATAAACTATGTTAAAAAAATAAATATTTAGTTATATAAAGCTCATAGAGATAGGTTCAATGATGTTTATTTCATCATTACTAGATCATGTTTGGAATTACTATGAAATAATAATTATACAGCCATAAATGGTAGTAAATTATTATTTTGATATGATATAAACATATGTAAAAGCTAAAATGAGATAAGTTTAAATATTCTAATAAAACAAAATCTAAGCAGCATCAAGGTCACCATAAATGCTATTTTGTGTTACATAGTAAAACAAATAAATTAAAGAATAAAATTTCAAAAAATGAGAGAAATTATGTGGGAAAGTTTCATTTTGAGATTGTAATGAGATCATGTATAAAATCTTCAATTGTCATAAAAGTTACAAATAAAAATATCTCACAAAGTATGCTAAAATAATTAAAATTAAAATATTTTAAAAAATAGAAATAAAGATCAAATTTTATAATTCTCACCAAATTGAGTCCAATGACTTTTGTTTCATGTTGGCGAAACCTCATTTGTAATTTTTACGATTTAATAAAATTAAAAAATTTTAAAAAAAAATTATTACCATAATGTTTAGAAAGTATTTTTTTAAAATAAAAAGAAAAAAATATTGCAATATAATATAAAAAATTAAAAAAGATGTAAAGGTCACACGAGATGGTGATAAAAGTTCATAGAAGTGAAATGAAATCAAAGTGAAAAAGTTAAAACAATGAGATAAATTATATAAGAAAGTTGCATTCCATGCTATTAAAAAGATTGAGTGTACTATCATAGGTCAAAAACTAGTTGCAAATAAAAACATCTTACAAAACAAGAAAAAATAAAAAAATATATTTAAAATCCAAAATCAATATTCAACAAGAATAAAGCTTATAAAGATTAGTCCAATAATAGTCATTTTATATCAATCAGACTTTCTTTTAAATTATTATTAATTATAAAAGAAAATAAGAAAAAAATTATAATTGAGAAAATATTTATTAAAGCTTAAATGTGATAAATAAAAGAAAGATAATATAACTAAATCAAAAAGAGGTAATGGTGACGAGTGGAGAATTGGAGTTTCATAGTAATATATCCAAAACTAAGGGAAAACTTTGAGATGAGGGAAATTGAAAAAAATTGCTCCATTCTAAGATAGTAATTAGAATAAGAGTAACATTATCAAACATTAAAATTAGTGCAAATAAGATTGACTCATAATGTATACATAAATTTTAGATAGTAAAATTTTTTACTAAAATAAAACAAATATTTTATTGAATATATTTTACTGAGACAAGTCCAATTACTTTTGTATTCCCTAAGTTATGTGTTGTTTGGAATTATTCCAATTTACCAAAATGAATAAGAAAGCACAATAAAATAATTTTTTTAATGTAAAGTGAATATATAATAAAGACGTTATGATTGAAATTATGGCATTATAAACAAAAAAATAAAACATAATTAATGGCTAAATGATATGTGATTTAGAGTATCCTAATTATATAACTAAATTAAAGCAAGAAATATAAATTTTATAACAAAATGACATTCAAAGATGTTGAGGACATCAAGCATAACATACTCAATATCAAATCATGAATGAATAAAAATGTCCTATAAAATCTACCAAAATCATTGAAAATAAAAAGATGCTAAAATATAAAAATGAATGTTTAATATGTAATTTGAGAAAGCTCACCAAGTTTATTCCAATGATATTTATCAGTTATTTATTATTAATTGTGATCGCTAACATGTGTAAATAATTAAAAAAATTAATTTATTATTAAGTAACTAAAAATCGAAGATAAAATAAGACAATTTAAAGCGATGTATTTGAATGAAATCGAAGTGTTGCAAATGCCACATTAGGTAGAATAAGATTTTCATAATAATGCAACAAAAAAAAAACATTAAAAATTGAGGAAATTTGATGAATTATATTGTGAAGCTACATTCTAAGACATTAAGGATATTGATGGAAACAATCTAGACCACAAAATAGGTATGAAGAGAAGTTTGTCATAATCTATGTTGAAAACTTGTAAATAAAATACTTAAAATTTAAAAATGTAATTTCCATAATATATTGCTTGTTGAGGCAAATTAAATGACCTTCATTTCATATCAATCAGACATTTTTTGGAATTACTACAAATTACCCTAGCAAATAAACATAGAAAACAACTAAGTTTTGTAATATTAAGTAAATATGTATTAGTACTAAAATAGGACAAATTAATGTAATGGATGTAAATTAAACTGCTTTAAAAGTCACTTGAGGGGAGATTTAGAATTTTAATAGTACTATAACACAATCAAAGTAAAAAAGAGTTGAAGGAATTAGAAAAAATTTATGAGAAACTTTTACTCCAATATATTGAGTAAATTGAGCAAAACACCCTTGATCATCAAATAAAAAATGAATCAAAATGGCTTACAAAGCATGCATAAATGCAAGATAATAAAATATTTCAAAAAATAAAATGAGTATTTGTTAAATTAAGCTCATCAAAATGAGTACAAAGATATTTTTTTAACTCAATTACACCACTTTTAGAATTACTAAAAATAGTTAAAACCAATAAGCTTGAACATTAATAAATTATTATTTTAATATTAAATAAATATATATTAGAGCTAAACAAAGTTAAACTGAACAAACAAAATATCACTAAATAGAGGCAATATAAACATTAAAGTGAAGAGATTTATAATTAAATAGTAAAGTAAACAAATAAAAAAAAAATTTGAAGAAATAAGATAAGTTTTATTAAAAATTTTCATTCCAAAATATTAAAGTGATTGAGTGCAACATCTTTGACCATCTAATCATGTGTGAATAAATATGTCATACTTGGTATGCAAAAAACATAGAACATTTACAAATATAAAAATAAATATTTAACTTGATAGAGCCTTATAGACTACTATACTAACATTTTTTCCTTATCATACCTCGTTCATAATTATTGTAAATTATCTTTATAAAAGTACAATGATAATAATAAGTTATTTTTTTAGTGTTAAGTAAATGAGTTTAAATCTAAAATGATATATATTGAAGTAATGTAATGCATGCAAATAAAAGTAATGCAAAGGAAGCATGAGAAGATAATTAATGTTTAATAATTATATAACTTATTTAAAGAAAATTGAGCAAATAAGATAAATTACATGGGAAAGTTGCACTTAAAATACTAATAAGATCAAGTAGAATGTTATTTACGATCAAATCTATTACCAATAAATACGGCTTATAAAGAATGCCAAGTTCCTGAAAAATATTTAACAATAAAAAGAAAGCATTTAAATGAATATGGATAATTAATATGAGTAAAAGAATATTTGCTTCACTCGGATTAGACATCATTTGGAATTATTAAAAAGTAATTAATTAAATACTAAAAAATAATATTATAATATTACTAAATAAAGAAGATGAAAATTTCACATAAGAGGAGACTTATTATTACATTGTAATAAAACTAAATCATAGCCAAATATTTGAATAGTTGAGACACATTTTATGGAGAAGTTGCATTCCAAGATAATGAGAACACCACATATGACATCCTTGATCATAAAAATAGGCTTTTATAAAAGCTTCACAAAAACTATGATAAAAGTCCTAAAAATTAAGTAATTAAAAATATATTTTTTTTCCAATTTGATAGAGTTCTTTGAGATTAGTCTAATGACGCTGATTCACCACGATTAGCCTGCTTTAGAATTATATGAAATTATCAAAGTGAAATCACATAAAAAATAAATAAATTATCTTTAATAGTCAAAAATTATATATCAAAGCTAAAACTATATAAATGTTGGAAATATAATATAACGAAACAAGAAATATGTCAAGGTAAAAGGAGAAGTGGTATAAAGATGTAGATTAATATAAAAAATTTTAAAAAAATTGTAAAAACGACATAACTTATATAAGAAAGTTGCATTCTAATATAATAAGAAGTCACAACTTTTCAAAAATGTTACAAATCACAATGTCTTGTAAAGCTTTTAAAATTCTTAGGTAATAAAATATTTGAAAATAATAAAGGGAATATTAAATTTAATTGAGCTGGTCCAAGTGAGTTTAATGACATTTATTTCATCTTGATTGAAACTCATATAGAATTGTGATGAATTATTGAATTAAATAAGCTTAAATTATAATAAATTACATTTTAATGATAATTAATTATATTTTTTTATATATAAAAAAATATCTCAAAAAGAAACTTAGAAGCATAAAAATAAAATATTTTTAAAAAATAAAAATAATATTTTATTTGATAAAGCTCATTGAGAAGAGTCTAACAATGTTTCTTTTATCTCTATTAAACCTCATTTGTAATTGTTGCTAATAACATAAGTTAATGTGGTCAGAAAATAAATTATTACTTTTATATTAAGCAAACTTATGTTGAAGTTGAAATAAGAAACGTTATAGTATTGTAATATAATAAAATCAAAATCATGTATATGTTACATGAGGTGATAATTAGAGTTTGATAGAAATATAACCAAGCCAAAGTGAAAAAATAGATACAATAAGACAATTTCTACAAGAAAGTTACACTGAAATACATTGAATAGTTTGAGTGGTACAATCTGGATCAAAAAATGAGGCAACAATCAAAATATCTCATAAGGCATGCTAAAATCTAAAGAAAATATCTAAAAATGTAAATTTTAATATTCCATGAGATAGAGCTTATTTAGGAAAGTCTACTGACATTTGTTTTGTCTCAATCTATCTTTGTACAGAATTATAATAAAGTTCCAAAGTCAAGAAGCACAAATAATAATTAATTATTGCTATAATATTAAGTAAATATGTTTTAAACCATAAAAGAAATAAATTGAGACATTGAAATAATAAAAAATGAAAGTGATGTAAATGTCCTTAATCATTAAATATAGTATTGAAAAGAATTACTCATAAAGCACGTATAAATCTTAGAAAATAAAATATTTTAAGACATAAACATAATATTTAGTTGGGTAAATGTTGCCAAAATTTGTCCATCAACATTTGTTTTAGCAAAATCAGACCTTGTTTAGAATTACTATTAATTATGAAAATAAAAAAATAAACAATGTTATTATATATATATATATTAAATTGGAAGTGTGACAAAATAAAGCACTACCATAGCCAATCCATAGGAATCTAATGGTTTAACAGGTAGAGATTTTGAGTTATATAGTTTTATGACCAAAATAAAGTAAAACATTTTTGGAAATAAGACCAATTTTATAAGAAAATTATATTACAAAGTACAAAGGAGAGAAAGCATAACATCATTGACTGTCAATTTAGAATGAATCAAAATGTGTCATAAAATTTGCTAAATCCTCAAAAAATAAAATATTTTTAAATATAAAAAAGTATTAATTAATTGAATAAAGCACGCCAAGACGAGTCTTATAATGTTAGTTTTGTATTCCTCAGACATCACTTTGAATTTTTATAAACTATCATATCTAAGAAACACAAACAATAATAAATAATTATTTTAATATTAAGTAAGATATATTAAAATTGAAATAAGATAAAATAATGTATTGCAATTATGACAACATTATTTTTTCTTGCAACAAAACTCCATTTCTTTTTTTCTCTAATTTTAGAATTAAAATGGACAAAATCTCCCTTAGATTTTGTCCATTTTTCTAATTTATATGGTGAACAACACAATATTTATATCCATAACATACAACCATGTATTTTATACTCATAGGTATTACCTATAATCATGTTAATCTAAGAACTATAAGTAACTATAGCTATCATAACATATACATGTCATGGTATACGTGGTGTCTTGTAGTATTGCTTCTCTTTCCATATAATAAATACAATGCTAAATGTCTCACATGATTAATAAATTACTCAACACAACCATTGTACGAAAATCTGTTGTAGTTTTAGTTCCTTATTTTCTTATTGTCTATTCTTTTTTATAATCCTCTTTTAGTTTCTTTTCAATAGTATGTAAAATGTTTGTGTAAAAAACATCTAAGCCAACAATTAATAGCTTTGCATACTATCTAGGATAATAAACAAATATGCAAAATAAGCGGTAATGTTTGCACAATAACATGTATGTTCTAAATATAAATGTAAACCGTTGTTGTAGGCAAGAAAAAGATGATTCATGTTAGAATGTAAACGAGGAAACATGTTATGTTATTAAAGAAAAGATCCTTATGATATCTAAAAGATATAAAAGTTTATGTAACATTTTATTCTATTTTTTAATCTTTTTTCTTAATTTGGTATTTCTTATCAATGCTTCTTTATACTTAACTAACTCCACCATTCATGCTAACAACCTTTCAAATTACTTAGTAAAAATGAAATACTGATTTATTGATTTAGCATTTCATGTTCTCATTATAAATCATGCTTACTATTATCATATTTTTTATGCACATATCTTCGTTATGAATCTTAATAATGTCGCCCATATTGCCACTAGCCACTCCACAATGGTAATATCTCAACCTTTGTTGCTTAGAGTGTTACTAGGCACCTTAAAATGGTGATATCTAAATTTTGTGGCTCATATAGCCACTAGTCCTAAGAAATATAACTGTATCATGATGGTAAATATCAATCCTATCCCCCATAGAGATGTTAGTAACCCCATGGTAGGAATATCTCAATCCTGTGGCCCGCATAATCCCTAATGCTCTCATGGTTGTGATATCTCAATCGTGTGGCACACTTGACCAATACCCATAAAGAACATCAAATATTACATTTTAGGGAATTCATTGTTCATTGACACCATTTAATCCTTTAACAAATGTTTTACATGAAAAAGCTTTATTATAATAAACATTTTCTGAATAACACATTAAATGTCATAACTGTAAAGTTAACCATGCAAAGAAGTTTACAATGTAGTTATTGACGTTAGACAGAACATACTTTATTTCTAGGTGTGCTTTTATATGAAATTATATATTCATATGTAAGTTCTTAATTTTAATATTCAAAACCACATCAAACATTTGTATATAATATTAATGTTAGAGAGCTTATATCTCATGTAAAGTGTTTTTCAACAAATCAGGATTATTTTTTAAATTTTTTAAGCATATCTGTGTTCCTCAATAGTGCAATTAACTTCAATTCCTTAGTTCCCTGAAAAGGATGAATGCAATCTATTTTTTCGTCATCAACATAGTGGTTGTATAGCATACACTGTGTGATGAGTAAGAAATTTCATTTTAAGTTTTGCAATTTGAATGGAAATAGAAAAGGAAGGAAAATGTAATCCTTATTTTTCTTTTACAAAAATAATTTTTATATATAGTTATTAACTTTGATAATTCATAGAAATTTAAAATAAGCTATGATCAAGACAAAACAAATATTATTGGAGACATCTTGCAGACCTCTATTGAGTATAATCAACTTTATATTTTTTGATACTTTATTTTCTTATAAGTTGGCATACTATATGAGATATTTCAATTTGTACTTCATTTGTCCATCAATTGGTTTTAGTAATATAAAAAAATAAAAGTAATATAAATTTCAAAAGTTAGATGAATTAGAGTTTGATAGCACATTCCAAGATATTAAAGAGAAATATAAATTAAATGCTAAATGAGGTAAAGTGGTACAATGCAATATAACAAAATCAAAGTAAAAGATTTAAAGAAATGTGATAAAGTATAGGAAATATTGCATTAAAGTCGTTAACATGATACGGTGTAACGTCCTTGATTAACAAACCACTACAAATCAAAATTTCTCATAAAGTATTTCAAACACAATGGGAATAAAATATTTAAAATTAAATAAATAAATATTTAATTCAATCAAGCCAAGCAGCAAAAAATAAAAGCTATGTAATAAAAATGTACAAAATTAATATTTAGTAAATATATCTATTAAGGAATAATTAAGGTAAATAAAAGAAATAATATATCCAAATAAAGGCTAAATAAATGGAAAATAAAAGGAGAAATAGAGTTTCATATTAATATAACAAACTCAAAGTGGAAATGTAGAAAAAATGAAATAAACTGAACATAAAAGTATCAATAAAAGATATTGTAGACCTCAATTATAACATCCTAGACCATCAAATATTGCACGAATAAAACGTTTTGTAAATCATTTGAACGCCCTAAAAAATATTAAATTGAAGCATAAAAAATTTGATAGAGCTAAACTGGATAAATCCGACGACATTTGTTTCCTCTTGATTAGCCCTCACTCAAATTTTAACTAATTACCAAAGTAAATAAGAATTGAAAACCATAAATAGTTTTTTTAATGTTGAGAGTATATATATATATATATATATATATATATATATATATATATATATATATATATATATATATATATATATATATATATATATATATATATATATATATATATATATATATATATATATATATATATATATATATATTAGAACTAAAATGATGTAAATTGATGTCATGTAATACATTCAAATAAAAATATTGTGAGGGTCTTGCAAGTGAAGGTTTCTAGTTAAATAGAAAAATAAATAAATCAAAGAAAACAAAGTTAAAAATTAGAAAATTTGTAGTAGAAAGAATAATCCAACTTACTAAAGAGTTTGAGTCTACCAAGATTATCAATATAGGTAGAAACCGCAATTTCAAAAATAAATGAATCAAAACATTGGAAAATAAAATAAATAAAAATTTATAAATATATAGTTAACTAGATGATGCTTTTAGGAAATTGTTTGATGACACTTATGTCATCTCTCTTAGACCATGTTTAGAGTTGACTTTTAATTTAAAAAATAATAAAGCATAAGTAATAATATATTATTATTATATTTTTAATAAAACTAATTTAAATTTTTTATTAAAAAAGTTAAAATAGTGTTATCAAACAAAATAAAGGTGATATAAACATGGTATGAGAGGAAGATTAGACTTTTATAGTAATATAACAAAATTAAAGAAAACTTGTGAAGAAATTAGATAAATCGTGTCAGAACTTTGTGTTATAAATATAAAGGAGATGGGTATAACATCCTAAATAATTAAACTAGCTATAACACAAATGTATTATAAGGTATTCTAAAATTCATGAAAATAAATATTTTAAAATAGAAAGAAGAATATTCAATTAATTAGAGCTCATCAAGATAAGTACAATCAAATTTATTTCCCTTTGATCAGACATCATTTTAATCACAATGAATTACAAAAATTAACATGCATAAATAGATTGTGTTAGTATTAAGTAAAGGTCAAAGGAGAGTAGAATCAGAGTTACATTGTATCATAACAAATTGAAAGCACAAAATTTTAACAAATGAGATAAAAGTATGATAAAGTTGGTTTCGAAGGTTCTAAGTAGATATGGCTTGGCATCCTCGATTGTGAAATGAACTATGAGACAAAATGTCTCATAATGTATTGAAAAACCATCAAAAAAATTTAAAAGTATAGAAACAAATATTTAATTTGATTTAGGTCTCTGTTGTGAGTCCAACGATAATTGTTTCATCGTGATTAGATGTAGATTTGAATCATAACAAAATACAAAATAAATAAACACTAATAATAAAAAAATTATCATTTCATTATTATGTAAATATATATTAAAGTAAATTATGACAAATTAATGTAAATAATAAAACTAATTCGAATTGATATAATGGTTGCATGAGAGAAGATTTAGAATTTAATAGTATGTAACAAAATAAATGAAAAACATTTAAAGAAATGAGAAAAATTTTGTAGGAAAGTTGCATTCAAAGACAATAATCAGATCAAATGCAACATCTTACATCATTTAAATCTAGTAGTAATCAAAATATCTCATAAAACATGTAAAAAACCTACAAATAAAATACTTTAAAAGATATAGAAGTTACTATTTTTTAGATGGAGCTCATTAACACAAGTCTAATGATAATTTCGTTGTTTTGATGAAAGTTTTTTTTAAAAATTACTAGAATTGGAAAAGTAAATAAAAATATATAAATATAATTTTTTAGTGATAAAAATATATTTTAAAATTTAAATGAGATAAAACCATGTAGTGAGATCTAACTAAATGAAAGTGTTGTAAAAGTCCCACATTATGAAATTCAAAGTTATTGATATAAGAAAATCAAACAGAAGTATTTGAAGAAATGTGATATGTTGATGGAAAAGCTTTGTTCAAAGATGTTAAAGTGATCGAGTGTAACTTACAGGTCTACCAAATCCATACAAAAAAATATCTCATAAAATATATAAAAATTTCAGAATTAAAAATTTGAATTATGAAACATAATATTTAATTCAGTAAGTTAAGGAAAGTTTACCAATATGTTTTAGATCTTAGTCAAATCTTATTTGGAGATTCACAGAGAAAAAAACAAAATAAGCTAAAAAATAATAAGTTATATTTTAATATTAAATAAGTAAATAATAAAGCTATATAAGATAATTTTATTTAGTGTAATAAAATTAAATCAATGCAAAGTAAAGGTCATCAGAAACAAGAATTAGAGTTACATAGTAATATAACCAAATAATAGTGAAACCTTTTAAAAAAATCAAATAAAATTACACTAGAAAACCACATACTAAGATGCTAAGGAGATTAAGTGTGATGTCCATTATTGTCCAAAAAGGTATGAATCAAGATACCATAAAGACTTGTAGAAATGCAAGATAACAAAATAATTAATAAAAAAAATTAAAATTTAATTGGGTAAAGCTCATCAAGACTAGTTCAACAACTACTACTTTGTCTTGATTGAGCTCAATTTTGAATAGTAGTAAAGTAGTTATTTAAATGTCTAAATAATAATTATATATTATTTTAATATTTCACTAAATACATAATAAAGCTAAAATAAGATAATTTAAAGTAATATAATATAACAAAATAAAAATGATGTGAGGGTAAAATTGAAGGAGAACTGTAGTTTTATTATTTTTAAACATTAGGATGGAAAACATTTTAAAAAGTGAGCTAATAAGTATTCAAATTTTTTGAAGATATTAAAGAGAAATGATGTAATTCTCAACTGAGAGGTGTTTTAGAGTTTCATCGTATTATAATCATTTCAAAGAAATAACTTTGAAGAAAAGTGCTAAATTGCATCCAAATGTTGTCCATGACCTGAAAGTGGTCAACTATAATGTCAATGATCATCATATAATTTAAAAATAAGAAAGCCTCATTAAGTGTGTCAATTCCCTAAACAATATAAGTATTTAAAATTAATGAAATGAATATTTAATTTGATATAGCTCATGTAGATGAGGACAATAACAATTATTTAATCTTGGTTAGACCATTTATCGAATTAAGGTAAATTAACTAAGTAAATAGCCATAATTAGTAATAAAAAATTATTTTAATATAAAGAATACCAATATTAAAGTTGAAATGGGAAAAATTGATGCATTATAAAATAACATGTTAAAGTGAAGTAATTCTAACATAAGTGGAGATTTCGAGTTAGTGGTTAATATATCCAAATAAAAAAACTATTTGAATAATTGAGGTAAATTGTACATTAAAGTTGCACACCAAGGAAATGAAGAGGCTATATGTGTTACATCTTTAATGTTCAAAAAAAGAATAAAAATATCGCAAAAAATCTTTCAAAATCATAAACAATAGAATATTTAAAATATAAAAATATGTATTTAATTTGATAGAGCTCATCAAACTATACCATTGATATTCATTTCATCATGATATGACCTCAATTGGAATTTTTATGCATTAAAAAAGCATATAAGAGTAGCTAATAATAACAAGTATTATTAAAGTTTTAAACAATAAAATTTCAAGGGTAAATAACATATAATAAACCAATGCTCCTTAACCAAATCAAAGCTAAAGATTTGATGCAATGAGGTAAATTGAATGACAAAGCTACCTTCCAAGTTACTAAGAAAGGTGAACATCCTCAATTACAATCAAAATGTCTTTAAAGGGTTCCAAAACCTTAAAAAATAAAAAATCAATATTTGAAATAAATGAATATTAAATTGAATAAAGCACAACAAAAAAAAATAAAATGATTTATGAAATTTAAAGAATGAGATAGATTAAAACAATATAATATGACAAAATGAAAGCGATGTAAATGGCAATGGAGAATAGAAGTAGTTTTTCATCGTAATATAACCAAATCAAAGCAAATAATTTTTAGTAATAAAATAAATTGTACTTAAAATAATAACCTAAAGAATACAAAAGCTAAATATAATGAATTAAATCATAAAAATTCGATAGGCCTTGTCCAGATAGTCTAATGATGATTGTTTTATTTTGATGAGTCCCTATTTGAATTTGTATGAATTATGAAAGTAAATAACTATAAATAATAAAACCTTATTATTCAAACAATAAGTAAACATATATTAGACGTAAAATGAGAAATATTTAAGCAATGCATTATATGAAAATCAAAAGAATATGAAGGTGCAATGAGAGAAGATTTATTACTATAAAATATTATAACTAAATTAAGACAAACAAAGCCGAATAAATAAGGTAAATTGCACTAGAAGTTGCATACAAATTTATGAAGGATTTGGAGTGTAACATCTTTGATCATCACATCAGATACATACTTAAATGTCTAACAAAACATGTTGAAACCTTAAAAAATAGTTAAAACCAAAAATATTTAAATGTATATTTAATTAGATAGAGCTTCTTTGGAGTTGTCCAATAGTTCTTGTTTGGTCTTAATTGGACCTCATTTAGAATTTCTTTCAACTACAAAGATAATAAAACATAAATAATAAAAATATTATATATATATATATATATTAAATCTAATATTTGATAAATTTAGGTAATATAATCTAAGCAAATTAAAGTGATGTAAATGTTACATGAGTGAAGATTTAGAGTTACATCTTGGCAAAATCAAATCAACGAAAAAACTTACACAAAAGTGATAAATTGTTTGAAATAGTTATGTTCCAAACACTAAGGAGATTGGGCATAACATCTACCAATCTTAAAATTAGCTATAAGAATAAAAATTTTCAAATATAAAAAAGAATATTTACTTTGTTTAAGCTCATTAACAAAAGAATAATGAAATTTATTTCTCCTTGAACAGAACTCTTTTGGAATTTTAATAAATAATTGAATATAATCTGCATAAATAAATTTTAAAATGTTAAGTAAATAAATATTAAATATCAAATAAGATAAATTAAAACAATGAAATCTAACCAAATAAAAATTATATAAAGGTCACATGAGAGAAGAATTAGATCTACATAGGTCATATGCTGAATGTGACAACCTAGATCCTCAAATCCATCAAAACTACAATCTCTCATTAGCATGAAAAATCTGTGAAAATAATTCAAAAATAAAAAAATGAATATTTAATTTAATAGTTCTAAACTAGATGGAATGAAAATATTAAAGTAGTGTAAAGCTGATACAAAAATAGATCTAGGGCTACATAGTAATATAAACAAATTAAAGTGAAAAAGATGAAATATGAAAACTTTTAAAGGCAATTTGAATGATAAGATAGGAGGTCCAATGTGACATTCTAGACCGTTAAATGTCTTAAGAACTAAAATGTGTCATTTGGATGAAAAAACCCTAAAAAAACTTCAAAAATAAAAAAAAATATTTAATTTTATAGTGCTCAACTAGATGGCTCTAATGATATTTATTTTATCTCAGTTGAACCTCATTGGGAATTAATATGAATTACTAAAGCATATATGCTTAAAAGGTAAAAAAAAAATTCTTTTAAGGTTAAATATAAACATATTAAAACTATAATATGATAAACTAAAGCAATGAAATATTAGCAATTCAAAGTGATGTACTAATCATGCATGTAGAGTTTTTGAGTTACATAGTAATATGAAAAAATAATGGGAAAAATTGAATAAATGAGATAAAGTTTAAGAGAATGGAACATTCGAAGAAAATTTGGAGATTGGGAGTAAAATCCTTGATTGGCAAATAAGATAAATAAAAAAGTGGAAAGCATTCAAAAACCATTGAGAATAAATATTTAAAAATATAGATATGATTATTTAATTAAATATAGATTGTTGAGATGCCCAATGAAGTTTGTTTCCTCTTCGATTATCCTTATTTGTAATTAATAAATATTACCAAACTAAAAAAGCATGAATAAAAAATTTAGTTTTTATATTAATGAAATATATATTAAAATTCAAATGAAATATCTTTAATAATATAATTTAACAAAAAAAGCAATGTAAGGGTCACATGAATAGAGATTTAAAGTTACAATTTTATATGATAAAATAAAAATAAAAGATTTTTTAATTGAGATAAATTGCATGGGAATGTCATACAAAAGATATTAGGATTATGAGTATAACATCCTTGATAATTAAATCGCATAAGAATTGAAATATTTTTTTAAAAATTAGAAAAAAAAGTATTTAATTTATTAAAGCTCATAGATATGAGTCCAATGATGGTTGTTTCATCTAGAATGGACCATCTTTTGAATTATTACAAAATTAAGTTAAAATAAGTAGATATTTATTAAAGCTCAAATGATATAAATTTAAACAACGTATTGTTACCAAATCTAGTCGATGTTTAGGTCACACAAAAAGATATTTAGTGTTGTGAAGTACAATTTCCAAAGTAATCCAAAAAATTTGAAGAACCAAGTTATATTAGAGAGTTATTTTCGAACATTCATAAGAGATCGTGTGTAACATCCTCAATCATCAAAACAAGTATAAAGCGAAAATAAACTTCTAAAAGAAAAGAAAAAAACCTTAGAAAATATCATATGTAAAAAATAAATAAAAATTATTCTTTAACTAAATAGAGCTTATTGGGAAATCTATAAAAACTTTTGTAATATCTTTATCGAACATCGATTAGAATTGCTACAAATTCACAATTTAAATAAATATAAATAATAAAAAAAATTATTTAAATATTAAGAAAGTAAATATTCAAGCTTAAATGAAAAAAATTCGATCAATGCAACATAACATAACCAAAGACAACTTTTTGAGAAAATATAGTCAATTAAACTAAATAGGTTCATATAAGAAATTTAGAAAAAAGGTGAAAGACTTCCATGATCATCAAAATAGGCACCAATCAAAATTTTTCATAATTCATGAAAAGAGCTTTGAAAAAAGGTATTAAAAATTTGAAAAATTAACATTCAATTGAATATACCTAATTAAGATGAGTGTTACGATATTTGTTTTGGTTCGTTCAAACATCTTTTGCTATTACTATAAATTAAAGAACTAAAAAAGAATAAAAATAATAAAATATTATTTTTATATTAAGTGGGAATATATTAAAGTTGAAATGAGTAAAATTGAAACAATAAAATATGACCAAGAAAAAAAATATGAAGTTCATATAAGATGAGATTTCAAGTCACATAGTAGTATGAAAAAATCAATAAAAGTTACATTAAAAGAAACAAAATAGATCATATGTAGAGTAATCCTTTATCAAAACATTTATAACATTAAATCATCAAATCAAGAATAAAATATTTCATAAAGCATGCCAAAACAATAAAAATAAAATTATTTAAAAAATAAAAACTTATTTAAAAATATAGCACACATTGAGGTGACTAAAAAAATCATTTGTTTCATCTTGATGAAACAAAATAAGGAGTTACTATGTATTATTAAATTGAATAAACATAAATAATAACAATAATTAATGTCAATTAAGTATATATTAAAGCTGAAAAGATAAATTTGCATTATGATTAGCAAAATTAAGGTGATAAAAGTCCAAAAAAGAAAAGTTTTGGAGTTACTTAGAAATAAAAAAATCAACGTAAAAAAGTTCAAAAAATGATGTAATTTATACTGGAGAGTTTTTTTCAAGACACTTAAAAGCCCGAGTATAACGTCATAGACCATTAAATTTGATATGAATCAAAATTTCACACAATGCAGTCAAAAGAATAAAAATGTAAAATATTTAGAAATAAAAAATAAACTTTAAATGTATATAACCTTTTTATATGAGTCCAAGAACAATTGTTTCATCTTAATTAGACATCATATGGTATTGTTATAAATTACAAAAATAAATATTATATATAATAATAAATTGTTTTTTTAATAGTAATTCAAAATATATTAAGAATAAAATGAGATTAGTTTAAGTATTATAATATAAAAAAAAACAAAGAAATGTAAAGTTAGCATTAGAAGTGAATAAGAGTTTCATAGTTTTTCTACCAAGTTGAAAACTACAAACATTAAGAAACGAGGAAAAATTTACTTGAAAGTCATACTTTAGTTAGTAAGAAAATTGAGTGTAATGTCATAGATTATCATATCAAGCATTAATCAAGTTGTATCACAAAATGTACCAAGACATTTGAAAATAAATAATTAAAAATTTAAAATGAATCCTCATTAGATAGTGCTCATTGAGATGGCTCTAATGACATTTTGTTGTGTTGATTGAAACTCATCCACAATTATTACAAATTACCAAAAAAAAAGTAAGCACAAATAATAAAATATTATTATTTTAAAATTACATGAATATATATTAAAGTTTAATTAGATAAATTAGAGCAATGCAATACAACGAAATCTAAACGATGTAAATACCACATGAGGAAAGATTTAGAGTTACATAACAACATAATCAAATAAAAATCATCAATTTAAAATAAGATAAGTTGCACAAGAAGGTTGCATTCCAATATATTAAAGATATAAAGTGCAACATCTTCAACCATCAAATGTGGCATAGTTAAAAATATCTTGTAAAGCATGTCAAAATCTTAGTAAAAAAATTTAAAACTAAAAAAAGAAATATTTAATTAAATATATCTCATCAAGATGAGTTCAATGATGTTTATTTTTTGTTATTCAGTTCATATTTGAAATTATTATGAATTATAAAAGTATGTAAGCAAAAATAACAATAAAATAGTGGTTTAGTACTATTTAAGTATTTATCTATGAAAAATTAGTTAAATTTATTTAGTATAATAAAACCAAAATCAAAGATATATAAAGGGGACCGCAGAACAGATTCAAAGATACATGGAAAGATTTAAAAATTAAAGAAAAACATTGGAAGAATTGATACAAATTTTGTAGGACAATTACATTCCAAGTTAAAAAATTGATTAAATGTAGTATCATTGATCATGAAATCAAATAGAATTTAAAATTTCTTATGAAGTGTACCAAAACCCTAAAAATAAAATTTTTAATAACTAAACAATAAATTTTTAATTAGACAAAGCTCATTGAGATGAGTCTAATGAACTTTGTTTCATCTTAACTCAGCCCCTTATGAAATTATTCTAAATTTGAAATATAAATAAGAAAGAATAATAGCATGTTATGATTTAAATATTAAGTAAATATTCCATAAAGCTAAAATAACATAAATTGAAGTACTATAGTTGAAAAATATACGTGATGTAAAGGTTGCATGAGACGAGACATACATCTACGTCATTAATAAGCAACATAAAAGAACAAAAATATTAAGTATTGAAATAAATATATGAGAAAAGTGGATTCTAAGATGCTAAAGCGAATAAGTGTAATATCCCCAATCATCAAATCATATATCAATAAAAATGCCTAAAAAAACATGCAAAAACTTTAGAAATTAAAATATTTTAAAAAAATATGAAAATTTAATTAGATAGAGCTCATTAAGTAAAACAACTTTTATTTCAACATGATTAGCTCAGTTTTAAAATTACTACGAATTGCCAAAGTAAATATTCATAAATAGGAATGTAGTGCTACTTTAATGTTTAATAAATATAAATTAAAGTCGAGATAGGATAGATTGAATGAAGATAAATAACTTATTCATAGAAATGTAAATATTACATGACAAGAGGTTTAGAGTTATAAATTAATATAAAAATGTTATACAAAAAATGAGCAAATGAAATCCATTTTATAGGAAAGTTGCATACCAAGCTCTTATGGAGATTGAGTTTAACATGGTCATTAAATCAAGTACAAACAAAAATGTCACGTAAAGTGTTCAAGACACTTAAAAAAATTAAAAAACAAATAAGGAAATAAACATTTAATTGGATAGAGTTCTTCGAGATGGTTATAACAACTTTTGTTTAATCTTGATTGAACCTTATTTCAATAACTATTAATTATTGAAGTGAACAGACATAAATCCTAATAAATTACTATTTTAATATTAAGTAAATAATTATTAAAGTTGAAATGCGATAAATTAAATCAAAGTTACCAACTCATATCAAAATGGCATAAATGTCTCATTAGATTAGATTGAGGATAACATTATAATATTACTAAATGAAAAAAAGAAATTTTGAAAATAAGATAAAATATATGACAAAGTTGCATCTTAAGACACTAAGAAGATAGACTATAAAATACACAATCATTAAATAAGCCACAAATCCAAATGCGCCATAAAGCATGTCAAATCATTAAAAATAAAATATTAAAAAATATAAAATGAATATTTAGTTCGATAGAGGTTGTCTAGATGAGTTGAACAATTATTGATTCACTATGATCGGACCTAATATCGAATCACTGTTAAATTTAAAGTTAAATTATCATAAAAAAAACAATTATTTTTTAATATTAACAAATTATACGTTAAAGTTAATTAGTCAAAAATTAATATAATGTAATATAACTAAATAAAAATGATTTATAGGTTACCATAGAGAAAATTTAGAGTTAAATAGTAATATAAGCAAATCAAAAAGAAAATTTGGATAAATAAGATAAATTTTAATATAACGTTAAGTTTCAAGAAACTAAGAACATCGAATATACATCCTGTGCACAAAGATATATACAAACAAATGTCTGATAAAGCATTTTAAAACCTTAGAAAATAAATATTTAAAAATATATAAAGGATATTTAACAAGATAGAGTACATTGTGATGAGTCCAATGTAATTTTCTTATCACAATCTATCCTAATTTCAAGTTTTTGCAAAAACAAATGCAAATAAGTATAATTAATAATAAATTATTTTCAATATAAAAAAAATAATATTGAACGAAAAATGAGATAAAATGATTCAATATAATATGATAACATTGGTGTGATTTGAAAGCTAAATGGGTTGAGAATTTTTTCCTTATAGTTATATAACAAAATCAAAGCAAGTAAATTTTATATAATTATGGTGTTGCAAAATACTTAATAGTTCAAGTTTAACATCCTTTATTGTTAAATCTAGTATGAATAAATGTTTTTGTAAAGTTGGAAAAACTATAGAAAATAAAGTTTCTAAAAATAAAATAAATTTTTATTTATTTAGTCTCATTAAAAAGAGTCCAACAATATTAATTTTGTTTGGATAAGACCACATTTGAAATTATTGTGAATTACCATATAAATTAAGAATGGGTAATAATAAATTGATATTTCAATATAATGTAAACAAACAAATATAATGTTAAAAAATCAATGCCTGAGAATGGTAAGAAAAACTAGGTGAATTACAGAAAAATTATGTTACTATGAAATCAAACTGAAATATATAAAGAAATGTAATAAATTGTACATGATGTTCTTAACCAAGGACACAATGAAGATCAAGTGTGACATTCTTATTCATCAATTCAATTATGAACCAAAATACAAAGTAAAGCATGCCTAATCTTTTGAGAAAATAATTTAAAATATAAATGTAAATACCTAATTAGAAATAGCTGATTAACACTAGCCCAACGATGTTGTTTCACGTCAATTGATCCTTGTTTTGAATTACTCTAATTTTTTAATATAAATAAGCATAAAAATATATTATTATCTTACCTTGATTAAATGTTTAATAAATCTCAAATTAGATAAATTAAAATAAATTCATACAATAAAATCATAACAATAAAAAAATCACAATAGACAAGATGTAGCATGACATTGTAATTTGAACAAATTAAAAGAAACAAATTTAAAAATATGATCGATTATATAGGAAAGTTGCACTATAAGGCATAAATAAGATCAAATGAAATATCCCAATTTTTCAAATGAGTACAAATAAAAATGACTTATAAACGATGCGAAAATAAAAGAAAATGAAATATTTCAATATATAGAAATGAATCTTTTCTGGAAAGAGCTTTTCAACATAAGTCCAACAATGTCTTTTACATCTCAACAAAATATTATTTTTAATTTTTATGGAATACGAAATTGAATTATCATAAATATTAAAAAATCATCCCTTAAAATTCAATTAAACATATTTTAAAGACTAAATATGATATATTTAAGCAATGTAATGTGTCTAAATAAAAATTTTAAACTAAAATTTTAAGTTCATGGAGGCGTTCAAGACAAGTTCGACAATAATTGTTTCATCTTGACCCATCATTGTTAAGAAATACTCACTACAAAACATCAACATAACTAGAAATAAATGACAATAAATTATTTTTTTAATGTTGATTATATATAAATTAAAGTTAAATTTTGCTAAATTGTTGCAATGTAAGATTACCAAATCAAAATGAAATAAAAGTGAAACAAGTGGAGATTTCTATTTTAATCATAATAAAATCAAATCAAAACGAAAAATTTAAAGAAATAAGATAAATTGTGAGGAAAGTGCCATTCATGACCTTAAGGATATTGACCGTAAAATCATCCATCAACAAACAAATCATGTACAAATTGAATTCCCTTAAAAACCATGAAAGAATACATAAATTAAAATGATTAAAAGTAAGAAACAAATATTTAATAAGGTAATGCTTGTCAATTTGAATTGAACAATATTTTCTTTTATCCTGATTGCACCACATTTACAACTAATATGAATTACCATATTAAATAAGCATGAATGAAAAAGTATTGTTTTAATATAAAGTTAACATATATATTTAATCATGAATAAATATTTTGAAAAAAATATAGAAAGGTTTATATGATGTAAATGTTATGAAAAAGAAGTAAAGTTTCTATGAAATATAAGAAAAATCTAAGAAAAATACATGAAAAATTAAGTTAAAATATATGGGATAATTCAGTTGAGGATATTTGGGAAATCAAGCATAGAATTTTGTTTTCGTCAAGTCATTTAAGAATTGAACTAACTCGTAAGGCATGCCAAATATATTAAAAAAAAATACAAAACATTTTTAATTTAATATTAAGTAAACAACAAAGTAAATAAGCATACATAATAATAATAGTGATTTTGATATTAAATAAACATAATTTAAAGGTTATGTGAGAAAAATTAGAATGCATAACTAAATCAAAATATTGTTAATGTAACTCCAGAGGAGATTACCATTTACATACTAATATAACAAAATTAAAGAGGAAAATAAAAAAATTAGATAAATTGAACGAAAGACGTCCATTCCAATATTATAAATAGATCAAGCATAAAAATATTGATTACAAAATAATTTAAAAAACTATCTCTTAAACAATACATAATTGATGAAAAATATAATATGTAAGAATTTCAAATAGAATATTTTTTTAGATAATGCTCATTTAGATAAGTCTAATGACTTTTTGATATTTTTATCAAACCACCTTTGCAATTATTATAAAACAAAAAACTAATTAGGCATAAATAAAAATTTTTTTGCAATAAAAATAGTAGTTTGATGAGGACTATTTCGTTCCCTTAGTTATCTTGATTGTAATAATTCACTAATTTGCGTTTTCCTCAAACTCTTTGGTGTAGGCACCAAGTTCTTTGATTTTGATAAATACATTAGGGTTGGTTATTTCTAATTATCTATTTTTTCCAATGCTTTAATGGACATTTGCTATAATTTAAAACTGATCAAGTTTCTATAGTGTTCTATCTTTTTTTTCTCTTATTGTCTTAAGTCCTTAAGGTTTATGTTGGTAATTACAACATCACATTCTATTATTGTTCCTTTGAAAGAAAAATCCTCTAGTTTCTATAATGTGTTTAGACTGCACTAAAGAATTAGAGCGTATAGTGTCAAATCTTTCAAAAGTTATTAGTCTATCATCTAAAAAAGTTATACCAACTTACAAATTAATGATAAAATTATAATTTATACTTTCTTGAAGTTTATTTTATTTGGCCATTTCACTGGCAGGGGATACTTATTTTTTGTAAACTTTTATATGGAAATTAGTTAGAATTTTGTGGGTTGTTCTTTCATTTCCTATTGTGTGAAAAAACTTATCATGGTTTGTAGATGTTGTAGTATGTTGGGAAGGATTCTTTCTTATTTCTGCATGACTAGACAATGCTCAAATATCCACGATACTAATCAATGTGATGGCATAACAATATTTAAATTCTAGTGTGTAAATGATATTTATCAAGTTATTGCAACTATATTATGTATTAAGGAATTAAATTCTTTTTAGTTGAATAAAAATTTTATGCTTGAAGAAGTATTATTTTCAATTTGTGTTATTGCTTTATTCATTTGTTGCGATAGTTCCACCTCCAAAAATTTTATTCTCATATGTAATTGCATTACTTTTTTAAGATGTATACTGGTCTTTAATTTTAAATTATTTTTTATGCTTTTCTAAACATTTTAAGGCTTTCATGTCATATTCTATTCCAATGTTTTAGCACAAAACATACATGTTATTTAAAATTTTCATATTCATGATCAAATTGTACTTCTACTTTTTAAAAACTGTTAAGTTTAAAGAAAAATTAGATAGCTTGTTCAAAGTTCCAAGGGTTTTTTATGTTCATATTTAAAAGATGTTAGTCTATAACATCTAATTTAACGTCCACAATTAAACAGAAGTAGACATCATTGCCTCATTCTGATATTTTTTGTTATAAGAATACAATATCATATCCTTTCTTGTTATTTATCGATTTTAATCTTTCTCTATCAGCTATCTTATTTTGGCAATGTTTAGGGAAATGGCCTATTTTTCAACTAATAAAGGACTAAATGTTTTGCTCCTAACTTCATTTGTGGAATTTGGCTAGTAGCACAAGAGGCATTATTAGCTACTTATAACGTTTGCTCAAAATCTTGGTATATGATAAACTCTAACTATGGAAAAATCTTTTTTCAATTGCTCATGGCACATTTTCAATGAAATAGAAATTTTTAGGGGTTCCATCTTCTAAAATTGATTTAAGGAAATTATGGAATCTCCTTTTCAATAATAACATGATTCCATAGAAGTTTATATTTGTTTCCCAACTATGGTATATCCTTTTTGTTTTATCTCTCTTGTTCCTTGGAATGTGAAATGGTTATGTTTTTCTCTATAATTTGTCAGTTATCGTGTTCTTTGTAATCTACTTGGTCTTTGTCTACTAGAAGCTATTGGGGATGAAGTTCTTGGGATACCTTCTATAATACTAGAAAAACTTACTATATCTTCTAAGAATCATTAATTTAATCTATGTCTTAAATTGAGTTTGATTTATTTTTTTATTTGAGGTTGTTAGCGAGGGTGATAGTCAAAAAGGGCCACTATCAAGCTTCATGATTTTCTGTGATTTTAGGATAGAGAGTGTTTGTGCCACCGAAAAAAGTTTTTGATTCAACTTCTATAAAAGTACCCAAATCTTGTTGCTTATAGTAATAAACAAATAAAATCGAAAAGGCTAGTTTTTATCACTATAACTGTTTATTGATATTAAAATATTATATATCATAATAAGAAAGACAATTAAGGTATAAAAGATTAATCATTATTTGAATCTTGTTTTAGTAGTGACAAACACAAATTACAAAATCTACTACTAAAAATATCTTGACAAACATTAAGAGATCCTTCTGGGTTTCAAATATATCTTTTTGGTTGGTTGTATTTAGAAAACATCCCATTCTATTCTTGATGTTTCGTCACTAGATACTACTTCTAACTTGATAATTTTTATCATAGATGATGCTAAGAGTTTATTGATGTCTAGTTTATGTATGTTATATCTGATCTTTATTGAGTTTGATATTTTTCCAGCAATAGTTTTGCAAATGAGGACATTGCCCCTATTAAAATCATACCCTCTATTTTTCATTAAGTTTTTATTTCTTTCTAAAGGTTTCTAGTTTTAATGAAATGATATAGAATTAAATAACTTATGTGTCCTCCATGCTTCATGTTTACCTCCAACATCATCATAAACTTTATGTAGTATAATTATTATTGGTATATGTTAAGACTATTAGTGTTTGTGCACATAGGCTTTTCTATGTAATACCTTAACTATAACATTAATAAGGCCTATATGGAAAAAATTCTGTTACTTATGATTTATGGGTGGGTCTTAAAAGTTAATTAATCTAACTTAATAGTCTTATTGGTAATTTCCTTGGCATTCTATTTCAATGTAATACTTTCACAATCTTTCTTCCATATTCATTTTTTGCTTTGCTATGTAATATTTCTTTAGGAATAAAATTTATATTTCAATCTTTAAAATTCTATAATTGTTTTTCAAATTCTTCTTGAACCTCAAAGCTACTAATTTTTTCTATATGGTTGTTTATCCATTTTTAAAATTTTTATATTTTAATATTTCATTTTTTCTTTACGTTTTGTCTTTTTAGGCAAAGGTACTAGCAAAGGCATAAATTTACCCAATAGTTTCTTCAATCTTGGATTCTATAATGGAAATAACTTTCCCAATGTTGTAAATTTCTCCATAGCTTCATCTAATCTTTATTATTCTTGAAAATTTTCTAATTCATTTTACTTACTTCTAATAAAATTTTTATAAATTAGTTATAAAATAATTATTTTATCTCCTATTCATGCATGAGTATAATTATTTTTATGCAAGAGTATTTTTTGTTAATGGAGTACTCAATTTCAATGAAATAAATATCTATGTTTATATTCAACAACTTTGTTTTTTAAACTCTATGAAGTTTCAAGACGCCTTTTCACATAAAGTTCATCTAAAATCTACATATGCAGCTATTTAAGCATAGTCGAAAGCTATTTCATTTCATCAATCATAGTATTGGAGAAGCCTGTATATTCAAAATGGCCTCTAACCAATTGTTGGCTAATAGGGTAAACTCAAGTTGTCAAACAAGATAAAAATAAAAATATCTTATAAAGCATGTGAAAAAAATAAAAAATAAAATAAATAAAAACTTAAAAAAACGGAATATTTGGTTTGATAGAGTTTGTTGATGTGAGTCTGAGGACATTTGTTAAATCTACGTGGGATCTCATTTAGAAATATTATGCATTACCAAATTTAAAAAAAATAAATAATAAATTATTACATAAATTTTAAGAAGGTATATAATAATTATGAAAAATGGTACTTTGAAGTAATCTAAAATAACCAAAGGAATGATATATAAAAGTTGGACAAGCAAAAATTTTGAGGTTCATAGTAATATGACCAATCAAAGAAAAAGTTTTGAATAAATTAGGTAAATTTTTCTACAAAGCTAAACTCTAAGATATTATGGAGATCAAGTATAATGTCTCTAATCATTGAATAAGGTAAAAATATAATTCCTTTTAAATTGTGTAAAAGGTTTAAAAAATTAATTTAAAATTTAAAAATAATAATTTAACTACATAGAACATATTGAGAAGAGTTTAGTGATACTTTCTTCTTTCCAAATGAATATAACTTGGTGTTACTATTAATTACAAAATTAATTATACCTAAGAAATAAAAAAAATTATTTTTATATTAAGTAATATATTTTAAAGCAGAAGTGAGGTAAATTAGAGCAATGTAACATAAATGAAACAAACTGATCTAAAGGAAACTCGATAGGACAATTAGAGTTTGAAAGTAGTTTATTCAAATGAAGCGAAAAATTGAAAACTTAATAGAAATAATTTGAGAAATTTGTATTCCTAGTATTAGTGATATCATATGTAAGAATCTTTATTGTGAAATCTAGTACAAAAATAAATATCTCATGAACGCAACCAACGTCGATAGAAAAAAATTAAAAAAAAAAGAAAAATCATATTTAGTTGCATAGAACTCATTGATTAAGTCCAAAATTTCTTTTTTCATTATTAGAACTTATTTGGAATTTCTATACATTATAAAAGAAAATTAACATAAATAATAGTAAATTATTATTTTAGAATTGAAGTGAGTTTATATTAGAAATGAAAAGAGGTAAATTGAGTTATATTGTAGCTGAATGTATTTGATGTAATGGTCACTCGAGAGGAGAAAGCAAAAAATTTGAAGATAGGAGAGATTATCTATCGAAACGTGGAATTCTAAGATACTAAGGACATTGAGTATAATATCATTGACCCTTAGATTATGTACTCATGAAATGTCTCATAAAGGTTCATAAAATCATTATAAAATAATTAAAAAAATTAAAGGAGATAAATCAAACATTATTTGCATCATCTCGATCGAACAAAGTTTAGAATTACTACAAAATACCAAAGGAAATAAAGAAATTAAAATAATAATATTAATGATATCAAGAAAATATTTATTAAAACCGAAATGTGTTAAATTAAAGTAATGTAATAAAAGTAAATCAAAGCAATATAAATTTCACGCAATAGGAGAATTCATGTTCTATAGTAATCTACCAAAATCAAGTCAAAAAGTTTGAGGAAACGAAATAATTTATCTAGAAAAGTAACTTTCTCAAATACTAAAGATGTAGTGTGTATCATTCTTTTTTATCAAATTAAGTAAAAGTGAAATTGTCTCATAAAACATCCAAAATGAAAAAAAGATTAGTATATTTACAAACTTAAAAATAAAATATTTAATTGATAGAGCACATCAAAGTAAGCAATTGTAAATAATAAAAATTACTATTGTATTATCAAGCAGATATATAGTAAACATAATTTTAGAGAAACTAAAGTAACATTATAACTAACTCAAGGCAAAATAGTTAAAGAAATTAGATGAATTGTTCAAGAAAATTGCTTTCCATGGTACTAATAGCATTGAATGCAACATCCATGACTTACAAGTTGGGAATGAATTAAAACATATCATAAAATATGAAAAATTAAAAAAATCAAATATTTAGAAATAAAAAATTAATATTTTATTAAATAAAGCTTGAGGAGACAAATCCAAAGATGTTTATTTAATTTTTATCGAATATCGATTGTTTTTTTACTACAAAATATTAAATTAAATAAGAACACATTTTTAGTTTATCATTAACTAAATGTATATTGAGAACAAAATGAGTTAAACTTAAAAAATATAAAATAAACAAAACAAAGATGTGTAATGGTCATTGGTAGTTTTATTTAGTGTTACATTATATTATCATCAAACCAAAGGAAAACATTTGAAATAATATGATAAATTATATAGGAAAGTTACAACCAAAGATACTTAGGAGATCCATCATAATAACCATGATCAACAAATTAGGTCTTAATTGAAATATCTTGTTAATAGTATCAAAGTTTAAGAAGATAGAATATTTTGAAATAGAAAATTTATTATATAATTAGATAAGCATCATCAAGACCAGTCCAACAATGTTTATTATCAAAATTTGAAATTACTACAAACTAAAAAAATCAAAAAAGAATAAATAATAATAGATTATTATTTTATATTTAGTAAATATATAATTTTGTTGAAAAGAAACACATTGAAGAAGTAATGTGATAAAAGTAAATGATGGTGTTGTAAAGTTCACATAATTTCTAAATTAGAGTTTTATAGTAATGTAACAAAATAAAAATAAAAAATCTAAAAAAAGATGTAAATTATATCAGACAGAAACATTCCAAGGTATTAAGGTGATTAAGGTCAACTTCAATCATTAAATTGGATACATATCGAAATACCATATTAAAGCTATTAAAATAATAAAAAAAACAAGAAAACTTTCAAATGTAAAAATGAATATTTAATTAGATCGAGCTTATTGAGATGAATCTAATAACATTTTCTTTATCTGCATGAAACTTTTTTGAATTTCAATGAATTACCAAAATAGTGAAATAAACTAAATGTTATTTGTTATTTTAATATTAATTAAATTTATATTAAAGCTAAGAAAAAAAATTTAAGCAAAATATTACAAATAAATCAAAGCAATTTATTTGTCACACGAGAGGAGAATTATAGTATTGAAGTAATTTAATAAATCAAAGACAACATTAAATTCGAAATGTAGGATTCAAAAATAACAAATTATTTTTAAATATTTAGTTAATATATATTAAATTCGGAGTGTGAAAACCTGAAGCATTATAATTTAAGGGAATCAAGACAATGTAATAATCAAACAAGTAGTGGTCTAGAGTTGCATAGAAATATAACTACATCAAAGTAAAATGATTCAAAAAATGGCAAAAGTCAAAAGAGAAAGTTGCATTCTATGGTACTATGGAGTTTGAGTGCGACATCCCTAACTTTTAAATATGGTTATAATCAAACTTTCTCACAAAACATGCTAAAACATTAGTAAATTACATATTTAAAAATAATAGAGATGATTATTTAATTAGATCGATCTTGCATAGTTGGGTACAATAAATTTTTTTCATCTTGGTTAAATCTCATATAGTATCACCACATTTACAAAAGTAAATTAGTAAAAAGAATTATAAATTTATAATTTATTATCAAGTACATATAATAAATAAAAAATGAGATATATTCATGCAATGTTTTCAAACAAAATCCGAGGATTACAAATATTATAGTGGAGGATAAATAGAGTTTAATAGTAATATAACCAAATTAAACTATTGAATTTGATCAAAAGAGATAAATTGTATAGGAAAGATGCATTCCAAGATTTGAAAATGATGTGGGTAACATCCTCTTTGACTAAATAAGTTAAAAATCAAAATGACTTGCTAAATATGCCAAATTTTAAAAAACAATTTCAAAAATATATAAATTATTATTTAATATGATCATACCTCATTTGAAATAAGTAATAATTACAAAATTAAAAATAAGAATAAATATTGATAAGATGTTCTTTTTAAAATAAAATTTAAAATTTAAAATAATGATAAAATAAAATAAAAGTGATGCAAAGGTCACATGATAGGAGAATTAAAGTTTCAAAGTAACAAAAGTAATAAAGGTGACAAATTCGAAGAAATGAGATAAATTATACAAAAAAGTCACTTTCCAAGATACAAAGGAGATTAATTGTGACATCATTACACATCCACATAAAAAAGACCAAATCCTTATAAAAATATAAAAAATGAATATTTAATTTGTAAAGCAAGCTGAGATGAGTCTAGCAACATTTATTTCAGTTCCATTATGCAACATTTTAAATTTTTACAAATTAACTATGTAAACAAGAAAAAATAAGAAAACATTATTTTTTAAATATTAACTAAATATATATTGTAACTAAAAGTAGATAAATTGAAAAACTAAATAAAAATAGTGTAAATGCCACACAAACTTAAATTTAGTGTTACATGGTAGTATGTAATCAAACTAAAGTAAGAAAATTTAAAAATTTGGATAACATACATTAGATTTTTACATTCGAAGATCCTAATGTGATGACACAGAGTATCACTGACTATTAAACCTAGTATTAAAAAAAGTTTTAAGAAGTGTGTAAAAACTATGGAAAATAAAATATTTTAAAACATAATGGTGATTATTTAAGCCTCAAAAGTGTCTTTTGTTTCCCTTATGTAATGCCTAGTTTGAAGTTTTATGAATTAGTAAAATAAATATGCAATAAAGATATTAAAATTATATTTAATACTAAGCAATTTTATATTAAACAAAAAATGTCATAAAGATGTGAATGTCTAACGAAAGTAGATCTAGAGTGACATTACAATATAGCCAAAACAAAGTAACTCAATTAACAAATAATTAGATACATTATATGAGAATATTACATCTCAATAAACTAATTTAATCATAAAGTGACTCAGATAAGGTAAGAATCAAACTATCTCATAAAATGTTAAAAAAACTAAAAATTAAAATATTTTAAAAAAATTAATATTTTATTGGATAGAGATTGATGAGAATAATCTAGCAATATTTGTTGTTTGGATGGGACAACTTTTATTGAAATACTAAGATTTACTAATGTTAATATTCAAAATTGATAATAAAATAACATTTTTGTAATAAAAAAACATATATTAAAGTTAAATACATAAATTAAAGTTATGTAATACAATAAAATCAAAGTGATGTAAAGGTCACACTATAGAAGATTTAGAGTTACAATGTAATAAAATAAAATTATAGCAAAATATTGAAAGGAATTACATAAATTGTTTGATAAAGATGTATTATAAGATGCTATATAGGAAAATTCTAGCATCCATAATCATAAACTAAGACAATTAAAAATATCTTATTAAGCAATAGAAATTTCTAAAATAAAATATTCAAGAATAATAAAATAAATAGTTAATAAAATAAAACTAGTCATGATGAGTTTAATGATTTTTTTGTATCATTTAGAACTCCTTTAAATTTATGAAAAATTAAAAAAATAAATAAGAATAAATAATAACATATTGTTCTTTTAATATTAAGCAAATATATTGTAAAGGAAGAACAATATAAGAGTAAATAATATAACATAACCAATTGAAAGTGATGTTAAGGACATGCCAGGAGAATTAGATTCTTTTAAAAATATAAGCAAATCAATGTAAATAATTTCAAAAAATGGTAATAAAATATAGAAAAGTTATACTCAAAATTACTTAAGAAAAATATTGCAACATACTCAATCACAAATTTAGATACAAACCATAATGTTTCATAAAAGTAGCCAAAATAATTAAAAATAAATTATTATAACATATAAAAAAGAAATATTTAATTTGATAGTGCTGATTCAGACGAGTCAAACAAAACTTTTTTCAACTCAATAAGATTTCATTAGGAGTTGAGGTAAATGACCATAGTAAATAAGAATAAATAATATAAAATTATACTAACAACTATAATATTAAATTATTATATATTAAAGTTGTAATGAGATAAACTAAGGCAGTATAATATAGCAAAATAAAATCAATATGACGGATATGGGAGAGGAGAATTAGAGTTACATGGGAATATAATAAAATTAAAACCAAAAGTATGAAATAATGAGATAAAAAACTTAGGAGAACAAGCCCAACATCCGCATGCATCAAGTGATGTGAGAATCAAAATGCTTTGTAAAACTTCTTAAAATAATATAATTTTATTTTTAAAATTATAAAAGATGAACATTTATTTGGATAGAGCTCATCAAGATGATCTTAATGAAAACATTTTTCTTGATTGGAGTTAATTTTAATTTTGCAAATTACTAAATTAAATTAAAAAAATAATATATTATTACTTTAATATTTGAAAGGTATATATTGAAGCTAAAATGATATAAATGAAAATAATGAAATATAAACAAATAAAATTTATTTAAAGGCCACATAAGAGAAGATTTAGAATTACTTTGTAATATAACTATACTAAAGTGAAAAAGATTAAGATCAGATCAAAATTATAAAGTGAAGTGAATTTTGAAGATTCTTTGAAGATATAGTGCAATAAATTTAGTTGTTAAGTGTCATTCAAATTAAAAGATATCTTAAAACTTGACAAAGTAATCTTAAAAAAAATATTACTAAAAAAAAATTTAACTTTTAATTAGATAGAGATTGTTGCATCATTTTTAATGGCCTTTGTTTCGTCTTGATTAAACCTCGTTTGGAATTACTTAAACTTTTCAAATAAATAAGAATAAATAATAATAAATTATTATTTTAGTTTTAGGTAAATATATATTAAATATGAAATGAGATAAATTGTAGAATTGTAATATATTTATATCAAAATGTAAATGTCATACAAGAGGAGAATTAGTTTTTTTTTATAGCATAACAAAATCAAAGTAAAATAGTTGGAAGAAATCAGATCAACTGTATAGAAAATTTACATTCCATGATACTAAAGTGATTAAGTGTAGATTCTTGATAATTAAATCTTGTACAATATAACAGTGTAATACTGAAGTTTAACTAGATGAAGCTCGTAAAGGTACACTTAACTACTTTTTTTTTCATATTTGTTGGACCTCATTTAGAATTACCCCAAATTACCAAAATAAGTTAGAAACATTAATACAAAATATTATCTAAATTTTAAGAAACTATATATTAAAGATGAAATATAAAAGTTAAAATAATAAAATATTTTCAAATCAAAGCAATGTAATGTTCACACAAAAAAGACTAGGAATTCTATAGTAGTATGACCAAACAAAAATGAAAGGTTAAAAAAAGAAGATGATGATACACTGCATGTTAGTATAGTGTTCATGTACATTGTCATTGATTAGCAAATGTGGTACAAAAAATATATCATAAAATTTTAAAAAACAAAAGTAAAATAATTTTTTAGGATTTTTTTAAAAATGTATATAAGAAAAAAAATGAATGTATTTTATTTTCATATTAAAGAAATAAAAATTAAAGCTAAAATATAATAAACTACATAAATATACATTAAATAATTATTATTTATTAATTTGCTATTATGTATATATATTTAGAAGATTAAATGACAAAAATAAAATCTATGTAATATAAAAAGAATCATGATGACATAGCAGTCACAAAAGATGAGAATTATCAAATTATAAAATAATTTTAAAAACAAAAAAATTAGAAAAATGAAATATGATATTTGAGAATGTACCTTATTTGGTGTTATTATGATTATCCAAAGTAAATAAAAATGAATATTAGCAAAATAATATTCAAATAGTGTGTAAATATATATTAAACCTAATATACAATTAATTGAACCAAAATAATTAAAAAAATGAAAATAATATAAAGATAAGAAGAGTTTTATTTGAGAGATTTATTTGAGTAACAAAATAATATAACCTAATCAAAACAAAACATTTTCTAAAAAAGATAAATTGCATCAAAAAGCTCAATTTCAATAAAGTAAGTAGATCAAGTGTAGCAACTTTGATCATCAAAATAGATATAATAAAAATCCTACACAAAGTATGAAAGAAGCATGCAAAATAAAAAACTTAAAATTGGAAAAAATTAAATTAACTTGGTTAAAGATCATTAAGACATGTCCAAAAAAAAATTTTCATCTCGCTTAGAAATTTTTTTTGAATAACTACTAATTAATAAAAAAAAGAAAAAATAAATAATAAATTAATATTTTATGTTAAGCAAAAATACACTTGTGCGTATAAAAAATAATTTGAAGTAAAAATAGATAAATTTTAAAAGGAAGTTGCATCCAAGATACTTAGAAAAAGACATAAAATTATGAACCTATAATTAAGGTCAAAATAAACATGCCTCAAAAAATATGAAAATCTCTAGAAAATGTAATTTTTAATCATACAAAAATAAAGATTTAATTTGATTGAGCTTGTAAAAATAGCTCCATATAAAATTATCGAGTTCATCAAGCCTAAATTTGGATTTTATTAAATTTGCAAATTAAAATAAGAAATTATTATTTTAATTATAATTAAAATAATTATATGAGGAAATTAGTTAAACCAAGCAAATATAATATAAGAAAATCAAAGTGATGTAAAGTTTACATAAGGGAGGAATTTGAGTTTCATAGCAACATAACCAAATTAAAGACAAAAAAATTGAAGAAATAAGATAAATTATGTGAGAAATTTGCAGTTTAAGAAACTAAAGAGATTGAGTGTAACTTTCTCAATCACCAAGTTATGTACGAATCAAAATATTGTATATAGAGGTTAAAGCTTAAGAAAATAATGTCTTTAAAAAAAAAATAATTAATTAGATTAAGCAAATCGAGATGAGTGTAATAATGTTTATTTCATCTTTATAAGATCTCGTCCATTGTTATTAAGAATTACAAAACATTAATTAAAAAATGATAATAAAATAATTATTTTAATATATTGTAAAAACATATTAAAGGGGAAAAAAGATAAATTAAAGTAATGTAATATGATCAAATCAAAGCGACGTAAATGTCACATATGGGTATATTAAGAATTACATAATCTATAACTAAATCAAATAAAAATATTTAAAAAATTGACATAAATGGTGTTAGAAAATTGCATTTTAAGATTGTATGAAGAGCAAGTGTAACCTCCTCCATGATCAACGATTGCACAAATAAAACATACCACATAAACATAGTTAAAAGCCTAAAAAATGTTTTCAAAGAATTGAAATAGGCAATGTATTTGAGGGAGCATATTGAGTCAAGTCCAATGACATTGTGTCATCTTGATTGGACATTGTTTACAATTTCTATGAATCAATAAAGTTAATTAACTTAAACATTAGTAAATTATTAATGTGTTGTAATTCCAAATGAGATCCACTTAACATAAAATAATTATCATTTGGCTTCCCTTGACAAGTTTTATCCATATAAATATTCACCTTGTAATTTTTAGGTTGTTTTTTTGAAGAATTTTGGCATATTTTATGAGATGTTTTGATTCTTGCAAGTTTTGATTATTAAAGACATTCAATGCGATCTCTTTATTGTCTTTAAAAATGACTTTGACATATAGTCTATCTTATTTTTCAAATGTTTTGCATTTTTTGCAGCTATTATTAACTAATCTTAATTTCCTCATATTAAATGTTTCCATCACTTTGATTTTTTATTTTATATTGCATTAATTTATCTTATGTCAACTTTAATAAATATTTACTTATTATTAATAACATATTTTTAGTTACTTTTTCTTTTCTATTTTTTAATTCAATACATGAGGTCTTATTGAGAGGATAAAGGCATCATTGGAATCATCTCAATATGCTCCATCAAATAAAAATTAATTTTAAAGTTTTACAATATTTTATTTTTTATAGAAATAGCAAGCTTTACAAGAATTTTTCATTCATGCATAGTATGATGATAAGGATACTACACTTTTTCTTCATAGCATATTGTAATTTAACTTTCTTATATAATCATTGTTAACTATTAAAACCTCACCCTTTCATTTGACAATAAATTATTTTACCCTTGATCTCCATTGTATCTCTGCATTTTACTTTTCATAACATTTATCTAATTTGTTAAGCAATTTCACATTTGTGTAGTAAAATTACTATTTGAGTCGAAATCACCATGCTTCTCACCATTACGTGGCTTTGTTTTATTTATATTGCAATGATTTATTTAGTCTATATTGTTATTCATATATATTTTAACATAATATAAAAAATAATTATTTGTTACCATTTAAGCTTATTTGTTTGTATAATTTGCATTAACTCAAAGGGAAGTCAGATCGAGTTGAAACACGTGTAGTTTACATTTTTTGATAAGCTCTTTACTTTTAAATATTCCTTTTTATTTTTTTAAATTTAATTTAAAAATTTTTTGCAATATTTTACAAAATGTTTTGATTTATACCACAATTGATGATAAAAAATATTCCACTCTTTCTCTTTAGAATCAAATAAAGTAACATTCAAATATAATTTGTATCTTTCTTACAAATTTTTTTATTTTGACTTAATTATATTAGCTTGTAACCCTAAGTTTATTTTGTGTAATCATTTTCTTTATTTTAATTGTATAGTTTAGTACTCGGGAATGTAATTTTCCAAAATAAAGTATCTTATCTCTAAAAGTTTTCTCTTTAATCTACTTATATTACTATGTAACTCTAAAAATTCATAGATGTGACATATACATCACTTAGATTTTGTTTCATCACATTTTTTTAATTTATGTAATTTTTTTTAAAATATATTATTTTTATTTTTAAATAATATTTTATTATTTTTAGGACTACTTAATTAATATTTCTCATTAATACTAAATATGGTTTATTAAAAGAAAGCAAATGTCATTGGAATACTCACAAATAACCCTATGTAATTAAATATTATTTTTCAAGTATTTCATTTTTTATGCTTTTTCTTTGCTTTGTGGCATATTTATCTCTATAAATTAGTTGATGATCAATGATGTTGAACTTTGTCTCTTTAGTATCTTGTAATACAGTTTTCCTATACAAATTATTTCCTTTTATAAACATTTTTTCCATTGATTTGATTTTATTAATATGTAACTATAGGTCTCTACTATAGTGTGCTATTGTAACCTCTATGTCACTGTCATTTTGTTATAGTAAATTGCTTCTCCTTATCATATTTTAGCTTTAATATATTTTTACCTAATACTAAAAAAGTAATTTATTATTATTTAGGCATATTTAACTTTAAAATTATTAATAATTTGAAACAAATTCTAATCGAGAAAAATCAAATATCATTAGACTCATCTAAATGAGCTTTATTAAGTAAAACATTCAATTTTATAATTTTAAATATTTTATTCTTTAAGGTTTTAGCTTGCTTTAGAAGAACATTTTGATTCAAACCTGATTTGATGACAACGATACCGCACTCGATCTCTTCAGCATCTTAGAATTGAACTTCTCCATATAATTTATCCAATTTGGTCTAATTCTTTCCATTGATTTCATTATATTAAAATGTAACATTAAATCTCCTCCTACATGACCTTACAACATATTGATTTGGTTATATTACATTTCGTTAATTTATGTCACCTTTGCTTTCATAGATATTTATTTCACATTAGAATAGTAAAATATTATTATTTAAGAATAATTACATTGGTATTTTGAGTAATTCTAAGTGAGGTTTGATCAAGAGATATTAAAATCCTTATAATTGAACTTTAAGAGCACTATGTAGTTAATTTTGTTTAATATTTTTAAATATTGTAATTCCTTGAGATTATTTATGCTTTACAAAAAGTTATTTTTGTATATTATTTGATGGTATAAGATATAAAACTAGAACTCCTTATTGTCTTGAACAGTACCATTTTCATATTGTAGATCTCATTTCTTCAAATAATAAATTTTTATTATTTAATATTATTTAATTTTATAAGTTTTAGAAATTCAAAATGAGCTCCATTTAGGATGAAACAAATGTCTTTAGATTCATCTTATCAAGCTCTATCAAATTAATATTAATTTTTATGTTCTTTAAGGACTTTTATTTTTAATGATATTGCATTCCTTGAAAGTTTTATTCATTTTTTTATTTAATGATCAAGAATGTTATACTCGTGTTTTGTTGAATAACAAAATGTGGCAATAATTTATTTAATTTTTATAAATATTTCAATTTTCTTCAGTCATATTACATTGATTACATTATATCATACTGATTTAATTTATCTTATTTCAATATTAATATATAAATATTTATCAAACATTTAAATATGTATTTTTTATTCGTTACGTATTTTACTTTATATTTAACAACAATTTTGAAAGTAGATTGATCAATAGGAAAAAAATTATCTTTAGACTCATCGAAATAAAATCTATTTAATTAAATATTTATTTCAATGTTTTTATGCATTTGCAAGAGTTTTTACGCCTTGCAAAATATTTTAGTTGATATCTTATTGAACAATTATGAAAGTTACACTCAATCTCCTTTGGTTCTTTTAATGCAACTATCCTGTACAATTAATCTCTTTGTTCAAATGTTTTCTTTACTTTTGTTATGTTAGTAATTTTAGGCATCTTTTCAAATATGGTCTCCTTCACTTTAATTTAGTTGGATTACAAAATTTAAATTTATTTTTTTAGATGTGACATATGCTTAAAAAAATGGAAATAATAATTATTAATATTTGTTCTTACTTACATAAATAACTCTAAGTAATCTCAAATGTTGTCTTATAAAACTATAAAAAGGTTATTGGACTCATCTTGAAAAATTATATCACATTAAATATTCAATTTTAAATTTTTAAAAATTTCTTTTTAATAATTTCTATATGTTTTATGTGGCATTTTGACTGATACATCATTTGATGGTCTACAATGCTACATTCAATCTACTTAATATTTTCGAAAGCAAGTTTTCAATATAATTGATCACCTTTAATGAAATGTCCTGTGTCAATTGAGTTATTTTTATGATGAAACTATAATTCTCTATTTTTGTGACCTTTAAATCACATAGATTTTGGATTATTGAATTTGTTTAATTTATTTTATTTCAATTTTGTTATATATTTACTTGATATTAAAATAAAATTTTTTTATTATTTATATTTCAATAAATTGGTATTTCCATATATTTCTAAATGAGGTGTGATTTATACAAATGGTCTTCGCTAGACTTAAGAGGTTCTATCTAATTAATATTAAAACAAAAATTGTTAGACTCTTCCAGATGAGATTTTTTTATTTCTAAATATTTATTTTCTAATATTTTGGAATTGTTTTTCGAAAATGTTCAATTTGTATCATAAATGATCATAAAACAATTTAAATCTTACTTGATTCAACGATAAATGACATTACATTCAATCTCCTGGTTATCTTAAATATTTTTTGGCCTATAATTTACATCATTTTGTCAAAATTTTCATATTATGTTTTTAAATTACTACTTAAATATAAATCACCATCATTATCACCTTTACATGACTTTAGTTTCTATTGTACTACATAGCTTCAACTTATATATTTTAAAGTTTGATATATATTTTGTTAACATTAAAAGGATCATTCATTATTATTTTTTTTATCTATTTGGGTAGTTCATGGTAATAAAAAACGAAGTGTGATCGAGTTGGACAAGGATGTTTCCTGATACTTCTTGATCGATTCTATAAATTTAAATATTCAATTATTTATTTTTAAATATTATATAGTTTAGAATTTTGGAACACTTTGCGAATTACATGGTTTGATTTCATTATGTTACTGTATAACTTCAAAATTTCATTCTTGTAACTCTGCATTCCTTTGATTTTCTTAGGTAACATTTTTTCCATTTATATCATTATTTGTTTAACAAAAATTTGGTAGTTACTAAAATAATAATTTATCATTAATTGGGCTTATTAAATTTTTAATAAACAATAATTCAAAATAAGCTTTGATCAAGACCAAACAAGAGTTGTTGGACTCATCTAATGCTTTGTACAGGTAAATTTCTGCATTGATTTGATTACATTAGCATGTAAATACAAACATTCTGTCATGTGACCTACATCACTTTGATTTGGTTTTATTATATTTCTTCAATATATTCAATTTCTCAACTTTAATATATATTTATTAAATGATATAAAATAATTTATTATTTTTATAGTTATTTTCTTTGGACTTTTTAGAAAAATCCTATCCAATTAAATGCACATTTCTATATTTTTATATAAATTATTTTCTAGGGTATCAGCTTGCTTTATGAGGCACATGGATCAGTACAATAATTGTCGATTCATGATTTACACTTGATCTCTTTAGTATCTTAGAATGCTATATTCCTACACAATTTATCTCAATTCACGAATTATTTTGCTTTGATTTTGTTATATTACATTGCTCTAATTTTAATCATTTTAAACTTAATGTATACTTTCTTAATATGAAAAATAAATTTATTAGTATTTATGCTTTTTTACATTGGAAATTATTATTAATTCCAAATAAGGTCTAATAGAGATGAAAAAAGCATCACTTCACGGATCCCAATGAGCTTTATCAGATTAAATAATTATTTTTAAATTTTAAAATATTTTATTTTTGTGGGTATCAACATTCTTTCTAAGATATTTTGATTCATGATTGATTTGATGGTAATGGATTACATTAAATCTCCATACTGACATGAATATAGCTTTCCTATACAATTCATCCCATTTTTTTTTAAGTTCTTTGTCTAGATTCACTATTTTACCATGTGACTCAAATTCTCTACTCGTGTGACCTTTTTATCATTTTTCTTTTGTTTTCTTGAATTTCTTGAATTTTTCATGTAAACTTTTACTTAGTTTTTGTTTTTATTAGAATAATAATGTTGCATTATTTATGGTTAATTAATTTATTATATCATAGTAATTCCAATAAAGTCTAATTAAAGAGATAAAATTATTGTTGGAGTTCTCTCAATGAGCTTTATGCAATAAAATTATAATTTTTGTACATATTTTTATCTTATAAAGTCTTAGCATGTTTAACAAAAAATTTTATTCATGCCTTACTTGATTTTGGAGAATATTACACTCTACATTTGCATTATCTTAGAATATAACATTCTCGGACAATTCATCTCATTTCTCTAAAATTTTTAATTTCATTTGGTTATATTATTTTTTTCATTTTATCACATTTTAGCTTTGATATATACTTGCTTAATATTGAAACAATAATTTGTTATTATTAACTGCTTTTCATAATTTTAATTCATACTAATTCTAAAGGAGAACTAATAAAGTCGAAAGAAATGTCGTTCTACTCATTTTAAATGTTTTTTAGGATTTTGGCATTGTTTATGAAATATTTTAATTCACATCATATTTTAAGATCGATAATGCTATGATCAATCTTTTTAGTATCTTTGAATATGACTTTCCTATACAATTTATATCACTTTTTCATATTTTTTTCCCCTTAAACTGGTTATCATTATGTAACTCTACATTTCCTCTCTTGTGGCCCTCATATCAACTTTATTATTTTTTTGCATTGCTTCAATTAATATTACTTTAGCTTCAATATACATAACTGAACATTAAAATAATTGTAATTGTTATTTATTCATATTATTTTCATAATTTGTGCCAATCCAAAGCATGGTTTGTTAACGATAAATTAGTCAAGTTTGGACACATCTAGATGAGGTCCAATGTATTAAATACTAATTACTAGTTTTTAAAATATTTTTAATTTAAATGGTTTAGCATTATTTGCATGACATTTTTTTCCAATCTAACATGATCAAGAATGTTATATTCAATTACCTTATTATCATTAAATGCAACACCCTTATGTAACTTTTCTTATTTCTACAAGTTTTTAGCTTTGATTGGGTTATGTTACGTTATAAATAAAAATATTTTGTCGTATGACAAAACATTGCTTTGATTAACATAAATTAAATTAGTTTAGTGTATCTCATTATAGCTTTAATATATGCATTTCTTAATTGTCTAATGTTAGTTTATCAATATTTAATCTTTTTTCATAATTTAAAGCAATTCCAAATGTAGTTTGGTCAAGACAGAACAAATGTCTTTAGAATAGTGTAAATGATATCAATCAAACTAAAGACTTGTTTTATGTTTTACTATTTTTAAATAATTTTTTAATAATTTTAGCATGCTTTTTTAAAAATTTTGATTCATTCCAAATTTGATGACTAAGGACATTATACTCATCCTCATCAGGTTCTTTTAATACAACTTTCTTATACAGGTACTGAAAAAGATGAGTGATCATAATGTAACAAATGTCATTATACTCATCTTCACAAGCTATATCCAAAAACGTATTCATGGGTATATTTTCATGTATTTCACTTTTTAGTGTCTTTGCACACTTTAAGAGACACTTTGAGTTTTAATTTATATGATGATACATGATATTACATTAGTTCCCCTTAGTATCTTTTATTACTACATTCTTATATAGTTTATCTCATTTACAAAACCGTTTTTCTTTGATTTTTATATTTTATAATAAAACTCTAGTTTCCTCCCATATGACTTTACATTTCTTTCATTTTGCTCAATTAAATTTCTTTATTTTATCTCATTTTAGACATATTATACATTTAATAAATATTAAGATAATAATTAATTACTACTAATACTTATTTAAGATTGTATTTTATAGTACTTCTAAAAAAAGTTTGATTGAGATAAAACAAAATTTGTTAAACACATATTGGTATGGTCCAATCAGTGTAATATTTTTTTATAATTATTAAATTTTTATTTTGCAAGTTTTACACACTTTATTAGGGAGTTTAATTCTTAGCTAAGTTGAAAATCAAGAATATTGCAAACAATATCCTCAAAATATTTGTATTGTAAATTTTCCCACACAATATATCATAATTCCTAAAAACTTTTCATTTATTAAGTTATATTACAAGGAAATGCAAATTCTTCTCTTGTATAACCTTTATGTCAATTTATTAGGCTAGATTGTATTCTTCTGATTTTCTCATGTCAACTTTAACACATATTTACTTATATTAAAATAATATTTTTTTATTATTTATTATTAATTAACTTTATGATTCATAAAAATTTTGAATGAGGTCTAATCATGTTCAAAGAAATGTCATTAAACAAGAGTCACTCTACTATATTAAGTTTAATACTTTTTTTTATATTTTTTTAATTTTTTTAAGTTTCTTTCATTTTTTTAATTTTTTTAAATATTTTGGTTAATATTTGATTTGATTATTGAGGATGCTATGTTTGATCTCCTTAGCATCTTGGAAGGCAACTTTCTTATAAATTTAATCTCATTTCTTCATATTCTTTTTACTTTCTTTTTTATGTATTAGTAAGTGAATCTAAATCTCCTCTCACGTGATTTTTCAATTTCATGGATTTTTTGATGTTGCATTTCTTCAACTTATCTTATTTGAGAATTGAAATATATTAAAAAATTAATTTGTTTTCATTTATGCTTATTCATTGTTGCTATTTGTAGAAATTTAAAACGAAGTTTGATAAAGTGAAAACAAACATTATTGAACTCGTCTCAAACATGTTTATCCCATTAAAATTTCATTTTCAAATTTTAAAATATTTTTTCAAGGACTTTGGCCACTTTTAAGCTATTTCAATTTATAATAGATTTGATGATCCAGTAAGCTATAATTGATCTCCTCAAAATTTTTGAATGGTACTTTCCCACATAATTTATCTCATTTCTTAAAATATTTTTTTATTTGGTTATAGTATTGTGAAACACTAAATATCCACTCTTGTGACCATTAAATCACTTTGTTTTTCTTATAATTTACTACTTTAATTTATCTTGTTATATTTCAAAAAACTTGATATTAAAAATCACAATTTATTATTATTAAAGAATATGTACTTTGGTAATTCTCATTAACTTCAAATAATATCTTATCTAGAAAAAATAAATCTGTTAGACTAATCTTAATGAGCTCTATAAATTGAAATATTAATTTTTACATTATTAAATATTTTATTTTTTTGGGTTTTTGCATATTTTCTAAGACAATTTGATTTTTACCTAATTTGACGATTGAGGATTTTGCAATTTTTCTCTTTAGTATTTTGGAATAGATCTTTCCAAAATAATTCATCTCATTTGCTTAAATTATTTACTTTTACTTGGTCATTTTTTTAGGATTCCCTACTTCATAGCTTATGCGACTTTTACATCATTTTAATAAAAGTAATTTGTTGCCTATGCAATTTAATATTCTTTATAGTTTTAGTTATTTTACTTTCTATGGATTTCATGCACTTATGAGATATTTCAATTCTTGACTTATTTTATGGTCATGTTTGTTGCAATCCCTTTTGATTTCATGATGTTGAAATAATAATTATTTATTACTTTGGTTTAGTTACATTTCCTTAATTTATCTTATTTAGCATTAAAATATATTTACATTATAATAAAATAAGAAATTACTATCATTTATTTTATTTAATTAAGTTATCAATAGTAAATTCCAAATACTACTCATTTATTATCATTTATTTTTATTTTTATTTACTTAGGCAATCATTTTTTATTTTTAAATATTTTTTTCTTCAAAGGTTTTTGTGAGCTTCATGAGGCATTTTGATTCATACATGATTTGACTATTGAGTATGTCACAATCGATATGCTTAGTAACATGGACGCCAGTTTCCCATCAAAATTATTTCATTTCTACAAATCCATCACATTGATCTATTGTATTATTACGTTACATGATGCCTCCTATCATATCACATTGGAAATATTAAAACTAAAATTTTTTACTTCTTTTATTTATCATATTTTAGATTAATTAAAATTTATTTAATATTAAAATAATAATAAAGTATTATTTATTATTATTTACTTTTAATATTAAAATAAAATTAGTTAAACTCGCCACTTTGAACCCACTAATTAAATACTCACCTTTGTATTCTATGTGTTGATAGTGAAGTTATGCTCTATCTCCTTGGAATCTCAAAACTCAATTATCTTATTTTTTCAAATCTTTTGCTTTGCATTGGTTATGTTACTGTGTAACCATAAATCTACTTTCATAGGACCAATTACATTTTGAATTAGCTAGATTACACTGATTTAATTCATCTCACTTTTTCTTTAATATATGTTTACAAATTAATGAAATGTTTTATTACAATAATTTATTCTTTTTCCTCTTCTGTAATTTATGGTTGTTCAAAACTAGATCCAATTTAGATAAAACAAAAATTACTGAACTCATCTTGATAAGATTTATGTAATTAAATATTCATTTATGTATTTTTAAATAGTTTAATACTTTGCGTTTTGGCACACTTTACAAAATATTTTCTTCTATATCTTATTTGATGATAAAAAATGTTAGATTATCTTGTTGGGTTTTTGAATGGAAGTTTTCCAAATACTTTGCCTGTTTCTTTCAATTTTTTTATGTTTATTGCAAATTGTCAGTGTGTAACTTGAAATCTCCCTTTGTGTGCCCACTATCTTAACTTGATTTAGATGGATTACATTACCTTAATTAATCATCCTTCAACATTAATATATGTTTACTTAATAATTGAATCATAATTTACTATTAATTATGCTTGTTTGCTTAGGTAAATGGTAGTTTTTCCAATCAACATCTAATTGAGGAAAATAAATATCATTATACTCTTATTGATTAATACCATCTAATTAAATACTTTATTTTAAATATTTTTGCCATATACTCTTTTTTCTTGATTCATGAGACATCTTGATTCATACCTTAGTTGATGATCAAGTAAATTATACTTGATCTACTCAATATCAACAAATGCAACTTTCTCATAAAATTTATCTTATTCTTACAAATCATATGGTCTAATTTGCTTATATTATTACATAGGTCAAAATCTTCAATCATGTATTATTTAAATTGTTTACATTTGTTTTTAAAATATATACTTTTCATATTAAACTTATTATAGATTTTTATTTATTGTTACATGTTTTCGAGATTCATAGCAATTCTAAATGAGGTATAATCAAAATTAAACAAACTTTGTTAGACCCATCTTGTCAAGCTCTAACAAAGTAAATACTCACTTTTATATTTTAAAATATTCTGTTATAGATTTATGGTATGTTTTACTGGACTTCTTTTTATTTGTTACTAATTTCACATTCAAGGTAGTTAAACTATATCACCTATGCATATTGGAATGCAATTTTCAAATTGAATTATCTTATTTCTTCAACTTTTTCTTTGCTTTGGTTGTACTGTTTTGCAAAAATTACTCTTCTTTCATTTGATCATTATATAATTTTGATTTTCTTAGATTATATTAATTAAATTTATCGCCTTTCTTCTTTAATATATATTTACCTATTATTGGAATGTTTTATTATTATTATTTATGCTTTTCTTTTATAATTTACAGTAATTTCAAATAAAGCCTAATCAAGATAAAATAAGAGTCTTTGGATTCATCTTGACAAGTTTTATCTTATTAATTATTCATTTATGCATTTTTAAATATCATAATTTTTTAAATTTTTGGAAAAATTTGCGAAACATTTTGATTGATAATTTATTGGACGATCGAAAGCGTTACAATATTTCCTTTTGTTCCTTGGGCACAGTTTTCCAAAATAATTTATCTTCGTTCTTGTAATTTCTTGCTTTAAGTTTGTTATTTTTGCATGCAACTCTAAATCTCATTTTTTGTGACCCCATCCTTTCTTTGATTTGATAACGCAATATTACCTAAATTTATCACTTCAACTTTAATATATATTTAGATAAAATTGGTGTAATATTTTAATAATATTTACGAATATTTACATCAACAATTTTTTGTAATTTTGAACAATGTCTGATTGAGACATAACAAATATCACTAGACTCATCTGAATGTGATATGCATAATTAAATATATTATTTTCTATTCTTTTGGCATTCATTATGGGATATTGTGATTTTCCTTGACAATCCATGATATTACACTCAATATCCTTATATCTTTGAATAAAACATTTTATAAAATTTATCTAATTTACCAAATTTTTCACTTCTATTTTGTTATAATGCATTTTCCAATTAATTTCATTTCAAATTAATTAAATTTTTTTTGAATATTACAATAACCCTTTATTATGATTATTATTTTTTCACTCCTTAAAAGATTATTTATTTCTTACTTGATTTGATGTTGGAGGATGTTACACGAATATTTTTTTTCTAGTCTAACCCTTGCATTGCGTTTATTTAGTTATGTTAAATTATTTCAATTTATCTTATTTCATCTCTAATATACATTCACCTAATATTTAAATAATATTCTATTACTAATTAAGTTTATTTACTTAGATAATTAATTGTTACTCCAAATGAGGTGTGATTGTGTGAAAATAAATGTCTTTGGGCAAGTCTTAATAGGTTTTATTAAATTAATTATTTTTATATTTGAAATATTAAATTTCTTTTATCATTTTAGGATTTATTAAATATTTTACTTCGTAGATTATTTAATGATCAACCATGTTACCTTTGACCATTTTAGAATTTTGGAATGCAACCTTTCAACATAATTCATCTCCATTTTTCAAACTTTTCACGTTCCTTTAGTTATACTATAACGAAATGGAAATTCTCGTCACTTGTGATCTTTACATTGCATTGATTTGGTTATATTATATTTTTTTTAATTTAACTAGGTTTAGCATTATTATATGTTTATATAATCTTAATATAATAATTTATTTTAATTAAAACTTTTTTACTTTTGCTTAATAATTCCAAACTATGTTAACACAGATGAAACAAATGTAATTTAACTCTTTGATACATTCTACTAAATTAAATATTCATTTCTAATGTTTAATTTTCTATAGAGTAAATACGTATGGAGGACATATATAATTGTACCTGATTTGACATTCAATGATTTCACACTCATTCTACTTACTATTTTAGAATGCAACATTTTAATACAATTTATTGTACTTCATCAAATTTTTTGCTTTGTTTTTGTTATATTACTATGTAACTTCAAATATCATTTCATGTGACATTTACATTTCTTTGGTTAGGTTATAATAAAATAGTAATTTTTTTTCTTTGATTTGTTTACATTACTTCTTAATATCCTATTTCAACTTTAATATATATTTTCTTTTAATAAAAAAAAAATTTGATGTCATTTACTTATCCTTAAATCAATTATTCACTTCTATTCCAAATGACATCTAATTGTAGTGAAACAAATGTCACTACACTCATCTCGATGAGCTACATGGATTTAAGTTTCATTTTTATTGGTAAACATTTTTATTTTCAAGGGATTGGGTATTTTCTATAAGACATTTTTAATTACACCTGATTTAATGATTAAGCATATTACACTCAATCATCTTCGTATCTAGGAATGCAACTCCCACATAAAACTTATCTCATTCTTCAAATTCTTTGTATCGATTTTTTTATAATACTTTGTAACTAAAAATCCACTTTTTAAGGACCTTTATAACCTTTAATTCATTTTACTACTTTGCTTCAATTTATCTCATTTAAACTATAAAATAAATTTATTTAATTTTAAAATAGCTATAGATTATTAGTTATGGTTACTTATTTTGGTAGTTCTTAATAATTACAATTCACATATGATTGAGATGAAACAAACATTGCTATACTAATCCTATTAATTTCTCTCTAATTAAATATTAATTTTGATATTTTGAAAAATTTTATTTTCCTAAATTTTTAAATATTTTATAAAACATTTCTCTTCGAACTTGATTTGATAGTTGACTAGGTTACACTCTATCTATTTAGTGACTTGGATTATAACTTATCGATGCTATTATCTTATATTTTCAAATATGTTACTTTGAATTTGTTGTATTACTATGTAAATATTATTTTACATCTCAATGAACTCTATAAAATTTAATGTTTATTTTAATTATTTGAAATTTATTTTTTAATTCTTTTAAAGGAATTTTCAGTTCTTAAAAAATCTACCTCAATTCATAAAAACTTTTATATCAATTTTGTTAAAATACTACGTAATTCAAAATCTTTGATTATGTGACCTTCAAGGTTTCTTTGATTTAATTTTATTAAATTACTTTGATTTGTCATTTTTTAACTTTAATACATATTTTCTTTGCCTTAAAATAGTAATAAATTAATATTTATTGCAATTTATTTTGGTAATTCATAGTAATTCTAAACGAGATGTGATTGAGACAAAACAAACACTACTAGGCTTGTCCTGTTAGGCGCTCTCCAACTCAATGTTTTTTTAATAATTTTAAAATTTTTTATTTTATAGGATTTTAGAATATTTTTTTGAGGTATTTTGACTTTAACATTATTTGATAGTCAAGGTTGTTACACTGTGTCTCCTCAATGTCTTGATTTCCAATAAACCCAAGGTATTTTAACATCTTTTTAAATGCTTCTAAGTGTTTTGGAATCCTCTATAAGGCATTTCAATTTGTACAATAATTGATGATAAGGGTAGATAAACATCATTTGAAAAAAATCTTTTATGCAATATTTATCATAGTTTTAAATTTTTTTATTTCATTGTACGACTATGTATTCTAAATCTCCTCTCATTAAAAACTTATGTCAAGTTGATTTTGTTATGTAATTTCCTTGAATTTATCTGTTTTCAATTGTGTGGTCATTGAATCAATAACATTAGACCCATTTCGATGAACATAGTTTTATTAAATATTTAATTTGAAATTTTAAATAATTTATTTTCTGCAGTATAGGAAACTTTTATGATAGATTTTTTTTTATCTAAATTAACATTTGAAGATGACACAATCACTTTCCTTACAATCTCTTAAGTAAAAATTTTGACAATAATTTATCTCATTCCTTCACATTTTTTGCTTTGATTTTGCCACATTAATGTTTTAGTCCTAAAGTAACCTCTATTACTATTACATCACTTGTATTTAATAATATTACATTACTTTAGTTTATCATCTTTTAATTTAATTATATATTTACATAATATTGAAGTCATTATTTTCTTAGTATTTATTCTTATTTAATATAGTAATTTGTGGTAATTCCAAATGAAGAAACAAAAATTATTAGATATCCAATAAAAATACATTTCTAGATGTTCTAAAATATTTTATTTCTATAGTTTTGACACTCTTTATAAGTTGATTTGATTCATAAATGATTTGATTATTAAGGATGTTACACTTGATCACCTTATTATATTTAAATGTATAATTCCTTAATAATTTATAAAATTTGTTTAAAATTATTGCTTCAATTTTGTTATATTATTGTAAAACACTAACTTTCCTCTTATGTCACATTTATAATGCAAAGCTAATGTTATATTACATGGATTTAATTTATCTCATTCTAGCTTTAATATATATTTACTTAATAGTAAATAATAATGGACTATTAATTAGATGTGTATAGTTTAGTAATTCATTTGAATTCCAAAAGATTAGATTGAGATGAAAAAAATTCCATTTGAGTTGTCTTAGGAAAGTTCCCTCAAATTAAATATTTGTTCTTATAATTTAAAATATTTATTTTTTGAAGTATAAAACACTTTGTCGATAATTTCAACACATACATTGTGTTGATAAAGCAAGAAATGACACTCAATTTTCTTTGAATTCTAGAAATTTTTACTTCTTTATTATAAATTTTCTAATTTCTTTACATTTTTCTTGTTGATATAATTACATTGGTATTTAACTTTAAATCACCTCTCCTATTAGCCTTATATGACTTTTTCTATTAGATTACATTGCTTTAATTTATTTCATGATATCTTTAAATTATATATACTTAAAATTGAAATCATAATTTATTACTATTTTATCTTATTTGATCTTATAATTTATATTAATTAAAAATTAAGCTTAATAAAAAAGAAACATAAGTTTTTTGTCTCATTACCAGATCTAACAAATTAAAAAATCATTTTTATAATTCTAAATATTTTCTTCTCTTTAGCATTGGCATGTTTTACAAGTCAAATAACTAATTTGATGTGTTTGATCTTCTTAGTATAATGCAATCCAATTGTTCCCTAAAATTTATCATGTTTGCTCAATTTACTTAATTTTTACCTTAATATATATTTACATAAATGTTCTAGGCTTATCAAGATCAAAACAAAGTCTTGTTCTAAAGTGCTCCATCTAGTTAAATATTAATTTATACTTTTTTAAATAAGTTTTCATGGTTTTCTGCTTACTTTTCATGATATTGTAATCCATATATATTAAACGATTGATGAACAAATGCAAAAACTCCTTAATATCATGAATGCAACTTTCTCACTTAATTTATGTCATTTCATCACATTTTCCATTTCTTTGATTATATTACTGAAGGAATATTAATCTTTCCTATGTGACCTTTGCATCACATTGTTTTGATATATTAATTTTCTTTATTTTACAACATTTCTAGCTTTCATAGATATTTAAGTAATACCAAAACAATAATTTATTATTATTTATTCCGATTTTGTCTAAAAAGTTTTAATATTCTTATGAAAGTCCAATCAAGATGAAAAAAGATATCGATAGATTTATCTCACTGAGCTACTCCACCTAATTAAATGTTTATTTTTAAATTTTTTAATACTCTATTTTTAGAGGTTCTAACATTCTTTAGTAAATATTTGCTAATTACAACGTTATAATGGATCATATTAATACCTTGAAATATAGTATTCACAAATATTTTATCTCATTTATTAAAAGATTTTCATTTGGTTTTATTATGTTACTATGCAACTCGAAATCTCCTCCTAATTGACCATTATGTCAGTTTTATTGGGTTATATTAGTTTTATTCAATTTCTCTTGTTTCAACTTTATGATAACTTTATTTATAATTAAATAAAAATGTATAATTATTTATCATTATTTATTTTTTATTTTGTAGTGATTATAAATGACGTCTAATCAAGAAGAAACAAGATGTTAGACACTTCTTAACAAGCTCAATTTAAACAAATATTTATTTCTATATTTTAAAATATTTATTTTTTTACTACATTAACACATTTTTTTAAAATGTTATACTAATCTTCTTGGTATCCTGAAATATATTTTTCCTATATATTTGATTTAATTTCTTCAATGTTGTTTCATCTCAGTTAAAATTTATGTCATTTAAATATTAATATATGCTAGCTAAAAATTAAATTTATTATTCATTTTTTATATAGATTTATTTTGGTAACTCACTATATTTTCAAATGATACCTAATTAATATGAAACAAATATTGCTGAGCTTGTCTTAGCTGGCTCTATCAATTAAGTTTTTATTTTTAGTTTTTTAAAATTATTTTTCGTGGTCTTTGCATGCTTTACATGACATTTTAATTAATATATTTTTTAATATCAAAGATGTTGTACCCGATCACCTAATTATCTAGGAATGCAACACCCTCATGTAATTTATATCATATTAACGAATATTTGGTTTTAATTTATTTTTATTACTAAGTAACTCTAAATCTCTCATCATGTGCTTTTTAATTCATTATGTTTTGGTTAAGTTATATTGCTTCAATACATATCATTTTAGCTTCAACATTATTAATTTGTAAAAAAATTATTACTTGAATATTATTTGTCATTCTTTATTTTGTTACTTCATGATATTTTGAATAAAAGTCTATTTTTTTTCTTATATTTTTCAATATTTTATTTTCCAAAGCTTTGGAAAGTTTTATAACACATTTTTAACAAATTTTATTTTCTGATTTTTTTAATTTTTCAGAAATATTATAATGATACTCTAAATGTCATCTTTTGTGCAATTTATCTTTTTTCATTTCGTTATATAAAATTAATTTAATTTATATCATTCAACATTGATGTACTTTTACTTAATATAAAAATAATAAATTATTTTTATTTTTCCTTACTTTGGTAATTGGCAATAACTCCAAAGGTGGTATGAGTAAGGCAAAATGATCAACATTTCCTTCATTTAGACAAGCTTTATACAGTTAACTAAACATTTCGACATTTTTTTTTATTTTTTATTTTCAAGGATCGTCACAAATTTATCAGGATATGTTTTGTCATACTTGATACGATGATCGCTGATTTTACAACTGATCTTTCTAGTATCTTAGAATATAACTTTCCTTTACAATTTATCTCACTTCTTCAGAATTTTTTTTTATTTTATTATATTATAATGTATCAACAAATCTTCTTATAGGTGACTATCACAAGGCTTTGATTTTCTTAAGGTTATTTAATTTTATCATCGAAATAAATTCATCTCATTTAAAAATAATAATTTATTGTTTTTTATGATTTTTAAATTTTGTATATTGTAGTAATTACAAGTGAAGTCTAATTGAGATGATACAAGAATTATTTTTCTAGTCTCAAAGAACATTATCCAATTAAATATTCAATTGAATGTTTTTAAAAATTATATTTTCTAGTGTTTCTTCTTATCTTTCAAAACACTTTTTATAGGTACATGATTTTATAATCAATGATATTGCTCTTAATTTCTTTTGTACCTTGGACAACAACTTTCATACATAGTTTATTATATTTGTACATGTTTTTTAATTTGATTTCATTATCATATTATGTAACTCTATAGTTTCACTAATGTGACCATTACATCACTCTAATTTAGTTATATTATATCACTTTAATTTATAATAGTCCATTTTTAAAATATAATTAGTTAATATTAAAATAACAATTTAATTTTATTTATCTTATTTATTATTTAAATTCATAGTAGTTCCAATGACATTTGATCGAGTTAAAACAAACTTTTAGGAGGTATTTTCATCCAAAAAAAATTTGACAATACGGTTATTACACTAAATTTCCTCAATAACTTGGAATCGAACTTGCTCACACAATTCATTTCATTTCTCATATTTTTTATGTTGATCTCATTATTGTGCTATGAAACTTAAAATCTCCACTTGTCTACACTTTATATCATTTCTATGTTGCTTATCACATTTCTTTAATGCCACTTCTATTGGCTTCAACATATTAATTAATATTAATGTAAAAATTTAATATTATTTATTATTATTAACTTTATTATTTCATAGTAATTCAAAAAAAATATCTAACCAAGAAGAAATAAGTAGTATTACATTTTCCTTGAGGAGCTTTGTCCACTTAAATGTCAATTTTCTATTTTCTAAATGTTTTATTTTCTCTAATTTTGTTATGGTTTAGAAGATATTTTTATTTATACCTTATTTCACAATTGATGATATTAAAATCAATCTCTTAAGTGAATTAGAGTGCAACTTCCTTGTATAATTAATCATATATTTTAAAAATGTTAACATTTGTTTGGTTATTTTATTTTTTTTAGTTTAACTCATTTCAAATTTAATATATACTTACTTAATTTTACGACAATAACTTATTTAATTTATTTCTTTTTTATGTAGATTAATTCAAAATGAGGTCTAATATAGACAAAATAAAAGTTAGAGTCATCTTGAAGAGCTCAATCATTGTATTTATTATTTATTAAAATATTTCATTTTCTAAAGTATTAACATGATTTGAGAATCATTTTGATTTTCATGTCATTTGGCAATCAATGATTATAAACTTGATCCCCTTATTATCTCTAAGAACAACTTTCATGTATAATTTATCTCATTTTTTCGAATATTTTACTTTGAATTGGTTATTTTACTGAGTTGCTCATCTCCTCTTGTCTGACCTTCGGTCAACTTGATTTAACTATATTATATTTCTTTAATTAGTATTATATCAACTTTAACTTATGTTCACATAAGATTAAAACATTAATTTTTAATTATTAAATATTACTTGTTTTTGTATTTCTTAATAATTCAAAAAAATATTCTTTTGGGATGAAAGAAATGTTCTAGGATAAATCTAGTTGGCATCTATAGAATTAAACATTTTAGTTTTTAAGGTTTTTGCATGATTTATGACGTCTTTTTATTCTTAATTAACTTGATGACTGAGGATGTTTGATTCAATCTTCGTATTATTATGAAACACAATAAACATGTGAAGTTTGTCTTATTTCTAGAATTCTTGACCTTGATTTTTACATTGCGATTTAACACTAAATCTCTCCTCGAGTGTCCTTAGAATTATTTTCATTATGTATATTATAATTATTTAGTTTATCTCATCTCAATTTTAATATATATATATATATATATATAATATTTAAAAACTTTACAATTTTTAATGCTTCTTTACTATTATTTTTTAGAGTAGTTTAAAAGGATGTTAGATGGAGATTGAAGTGAAAATGAGTTTATTAATCCCATAAGAGTTGAGTCAATTATGGATTTTAAAACAGTACAAAATTTTCAAAAAATTTTTTTTAAAAATTATGTTTATATAAACTTTGATTTTTTAATATATTAATTTATAATTTTTATGTGTAAGAATAATGTAAACAATTGCTGAAATAGTACACCAAATTTTTAGGTGGTTTGATTCAGAAAAGAACCAACAACTACTACCAATCAAGGATAGGAAGGCTCCACTACTAAAATAATTACAACTTAAGATTTTTTTCTTATTGTTTAACTCCAACCTACAAGCTTTTTCTTGCTTGACTATAAATCAGGCTTTTACGTGCTCAACCCCAACTTTATTTTTTAAGTGATCAATCCAAACATAGGCTTTCCAAAATGCCTAGCCACCTAACCAAAATGTAAAAAAATACAATAAGAAATAAATTTTTACTAAAAAATGACAAATTATTTTATATTTTTCAATGAATATATAAATGCCTAAAAATGTCAAAATTTTGCAAAAAATAGAGAAAATCAAAGTTTAGAAGAATTAACCTTAATTGGATGAATTTGGAGTTTCAATAGTCCTATGCTATAAGCTCTACCAAGAGAAATTTACACTAATGGAATATGATGCAGCCCTTCTTTGAGAGAATAAAATCCAATTCATGCTTAGTAGTTTTTTCATCCCCAACGGTTAGGCACTTATAGAAAACATTTGGTAATAGTCATTAAAAGGTCATGGAAAAGTTGTTTGAAAAGTTTTTACCAAACAGATTAAAACAATTTTCCAAATGCATAGGGATCATTTTTAAATTATTGCCTACAATGACATTTTTTTGGGTTAGTTAATTAGCCAGTTAGTGAGATCCATAAGAGCCTTCAGATCTGCTAAAAAGAGATCTTTACCATCCAACTAGACACTGAAAAAGCAAATGTTTTTTAGACAATTAAATCAAGTGATAGATTTTGGGCATCTAATCGAGTTTGGTATGATGTAGGCCATTTATTCACTAAATATAAAGAAACAGTTGATCTAGACTATAAGGTTCAAATTATAGTGATGAAGGCCATGAGATTAAGAATAAAATATTTCAAAAGGTAAAAATAAATAAGACCATCTAATGAAATAGAACATGATTTTGGCCAACCAATTTCAAGTGACGATCTAGTGCTTGTAATAGTTTAAATAGGTGCATTTGATCGAAGATCAAACAATGAGTAATGTCACACTTTATATACTTAATGCTAGACAAACGTTAGTCCTGTACTCCTTAGTAGAAAAATAGTTCACACTTTATAAAACCTTTTGTGCATGAAAAATATGTGCTAAATTGGTGCAGGCTCTCCCACTTTATGCTTAGGATTTCTCTTGGGTGTGGTATACACATTATGTTTTGGGTGTAGTTTCAACCTATTTTATGTTAAAATGTTATTCAACTTTTGCATAGGTCCATCATATACCTTACCTAACCAAATTCAGGTTGCAATGGCTAATTCTTGTTCGTGCCAATTTCGTTCCCATTGGCTCTTGACAAAAGGATTGCGACTGTTATTTTTTGTTTGCTTAGCCTAAGAGCAATGTATCTAGATGTAAGATTAGAATGTTGCTATAATTTTTTTAAATATGAAAAAAAATAAAAAATAATATTTAATTTAGATTTAGCAATCAATCTAACATAGAATTTGAGAAAAATGGATAAGTAGGATTAACAAATAAAAGAATGCTGCAAAACTAGAATCATATTTTTCTTAAATTTATGGATGGTTAAGTAGGATTTGAAAAAATAGAAGAATGGAAAATGAAATATATACATTCTCTAAATGAAGGAAATAATTGAACAATCCGACACTTGAGTTAAGATTTCAACGTGAGATGATCAGAGATGAGCCTGATAATCAACAATCAAACATTCCATTTTATAATAAGTAGAACATATTATCAAATTTTGTGTGCATGTCTACAATCCATAAATTTTATTGAATGCTCAAGGTACTTTGAGGATCACTAGTGCTTCAACCTCAGACGTTGCTTGTCCTTTACACAGAAACCTTTTTCACACTAAATAAACCCATTAAAAGAAAATGCAAAACATTTAAGGATTGACTCATCAAACACAAGGGTCACTTAATTATACAACTTTTTTTATTGATGATAATACAAGAGTGTTTAGATAAAAAATATAATAACTAAAAATATGAATTTAAGAAATGATAAGAGAAATTATAATTAAAATAAATGTGCTCTAACTTATTTCATGCTCTCCTTTACTACAAGCCCCCTCACTATGTAAAAAATCTAAATTTTATATAAACCATGATCATTCTCCATCCATTACACAATAAATGTGAGGTATAATTTATACAATTTATATTATACCAATGAAAGAGTTAAATAAGTACTAAAGAGCAAGTTATATGAAAATGAAGCAATTACTAGATATAGGGCTAAGATTATTGATTAGGGTATATAATTAACATCATCAATATAAAAAAAATTATAAAAGCATATTACATCACTCTATTAATTCATGATATGAACCTTCACCCACTAAAAATTCTTTAATAAATATAGTTTCTATGATAAATAAAAATAGACTATGATCAACTTCTCTTATAAAAACTCATGCTCCAACTCTTTGATTAGCTTATCTTTTAATTGATTCAAATTGCCTTTGATACAACAAAAATTAATGTAGTGGTTGACAAGCTTCTTCTTCATATTTTTTATTGTTTATTTTGCTTTCATATTTCTTTGAACTATAAATTAACCAATGATTTTGTCTAATCCAAAAAAATGTTTATTAATAGTTTCTGTAATTAAATTACTGAAAAAAATATATATGTTTCTAAACTAAAAATATTTGAACTATCAGTTTTATTTAAAAGAAAACAACTATTGTAAATCTAAAAATGTCATTATGAATATCAAATTTATAATAATTAAAAAAACAAATTTAATAGCAGCAAATAGGTAATGTTTATTGTCTTCTATTTTACATTCTTACATCATTTCCATAGTGAGAGATATAAGTTGGTTTCGTTTTCTCTACACCTTACATTAATCATATAGATATTTGTTTTTAAAATTTATTAAATTGAAATTATTTTATCTTTATTATTTTCTAATCAACCCAACAAGGTAAATAATGTCACAGTTTTTATTCTAATTTAATTTAATTCTGACAAATTTAAAAAAAATAATTTGAATTACAAATCAAAGCATCTTTCTCTTAACTAAAGATTAGTCTGCCAAAAACTAATTATCTTTAAAAGTTTATTCATAGTTAAGTAAACATTACGTTTGATGTATGGTTTAATTAACATTCCTTTTTTCAATGGTGGGGTGTCTAATTAACTTATTTTCTATATGGTAGAATAACAACATAACTTAGTTTTCTATACAACAAACTATTCTCACTTGATTGTGTAATTAAGCATTTTCATATATTAACATCTAATTGATCAAACTAAATCAAATAACTTTAACCTTTTGCTATACTAAGTAACAACATATTATCATCATTTAATATTTTACAAAATTAAGTGTTAAAATCAACAATATAGCCATTATCACTTGTTTGAAAAAAGTTTTGAATGATTAATATTTTTTAATACTACGTAAAGCTAGAAAGCCTTTTCTAGCGGGTCCCACAAGCTCACAAGGCAAGGCTTGTCTCCATAGGTCCTAAAATATTGTGACATGCAAACAAAAAACTTAAGGTTTAAATTTAGGAATGGAAACCATCATGTGCTTAATGGTGCTACGATGTGGATGTTGTGAAATTGTTAAGAAATTTCAAAAATTTGTTCCATAAGAAAACCACTCATACTTGTTATGCTTTTTATTTATGGATTTCTTAGTTTGAGAATCATATGTAAGATGTCAAAATTTAGAACATTAATTACATATAATGTAGGATTTAATTTGATAATTACATGTATGCAATAAAGGAACAGATGATGTATTAAACACATGGATTTATCATTCTTTTAATCTACAATTATTGTGCAATATACATGGTTTTTAGGCACACGTTTTTAAGATGAAGCATTTTTAAGCACATGTGAATCATTCAAATAAAATTCTCACATGATTGAATGATGTACCATTTGATAGTAAATGTAGATGAATGCAAGTTGAAACATGACAAAAATAAAGTAGTACAGTTTTATTTTTTATCATGCATTTTGATTCCAAGCAACTTAATTTTTTCTAGTTTGTCTTTATGCAAAGAGTTTTCTTTGCTTAACTTGTCATTCTCTAATTTTAAAGCATCAGGACATTTTAATAAATTTGTACAATTGATTATCACATCCTTTGTTCAATGCTTTCAAATATGAAGCATTAGAAATATAGGCATGAACTTGATTACTTCAAAAAATATTTTCTTCTTTAAGTGCATCACATTGTTCATGCAATTAAACTATTCTAGATTAATGTTTTGCACAAACTTTTTAAGGTCATCATACATAGTTACTTTTTCTATCTGAATAGATAATTTACTCAAAAAATTTAACATTTCATCGAAAGATTCAAAAGCAAACGCATGGCTACAATAATTTCTTTGTTCAAGTTTACCTCCATGATTCCACTCTAACTTTAGCTTCTTTCTCTTTTCTTCTTCTTCTTAACTTTCTTTTTATGGTTCATGTGCTTATCATCACCAATATCTTGAGATTCATTCTCACCATACAACCTATATAATCCTAGCAACATTCGAAAATAATTACCGTAAACACTATCACACAAATTTCATTACATAATGCAAAAAATAAGTAATTAATTGTTTTGGAATTTAACTAAATTAAAATTCATTATTTATTTATTTGGTCTTTGTGAAATATAAAAAAAGGAATGAAAATATGTTCATATAAGCATCAATCTTTTAAATAAATCTTTTAAAGTATTTTACAAGAAAAATTTTTGCCATAAAATAATGGAAGATGATTGAAAATCTTACATTTAAATTTTCACAAATATCAACTCTGTGTGAGGTCATATTTAAACACTTAAATAAAATAGTTGTAATAAAAAATCATGTAGTTCAATAATTATGTAAACTGATAGTATTGCAATTGATATTAATAAAGTAAAAAAATTAAAAAATTAATACATAATTAATTATTTCACTCAATATTTGTAGGAACTTTAAACCAACTCAAATGCAAACGAATATGCAAATCACATGAGATGGTGCTAAAGTATACGTTTTCATATAATATTAGCAATTTTAAAATTTTTTTATTTGACATATTCATTAAAAAAGTTATTTCATTCTTATAGAAATTATTATTTTTAATTATATTAATTTATAATTTTTAAAATTAAAAAAAATAAAATAAAAGTTTAACTGAAAGAAGATTTTTTTGTACCTTAGATTAAAACAGAACCTACGTTAACCCCCAATTGATGTTGAGAAAAATTCCATTAGTTAAACAATTACAACTTGTAGATTTTTCTTAAAATTCACCTCCAACCTATAGCTCTTGTGAGTTTAACTATAACGAAGTCTTTTTGACGCTAAATTCCAACTCAAGTTTTTTGGACATTAAATGAAACTCAAACTTTCATGAAGCATCCACCAAAAATGAAAAAAATACTACAAGAGTTAAATTTTTTATAAGAAAATAATAAAAAAAAGTCTCCTTATAGTGGAATATAGAATGATTGGAAGAGGTAAAACTTATGAAAAGAAATTAATGAAATCAAAGCTTAGAAGAACAAAGTATGTCTTGCATGATTTTAAATTTCAAATAATTGTAAACCATAGGTGCTCCAAGGAGAAATTTATCTTCTTAGAAAATGATATAGTACTTCTCTATGTTTTACAATCTTATTGATGTTCATTAGTTGTCATTCAAAATGGTTAGGTCTTTATAAGAAAATTTTTATCATGGTCATTAGAAAGTTAGGTTTAAAAAGCTACAACAAAATAATTCAAAACACTTCTCGATATGCTTAGAAATTATTATAAAAAGGTTTCCCATAGTGTCATATATAACATTTTATTAATTAGGCATTAAGGGTGATGCAAAAGATTCAATGAATCTACTCAAAGGAGTTATTGATAATTGGATCATGGTCCATTTAATCCAGGCCATCCAGTCAATTGGGATGAGATCAAGATCATTTGATTCATCAACATCAAAGAATCATTACCTGTAGACCATAGGATTAAAATTAGAGAGATCTAGGCCATTAAGTTAAGGATAATTTTTTTTAAAGATAGAAATAAATAGAGCTATCTAACGACATTAGACGTGATCTTGGTTGTATAACTTTAAATGAAGATCAAATTCTTCTAGTAAACAAAACAAACACCATCTGATAAAAAATCAAATCGTGACAAATTTCATGCTTTAGCCACTGAATGCTAGACAGAAGCTACTCCTAGAAGTCTTAATGGAAAATAGTTTTCACTTCATATCATATTTTGTGCATGATTAATGCGAGTAGAATTGGGGTTGGATCCCCACTTGTGCACTTGGGAGACACCACTTAAGCATTCCCGTATAGTTATGTTTTGGGCATGTTTATGATCGGATCCACATGCAATTTTTATTCAACTTTAGCCTAACTCTATCCTTTACCTTAACTAGTTGACGCAAAGTTATAGTGGATAAGATTGGACTCAACACAATTTTGTTTCACACGTCTTCTGACCCAAAGCTTGTGAGTGCCATTTCAAGATAGTTGGGCCAGACAGTAAAATATTTGGGCAAGGCTTGGAATATTGTAGGACATGTTTGAAAAATCTAATGTTTGAGTTAACATTTCAATGTATGATTAATAGAGCTATGTCCTATAATTAACAAACTAACATTCTATTTCATAACAAAAAGAAACCCTTTTTATATTTGGTGCACATGTCATCAATCTTTGAAGCTTGCTGAATGCTTCATGGTACTTCAAAAATGTATAGCTTGTTCTTTACATGTAAACCTGTTTCATATTAAATAAGCCTATTAGAATAAGATGTTGTTTTAAGGCTTGATTCATAAAACACAAGTGACTTAATAAAGACAAGGTGAACATCATTCGATTGACCTAGGATAGCCTTATCAAAAAAAACTTATTTTATATATTTTAAAATATTTTACTTTCTAAGGTATAGGCATATTTTATTTGACATTTTGATTCATTTTGAATTGACAATTATGAATAATTTACTCAATCTCCTTTATATCTTGGAATGTAATTTTCTTGTATAATTTATCTTATTTCATCAAATGTTTTGTCTTAATTTTCTTATGTTATACAGTAACTCTAAATCTACTCTCACATAACTTTTAGATCGCTTTGATTTTGTTATAAGACATTACATAAATTTAACACATTTAGCTTTAATATATATATTTATTAAATATTAAAATAAAAAATTATTATTATTTATTTATATTTATTTTGTTAATTCTTGGTAATTTGATATTAGTTATGATTGAGATGAAGCAAACTTCATTAAACTCCTCTCGTCAAGCACATCCAACTAAATATTCAATTCTCTATTTTTTTAATATTTTACTATTTAAGAGATTTTGCATGCTTTTCATGAAACTTTAATTTGTACAAACTTTTATAGTGAAGGATGTCACACTCATTATCACAATGTCTTGGGATACAACATTCTGAGATAATTTATTTGATTTTTTATTCTTGTTCTATTCATTTCATTATATTACTGTAACACAAATTCTACAATCATACAATCTTTAGATGGCTTTGACTATCTTATATAGCAATACTTTACAATGAGTTCTTTGACATGGGTCCAACCATTTTTCCTTTAGCTACATAGAATGTCATTTGGAATTTTTATGAATTACTAAGTATGACAATAAAAACATTATAATAAATTATTATTTTATAATTAAGTAAATTTATATTAAATTTGAAAAGAGATTAAATAAAGAATTACGATAAAATTAATTCATAGCTATTTAAACATGACATAAGAGAATATTTAGAGTTGCAATGTAAAATTCTCAACCCTAATATAGATATAAATTGAAATATCTAGTCAAACTTATCATTACATTAGGAAAAAATAACAAAGCTAAAAATAAATGTTTAATTTGATGTCATTGGCAAAGTTAGTTCAACTACTTTTCTTTCATCTTGATTGCACCTCATTCAAAATTATTGTCTATAAGAAAAATAATAAACATAAGTAATTATAAATAAGTTTAATAGAACATAACCAAATCAAAGTATTGTAAAATGAACACAATAAGAGATTTAGTGTTGCAAAGTAACATAGCCAAATATAAGTAAAGCTTTTGATGACATGAGATAAAGTTTATTGGAAAATTGAAATTGAAGATGTGAAAAGGATCAAGTGTAATATCCATGATCATCAAATTAATTACAAATAAAAATAATTTTTAAATAAGTGATTCCAAAAAGAAAAAAAATAAAATGCTTAAAATATAATAAATGATATTTAATTTGACAGAGCAGATTGAGAGGGCCACTATCACTTTGTTTCATTTTGATCATACCTTGTTTTGATTTACAACTAATTTCCAAATAAAATGTATATTAAAATTGTAGTGCAATAATTTTAAGAAATGTTATATATCTAAGTCAAGGTGATGTAAATAACACATAAGATAAGATGTAGAGTGAAATAATAAAATAACAAAATCATGGCATAAAAGAAGATTAAATGAGATAAATACAAAGGGAAAGTTGAATTCCAAGGTGCCTAGGAGATCAAGATTAGCATCCTTAGTTATCAAATTTGGTATGACACAAGGTGTTTCGTAAAATGAGGAAAACACAAGAAATAAATGTTTAAAAAAATGTAAAGGTAAATATTTAATTAAATCAAGCTATTGAAAGAATTCTAATGAAAGTTTTTCCAACTATATTGGAACTTCATAGGAATTATTTAGAACTAATAAAGTAAACAAGTGTACATAATAACAATGTCTTCCTTTGATATTTCATAATTATATATTAAAGATGACATTAGATAAATTCAATTAATATAACATAATCAATTCAAAGTGATAGAATGGCCTATTAAAAGAGATTTAGAGTTACATAGTCAAATAGCATAATCAAAATAAAACATTTAAATAATTGACAAAAATTGCCTGGAAATAACACATTTCATGATACCAAAGAAATAAGTACAAAATCTCTTTGTCTTGGTGTGAGACACAAAAAACATTGTCTTGGTGTGAGACTCACGAAAATCTCTTTGTATGCATAGTTTGTTTATTACTGGAGAAAATGCTAACTTTAGCCATCATACAGTGCTCTTTGTTCATGCATGACATTAGAAACTAATAGTTTAGCATGGATAATATATAGCTTGATACTCCACACATAGTAACTAATTTCTATCCATCTATGGAATATGATTGTTAAGAACTACAAAAAGAAATTTTGTAGCATCTAAAAAGCTTTGCTATTATGTTATAACTTCATTTCCACTTCATTTTTAAATAAATCACTCTTGGTGCTTAATTTTATTTGTAAAAGTGATGTTCAATATTTTGTATACAATTTTCCAAGAAAGGGAGTTTATTGTCAAATATGAAAAAAAATAAACTATATGATAATAATTTCAAAGTAATTTATACAATCTAATCATAAAATAATAAGAAACAAAATTATTAATAAAGTAATAATAGTTTAATCATATTGTATTCAATATGGGGAATTATTAAGAGTGCTAATTGATTAAAAAAGCCTAAGAAAGTTTTTTAACAAAAATATCTTGAGACAACCATTTTAATATTGTTGTTTTCTTTCTTTTTGCAAGCAACTAGAACAATGCACTAGTCTTTTCTATCAACCATTAAATCCTAAGGCATGAAATTAAAGTTAATACTAGGAATCTCCCAATCTAATAATCATTCTTGTAATGTGCCACCGAAGTTGAACTTTTCTCCTAGACCAACTAGTCACCCTCAGTTAACTCAAGAACTAGTTCACTCTATGTTATGTAACTTGCAAGTTTGTAATAGCTTGTCCATGACATGAAGGGAAAGTTAGATACTTGTGATAAACCATATCTATACAAATCCATGGTATCAAAGAAATCATGCTTGATCCATAAGCTATGCAAAATTCAAAGTCTATCATACAAAATTTAAAAATAAAGACTTTAAGGTCTATTGCAATACCTTCACACAATCCAAAGTCCAACAATTGCAAATGATGATGTTATGATTGAATCAAAAATATAACATCACAAAATGCCAAATAGTTAATAATCTTCTAGAGTACTGACCCTAACATAGAGGAGACAACCTTGCTTAATTAGGAACCTCAACTGTACTTGGGAAAAAAGTAATAAAATAAAAACATATCAAGCAAAATAAAATTATTAGTATATCATATCACATGACAAAAGATATCTCAACTTACAATCATGGGTCCCATCCAATGCTCATCAAGGTGTCAAGAGTCTATTTGAAATCTTAAACAGAAGATGTAACATAATGGATGCTGAATGACTCACCAATTTTCTAGCACTCCCTTCACACCTATGATGTCCTTTGTGCATGTTCTAAACTCTTATCTCATCACTAAAGTTGCACTTCATTATAGAAATAAAATGAATTTTGGTTGCCCTATGGGTCATTTGGAGTCCCCATAACTATATAGAACTTTATTAGGTGACTACCACTATTGTCTCTTTAGATGTTTTATTTATTTGTGGCACTTAGCAACAATATACCTCTTTTCAAATGATCTAGAAGTCCACTATCAAGGCTCTATCATTCACGTGACTACTTATGTACGACTTTGGGAATCAAAAAAATTCATTGCACATTAGACTATATGATGATCATGTCCATGATCTTCTATTGAACTTAAAAAACCCTATTGTGCTTAAATAAAAAAAAACTAAACGGTAAGGCTTTTATTTTCTAGTATATCTAACTAACCTAACTTTTTATTTTGGGCTATCTTTTGGGCATTACTACATGCTGACCTATGCCATCACAAATGTAGACTTTCTTTTGAAGTAACGTCATTGTATATAGTTTCATCATCAAACATTTAGAGGTTCATTGTTGTTTTTTATAACTATAGCATGTCATGTAAGATAAGCTAAGAGCTTTCTCTAAAACCTTAATCAATTATCAAGATCATTCAGAGTCTTCTCAAAATCTTAAAAGTTACCTAGGCTGACTTAGGGTTTCCAACAAGTCCTAATTAGCCTACTTGTCAACCACCTATTCTAAAATCTTCTAGACTATAAAAAGCATCAATTGATCACTCTCTCAAGCTAAATATGCTTTATGAATTGCTTAAAGTAAAGGCCCTTTTTTGAATCCTTGTTCAGCATGACCTACATTATAAGCCCCATAAGAAAACTTGAACCACCACTCCCATTGAAAAGTGCTCTGATGAGTCCAATATGCCTCCCAAACTACCTCTAGGTCTCTAATCCATGGCATAAGAGACATATTTAGGGCAACTCATGTTGTTAAATAACAATCCAAACTAAATTACGATTTCACCAGAATCTAGTAAAACCATCAGCCACCGTTGGCCTCTCTCTACACCTCTTCTAATACAAATCGTAAGCTCTCTATTTCAATTAGCCTTGATCCATGGTTTAGTCTAGGACCTCATCAAATCATTGCCATAAACATGGTGTTCATAAGGTGTTAGCAATTACTTCATATCCTTAGTACAGTCAAAACTTCTATCTTTTTTGATTATCCAAGCTTTAAATTCAAACATTATGTTTTTTACTTTAAAATCCTAAAATGTCAAATTTTTAGCAAACAACATAGGTATTTCAAGCCTAATTAATTTAAATTTTAAATCGTCAATAACCCAATACCAATCATTAGGTTCCCTTTGGCAACCACAATTGGCCCCTTGAATTAGTTTGAGTTATCTAAAAATTTTGTTAGCCTTTTAAATTTTTAATTCCTTATTCCTTCTTGATTGAACAAAAAAAGGTTAAACTTTAAGCTTCCTTTATCATCGACCAAAGCCCATCATGCTTTCTAGTCCAAACCTTTGCGTGGTAATTTCTAGCTTTTATCATAATTAGCATAATCACATGGTTTACAATTGCAACATTGAAAATGAAAAGTCAAATCATATCTTCATTTTCATTCTTGATATTAATATGACATAAAGCAACAATTTTTTAATCATGACAATACATGTATTTACTCATGATTTTCTTAAAAGTAGTGCTTAATTGAAAACTTTATAGCAATGAAATTCTAGAAATATTACTAGCATGAATTTCATATTACAATCAAAATTACAATATCAATTTACTTTACTCAACTAACACAAGTGCTCAAAATTATAAAAATAAAAATTTCAACATCAAAATTGCATTTCATTGGAAGCCTAATTTTTTTGTGGAAGTAGTCATCCCATAAAATTTTGGCTTCCATTAGAAATCAAGGCCCATTTGTTGGTTAGTAAAAATTCAATTCTTTTGGGAAAGTCACATAATAAAAGGGGAATTCAACCTCTAAAATAGCAACATCATGAATAACTTAGACATTTAAGATCTCAATTTCATCATGAAAAGCAATGAAATAACTTATATTTGCATAACATGCTTTGGCCACATAGTTGCTTCCAATTCAAACAAAAAAAAATTCCAACAATTCAATGTCTTTATTTAAATTGCAAGCACAATTTTACAAAAACATCATACAGTCATAGTCATGCATGTTAATTTCAAACTACCTAAATTGGTAAAACACATGTTTGATTTAAAAGGCAACATTAACTAAAGATGAACATGCATTTAAACTATAAAATGGAAAAACCATGACTCAATATCTTTCATGATAAGAAAGGATCAAAATGTAAGAACTTAGCTTTAAGTGAAAAGAGAAATAGATCTTTAGTCCAAATGTTATTTACATGCTTGGTAGATATTTATCTAGTTGTTATGATGCTTATGATCCCTAGTTTTTATGATAAATAAAGGATTGTCGACCATATAAACTAACTAAATGCCAACATAAAATGTGCATATTGTCTTGTTCTTGAAGTAAGCTTAAGATCCCACATTTCTTCAACTATTGCTAACTTCGTTTCCATAAGTTTTTCTGAAGAAGGTGGTCTTATAAGAACTCATGAATAGATGGTGATATGATTTCTTGCCTTATTATATATCAAGAACTTATCTAGCAAAAAACGTAATCCTTAAATCCTAAGGTAATTCTATGAACTAAAAATTTGTATTGGTATGATGAACTGACAAACTAATTCTCACATCATAACCAAATGATTCTCTATATCTTGTGGCAATAGTAATACACAATCGTCAACTCATTTCATGTTACTTTTTTGACTTAGAATATTTATCTTTTCTTATTATCATACATGTATGATCCTAGCTTTCCTACCTATACTTTTAAGAATTAGACATTTTACAAAATTTATCTTCAATGTCACAATACTATATTATTTATTTAGTCATCATTCAGCAAATTATAAAAAATTTAGCATTTAGTGGTGTTTTAAAAAGAGTTTTGTTCATTAACCATTTTTACTTTTGGAAAAAAAGTAAGAGATTGGAAATTTTTGGAAAAAAAGTAAGAAATTGATCTTTAAATTAAAAATCATGTTTGACAGCATTAATTTTAATGAGCAAAATTTCATTTTTAAGTAAATTTAAGTTAGTATATTATGCTAGAGGAAATGAAATAGAGATTAAAAATATCATCTATTAAAAGTGATGCAGAATTTTATTGTGCTTTTTTTAAGGTGCAAAATGTTCAAAGTGTCATATGTAGATGCAATCCATTACTACAATAGACTTCTATATGATCATGGCTTATTCCTTACGGTACCTGTTCTTAAATGAGGAATCTTATGACAACAAAAGATTACAAATTTATTAAGAATGCCTTGAAATTTGTTGCAACTAAATGTTTTTATTAGAATTTTTATGAAAAATAAATTATCCTATACGAAATTGCAACATGAATTGAATGAGAAATTTGTGGATAGTGTATTATCATGCACAAATAATAGGGTGGTATAGTTAAGATTATAGGAGTTAATAATTGATAAAGGACATTAAGTGCAGTATATATTACAAAGTACTTAAAGGACAAGTATGATATGGAGAACATAAAAAACTAGATTTTTATTTTTTATGCTTTTAACCTCAACTATTAGAATTTTGGTGCCCTACAGCTAAATTTTGAGACATCCTTAATGGAGGAGCTTACATTAGGGTTAATTCATTTGGGCCATGTCATTAGCATGGCTTAATAATAGTCAAGCATCCTATTAATATTGATTAAGGGTTTGTGGTCTTTTATATATAAGATGCATTCCTTAACTAGCATAGAAACTAAAGAGTTACTTCAATCCTATATGACTAACTAAGAAAAGGAGGAGAAAAAGTGTGGCATTAGAAACAAGAGGTAGAAGAATCATAAGGCATAAGAAAGAGAATCTTATCATTAGATAAGTCCACTCAAATCATAAAGTCAATGAACTTAATTACTATACATCTAAAGTTAGCTAATTTCAAAGTGAAAGAGTTGACTAATTTTATAAACTTTGCAAATGCATAATAATGGTCATGATTGGGATAAAATATATTTCACACTTCTTGGCTTATAATTTTAAAAGTTGAATTGGGCATAATCAAGCCATGTATATCAAAACTACTTAATAATTAGCATACTTACATGATTAATTTATATTGTTTAGCTTTAAGTTTGCAACGATAATGAATTATCCGTCATATTCACTTTCAAGTAAAATGACTCTATGGGAATACCATATAAGGATTGTGAATTTTTTGTTTTACAATATTTTTTGCTATTTTTTAAAATATATTTATTTTCAAAAACATCATTATAGAAATTATTTTATTTTACTAAAAGATGTTGATATTAAAATTTATATATATACAACTTTTATTTGTTATGATTAAGAAAAACAATTAATATAAAAGTCAAAAAAGTTTACCAAAATTTTTAAGTGATTCATTTAGAAGTAGAAACTATGTCCACCCATAATCCTGGCCAAGAACAAAAGTACTATTAAGAAAACTACAACTTCATATCTTTCATCACATTTGGCACTAGAACATATTAGCTTTTATGGAATCAATTATAACCACCAAGGAATTTGTGAGCTCAACACAAACTCTATTTTTATGAAAAAAACTTGGTCATTTGCAAATGTTGGGCCACATAATGTAAGGGAAAAATAAAAACAAGTAAAACATTTGAATAAAATATGCAACTTCTTAGGCTTGATTAATAAAGAAAGGTACATCAAGGAAAAAGTTAAGTAGAGATATGAAAAAATGATAGCTTAGAAGTACTTGGAACAGTCGAAAGAGTTCTAAATTTTTAATAATGTTAAATTGCAGTGTGTTATCAAGAGATTTTTTAGTAATGGAATAATGTGATACACTCTTTTGGAATCTAAATATTTTATTGAAATTCATTTGCTTATTTATTTATAATGTCTTGGTTTTTATAAAAAATGGACTAATCATAACTATTACAAAATCTTGAAGAAGAGATTTTATAAGATACAACCAGATATTAGCTTTGGAATTTCTCATTAAGTAGGATTTACTATAGCCTTTGGATCTGATTAGAGAAGATGTGGCCTTTCAAATCAATAATTAAAAAAGTAGAAGAATTTTTTATTGTTGGATATCGAGGGATTAGATCCAGGGCAATTGCTCACATTGTATCAAATCGAGATTATTTAGTTCATCAATTGTAAATGCTAAAGTGATCTCAATCATGGGAATCAAAATAAAGAGATATGAGCTATTAAATTTAATGGGAGCTTAACTAATATTGCAAAAAAAATGCAAATAGTTTAACAAAATCATATGAAATTTCTACCATATGACCTAAGTCTTGAATCATCGCTTACTCTCTAGTAAAATATTCACAATATAATTAAAGATTGGATATTTAATATTCATGCTCTCTTAGGCACTAAGGTGTTGGACATGTGAAAATGTTTTAGTCTCACAAGGTCAAATAAGAAATGCTTTTTTGTCACACATGTAATGTGAGCTAAAAGTGGTTGGCGCTCACTACTGTGCTAGGGACATCAAGGCCTAGGCCTCTCCTATCTTATTAGTTAGCCTAAGTGTGGTCAACTCAACAAGTTGCAAATTTCTTCAAGTTCTCTCTGACTCAATCCTTCATCAGCGTCACCCATCTAGGTTCGAGACTCACTATGACCAAGATAGAGCTAGACAATACTAGAATAAAATTATTTTTGATAAATTTAATTTTTCTGATTTAACCAAAATGGAATTTGGCAAAATTACAAAAGTGAGATTTAACAACGGAAAGGATTAAGTGATTGAAAAGGGGAATCAAAGATGTTTTCTAAATCAAGGAAAATACTAAATAATTTACATGCCTAAGCAAGATTTGATTTGAAAAGTGGACACATGTTCCTTATGTTTGAAAGCAAACAAGCTAACATTTTACTCCATAAAAAAATAAAATATTTATAAATTTGATATTTATTTCTTCAATCCATTAAGATTAATAAACACTCCAATGTACTTTAAGGACCACTAATTTGGCATTTTGAAAAATGCATAACTTATTATTGAAAACTAAACCAAATTCACTCTAAAGAAGCCCATTATAACAAAATATTAAAAATTTATAGCTTGGTTAATAATGCACAAGATGACCTAATGATCTCCTTTTGTTCATGATAAGCCATAATTTTTTAAATAAAAATATAACAAACAAAAAAGATATTTAAATAATATTTTTATTGAAAGAGGTGCTAAAAATGAAGAATGTATGCTCCCCACACTTTATACTAACCTTTACATTGTACTCTTACACACTTTGTGGCTATTATAAATTTTATATAAACCATGATCAATATCCCCCTTAAGAAAAAAGGTACAATTTACATAATTTACATTACGACTAGTTGTTCGCTTGTAATTTGAAATTCATTTGTTGAAGTGATTTAGTGAATATGTCTATAAATTTTTGCTTAGTAAGAATATATTCAATTCTACTATGCCTTTAGCTACTTGTTCTCTAGTAATATTATCTTATATTTATGTGCTTAGTTCTTCAACGATGAATTTGGTTGTTTACTTAAGCTTGAAACTAGTTTATCAATTCTTATGGGAATATGTGAGATATTCACTATAATATTAATGTTTGTCTTAACCATGACATTTGAGAAAGATGTCTTCTGGTCAATACATACTCAACATCTGTAGTTGATATGGATATGCAATTTGATTCTTGCTTTACCATGAAACTAGTAATTTTTTAAGAATTGACATGCACTTGACATACTTTTCTTAACAGCCATATAGCCTACAAATTCTAAATCAATGTAACCTATAAGGTCACATGAAAGAATATTTTTCGAGTATAATAACACTAAGTTTAATGTAGTCTTCAAGTATTTGAATACTAAATTGACCTCCTTTAGATGATTTTTCTTAGGATTTCATCGGAGTCTAACAGACAAGCAAACACTAAATAAGATTTCTTATCTACTAGCTATGAGATATGGTAGGGATCAAATAAGACTAATATAAAGTTTTTTGTCAATGGGTTTCCCTACCTCATATAATTGTAAATTTACTTAGTGGTTCATTGGAATCTTACTATGTTTCATATTTTGATAACCAAATTTGCTAAATAAATCCTTTATATATTTAGTTCATGAAGTAAATATCCCATTTTTGTTTGAGTATTAATCTTAAGAACAAATTCATCTAAACCATCACACTAGTCTCAAGATCCCTTACCACTAAGTCACGAAATTCTTTGTCACATATATTCACTTGTGACTACAACATTTATGTCATAAACATATGCCTCTATAGGAAATAAGAGGTCATAAAAAGATTTTAGGAATAGTGTTACATCTACCTTTTCATGCTTGAAACCATAATACGCTAGATTATTACTCAATCAAGGATACCATGCACAAGGAATTTGCTTAATGTCATAAAGTACATTAGACTCAAAACTTTTGTTATTATTTTAAATAGTTCAAGTTAACCCTTTCATTATGGAGAATGGTGCATTTATGCTAAGAACATGAAGCTAGTTGACATTTGATTTCTTGTTTTAAAAACAAATCATTAGGTATTTTCTAATGTTTTCTTCTTAAGTTATTTCTATTTATTATAAAAAAACATTCTTAATTATCTTAGCCTAAGACTACCTTGGTAAATTGTATTTAACTAATACAGAACCAACCTTGTTTACCAATGCCCCACTCTTTCCTTATAAATCTTATTTTTTAGAGGTCTACAAGGATATGTGAATTGATTCGTTACACCTTTGCCTTTTCAATAGTGATAAAAATCCTTATACTTAGTCACTGTTATTATTACTTTGAATACAAATTATTGTGAGATTCGTTCATCTTTTTATAACACTTATCAAACTGAAAACAATTTCGAATGTCTCACTCTAATTACTAAAAAATACTACCTAAGTATATCTAAAAAATCATCAACAATCACAAATTGATACTTTTTTTGAAGGATTATATGGGTCTAAAATGGTCCAAGTAAATTAACTCTTAAGCTATTAGTTATTAGATCATTTTTACTTTTAAATGTAGAATTATCTCGCTCTCTTTTTTGAAAAGATTGCTAAATTTTTCAACTTGCCTCATTGGGCCTAGGATGACCTCTAACTACATCTAGAATCTTTACTTTTTGAAAAAAAGAATAGCCCACATGGCCTAGTCTTTTGTGTCATGAAGTGTTCTAAGTTGAAAGTGCAACTAGGAATTTTAATCTATTAGCTTCTAATTGATCAAACTTCTTAAGAGAAACCTTTTCTTCTATCAACAAATAACACTTTTTTGACTTTTAATGTTTTGTAATATTGAGTATAAAAACTAACAAACCATTTATTATCACATAATTTATTGGTGGAACTAATTTAAATTCTATTTGATTAATTAATAATACACTTGAAAGTGCAAAATTAGGAGTACCTACATCACTAATGTTTGTTGTCTTCTTCATAGACTTGTCACCTAGTGGTTCCCACCTATTTCGATAGCATCCTATTTACATAAAATTTAATTATTCTCTAACCATATGTCTTAAGCATCAATTGTCAAATACCAAAGAGCTAGATCTTTATTTTGTGTCTATGTAAAACTACATTAATTATAAATTTCTACTTAGAAATAAAGATGGTGATTTTCAATTTCCTAACTTGGATGCTTACTTTTACACATAATTCATAAATATACTACTTTTAACCTTTCAATACATTAGATTATCTATTCTATAACCATAGAAACCAAAGTAAGCTTGCATTCACTAGTAATAATCACCATAATAGTAATCATATCATTATTCTTTTTCACTCAACTGAAACAAGGTTTTGAACTAAAAATGTTGTTATTGATTTGATAATCCATGATGATATGACCTTTTTTTACAATGATGAACATATTAAACATTTGAAGCATTATACGTATGGCTAAAAGATGACGTTTATTAATGCTTAGCAAAATAAACATGTGATGCTTTAGAAACATTTGCATCACCAAGAGAACTAATATTTTTTCATAAGTTAGTGATTTCTTTTTTCAAAAAAAAGTCAAAATAATCATGAAAGCTTTTCTATCACAAAACTAATGGATTTTTATTTTCATTTTTTCATTTTCTTTCATGGCAAAATGTTGAAATTTAGTTTTTTTAATATAATTTTTTTCAAGATTTTATGTGTAAACATTAATGAAGCTAAAGTACTAATAACTTCTAAGTAATGTTCTCAAGAACTTCATGAGGCCAACAAGTTACCTCATTCTCTTCTTCTTCATTAGATGTACTTGATTTTATCATTCATTGTCATGAAGCATATCATTCCTTCTTCCTCACCAGTTGGTGTAGTAGCTCTAAATCTTTCAATTCACTCCATGTAGCATAAAAAGCTTTCTTCAACATTCTCTTCCTTTTGTGTTCCTATTGTCGTCCTTTTGATGTCCTTACATGCAGACATTTCATTCTAAGATGGCAAGTTTTGCAACATTTGTAATATCCTGATGCCTTCTTATTTTCACTTCTTTTATTTTTTTCCAATATCTATTTCCATTACTTCTTTCCAAATTTTTATTTAAAGATTTAAAAACAAAATTTAGATATTCTTCCAAATCAATGGAATAGATGGGTGTGTCTGAATCATTTTTACTTGCTTTGAATGACAATGATTATTGTTTTCTATGCTCTATACTTTTCCTTCATGATGGAAGACACCTCTTCAAAACTTTGATTCATCTAAATCATGGTCATAATCAATTCTTCTAGCCACTCATCAATATGAGCTAGTTATCGTAGCAAGAGAATCATGCTCCTTGGGTAGAATCCTTATCACCTTTCTTACAACAACTACAATAGAAAGCACTTTTCCAAGATGTATTAATCGATTAGTAATATTTGTAAATTGCATAAACATGTTTTTTATAGTTTCTCATGGATTCATTTTAAAAATCTCATAATCATCAGTAAGAATATTTATTTTAGTTTCTTTAACATGTGAAGTACCATTATAAGTCACTTTTAACTTCTTCCAAACTTCATGTACGATATGCAACTTCACAATTTGATTACATTCATTTGAATACAAGCCAATATGAAGGAGGTTTAGTACTCTAGTATTTAATTTAGAATTTTTATTTTCATCACTACAAAGATTATTAATCAATTTTATTTTACTGGTGCATGAATCCCTTAGTAAATCACAAAGATTAGTGATCGCTTCCAATAGTTATAACTGAGTTGATTCAATTAAAATTCTTACTACTTTTCAATATAGATAAAATTTTCCTCTAAATAATGGTGTACAAAATAAATAAAATCCTTCACCTAGTGTTGCATTAATATCAATCATAAAAGAAGTCATACTAAAAACTTAAACATGTTTTTTATATTTTCCTATGGAATCATTATAAAGATCTCATAATCATGAGTAAGAAAATTTATTTTATTTTCTTTAACATGAGTAGTTCCTTTATAAGTTACTTCTAACATCTTCCAAACTTTATGTATGATATGCAATTTCATAATTTGATTACATTCATTAGGAGAAAAACCAACATTAAGGTGGTTTACTACTCTAGAATTTAATTGTAAATTTCTCCTTTCAGGACTCCAAAGATTGCTGACCAATTTGATCTAATTGGTGCATGAATCTCTTGGTAAATCTCAAGGATTAGTGATCACTTGCCATAGTTCTAAGTGAATTAATTCAATAAAAATTCTTAATACTTTTTCTTTAAATTAAATTTTCCTTTAAATAATGGAGTACAAAATAAATACAAACCTTCACCTAATGTTGCACTAATATCAATCATAGGAGAAGTCATACATAAAACTTAATTGAACAAACAAAATACTGAACATGCGTATTTTGGCAAGCATGTAAATATATAATATGGATATTAAAATTAATGTGCAAAAAATTGTGAGATGAAGCAGTTTAAGCACATGTGAATCTTTCAAGTAACAATACTCTACTTAACATGATTGAATGAAGATGCATCTGAAGGTACAAGTAAATGATTACAAGTAGACGCATGACAAAATAAACTAGCATACTTTCATTTTAAATAATGTGTTTTTGTTTTTGATGCCAAAGAAATTTCTTTAATGTTTCTTTGAATAAAGAATTTTATTTTCTTAACTTATCATTCTCTAACTTTAAAGCATCACTATATGTAGTATCCTTAGATGATTCACATTAACATTCTACATTTGAAGCTTTTAAACTTGAAACATTAGAAATATAAGCTTGAACTTGATTTGTTAAGAAACCATTTTTTTTAAGTGCATCATATTATTCATGCAATTCAATTATTCTAGAATCATGTTTTGCCCAAACTTTTGTAAGATCATTATATATGTTAAGTAATTTGTTATGCTCAAAAAATAATTTATTAGAATAATTGATATTTCACCATAAGATTCAAAACTAAACTCATGATTAGAATTAGAAGTACTTCATATCAGTTTACCTCCATGATTCATCTCTAAATTGAGTTTCTTCTTCATCCTCTTCATCTTCTCTTCTTTTGTTTCATGGTTCATCTCTTTCTTATCATCACCAATATCATTAGGTTCTTTCTCACCATAAAACCTATCTAATCCCTAGATCATCTCTAAAGAAATTGTTGCCACACATACTCACACAAATTTCTTGAGACATGCAAGAAAGAAGTAATTCATTCTCTTAGCATTTATTTGAATTAACATTCTTAGTTCATTACTTCAATTATTAGAAAAAGTTGAATAAAAAGATCACATAAATCATCGTCAGCCATTTGAATAAAATTTCTAAAGGCAATTTCCCAAATAAAAAAATTTCATCTATAAATAGTGGACCACAAGATGATAAAAATCCTTCATCATGTGTCACACCAATACTGGTCATGGATGAAGACATATTGAAAACTAGAGACATAAACTAGCAAAACATCTATTTTCAAAAGTACAAAAAAATGATAAAACAGAAATATAAATTAATGTGAACTCAAAATAATAATTAAGAAAACTAAAAAAATTAAGATGCACATGATTGACCACCTAAGTGGCCTGACTCAATTTATGTGGGGAGCCTGCTTTAATACCTATTGAAGCAAAAACTAGTGTACAAATCTCATAAGATGATGGTGTAGTGTATGTTACAAAATAATTTTTGCTAATACAAAATGTGCTTACTTTTCAAATATTCTTTATAAAAAATTTTTGTATTAGTTGAAAACTTTTATTTATGAATATGTTAATTTTTAATTTTTATGATTAAAAAAATGAAAATAAAAGTTGAATAGTACACCAAAAATTTAAGTGATTTAGCTTAAATAGAACACACATCCACCCTAAATTGAGGTCCATAAAAACTTTATCGATAAAAGAGTTACAACTTGAGTTGCGTATTTATAATTTACTTCTAACTTAACGTTTTCCCCTATAGTTCACATCCAACCTGTTAGCTTTTATAGGTTCAACTATATTCTGTGTTTTTATGAGCTCAACCTTAACTTGGATTATTTTGAGATCAAGTCAAACTCAAGTTTTCATAACTGTTGGTCTGTAAAACTTAAATGAAAAACAAAAATATAGTAGTAAACCAATTTTTTATAAAAATGAATAACTTTTTCTATACTTGATGATGAATGTAAACAGGCATGACAAGTTTAACATTAGGAAGAGAATTGAAAAATAAGAAGAAATAGTCTTAGTTGGAAGAATTTAGAATTTCAAAAAGTTATAATCTGTAGGTTCTATGAAAGAAAATTTATGCTAATAGAATCTGATGTAGCACTTCTCTGAGATGTTAAAATCTTTTTTACATTTATCAATCATTTCATTAAGAATTGTTAGGTATTTATAGACAACTTTTGTTCATAGTCATTAGAATGTGAAGCAAAAAACTATTTGAAAAGCTAATGCCAAATAGTCTAAAATGCTTTCCTAAATGGCTCTGAAAGTATTTTAAAATGACTATTATAATCGAATATATAATGATAAGTTATTTAATTGTTAGATGGGATTAGCTGGTGCCATTGTATCAGCTTAACGGAGTTCTCAATCATCGATCAAATGCTGTAAAGGTGGATGAGTTCTAGATGGTTGCATCAAGCAGGATTAGATTGGGGCTATTCAATCAACTGAGAATGAGATCTAGATTTTTTTTTGATTAATCAATGATAACATTATGATTATATCTTAATTATAGGATTAAAACAAGAGAGATTTTGGCCAAAAAATTAATTATATATTCTTTCAAATGACTAAAATTAAAAAACAATTTGGTGAATTCTGATGAGATCACGATCATCAGATGTTGAGAAAGGATCAATCATTTATAGTAGATGAAGTAGTAATAATTTTATTGACTCTTTAAATGGATGGTTGGACTAATTAACATCACTACTATTTGGAAGGCTCTACTGTGTGAAAGTGAAAATGCACGATTAGATGACATTAAGCACCCATGATTTTTTATGCTTCAGGCACATGAGATTTACTCAAACATTATTGGAAAAAACAAGAAACTTGGACATTATAACCTCGCACATAGAGACAATATGTAGTGCTTAATTGGGGCTACCTCTTACTTATGCACATGAGAATTCATCCCATGGCCAAACTCATAAGATACAAGTTTAGTGAGTGTTGCCTCATTTGAATCAATACCTTACCCCTTTTAGTTACATTGTCTGCTAGAACGAGTTGACCCGTTTAGTTCTAACTATTAGTTGACCCTGGGCTTACAAGTGGCCACCTAGGCTTGCCCTGCCTGAGTGCTTTGCACTTGAGCAAAAAGATGAAATGTGGTGGAAATATTTTTTATTGCTATTTTTTTATTTAAAATTTTAATTGTGAAAAATTTAGGACAAATAATAGTTTTTAAATTAATAAAGTTTTAAAAAATAAACTAATATGGAATTTCATAAAGATAAAATTTAACCTTGAAGAGGGTCATAGGATTGAAAAATAAGATCCCATTTTTTTCTAAATCAAGGAGCTAACTAAATAATTTTGATGCCAAAATAAGATTTTAAAATAACACAAAAAGAGAGTTTCTTAAAATAAAAAGCTAACATTTTATTTCATAGTAAAAAACCTTATCAAAAGTGATGTGCATGTCTTCGATCATTGCAGCATGCTGAACACTCCAAGGTATTTTAAAGACCACTAGTTCAGCATCTTTAAAAGTACATGACTTGTTCCTTACATGTAAACCTATTAAATACTAAAAAAGCTCGTTAGAATAAATTCTTAAATATTTAAGACTTAACTCATCAAACATAAGGGGGACTCAACACAATCATGGTGTGATTGTTCGACATTACACCAACCCATGTCCCTATTAGAGTGGCACTTTATTCTTGTATTAGCAATCTTGAGAGATGAAAATGGTCAAGAAGAGTTGCACATGTTGTGCAAAAAATACTATGCCTTTACAAAGGCACCATACAGGCTAGGGGATGCCACGACACATAACACCACAAAAGAGATACGAACATACAACAAGGAATTGTCGAGCGCACATGATACCAACAAACTTTCACTAGAACATGAGCAAACTTGAACATCATAATACCCTATGTAGAGGGCAAAGGTTGACACCTCAAATAAGAAGAACAACCACACTCTTGATAATGCATCACTTCATCCATGTGCCAACAACCTATAGGGATACAATAAAAGTTTACACTTTATGGGTTTCTCCTATTATTTTTAGAAGATGTATTAGGGTATGAGTAGACTAGCTTCTACACATGTGCACAATGCACTACCATGCATGAGCTATGTTATAGTATGCTATGTAATCATTGAAATGCATAGCTATAGTAGTGAGCCACTAGGCCTATACCCATAAATGCATGATCTCTAGCACATATTGCACCATTCAAATCATACTTCACCATGAACCACACTACACTACGCAATGTCGACTGTAGATTAAATATTGCAATAATTTTCTAAAGGAAGAAGGCAAGATTTCGAGCATGGTATCACCTTATACCTATGACAGTATCCCATAGTGGAAAAACCCACAAAAAAACATTAAACTTCTTGGGCCCGACAAACCACATGTGAAGGATGCATTAGTGCCTACATGGACTAGTTGTCACATGCTAACTTGAAGCCACAATGCTTAATAGTCCTTTGCTACATGAATAGCTGTTGCTATACACAGCTTGCATCATAAACAAGGGACACAAACATTGGCACATATTGCATGTTCCAACTTCTAGTACACCACAGGCAACACTACCTTGCAAATTTCCCATAGAAAATTGTATATTGTAATATTTTAGTCAAGAAGAAGGAAAATCTTCTAATAAGGCATCTTCTAATTCATGTGCTAGCAACCGTATTGAAAAACATACAAAAAAAGAGTTTCACTTTACGAGCTTCATTAGTCACATGTGAGATACTTTTGGCCTCTTGTAGACTTGGTACTACGAGAGCACATAGTGAACTACTATGCATGCACATAGCAGACATCCATTCTTTGTTAGAGACAAAGCCAAGAATGCAAAACCCTTAGCACAAATTGATCATGTAATTATGTTTCACTATGAAATGTACCATGTTGCACATTATCCCTTGTAGATTTTATAATGTAATAATTCTATTAAGGACGATGGCAAGTCTCCCAAATATGGCATCATTTGATCCAAGCATTAGCAACACAACACTAAAAACCCAAAGGAAGTACACTTTGTTAGCCACTATAACTGTTACACCACATATTTCCTAGGCTGATTTTGGCATAATTTTTTTTTTTTTTTTTTTTTTTGCATATAGACAGCTCAGATCGTCCCATACCAACCTGAGTAGCCTACGAAAAACATAGGATATAACACATCATTACACACCTACTTTCCTTAACAATGTGGATCCCATCTCCCGGGTACACCGTCAAATCAGGTTCATGACTCCTGAATTAACAGATGGACTCGCGCAATGTTACTCCTACTAGACCCAATACTCCTAACCCATACCGATAGGAGAACCGGTCTAATAGAAGTCTGAACCCTCAATGTTAAGTTCCATAGTCATGTAATGACCTCACCATCAAAAATAAAATACATAATATCCTCAGATAAAATATAGCACTCCACACACTATACCATCAAGATAATAAAGTAAAACAGTGAATGGAAACTACATCACCAAAATAAGATCCAAGTCCAACAAATACAATATCATCCAACTAGATACATAAGTCAGAATTACCCTCACATAATACAAGACATAAAAATAACAGTCTCACTGAATACATCCAACAGCAACAATCAACTAATCAAAATATCTCAAAAATCACAGATCAGATCTGCTCCACTAGCCTACTCATCACGATCCCACCTAAAGCTGGGTGGCGTCAAGTCTGCCGAGCCACTGGAAAGATATAGATAAAAAGGGAATAAGCTACGCCCAGTAGGAAAGACAGCTAGTAAAAACTCACATGCAAAAGAAGGATAATAGCAAGAGTATAGGAATACAGCATAACAATGTAGGGTGGAAAGGCACTCTCAGTCCCAGACTTCGACCAACCACAGTCACCCCCAGTCACACCAGAGTAGCTCTCCTCTGGGCTTCCAGGTAGCGTGCCAGTGGGAACGCCCATCTAGAAACACGCATGGCGCCTAAGCACGCGACACCGCAGCGTCTCTCGTCAATCAATCTCCTGGAGACTATAGACAGATCCAGTCACAAAATCTCTAGCCAACGTGAGACACCCCTGCCACCCTAAGGCGCGCAGGCCTACACACTTGGCTAGCCACTGCGAGACACCCCTGCCACCCTCAGGCGCGCAGGCCTACACACATGGACCAGGAGAGATCGACTCAGCCACCGTCCCAAGGAGTCCTCTACCAACAACTTCCATAGAAGCTCACGCCCCTACAGTCATTGTCAATCTCTAACTCCAAGATTCGACAACTGTGTCCAGGTACGACAAGGCGCATACCAGTCCACATGTATACTGTGGAAGCTAAGTCTGAACCGCACAGTTACCTACCACAACTACCCTAAAACATCATATAGGGTCTATAGTAGTCCGGTCCAGTATGCCAATCCATAAAATATGCCAACACTGAGTAAACTGACTCAATCCATGCCATTGCCATCCAAGCAATACAACTATACCAGTTACTGACTGTTCTGGTAGCATCCATGTACCATACCTCTGTATGACTGTTTTCAACTGTACTGTCGTCACTGATAACATTTTTCCCTGCTTCAGGAGAATTTTAAATTCCGTAATCAATTTCCATCTTTATCCATTTTTTTTCGAATTTCGGAATAGTTTCCGAATTTAAATTCCACATATATCCTTTTTCCAAAAATTCGGAATAATTTCCGAATTAAATATTCTGCAATTTATTTTTCCGAAAATTCGGATTAAATTTCCGAATTAAATTTTCCCATAATCCTTTTTTTCCGAAATTCGGATTAATTTCCGAATTAAATATTCTGCATTTTCTTTTTCCAAAAATTCGGGATAAATTTCCGAATTTAATTCCTCCCGTTTATCCTCTTCCGCGCCGCATTAAAATTAAATAAATCATTTCCGTAATTTCGTATTTAATTTCCGAATTATAAATCCTTCCGCTTCTCTCTCATCCGCGCCAATTTAATTAATAATTGTTAATTAATTAATTTACGATTAATTATTAACTAATTAACTAAATCCTAATCCATCTCCTTCCTCCGCCCGGCGCCCGCGAAACCCTAGCCGACGAATTCTCCGGGAATTTCCGTTTTCCCCCGTCGATTTCCGGCGACCGAGATCAAGGAGAACAAATTCCTAACATGCTCCTAAGCATTAACAAATTTTTCGGCGAAATGGGAAATTTTCCAGAAAATCCGAAATTTGCAAAAGACACCAATTAGCATTCAATTAAATCCGATTTTTCATCCACATGCTTGTTTTCATTAAGCAAAATATTCCATGCTTTTAATTTTCTACTAAATAACTAATTTAAACTGAATTTCCTACCTCAAAGACGCCGGCGACGGTGAACCTCGTCCGCAGCTCGCCGCAGCTCCTCACCGAACGAACCCGGTGTCAATCGACTCTCCTCGGTCCCGTGAATCTTCAGGCACAAAAAGCCCCTTGCTAGGCCGCCGGAATCACGCGCCGTACACCGGAAAACTTCCTCTCTCTATCGGTCGGTCGAATGAACCCTAATCGATGTATTTCGCGAGGGTTTTATATTCCTGGCCGACACGGTGAAAACCCGTTACGCACCGTTGACACGCTTTCGACACGGTAAGCACCCGATCAGCCGGTTCAATCCCAACCGTCGATCACGACCGTCCGATCCGCTTATCAGAACGCACGCGCAAACTTACTCGGCGACCGCCTTCGCTGAACCGTTCCGGTCCGGTTCACGCGCGATAAAAACAAATTTCCGGTTTAATTTAAATGGATTTTCGAATTTCTAAAAATCCAATAAATATATAATTAACAGGAAAATTACTTAAAATCTACCTCGGTGCTCCGAAAAATCCCCAGAAATTTCAGAAATTCCAATAGCCTCCAATTGAGCTCCTGGCTCATCCTACTGTCGATCTGAAATCATCCAAGCCAAAAATTAATTTATTAAAGATTAACATAAAAATTTTTACTGGGTATAACAATCTCCCCACCTTATCAGGAATTTCGCCCTCGAAATTCAGCAAGAAGTTCCGGCCACTTCTCCGCAATATCCTGCTCTAGCTCCCAGGTTGCCTCCCTTTCGTCATGACTATTCCACAGCACCTTGACCATAGGAAACGACCTGTTCCTCAGTTGTCTGCTGCTCTCCTCGAGGATGCGAACTGGTAGTTCCACATAAGAAGAATCTGGTGTCACTTGCAAACCAGGAAGATCATCACTGATACAATGAGAAGGATCTGGCATATATCTCTTGAGATTCGAAACATGAAACACATTGTGAATCCCAATCAGATGTTCAGGAAGTGCCAACCTGTAAGCCACTTCACCAATCCTCTCTAGAATAGGATAGGGTCCAATGTAACGAGGTCGAAGCTTAGAAGGCTTCCCGAACCGGAATAGACCCCGCATAGGACTGATCTTCAGGAATACCCTATCTCCCACAGAGAACTCAACAGCTCTGTGCTTAGGATCATAATATTTCGTCTGGCGATCTTGCACAGTGCATAATCTGTCCCGCAACAACTTGACTTCCACTGTGGTCTCCTCCACAATCTGGGGTCCCCACACTCTCCTGGAATCACCCTCCTCCCAACAAAGAGGAGATCTACACCGACGTCCATATAGTGCCTCGTAAGGCACCATACCAATCGACGCCTAGAAGCTGTTATTGTACACAAACTCTACCAAGGGTAACCGTCTGGCCCAATCTGTTGAGTAAGTTTGTACGCTCAAGCGTAGCAAATCCTCCAAGGTCCGAATAGTCCGCTCAGACTGTCCATCTGTCTGAGGATGATAAGCAGTACTGAACTTCAACTGTGTACCCATGGCAGTGTGTAAGCTCCTCCAAAACTGTGATGTGAACTTGGCGTCTCTGTCAGAAATAATAGATCGGGGAATCCCATGCAATCTGTCAATCTGCTGAATATATACCTCTGCCAATTGTGCCGCTGAATCTGTCTTCTTAATTGATAAGAAATGGGCTGACTTGGTCAATCGATCCACGATGACCCAAATGGCGTCAAAACCTTGTCTGGTACGAGGAAGACCAGTTACAAAGTCCATAGTGATGTCATCCCATTTCCACTCCGGAATCGGCAATCTCTGCAACAATCCTCCAGGTCTCTGGTGCTCGGCCTTAACTTGTTGACATGTAAGGCACTTCTTAACAAAAGCAGCAACATCTGCCTTCAAACCTCTCCACCAGAAAACACTCCTCAAATTCTTATACATCTTGACTTCTCCAGGGTGCATAGCCAAAGTTCCATAATGAGCCTCTCGAAGGATCCTCTCCCTGAACTCCTGATGTGATGGCACACACCAGCGACTCCTGAAAGTCAAAATGTCGTCTCTGAGAGCAAAGTCTCCTCCCAATCCCTGCGATGCCAACTCAAACTTCTCCTTCAGCTCTTCATCACAACGCTGAAGATCACGCATCTCAGATAACCAGTCAGCCCGAATAGTCAACGAACTGAGTCTGTGAGCCAGTCTCTGAACAGACAACTGTTCCTGACATCTCTCAACATCCCAATCCAAGTCTGCTATAGAGTCGCAAGCTATCACAGTATGCACAACTGCGTGTCTGCTCAAGGCATCAGCCACTGGATTAGCCTTCCCCTCGCAGTAGTTTATTGTCAGTTCATAATCTTTTATCAGTTCCAACCACCTCCTCTGCCTCAAGTTCAGTTCCTTCTGAGTGAATAGATACTTGACACTCTTGTGATCAGAGAAGAAATCTACGGATACTCCATATTTTTGAGGCAAATATGATAGCAGCTAACTCCAAATCATGAGTGGGATAATTCTTCTCATGATCCTTCAGTTGTCTCGAAGCATACGCCACAACCCTGCTATCCTGCATCAGTACAGCTCCCAAGCCTATATGTGAAGCATCAGTGTACATCTGATAAGGCTTCCCTTGAGTAGGTAAAATCAATACTGGAGCGGTACTAAGCCTCTGCTTCAGCTCTAGGAAACTGTTCTCACAACTCTCTGACCACTCAAAAGATTTTCCCTTCCGGGTCAACTGTGTTAGTGGAGCGGCCAGTCTAGAAAAGTGAGGAACAAATTTCCTATAGTATCCAGCCAAACCAAGGAAACTCCGGATCTCAGTGACAGAAGATGGCCGTTTCCAATCCATAATAGCTCGTATCTTGCTAGGATCAACAGCCACGCCTTCTGCACTGACAATGTGTCCCAAGAAGGCTACTGAGTCCAGCCAAAAGGAACACTTGGAGAATTTTGCATACAGCTCATTCTCCCGCAACTCTGTAAGCACAGTCCTCAATTGATCTGCATGTGTTTCCCTATCTCTGGAATAAATCAATATATCATCTATAAAGATGATCACAAACCGATCCAGAAAGGCATGAAACACTCGATGCATCAGGTTCATAAATACTGCTGGTGCATTAGTCAATCTAAAAGGTAACACTGTGAACTCGTAATGTCCATATCTAGTACGGAATGCTGTTTTGGGTACATCAGAATTTCTAATCCGGATCTGGTGATAACCCGAGCGTAAATCAATCTTGGAGAACACAGTTGCTCCCTGAAGCTGATCCAACAAATCATCGATGCGTGGTAAAGGGTATCGGTTACGAATAGTAACCTTATTCAATTCCCTATAATCCACACACAGCCTCATACTACCATCTTTCTTCTTGACGAATAAGACAGGGGCACCCCAAGGTGAACAACTGGGGTGTATGAGTCCCTTGTCTAATAAGTCCTGTAACTGAGTCTTCAACTCTGCTAGCTCGGCTGGAGCCATCCTGTAAGGAGCTCTAGCAATAGGAACTACTCCGGCCTCTAAATCAATCGAAAACTCCACTTCCCTAGCTGGTGGAAGTCCAGGCAGCTCCTCTGGAAAAACCATAGGGAAGTCTCTCACCACTGGAATATCTAACATAGGGGTAGTGGTGGCTTGGCTATCGGTCACATAGGCCAACCAACCAGTACAACCCTTACTTACTAACCTCTCCGCCTGAAGAACTGAGATCAGGGAAATCTGCCTGTTCAGACCAAAGTATATCACATCCCCCGAACCAGGCACTCTGATCCTGACCTTCTTCTCCCAACAATCTAACACCACTGCATGGTAGCACAACCAATCCATTCCCAAAATGATGTCGAACTCTGCTAGTGGCACACATATCAACTCTGTCACGAACTCGTGTCCACTAATCAGAATAGATCCATCAATCTTCTGAACAGTGGGAATCTCTTTCCCATCAGGAAGCCTAACCAATAAGGGTTCCTTCAAGTAACCCTTGGATCCTGATATTTGATTCCAGATCCTCTCAGCAACAAAAGAATGAGATGCACCAGTATCAAACAAAGTCATGCACTGCACGTTGCCAAAATACAGCATACCTGTGATCACCTCTGGTGACTCTGAAGCCTACTGCCGAGTCAGTGCAAACACTCTGGGCTGTCCCCCAGATGAACCAACCGGTCCTGTGATCCTCTGTTTCTTCAACTCTGGGCAGTCGCACTTCTTGTGTCCAGGCTGTCGACAATGGTAGCAGATAATCCCCCCAGTCCGGGTACCTGTCTGCTGCCCTGGTCTCTCAGAGATAGGTCGTGGCTGGACCACGCCCTCCTGAGTACCACGGTGATCTCTGTGTCTCTTGTCCTTTTTGTTTTGTTGGACATTTCTGAATTCCTTCCTCTTGTTGTGAGTCTCTCTCTGGGCCTCCATCTGGGTGTCAATAAGCTCAACGGACCTCGCAGCCTCCACCAAGTCACGAAACCTGGCAAACCGACTCACAACTAGCTCGCGCTGCAGCATAGGACGAAGTCCCTCCAGGAACATCTCACATCTGTGCTCCTCAGAAGGCACCAGCTATGCGGTGTACCTCGCCAGATAAGTGAACCTCGATAAGTAATCGTTCACTGACATCTGACCCTGTCTGAGTTGTATAAGTTCCCTCCTGAACTGAGACATGGCAGAAGCCGGAATGTAGCACTCCCTGAATGCCTCAACAAAGTCTTCCCATGCTATCTCGCTGTTCTGGGCCTCCCCAAACATGGCGCGCCGCTGGCCTCTCCACCAGGTAGCAGCCTCTCCCTCCAATACTAGAGCAGCAAGTACTACCCTCCTGCAGAATGGACATCCCAAGGCATCAAATAGCTCAAGCATATGAGCCATCCAGTCATCTGCCACCGCTGGGTCAGCCGACCCACTGAAGCTCCGCGGATGCAACCGCATGAAGGCATCGATCCAACGATCCACGGCTGGCTCAACTGGCAATGCTGGGCTCGTCTCTGGGGTAAGAGTAGTAGATACAGGTCTGCCTCTAGCTGCTCCACGAGCAGAAAGTCTCCTGGTACCAGCCATACTGTCAAAAGCAACTAATCTGGCATTAGAGTCGTCATTTGGCAATTGGCATATGGACTACTATAGTAAACAAAAGAATCCACAGTCCTCCCCACCTTGGGTTGAACTCCTATATATGTCTAGCCCCGCTATCTTAACCTAGGGCTCTGATACCACTCCTGTTACACCCCATATTTCCTAGGCTGATTTTGGCATAATTTTTTTTTTTTTTTTTTTTGCATATAGACAGCTCAGATCGTCCCATACCAACCTGAGTAGCCTACGAAAAACATAGGATATAACACATCATTACAAACCTACTTTCCTTAACAATGTGGATCCCATCTCCCGGGTACACCGTCAAATCAGGTTCATGACTCCTGAATTAACAGATGGACTCGCGCAATGTTACTCCTACTAGACCCAATACTCCTAACCCATACCGATAGGAGAACCGGTCTAATAGAAGTCTGAACCCTCAATGTTAAGTTCCATAGTCATGTAATGACCTCACCATCAAAAATAAAATACATAATATCCTCAGATAAAATATAGCACTCCACACACTATACCATCAAGATAATAAAGTAAAACAGTGAATGGAAACTACATCACCAAAATAAGATCCAAGTCCAACAAATACAATATCATCCAACTAGATACATAAGTCAGAATTACCCTCACATAATACAAGACATAAAAATAACAGTCTCACTGAATACATCCAACAGCAACAATCAACTAATCAAAATATCTCAAAAATCACAGATCAGATCTGCTCCACTAGCCTACTGATCACGATCCCACCTAAAGCTGGGTGGCGTCAAGTCTGCCGAGCCACTGGAAAGATATAGATAAAAAAGGAATAAGCTACGCCCAGTAGGAAAGACAGCTAGTAAAAACTCACATGCAAAAGAAGGATAATAGCAAGAGTATAGGAATACAGCATAACAATGTAGGGTGGAAAGGCACTCTCAGTCCCAGACTTCGACCAACCACAGTCACCCCCAGTCACACCAGAGTAGCTCTCCTCTGGGCTTCCAGGTAGCGTGCCAGTGGGAACGCCCATCTAGAAACACGCATGGCGCCTAAGCACGCGACACCGCAGCGTCTCTCGTCAATCAATCTCCTGGAGACTATAGACAGATCCAGTCACAAAATCTCTAGCCAACGTGAGACACCCCTGCCACCCTAAGGCGCGCAGGCCTACACACTTGGCTAGCCACTGCGAGACACCCCTGCCACCCTCAGGCGCGCAGGCCTACACACATGGACCAGGAGAGATCGACTCAGCCACCGTCCCAAGGAGTCCTCTACCAACAACTTCCATAGAAGCTCACGCCCCTACAGTCATTGTCAATCTCTAACTCCAAGATTCGACAACTGTGTCCAGGTACGACAAGGCGCATACCAGTCCACATGTATACTGTGGAAGCTAAGTCTGAACCGCACAGTTACCTACCACAACTACCCTAAAACATCATATAGGGTCTATAGTAGTCCGGTCCAGTATGCCAATCCATAAAATATGCCAACACTGAGTAAACTGACTCAATCCATGCCATTGCCATCCAAGCAATACAACTATACCAGTTACTGACTGTTCTGGTAGCATCCATGTACCATACCTCTGTATGACTGTTTTCAACTGTACTGTCGTCACTGATAACATTTTTCCCTGCTTCAGGAGAATTTTAAATTCCGTAATCAATTTCCATCTTTATCCATTTTTTTTCGAATTTCGGAATAGTTTCCGAATTTAAATTCCACATATATCCTTTTTCCAAAAATTCGGAATAATTTCCGAATTAAATATTCTGCAATTTATTTTTCCGAAAATTCGGATTAAATTTCCGAATTAAATTTTCCCATAATCCTTTTTTTCCGAAATTCGGATTAATTTCCGAATTAAATATTCTGCATTTTCTTTTTCCAAAAATTCGGGATAAATTTCCGAATTTAATTCCTCCCGTTTATCCTCTTCCGCGCCGCATTAAAATTAAATAAATCATTTCCGTAATTTCGTATTTAATTTCCGAATTATAAATCCTTCCGCTTCTCTCTCATCCGCGCCAATTTAATTAATAATTGTTAATTAATTAATTTACGATTAATTATTAACTAATTAACTAAATCCTAATCCATCTCCTTCCTCCGCCCGGCGCCCGCGAAACCCTAGCCGACGAATTCTCCGGGAATTTCCGTTTTCCCCCGTCGATTTCCGGCGACCGAGATCAAGGAGAACAAATTCCTAACATGCTCCTAAGCATTAACAAATTTTTCGGCGAAATGGGAAATTTTCCAGAAAATCCGAAATTTGCAAAAGACACCAATTAGCATTCAATTAAATCCGATTTTTCATCCACATGCTTGTTTTCATTAAGCAAAATATTCCATGCTTTTAATTTTCTACTAAATAACTAATTTAAACTGAATTTCCTACCTCAAAGACGCCGGCGACGGTGAACCTCGTCCGCAGCTCGCCGCAGCTCCTCACCGAACGAACCCGGTGTCAATCGACTCTCCTCGGTCCCGTGAATCTTCAGGCACAAAAAGCCCCTTGCTAGGCCGCCGGAATCACGCGCCGTACACCGGAAAACTTCCTCTCTCTATCGGTCGGTCGAATGAACCCTAATCGATGTATTTCGCGAGGGTTTTATATTCCTGGCCGACACGGTGAAAACCCGTTACGCACCGTTGACACGCTTTCGACACGGTAAGCACCCGATCAGCCGGTTCAATCCCAACCGTCGATCACGACCGTCCGATCCGCTTATCAGAACGCACGCGCAAACTTACTCGGCGACCGCCTTCGCTGAACCGTTCCGGTCCGGTTCACGCGCGATAAAAACAAATTTCCGGTTTAATTTAAATGGATTTTCGAATTTCTAAAAATCCAATAAATATATAATTAACAGGAAAATTACTTAAAATCTACCTCGGTGCTCCGGAAAATCCCCAGAAATTTCAGAAATTCCAATAGCCTCCAATTGAGCTCCTGGCTCATCCTACTGTCGATCTGAAATCATCCAAGCCAAAAATTAATTTATTAAAGATTAACATAAAAATTTTTACTGGGTATAACAATAACAAAGCAGGGAGCACGCATACTAGCTACCATGCCCATGAATAAAACATTATTTATGTTGTGGTGTCCCTAATGGTTTACTATTCACATAATTATAGCAATACAAAGCTGGGTCCTTAGCAAAGCCTGCACAAACTCTAGCACATATTACACCATCGAATTATAACTTTGTTGTGAGCTGTATCACATGACATATTGCCCCTTTTGGATTGCATCTAAGAACAATTTTGTCGGTGAAGAAGGCAAGTCTCTAAATAGGGTGTCATCTTATCCAAGAACTAATAGCTTCCATTGCTATTACTTCAAAACAAGTGTACAATATATGACCCCTACTTGCCATGTGCGTAGGATACCAATTTACCCATAAATCACGCTATAGTGCATGTAGTTCTCTATACACACATCTAGGGGCACAACCCAACATGCACCAACCAACTTTTGATTCACCAATGGTCACACTACATTACATAATAGGTTTCATAATTTGCATATTATGACACATCTATTAATGAAGTTGGAAAGCCCCTTATTATCGCAACACATTATCCATGAACTAATAGCCAACAATGCTAAAAATTAAAAAATAGTTACACTTTAAGGGCTAACTCTTGGCACATACAGGAACCCACTAGGCATACATATTTAGTTACTACACATAGTGTTGTAATGATCACATTTGTCAACTACATGCATATATATAGCAACATAGGTTTAGGAGCACAGTTTATCAGGTATGAACCTTCACACATGTTGCACTATCCAACTTTCACTTCATCATAGGCCATAGTGCATAGCAAATTTCCTTTTGTGAATTTCATATTATGACTATTTTGTCAAGGGAGAGGGTAAGTTTCCTAATAGAGAATCACTTTATCAATGTACCAGTACCCTATAGTGCTAAAAATGACAAAACAAAAACGTTATTTATTATGAGCTCCACTAGCTACATGTAGAGGATGTCATAAAGCAAACATAGCCTAGCTACAATGTGTGCACACATTACTACAATACAGCTAGTGTTCTATTTCCTTTAGAATAGCATTAGTGCACATTAAGGGGTATAGCCCAAGATGGACAAACTCTAGAACATAGCTAATGTTTTCTTAATCATGAGTTACATTATTCTACACATTTCCCCTTCAGAAGCAAGGTAAGTATACATATAAAGAATCACCTTTTATATATACCAAAAGCACATAAGTAAAAATCCAAAAATAGCTACACTATGTAAGCAAAACCAATCACATATAGAGGATGTGATATGACATGTACTACCTTGCTATCACTTTTGTAGTATTTGTAGCACACAACTAGCACAACAGCCAAGCATACGTAAACTCTAATGCATATTACACCATCCAACTTTTGCTTCACTGTGGGCCACATTGAGCATCACATCGCCCCTTAAAAATTTGATATGAAGACCATTTCGTCATGGAAGAAGGAAAATCTCCAAATAAGACATCATGTTACCCGTGCACTAATGGTGTGCAACACTAAAAATCCTAAAAGTGAGTTACACTTTTTCAGTCCATTCAACTGCATGCATTACATGCAATTGCTCAAATGTGGACTGGCTACCATAAGCACACGTAGTTCTCTATCATGTGCACAAGGTGCTATAATGTGTATAGTTTTCTATCTTACATTCATCTGGAACAACATGCAATATGGCCTTAACTTAGCAAGCACAAACCCTAGTACATGTTACACCATCCAATGTTTGCTTCATCGTAGGCCACACCACACTACATATTGCTCCTTGAGGATTGCATATTGCACCAATTTCATCAAACAAGGATGTCGTAGTGCTAAAAATCCTAAAAACATTACACTCCATAGGCCCAACAAGTTGCATGCATAAGATGTTGTAGAACAAGCACAAACTAGTTGATGAATACAAGCATAGTCCATTATTACACACTTAGCTGTAATAATGTGTAGCTAAGGCTGTAGCCTAGCTTGAACAAACCTTACTCCATTTTACACCTCTCAACATTTGCTCTATCACGAGCTACACCATGCATTCTCAATTATGGATTGCATTTTGAAATAGTTCTATCAAGGAAGAAGGCATGTCTCCCAATAGAGTAGCTCTACATCCTTGTTGAAGGAATCACAAGTAATGAATAGTGTCAAAATAGTGATGCTTTTAGCCATTTAGTGGATCATGATATTATTTTGAGAAGTCAAAGTGTTATAATTACAACATTATGCTATCTAACTTCCATGATAAGCACTATGAAGAATTTCAAACTTGCACCTAAGAAAGCCTCCAAGGGGGTGACATGAATCAAATAGTGTTGCAAAAAGTATCACATTAAGTTCCATTTTAATTATCATAATTCATTGTGCAAGTGAGAAATAGGTGTTTTGAAACATTTATGATGTCTATTTCATTGAGTTTACAAATTACTACAATATAGGGTTGAATTATATTAGATCATGATAACTGTGCTACTCTATTGCAAATATAAGTTGTCTTCAAATGATTCTACGTGTCATTTTTTCTTAAGTGTCATTTCTTATGGTGCTCATGCCATGCAACTTTCTACAACACAAGGCAAGCTAGTGTTTGTGTACCATTAGGGTCTAGATCCCCTAATATTAGCCAATAGGCAAATGATGGATTGGCCTATGAATCGTATCATACAGTGGATTCTAATGTAAAACAATTTTATCAAAATCTTACACATAATAGCTTCGTGTCATTGACTTTTCAACCAAATGTGATAACCAATTATGTGAATCAATAGTTCATCTTATATAAGCTTGAATTATAAGCATGATACATTCATTAGTAGGGTAAAATTAATTTTACTCATGATGATTTAAGCCCAACTCATATTTAATATTGGTGCGCGAACAATCTTATACTTATAGAATTTTGCTACACAATGATAGAAAGAGCCAACATCGAAGCATCAAAAAACAATGTTGTCGTGCATACTTGGCTACCGTGAGCCATTTATCCTTATGGTAACCTTTAACTAAAAATTTTAAAAACGTAAATAATCAATAACCATGCCTTCACCATTGATAGTTGAAGTGAAAATTAGAATCAAATTAGATTTTACCCTTTTGTTCCATATAAGATTTTTGTTCTCATGGAGCTCTTCTTAAAACATCAATGTTTTCTTTTGATAGATGTGTTGCCCTGGCAAAACTCCCTACATGATAAAATCTTCCATTCAGATTGGCCCATTGAGACTAGACTTGGCGCTAAAAGGATGGTCTTGGCCTCTCTTCTATCTTATGTAATAACTAAAATAACATTAAAAGTAATGGTATTTTAATTCTAACAGCATGTTAACTCCTACTTATATTGTTCTTCTCAATTCACTTTACAAAGTTAGACTAGAATCGTGCTCAATAAGGTCTTCATTCCCCATTGATTATAAGAAGCCCATTCCTATAGTAGTGGTTTCACCAGATAGTAGATAGGTACAGTTGAATTCTAGCTAATCTATTAATGTGTATCACTAATTAGATGTTGAGGCATTTGGTTATTTTAAGAGGTCATAGCCACTCCTAGGTTTACATGACTTGATTGAAATTCTTCACTTTAATATTTACACCATTAGGTTCATCCTATGTCTCTAGTTCTTCTTACTAAAAAGGGCCCACTTGGAGATTATATTCCTTTGCTCAACTTATCAAAGTAGTAAAGCCTTCTTACATAATTAAAGTTGGATAACAGTTCAAGGGCATTGTGCACCCAATGCCTCTAATGGTTTGCTTTACTAGACAAAACTCTAGTTATGGTCGTAGCTATCTTGTGAGAAACTTTGAAGGGAAACAACTAAGAGTTTCCTCTGGCCTCACCCCACTAAGGCAAGGTTCACTATCTTTTGGGTCCCAATAGGAATGCTCTAACATTTTACCTTCACAAAAGATATAGGCTAGTCGATGGCTCACCCCTCAAATGAGTATCCCATCAATTAGTTTCCTTACCCCTCTTGGGATTGCTCACCCTTTGACATTCAAGCATAATTGACTCCTTGGTCCATGCATCAACATGGGTCAAATGGGAAGCCACATCTCTAAGCACATTATTCCATAATGGCATGCTTTGATTGGGTGAGTATTGTGATCGGCCATTATAATAATTTCTATAAGAACCATGTCCACCTAAGCTCATACAACCACAATGCCTGAGTTGGTCAGCTTCTCAAGTTGTGGACCAAATGGATTGATGACATTCTACAACTGGTCGAGGTACACTATAGACCCTAATTTGCTTCTTTCCTAAAAAATTTAAGCACTCTTTGACTCCCTTTTTAAGTTTATTTTCATATTTTCCCAATGATGCTTATTCACTATAAGTACTTCACAATTATTTAAAATTAGAAGTAATTTACCAAATAATTTTTTCTATATTCCCAAACAACTAAATTCATTGATAGCACCACATGTAGCAACAATGTATGGGCTTTACAAGGCTCTCACCCACCTTGATGCCTACATCCTGGGGAATTGTTCTCAATCCATCATTGAGGATGCCACTCTAAATTACCATTTGGGCTTCAGAATGTCTTATTTCCACACTAGGTAGTCCTATTTAACTCAGCGTTACTAGGGAAATCCAATTAAATTATTTCTGTAATACATTTGCTTAAGGTTAGTGAATAGCCTCACTAAACATGGCATCATGACTTCACACCATCTAGCATGGTGCTGGTTTTCTGATGGTAAACTACTTCCCACACCACAACATTAATTCATACTAAACAATAACATAACACTTGGTGGCATCCACCTCTTACCACATTGAGGCATCAGTAAGGAGCAACTGGTTGCATTACGCCACTTCAAGCATATCCTTAGCATGTATCCTTTGGCAAAACATTGTTAAAAAAATAAATGGTCCATTAGATTCTACAATTCAAAATATATATGACATTTGATTGTTTCTTCATCAATATTACAACCATGACATATATTGTCAAGAGTCGTTTAATGTTCGATAATGAAGCCCTACTTCACCTACAAGTGTAATGCAAAGTTATTGCTAGCTTAAGATTTGCTCTTCAATGGTGTAGGATAATTCCTATAGACTGTTGTTTACCCCTCACCACATTGAGCTCAATGTGGAAGATAAAGCACACTCGATAGAAGAATGTAAGATCGAATAGTCATCACACCCCCAAAGGTTACATAGATCTCTTGATCATTTATGGAGCTCAACAAAGATCCTTTCATAGATTCACCAACAAAAATCATATTACGACTTCCCCTTCGTCTAAATGTTAAGGTTCAGTGAGCTTTTCACTAGGTTGAACATGACAAACACCCATGTCACATCAATCTAAACACTTCATTAGATTATTCAGTTGGTAAGTGCAATGAGTAGTGTGTTGAAAAAGCAAGTATGTAGTTAATGTGAGTTGATGATTCATTCTTACTAAGAATTTCTTGTTGAGGACCAACAATTGCAATGTTCTATCCCCATCATGATGAAATTTTTGTAAGATTACTTTGTTCTTTTGATCCAAGGTAATGCACTTGTTTAATACATCAGTGGTAGCGTCATTATGGCCCACAACACCTAAAAGGCATCATATACTTATTATTGCCTCAAACTTCCATGACCTAACCAACCTTAATCTCTCTAAGAAGCTAATTATAGAGCTTGCATCCCACATATCGTCTTAGCAAGCTGAGGTTTTATTTATTTACAAAATTAACCAAATAGATAGCTCCACCAATGAAAAATGACCATGCATCCCCACATATATAATCAAGAAAGAGATCTGAAAATATCAATCCTTGATATGTTTGGACTTAGAAAGCTTCCATCTATTGAGTCAAATTAAGCTACATGCACTAGCTTAAGTGGTTCCATTCCATCAATTTATTAAAGCTTCATCCTGGTGACCACGTTCCCTCAAAAACCTAAAGTTGGCATGTAGCTAATGTCAAATGTAGCAAGTTGAGGTCTTATTTGTTAATAGAATTAGCCAAACAAATCTTCTCTCCAACAAAGAATGGTCATGCATCATCACCCTTGGAATTAAGAAAGAACTCTCAATCTATCAATTCTTTCTATGTGTAGTCCATGTAAGCATCCCGATGTTGAGTCAAATTAAGTCATAGATCCACTTTTGTGGTGCCATTCCGTCAATCTATTTATGTTTTAGCCTTACAACCATGCCTCCCTTGAAATCCAAATACAAAGAATATTCCTTACACAGCCAAGGTGATTGGGGGAGCCTATATTGATAAATGAATGGTTGAATAATATATATAGGTTGGGCTTTGCTCGAGTTTGTCTAAAAATTGAGTTACCAAAACCACTTAAAATAGGCATGTGGCTCAATGGCCCTTTGGGTATGTCATTCCAAAGATTTTGGTCTAAGAGGCTTTGGTCAATTTGCTTTAGTTATGGAAAGGTTGAACTTGCATCTACTATGTCTCCATTTAATATGTTGATGTGTAATGCTAGTAATGTTACTAATTCCAAAAAAGTAAGCTTTTTAAAGGAAACTCCTAAGAAAGTAGAGAAAGTGAAAAAAAGTGCTAACTAGAGTAAGCTAATTGATTAAGAAGATAGGTGGTAGATTTTAGGGCCATGGATTATAGTACAAAAAAAAAATAAGAGATTATTTAAAAATGCATAAACAAAGGGGATTGGGATTGCAAACTATGAAAGAAACAAGAAGAATATTAAGGAAACCTAGTAGGAAATATGAAACCATGATATAGAAGGAAATCCAGGTCTAGATTTGATGAAAGAAGAGGGGGTACATCTAAACTAGAGTGAATTCTTATAGAAGACTTTGGAGGGAGGAGAAAAATAATGCTAACATAAAAATTGAAGAAGATCAAAGGCTTGATGTGCTATAAAAGTGTGGGGTAGGACTTGGTATAATAACAATTAAGAATGGAGCATTCCCTATGTAGGCATATTAAAGATGCAGAGATTCTCAGCCAATTTACCATGAAGGAGCAACCTAGATTTCAAGATGGGGTAAATTCCCTTTGGAATGTTATAGTCATACAAATCACATGAGATTCAATAGAGGGAGATGTTTCTCATGTGTAGTTAAGATGTTTAATTTCTAAATGTTAAAGGCTATCTTAAGGTGAATTGGCTTAAGTAATTTCTATTTCTTTCTTATTCTTGAGGAAGTCATGGTTTGCTTAAATTTTATTGTATTTTTGTTGTTGTCATAAAATTATTGTAACTACATCATTACAAGGAAAAATTAAAATGGGTTACCTATAGATACTTAATTACCTTCTATCACATGAAGTTTTCTTATTTCAATCACATATGAAGCAAAAATTGAGACAATTTGGGCAAGTTCCAATGGAGGAGCATGATGCAAGAACTTCAGAACGACTCTAAAAAAGGGAGCAAACTTGTCAACATGGGAAGAAGTAAGACAAATAATTACAGGAATGAGCTTAATTTTTTGAAGTGTTGTGTACCTAAAACTCGACAATACTTTAGGTAAGCATCTTTGAAGATTGTCATGAAAAGTTTTATTTTGCAGAATTGTACGAGAGAACATGAAACTAATTCATTGAAGATTAAACTTAAATGTGTTATTCTGTAGGAGCAGAATAGAACAATTGTTCATTATAATGGATATGCAATGTAATTAGGAGTGGCTGGAGTTATTTACTGCAAATTTTTGGGAAGGTCTAGGGCTTTAATTTGTGCAAAAATTTGGTACTACTAGTTCAGGTAGACACAATGTGGAAGTGTTTGGACGAAGTGAACTACTTACATTGAGTAGAAAAATCTATGAAAGGAACCTCTAGATTACCCTTACATCTTTGTTACTCTTTTAATTTAAATTGCATAGAATTAAAAGATCTTGAAGCTTTGCTATGCAAATTTTATGTATTGAGGGGCTTGACAGAATTAAAATTGTAATCATAATGGGGAGGTGGAATATCTAGCAAAGGATTGCATCTATAAAAGGCAATAAAAAAATTTACCTTATTACTCAGAAGGCATTAAATACAGAGGGATCTGTTAGTAGTTTCTTGATGTGTAGTTGGCAGATAAATTATGCATCTTTGTTGCTTAAGCATTTAAAAGTGGATAGGCTTGAATATTTTTGGTACATTTTTATGCAAAAAGTTTCTACAGTATGGGGTCTACTCAAAGTATATATTATATGCACAATAGGGTAAAACATGTATCTATGGCTTGTATTTATAGGAGGAACAAAATTCCATTGTTATAAGTGTGTGAGTAACAAGTAGAGATGTATTTAGTAGAGTACATGTGAAAAATGATTATAGTAATGCTTGCTCTACAATTAGCAATTTGGAAATGCCTAAATTATTGACAAGAAAATTGAGCAAATATTGATTACACAACATAAGAAATAGATGTATTAAATTAGTACCAATAAGTGGTAGTACTAAGAATCGAAAAGTAGTTGATTATAAATTTATGAATATGTGGGATATACTAAAACTTAAATGTTATGATAAGAAGAGTAAATTGCAATTCATCCCCAAAGCATGGAAGCAAAAGTATGCCAATATATATAGGAAGAAAGATCTTAGGAGCTATGTTGTGCTAATATTTGGTAAGGTGTGGACCACAAGCTATTCAAACAATCTTTGCAAGGGTTTAGACATTAGGTTATTACTTGGACTATGCATTGTGTAGTTAAGAAAAAAGTTAAAGTGAATAAAGGAAGATTCACATAATCTTTGTGGCACTATGGCTACTATTGGGTTATGGTGTTTTTATTATTATGTGCTGGCTATTTGCAAATTCTTCAGGTGCTTATTTAAGTAATTACTATGATCCCATCTTATTTGTATTGTTTTGTTAACTTTTTGGCATGTGCAGGGAATAAGGGAAGAACAATTAAGAGGTTTTCAATAGAGATTTGTAAGGGAACATGGAGTATCAATGATTTCTTTTCTAGACACCAAAGTGAAGAAGTTTAACATTCAATATGTAGCTAGGCTTCTTGGTAGGATTTAGGAGTTCTATATGTAACCATTGATAAGCATATCTAGAGGGATCATTGTGCAATGGAGAAATTGGGTGGAGTTGGACATTATCAAGGCCTCATCACAAGTTGTGTCAACAAAGACAAGGCTAGAAGTTAATAGGCTTGGTGCTATTTTAACTTCCATAGAAAATGTTACTCGTTGGGATGCATTAATCAAATTAGAGAGATGGAAACAATTGGAGGCACACAAATTATTGCAAGGTATTTTAATGTTCTTCTTGCATAAAATGAGAAGAAAGAGTGAGGGTGAAGAAATTTTAGTGTGGGGGAGGCACAACACGAATTCTTTAGTTTCTTACAAGATATAGAGTTGGTTGACTTGGGTTTCATTTGGAATTGGTATACTTGGTGTGATAACCAAGATGGTAGTGCTGGCATTTATGAAAATTCTAATATACCCATTGTGAACATTAGGGGTTTGTAAGCAAATCGAAATGCTACCAAGTCACATCTTCCTTGTATTGTCTTAATTCATTGTTCATTGCCTATTCAACTTAAATTTTAGCTTACTAAAAGAGTAGATAAGCATTGCTTGTCTAAAAATGTATGGCTTTCATTCCCATAAATAATAAGGATTGCATAAATAGTTGGAGTAGAGTAGTAAGAGGAAACTTGATGGATGGATTGTCTATAAAATTTTGTAGAGCACTGTCAGTTCTAAGGGATGGAGTGAATGTGAAATTGGTAGTTTTATTAATAAAATTATTAGATGGAGTGAGACATTAAGGTGTGCAAATCCAAGAGTTTGAGTTCGGGCAAACTTAGTAGAAGCATGAGTTATATGGTTAACATCTTGCATTTTCCATAGAACAATAGACCTTAAAGACATGTGGTGGTCGTCGCATGCTAAGCTACATTGGGCATACCTGCGGGACAATAATGCCAACTTTATCTTAGGCTACAACTACTTCTATATTTAAGAATAACTATATTCACTAGATTAAAATGCTAATGAGAAATTAGTGGCTTGTTTAAGAAAAGTTAAAGGTATACTAATGCAGTTTTTTCATTTGAAATGGTTTAATGAAAAGGAGTATATCCACCCCACCACCAATATTTCCATCCTTATAGATGTATTGGTAGAGAGTAGGTACCATTAGTTGAGGCACCAACCACTAATGTGATGATTAACACTATTGTGAAATCTATCAAGAGAAATAATGCACTAAGCATGGTTGACATCAAAGCAAAGTTCGAGCAATGTTATTAGAGTACTACTATGTTGGACATTATTAATGCTATGAAACAATTTTGTAATAATAGATATATTACAAAAAAAAAAGAATGAATCTTTGATCATGCTCATTCCAAAGGTTCAAGGTGCTACAAAGCTTTAATTGATTAAACCCATTAGCTACATAGTTTGATTTATAAAATTATGGAAAAGATTATGACAGGGAGATTGAAGATGGTGAATGATAACATTACTGCTGGAAGGCAAGTTGCATTTGTTCATAGAAGATGGTAGCCAATATGAACACATGAACAACAAAAAAAGGGATTTTGAACATAAGCTGGATATGGACTAGGCATATGACAAAGTCAAATGGTAGATTGGGATTATTATGTTCAAGACCTTAAGGTATCTAAGCACATGGTTGGACTTGGTAGAGGCATCCATATCGACACCAACAAGTTGGTATTTTGTTGAGTGGGTTTTGATTCTTGTGGATAGTTGCTATAAGGGTGATTTGACAAAGGTGTCATTTGTCTTCCTACCTCTTTTCTATTGTTTTTGAGTTTTTATTTTGGCTCGTTGTGTAGTAGGTGGAGAATAATGCTATAGTAGGGTTTAAGAGTGGTCCATATATACCTAATATTTTGCACCTCGTCTCTATTAATGTCATTATTTGTGCTCAAGTAGCTTGTGCTATAACTAGAATGATATAGGATGTTTTTAAATAATATCATGCAAACTTTAGCTAGCTAGCTTCTTTTAACAAATCAAAAATATTATTTAGTAAGGGAATGGATCACTAATAAAAGAAAAATGATTTCATGCAAGCTTCATGTGTCCTTGATTACTAGTGCAAAATATTTTGGAATTTTATTAGGACAAATAAATTATTAAAAGTTGATTCCAAGTTCCTTATAAAATGAGTTAAAATAGATGTGGTTAGATGACAGATCAAAGCTCTCTCCATGAAGGTAATACTATTATGATAAATTTGGTGTTGGAAACTACTCTTACATATTATTTTGGCTATTATTTAATTTTGAAAAGCATGGTAGAGGATTTGGAAAAATTGTTTCATAGATATTTGTTATATGAAACAAATGGGAATAACATTATCCATTATGCGAGTTGGAATGTGGTGATGCTTCATAAGGAATGTGGTGGCTATGGCATCTATAATTTTGTCTTTTTTCTATAAGGTATTTATTGCAAAGCAATGTAGAAAAGTGTTGTATCGTGAAGATGGCTTATGGGTATAGGTGTTTAGGCCTAAGTATGTAATGATCAATAACAACCACATTGTAGCTTGAGGTGCCTCACATACTTGCAAGCTTTTGGATTTTGCTATGCCTTAGTAATGTGTGAATATTGCATGGCATATTGCAAAAGGTAAACAGGTGTCTTTCTTGTCATGAAACTGGTTGGAATTTCTACTTATTGATTTATGGCCTACATTTATTATTGTGCAAATGGAGTATCCATTTAAAGCGGAGGAGCTAATCCATGAACATGGAGAATGGGATCGTGAAAAGATTAAAACTATATTTGTTGTCACCCTAGTCTCAAGAATTCCTCACTTTGGTTAAATCTAATGAAAGGGAAATGTTATATTTTATGCAAAATGAAGACATTATGCTCAAATCTAAACACATATATTGCAGTAAGCTGAATTGTGAAAATACGAGTAAGAAGGATTCAACTTGGGTGTGAAAAATGAAGATGCAGTATTAAGTGAATGTTTTGCTTAAGCAATTGACCTTGAATTTTATTCAAACCATCTTTTAGCTAGCTGTTAGAGTTTTAATAAGGAAAGAGACAAGTTCTTGGTAGTGCATTACAGAGGAAAAAATTAAGCATTATTTTTGGGAATACTTTAAGGCCAAAGAACTATGCGAGAGTAGCATCATTAGCGTTGTCATTTGTCATGAAAAAAACTATAGTCAGATTAACTCATTGTAAGAATTAATCCATTGGATGGGTAACAATTTTCATAGTTCCATCAATGCAAAAGGAGTTTAACTTGATGCAACTGTGTTCTTTAATTTATGGACCCATAGAAATAAGGTACCACATGAAAAGGAGTTGTTCAATCAAGTTTCTTTATAGAGAAATATTCAATTTGATTTTACTACAACTATTGAGTGTTAAAGAATGCATAGCCCATCTGATGGTAGTTCTTGTAGTAATGTTGTGCTATGTGTAAGCTCAAAATGAACTCCTCCAATGGGGTGTGTGAAAATAAATTGTGATGCGATTGTAGATGAAAGGAATATTGCTAGGATTAGGAATGTTATGAGGGATCACATAGGAAAACTTTAATTATTGCTAATAGAATGTATTTTAAGCTATTAGTACTTTAGAAACTCTTGCAATCCTTTAAGCCTTGGAGATTTTAAGAACTACATTTCCAAACATGCTTATTATGGAGATACAATTAGTTTTGACAATTATGACAAAGCAAGTTACTCGGATGATGCTATCTAGTTCTAGTGAGAATAAGTACCAAGGCATAATTGACTTTGTGAAAGGAATGAGCTCTTTCAAGCTATATCATCTTTTGAGGCAAGAAAATGTTGCAATAGATTGGGTTGCACATCATACACTTTTAGGTGATTTTCTTTGGGACTAGGGAATATCCTTCCTAAACAACATATATTATGCCTTTGTTAAAATTTTTGTTTGAACCTCCTTAAGGAGAGTTTGTTGTAAGCTTGCACCACTTATACATTATTAAGAAACCAAGAGAAGGCGATGGGCGAGCAAGGATTCCAAATTCCTTGGTGCTAGTAGCGACAGATGGTGGTGTTGGCCAGTGGTGCAACTCGCAAATGTCAAACTTGTGGGAAGTAGTTATAGGATGGAATCTCGTGTGCTTTTGTCGGTGAACGTTAAATGATTTTTGGTGAATCAACTATTTGAATTAGTAAGCACACTATGGCAGGATTGAAGTTAAGGAAGAGTTAAAAAAAAGTGTCACTTTTGCCCTTTACATTGGCGACGAGCACTTTTTTTGATAGGTGATAACCTTTTAGAATCTAGCACTATTCTTATGATGAATTTACCAATGCATTGCAATTGTGTTGGTTAAGGAAGTGTAAGTAATACTACAAAGATGTAAATCAGTGCATCCAAGTTAAAGACTTTTTCATATTGTGTTAAATTTTGTTGATGATTAAGGAGCGAGACATGGAATGGAGGACAAAATAGTTGAGACAGCAAAGGAAAGTAAAGATTTAAATGTAATAGAAAGTGCTGAGAAGTTGAAGGAAACTATAGAATTATGTAGTAAATCCAAACAATATTTATGTAGCTATTTCGAAAGAATTCACTCGAAGTGTTTGTGAAATTGCCATAGATAGAGAAAAACAATTATCTAGATAATGATCAGCAAGGGTGTAGCCCAAATAAAATGAGCTTTGGAGATGTACAAATGAGAAGAAATGCAAGGAATAGGAAGTACTTTCTAGCAAAATTTTGTTGGCAAGACCAACCAACATGGATGTTAAAGTTTGTGCATCAAAACATACTTCTTTCATTATTAATGATGAAATTCACTTATGAAATGAATTTGACATTGTTGGTAGGATCTATGGAAGTAAATTACCATTTAAGTTGATGGCTAGAGCACTACATCATTAGTGGGTGTACCTTAGTGGTTTTTGGGTCTTAGATTTATCTTCTTGATTTTTTTATCTTTAGTTTGAGTTTGCATTGGATAGTGATGTAGTGTTGTTTGATGGGCCTTAGCAGGTAACTTGACTGGTAATGGGATTGGACATGTGGAGACAAGGTTTTAGGCTAATTTCTACAAGAATTATATGTAAGTCCATATTCCAACACTACACGTTTATCAGGAAATAAAGAACAATATTTGCACTTCTGAGGGTATTGCTGAGCCTATTCAAATGGATGGTTTGATGATAGACATATAGAGGCCATTATTTCCTAGGGTCTATAATTGAATTGACCTCTTTAAGCCTCTTAGATAAGGTATATGTTTTAATGGTCCATTAACTAGGACCTTTCAGAGCTTCGAATATAAGGGACTTTCTATTATCTTCTTCACGATTGAAAAGCGGGGCATACATTGGAGTTGTGTTCACATAACAAGCCAATCTTTAATTATAATTCTAATACGGCTTCTTACTCCACGAAGGCAAATCTTGATGATAATAAAAATAGGAATTAAATTGAGTAGTAGTAGTAATATGAGATGGAGGAGCTTAATGATAAATGGCATGGCTTGGGACATTGGATGGAGATGCAACACAAAAAAAGAACGAGTATAGTAATACAATAGAAAAAAATGTCAATTGAAACATAGAAGCATGCAACGAGTATGCAAGTATTATAACCTAGAAGAAAATGGAGAAGCAAGGAATAAAGGAAATTCAAGGTCCAAAGTTGGAGGGAATACTGAGGGATTATATATGATCGAGTGTGTACCAAAAAAGGAAATTCTAAGGGAGCATGGAATAAAAATAAATGAGGTGGTTGAATATCTTCATGACATTTCACATACCATAATGCAGGTTGTGGAGAAGTGGACTAACTTTATGGATACTTTAAGTGCAGTGAATTTGGCACCCCTAGAAGTAGAAGAAAAGGGGAGGGGTTCCTATTGAGTTGGCTGCAAATTAAAAAAATAGAAAGATGTGATGGGGCATAAGAATGCTGCAGATGGAGGAAAAAATATTTGCCTACTTTTTTGAAAATTTTTTGATCTACGGATAGCTATGTTACCTTGGAAAATGCTTAGGAACGTTGTGAGGTGTTGTCCAAATGATTATTTTTGGGATAATAAAAGGCATCTTAGATGTAGTGAATAAGGGTGGTGCAGGAAGGCATAATATTTTTTTTAACTATTTGGGAATGTTGGATTATTTAATAAATAGAAAACTATAATCAGGGGCTTCTATCCTCCCATCTTAGATGTTATCATTGGGATTTGTTGTGCTATTATGATGTTGATGGTATGAAGGACACTTGGCTAAAACTCTAGATGGCAATGGATACTTTTTTTTGGAAGAACCATTTGGTGATGATCCTAACATGGGCTCTACATAGTTGCGACAAGAATATATGAAACATTTAAAAGTATGTTTAGTCTGGAATAGGGTTTTTATTGGAATGCTTCAGCTTGAAAGTGTTATAGAAATTGAAATCTACATAATAAAAAAGTTGATGTAATACTCATGGGAATCTTTTATGCACAAAGTTCTTCAAATTATATGATATAAAGGAAGATACAGGTTTGTGGGTTCATGTACTTGTGCTCTAGAGTAATGTGGCTTGATTATGATAACTTTCCAACAAGATTGAAAGCAAAGATGTGCTATTTACATGTAATAGTTCTAAAATGTTGTTTAGGCATTGTAGAATTAGAAAACATATGAAGCCAAGTCGTACTTTATATCTGATTCTTATATTCATTAGAGAGTAGGAAGACAATAGAAAGTGGAAATGGTATAAGAATTATAATTTATGTCTACAATGGTTGAAATCATTAGAATTTACATAACAATGAAGTTGTGCATTACATAGGGTGAATTTTGATAGGTAGAATTCTTCAAGTTATTTCAATAAGTGAATGGTGTACATCTTCTAGTTACTAGAATTGTGCTCTACATCAATGTGGCCAAACTACATGACCTCACTAAACATGATTAAAAGAAAATGTGGCCTATTTACATGTAATAATTTTAAAACAAGGCTTGTAGAATATAAAATCAAAAAACATGTAGAGCAAACCTTTCTTTATATTTTTTTCTTAAATTTAAGGAGAATAGGAAACTTGTAGAAAGTGGAAATCAATTGGGTGGTAAAATTTTGCCATATAAAAGTGGATCTCTTTGGAATCTACATAACAACAAAGTTGATGCACTACTTAAAGGGAATTTTAAGGTGTGGTCTTTCAAATTATTTTGGGTAGAGGAACATTTAAGTTTCTTGGTTTGTTGATTTGTACTCTACATCAATGTGGCATTATTACAATAGTTTATTGAATAAGAATGATGATATAGTTGGGATGTTTGCATGGAATAGTCTTTAACATGACTTGGGCAATGCAAAATAAAAAACCATACAAAGCATAAAACTACTTCATATTGTTTATTATATTAAAGCAAGATTAGGAAGGCTACAAGAAGTGGAAATCATATGGGAGCTGGAATTCTAGTATGGGGTGAAATGATGTTAGTGATGTTGTTATATAGATGTGGTGCATTTTGTTACATAACGAAACTTTTGGTATCTGTGTTTTGGGTGTAGTTAACTAGTAAGCATGCTTCAATCCTTTCCCTTTAGTGCATATGGTTTAGTTAGTAGTATGGAATATTTGAGAAATTAGTAAGGAAAAGTCTCTTTATTATTTTAGTGCATTGTAAGCGAATACAATGTAACTACTATTGCTTTCTTGGAAACTAGTGTGGATAAGTTTGATAAAAGGGAGGTAGAAAGACCATTGGGAAGAAGTTAGAACTATTTTATTCTATCTTTAATGGGACTATCTAGGAGAATTATTGCGTTATGGAGAAACTAAATGTAATAGGAGATTATGTAATCATCCTCACAGGTGGTGTTTATACTCATGAATTTGGGTTGTAGTACCACTTGGGGGTGTTACGTGATATATGTATCAAAGGATTATATGTCTCCACTTGTAGTATAGAATGAAATAAAAGAATTGACTAAGCTAGTGGACCAGTGATTATTGTAAGGGACATTAATGTTTTTCTGGAACAAAATGAGAAGATTGGATGGAAAAAATTTAGTGGTGGGTAGACTCAGTGCGAGTTCTCATGTTTTTTGTAGGTATTGTAGCTCACTAATTTGGGATTTATTGGGAACAAGTTTACATGATGCAACAATAAGGTAGGTAGCACACATGTCTAGGAAAGACTAGATAGCCCTTCATCACAGCTAGGGGGTGTGTGGGATTTTCTATGCTCTATAGTTACTCGGTTTCCTTGCACTAGCTTTAACTACTGTCTTTTGCTTATCTGGTCTAAACAATTATCCTTAAATAAGATGAAAGGGAGACTTCTATTTTAAAATGTACGGCTATCATTTCCATACTAATCTAAGGTGTACAAGCTACAAAGAAATGTATTATTAGGGTAACCCTATGATTAGACTTTCCATTAAACTCTATAAAGCTCTATCAATTTTAAAAAATTTGAGTACTATTAAGCATAGCAATATTCCTAATAAGACATTCTAATTGGTGTAAGAAACTTAGACACTACAACACAAAGAGTATGAGAAGGGGTCACTGAAGAAGGAGAACAAATTTTTGGCACTTCATTTTTCTTTTTACCATATAGCCACAACCTTGGAGGAAGCATAGTGTTGACAGAATGTTGTTGTATGTTATGATAACTAGAGGAGTTGAAACAGGTTCTCTTTTATGCTTTACATCCATTTAACTACAAAAGTAATTATATTCATCAGCTTCAAAATTATAGTAGGGAATTAGTGGTTTCCATAATTGAAATTAAAGATATCCTTATGTAGTTCTTTAGTAAGAAGTGGTGCACTTTGAGATGGTACAATCCTCTCCTACTATTCAAACCTTTAAGAACTATTAGTAGTTAGCAACTAGAAGGTCTAATGGCCTCAATTATAGTTGTGGAGATTATGATTACTATTATTCCTATTAAAAAAAATAAAGCTCTTGGCATGGATGGCATATTTATAGGGTTTGTGCATAGTTTTTAGAATATTAACAAAGGGGATACCATTACAGTTTTAGGAAAATTCTTATTTGATTGGTGTATGCCCATGAGATTGAAAAGCAAGTTATTCATATTCCCAAAATACAGGGTGCTACAAAACCTGAGTAGTTTAGATATATTTGTTTATGTAATATGATATACAACTTTGGGTTTAACATCTAGTTAGTAGATTGAAGTTGGTGGTTCCTTTCAACATTACAGGACAACAAGTTGACTTGTCATATTATATCAGATAACATATCTTTGAGAAAGGAGAGGTTAGCATGAATGAACTCAGTTACTTACCAAGATGGGCTCATGGCATTTAAATAAGAAATGGATCAAGCCAATGATAAATTCAACTTTAATTTTTTGATTGACATGTTAAAATAGTTCTGGCTTCTAAATGTTCGATGTGATTCAGAGGAGGAATGTATGCTAACACTTAAGCTTGGAAGTTTTTTGAATAGGGCCCCCTTCCATGGATTTAATGAATTGGAAAACTTAGGTGAGAGTGTCATTTGTTGCCATACCTCTTCACAATTATATAAAAATATTTCTCATCACTTATGATGTACTAGGTGGAGCATAATGCTGCTATTGGAATCATGATTAACTCAGCTTTATCATTCATTACTCAGCCTTTTAATGCTAATGATATTTTGATTTATGCACCTAGATTGTGAGCTATGTCAAGGACCATTCAAAAACTAATGAAGTAATATATGCTACACACTAGCTAAGTTGCCAATTTTTAAAAATGTAGAGTATTATTTAGCAAAGTATGGACTGCAAGTACAGAAAGATGAATGTTTGGAAGCTATATAAGAGCAAGGAAGCTCAACTAAATTATTTAAGAATTTTTATTTCAACAACTAAATCACAAAACAAATAATTTAAATTCCTTATTTACAAAGTTTAAAACAATGTATCGAGGTAGAGGATTTCGTCATTATCAATGATGTGGCAAATTACCTTGATTAATTTTGTGGTACCTACTATTTTGACATATTAATTTGGCCATAATTTAATTCTAAATGGCATTTATAGAGAAGTTGTAAAAGGTGATGACTAGGTACTTGTGGAGTTGTTGCAATTCTAATGATTTGATTGATAATGTAGATTGGAATTTGGTAAGGCTACAAAGGCAACATGGAAGATTGAAAATAGCTTTAATTACTAAGCACTATAAGTGGGTTTTAAACTAGGAGGATGTCCTATGGGTTGAAGTATTTAGATCTCAATATTGTATGATATATAACAAGATATATATGCCATATGGGACATCACATGCATGCCAGCTATTGTGTATGTTGATGTCATGGACTAGTAAGAATATAATTTTGTGCATCGTTAAGGGAAGTAAATTTTTTCCATGAAGCATAAATGGTTGGGTTGTCTGCCTATGGTTTTGTGGCTAACATTTATCAGCAAAGACACCAAGCATCCTACTTTTGCAATAAAAATTATTGAAGATTATAATTCTGGGAAACATGATAGAATGCATCAAATCTTCCAATGCACATTGATTGATGGGATTAAGTATCTCTCATGGGAATCCTCAAAAAAATATGAATATGCTATGCTTTAAGCATTCAAAAGATATGGTGCTTGAAACATAATGTATTTATAGTGACATTTGTAATAGCCAAGACTTTATAAGGGAAGATGTGGCATGGGAATGGAGATTGAAAGTGTAGCCTTAAGCAAGTTTATTCATGTCGACATTATTGATGAATCTTAATCCAATCCATCCTTCATTATGCATGAGATAAATTTAGATGGATATTTTGTTTCTATGGAAGGGGAATTCTATAATACAAAAAAAATCATACAAATAACAATGTTATGTGCTCACTTAGGCGGCTCCTACCTCTATGACAAGGAGCAACTATTTCCACAAACATAAAAATGATATTCAGAAAATAATGGCCTTTCCAACTAAGATTAAAGATATTTTTTTGGATTTGTTTAGCAGAAAGCAGTGTAGCCATGTGAAATATGAGCTCCTTCCACCTTTCTAACTTTAAAGAATTATTAATAAGAAATAGGCTGCTAAACTTTTATATCTAATTAGTTATGATGAGCTGAGATCTATGACGATTTCACTAAAGAAAATTCAATTCAATAGTATTGATGGAATCTCAAATAAGTTTGTGCACGTTTATTGGAGGTTCACACAGATGAAAATTGTCATAATAATGAAACAATTCCTTAAAAGACTTTTTTACTAAAACAATTTAAAGACACATTGGTTCTACTCATCCCAAAAGTTGAAAGACCATCCAAAGCTGGTAAATTCAATCCCATTAACAATGTGAATTCTAAAGTAATGGAAAAAGTTTTGGTGCTAAGACTAAATCTAGTTCTTCATAATATCATTACTAGAGATAAAGTTTCTTATGTACTTGACCATTATGTATCTAATATTATTTTCTTGGTATAGGAAACGGCTACCTATTTACACCCATATACTTTTGAAGAGGGTTTGACGATACTAAAATTTGATATGAACCAAGCATATGACAATTCAAACAAGAAAATTGTCTTGGATATGCTTAAGCATTTGCATTTCTTTACTCTTTGATGTGATTGGATTAGGGCTTGTATCACTACACTAAGATTTGGGATTATTTTTAATGGCATCTATCTATTATGAATCAAAGTAATTAGGTGTATTTCACATTGATGTGCTCTCTTATCATACCTCTTTCTTATTATGTATTAGTATCTCTCATGGCTTATTCAAAACAAGCTTAATCATGTTGTCTTGAATTGGTTCAACATTTTCCCTTCTTCTCTTATGCTTACACATATTCTATATGTTAATAAAGCAATGATTAATGCACCTAAGACTTTTGTTGTAGTGAGAAACATTTGGGATATTATAGGGTAGTATACGCATAAATCAAGTCAAGTGGTGAATGTAAGTAAATACAAAGTGTTATTTAATAAGTGATTTAAGTGCAAGTGCAAGTTGATTGTGGGAAAACTATATATTCATCTATTCACTCAATTGAAATATCTACAAGTACTAATTGTAACATCCAAACATAAAAAAGAAACCACTTCAATTTTATTATTAATCTTGTTGAAAATTATGTCAAGATGGATGACAATGTTACTATCAATGATAGACCATATTTTCACGATTAACATCATGTTAACTACTATTCCTACTTATTACTTAACCGACACGTTAATTCTATGTGGCATTATATTAGAGTTGGAGAAACTATGATGTCTTTACTTGTGGAGTCCTTCAAAATGATATTAACATAATAAATTACACTTTTTAAGAAATTTTAACTCTTTTTAAGGAATGTGGGGCCTTGGAGTTCATAGTTTGTCAACCTGGAAGTCAACATTGATTAAAAAGCACTGTTTCCCTATTATGACTCAGGAAGACTAAATATCAATTCAGTCCTTCAAGTTCAAATACTATATGACAAATAAAACTTTCTTGATGGTTTGGAGGATTATTGCGAGTGATTTTGTTTCCATTTTGTTAGACAATTTGCTTAGCATCCTTTTGATTACAACTTGGCCAAGCTATCGTAACAAAGATGTGAAACATCTAACATTTTAAGTGGAGAACATAAGGGAAGCATGTGTTGTGTGACAAAAACATTATTTCGAAGTTATTTGAGTTTGATTTTAATAGCTCCAACAAATTTGATAGCTCAGAGTAGTATTTTGGATTCAACATTCTCCTTGGTCTAAATTGAATGAAATTAATGTGTTGTGCTTTAAATGGATTGAAGATATAGTGCTTGATTTAAAGAGTATATATAATACCCTTAATATAGCTATAATCCATCAAGAAAGGAGGTCATGTGGGTTTGAAAAATGCTAGTGCATCCTCAGATAAATAGTTCCTTATAGAGATTAGCATTAAATCTACTTCATACTTGGACCTGGCTTCATGTAAGAGGGATTGAGACATCTAAATTTTTTTCTTGGGGATCTACTACCATTGAGATGTGCCAAATTATTTTTGTTTGAGCACCATATTCTAAGAGAACTCTAGTCAAGAGGCTTTGATAATGATCTCTTCACGCTAGGTGTGATTAATTTTTGAGTAGTCACTTCGATTTTTGGGCTCCTTAAAATAGATGTTTGTGAATGTATAGGTTGCTCAACTTCTGAAGTAGTCAAATGTTCAACTTTATCTTCATTAAAAATTGTTTGTAACAAGAAGTTGTAAGCACATGAGAAAAATGGTATTCAATTCTAATGCACCTCAAAGGAACATTCACATTGTAGTTGTGTTTGCTACACCTCTCGAATAACATCTAACGGATGCACGTACAGTCTTAACAGGTCATTTGTTACCTCTTATTGGACTCGTCCAATGGGTTGGATTAAATTCAATTGTGAAGTAGATTTGCATGATAACTTGAATGCATGAATTGGTGTTGTTGGATGGGATGACATGGGTAGACCTATTATCGTTGTAGGAAAAGCCTTAGTTCCATGTTCAGCTTATTACATGTGTATTATTGCTATTCTCAAGTTAGATTGAACTACAACTGTTGCTATGGTTAACCAGTTACTTTTGTCTGCTTCAAATAATAGTTGTTACGAAAGTGTCATTCCACATCTTTGGGGTATGAAGTCGTCAAAAATATATCACATAGAGTGCTCAGATAATAGTGCTATAGAAAAGAATACCCATTATGCACTTTTGTATGACTTTTTTTTGGACTAGAGATTTCCCCTTCTCAAATTAGTTCAAATTTATCTGTTTAAAGATTTTATTTATGAAACCCCTTAAGGAGAGTATGATGTAGGCTTCAACCTTTACATTATTAATGAGCCCAAGGACTAAAAACCCATTGCCTTAGTCTAAAGAGAAACATCTGTCAGTCCTTAGTAGACACTATTCATGGTTGAGGCTAGGATAGTATCTCATTGTCTTTGAGCCCCAAACCTTCATTCTTGATTAATGAAATAATCATTAGAAAATACTTTTGTGCTGATGCATCTATTATAAATCTAAGAATTTTACTTTTAACAATGAAATGTGTATGCCTATGACTCTGATCCTAATGGAAAACATTATAGGGACAAAATCCTTTGATGTCGTCCCTTGATAATGTATTTAGAGCATGGCCTTTCTTTGAGCACTCTAATGTCTTCATAGTAACCATGTTGAGGCGATGATCAGATCATCAAAGGCCAAACTATAGGTTGTTTAACTACAACTTAAATATAAACTATTGAATCTTAAGTTAACATAATTATTGGCATAAGACTTGCCTTCCAATGAAACCTCCTTAAAGTTTTATATTATACTAATTCTAATTACTAGACTCATGGTGCCCAGTATTGTTATTCGCTTTCACTAGCTCTCTTTGCAAGGATTGGGTCATTTGTAATCCTATTATATGTCATGGATTTTATAGACATCTCTTAGGATCCTTCTCCAAAATGGAACCTTAATTTTATCTCACTTATCACCACCATTGTACGACCCTAGCTCATGTTGAAATTTAAAAAGGCAAAAATTTGAATAATGTATTGCCAACATAGTGGTAGTGCAATCTGGCAAGTCATCATGAATCATCAAAGAGTTAGAAAATATCCCAATGCCTTTTACCTAATAAATGCATCCCGTCCAAAAGATGGAGTTTGGTGCACATATTAGGTCTAGAATTATTATAGCATTTTGAGTAGGATGTTCCACCAGACACACTTTAATTGATTTAATGAGCCATTGATATTTCATAGTAAAAAATTATTCATAAATATACATGCATGACTTTATCTTTTAAAAACAAATATGACTAATGGTAGGATCATCTAAGTAGCAATACAAAGATAAAATTCTAGACAACACTTGATGTCATAGTTGAAATGTTCACGTGGGTGGGCATTATTCCACAAGGATGAGAAAATGCTCTCAACTTAGGTTACCATCCCACTAGTTGTGAAATGTTACCTCTTAATAATAAAATTCTTCGATGAAAACCCTCCTCAATGAAGAATGAAGTCTAAAATGAGTGTTTTTTAGGATTGTGCCATCATATGAGTATGGATGAGTATACGTTCACTAGTATTATAAAACACAAATAATAAAAAAAAAATAGAAGTGTAGCAACATTGAAATAATTTAATGGAACCTACCATCTAATAAAAAACTAGGCAACATATGAACTTCCTCTTTAGAAAGGTTTGATGACATTATAAAGTTGTCTAGGTAATGACAAACCACATTAAGAGGTACCTGGGTCACAAGAAGCAGCACCAAAAAAATCATATCTCATGTAATGATCGTCTCAAGCTAATCAAATCCCATTAGCCAAAGGAGCATCAAAGATATGCAAAAGGAAGCACAAAAGGCCTAATTAGTGCTGACGTCCTTGGGTAGTACCCACGTGGCACAACATGTAGCAAGCTCTAAAACATGGGTAAAACCTTGCAAATGATCCAAAATGGGATGCATTGATCAAATACCCTTTGAATCAATTTAAAATTATTATGCCTTCCCAATCAAAGATGCTGAGCATGACTCATGTAACTACAAAATATTTGTCTCAGATCTATGATAATAAAGTAAGAAAACTATGAGCTCATTACATGACCAACAAACAAGAAACATGATGTTAATAATTTAAAAAGGTTGCAATTCCATGATAAAAGGTAAAACTTATCTAGCCTCCTATGTCACACACACATCAAGATAACATATTGGTAAGAAAAGACACCACGTGCCTCACCATGCAGGGGCAGCAACACACACATTAAACACATGCACAAGAAAACTTTGCATCACTAAAGTTTCACTACGACATGGGCAAACACCATGCCAATCAAAGCCGACAGAGGCAAGTAATGTGCAATAATACAAAATTACACCAAGTCAAGTCCCAATTAGAATGACACCTCATTCAAGAATTTGTAGCCTTGAGTGATAAAATTGTTCAAAAAGAGATACTCAATTTAGGCACAAAAGTCACACGTGAAGAAAGCAAACACTTAGGCCAGGGGGATATCATTATGCATCACACAAAGAAGGGTACATGGCAAGTACATTGTTGAGCACAGATGTTACCACCAAAAGATCACCAGAAAATGACTATCACTACACCTCATAATGCTCCACAAAACATAAATATCTTGAAAGGGCAAAACCTTATCCATGCACTTGCAAACTGCATCATAAAAAATACAAAATAGTTGTATTTTTTTGGAGCCCACCTATGATGCACAAAGGAAGCTATGAGGCATGAGCACATTGGCTTCATGTAAAGTCCACTACCACATACAAAATGTGCAATGTTAAGCCAAGTTCTCTACCTCATGCATAGCTGTTGTAGCAAATGACTAAGGTCACAATCAAGCTTGCATAAACCTTACGGAATATTACACCATTGATCTTCCACATTACTGTGAGCTACACAAAATTGCAACATTGTCCCTTGTTGATTGCTCATAGTAATAATTTTATTAATGAAAAAGGCAAGCCTCAAAAAAGCATCACCTTTTTGATGCACTAAAAGCTATTAGTACAAGAAATCCAACGAACATTACAATTTGTGTTCCGCAAAAGCGATGTGCAAAGGATCCAGCAAGGCATGTTAAAACTGGGGACCGCATGCAACATAGTGCTATAGCAGACCCAGTGCTCTATCGCATGTGAAACTATAGCAGTGTATGGCTTGGGCCATAAGCAAGCATGTGGAAACCCAAACACATATTGAATCCTCCAACTTTTGCTTTGTCATGGGCCACAACATGTTGCACATTATGCCCTTACAAATTGCATGTTATAACAATTCAAACAATGAAGAATGAAAGCCAACCAATAGAGCATCACCTTGATGTTCTAAGTGAATCCTATACTAGCCATCATATGGATATATAATGGACTATCTCACATGCCTAGGGTTGAAGACCAACATGTAGAAACCATAGCTCATATTACACCATGAAAAATTTTCTTCACTATGGGCCACACTATGCCACAGTTAACCTCTTATGGATTGCATATTGTGACAACTCCATCAAGGTGGAAGGCAATTCAATGAGTAAGCCATCACCTTATGCATGTGCTAGCAACTCATATGGTCAAGAATCCCAAAAACTTGCACTTTGTAAGCAATGCATAGAGTGTGTCATAGGCCACGTGCAAATTGGCTACCTCGTGCATGAATAGAGGAGAATTTTATGTGGCTTGAGAAGATGCCCATCATACACAAACCCTTGTGCATATTGTGCCATCCAACTTCTGCTTTTTCAAGAGTTTCACAAAGCCACACATTAACCCTTGTAGATTACATGTTGCAACAATTCTATCAAAGAGAAAGGTAAGTATTCTAATAAGACATCATTGTATCCGTTGGCTTGCTAACTATAGTGTTAAAACTCTTTAAAGAAGTTAAACCTTGTGAGCCACAATAGCTGTTCATATTGGATGTAATAAGGAGCACATCTATGTCGGTGCACATGAATAGTGCACAACTGGTGTTGTGGCCCTCTTAGTTCTCTACCACACATGTAGTTATAGTAGCACAAGTTTAGCACCTTAGCCAAGCTTGCACAAATCATAAATCATATTTTATCATCAAATTGCTACTTCACCATGGTCACAGCAAATCACTCGTTGTACCTCGTAGATTGCATATTGTGATAATTTCACCAAAGATGGCAAGTCTTCCTAGAGGGCATCACCTTATCCAAGTGAATACAACCAACACTGCTAAAAATTTGGAAAACATCACACTTAGCAAGGTATACCAGTCACAGGCATAAAATGCTGCTAAGTGCACATAAGCATGTTTCCAGATGCAAGTAAGTTGCTATAATGCACATAGTTCTCAGTAGAGCCCAATTATCGCATTCACATATCCTAGTTCTTAGTACATCATCTAACTTCCACTTCATCTCATGCTAGACTATTTTGCACATTACTACTTGTTAATTACATATTGTGATAATTTACTCATGGAAGAAGGAAAGTATCTATATATGACTCATCTAATCTATGTGTCATTAGCTCTAGTAGCAAAAATTTTAAAAAAATTTTACACTTTATATACCATACTAGCCTTGCCTAAGATGCCATAGGCCACATGAGTAGACTATGAACTATTATTCACAACTAGGGAAGATGCCCACCATACACAAACCTTAGCACATAATACACCATCAAACTATTCCTTCTGCATAAGCCATGCCATGCCTGACATTGCCCCATATTGATTAAATATTGTGACAATTCCATCAAAGAAGAAAGAAATTCACATATTGAAGAACCACATTATCAGTGCACCAATAACCCCATAGTGCTCAAAATCCAAAAAAATGTTAAATTTTGTAAGCCTCACCAATAATGTGCAAAGGATGCAATAATTTGTTGGTTGCATGAATGAATGGTAAAGATGATGCCTATCATGCACAATCCCGATTGCATATTTACACCATCAAACTTCTTCACAATGCACCTCACTACATCTGGAATTTATCACTTGCTGATTGTATGTTGCAAACATTCTATCAAGGAGAAATTTAAGTCTCTTAATAGGGCATAACCTTGTCTATGTGCTAGCAACACAAAACTCCAAAAATCACAAAATAAGTTACACTTTGTGGGCCTCAATAGCCTTTCACATTGGATGATGTAGTAAGCATATGTGTTGGCTACCACTCATGTGAATAGGGCACTACTAGTGCTATGGCATGCTTAATGCTTACTGCATGCATAGCAAAAGTAGTATAATGCTAAGACACATCCCAAGCCTATAAAAACATTAATGCATATTGCAACATCTAACTTCTACTTCTCTATGGGCCAACAACATTACACATTGCCCATTTTAGATTACATATTTCAACAATTATGTTAATGATGAAGGAAAGTCTCCAAAAAAGGCATCACCTTCTCAAAGCAATAGCGAACTATAGAGTTAAAAATCTAAAAAAAATATAATTTCTGAACCCCACCTACTACACACATAGAATGCTACTAAGAATGTGTAGAATGGTTGTCACATGCCTACACATTACTAATCATGCCAAGTTATCTAAAGTGTGAGAGTAGAGGTGCAACCAAAAATGTACACACCCAAGCACATATTACGCATTCAATTTCTACTTTGTTATAAATTGTACTATGCTAGACAATGGTACTTGAGAATTAAATATTGTGACAATTTCACGAATGAGGAGGTCAAGTTTCCCAGCATCACCTTTTTCATGTGTTAATATTTTAAAAAGCTAGAAATTACAAAAATTATTACTCTTTGGTAGTCATACCAACAGCACAAAATGAATGCCATTGGGGGCCCCATTCTAGTTGTGATAGAGGTGAACAAGTTGTCTCTAGAAGCATGAAAATTTCACTACTGTGTGCATGAACAATGTTGTAGTGCACCAAGGGCTATGTTGGGTGCATAGTTAGGGCCATAACATGGCATGCACATACTCTAGTGCACATTGCAGCATCCAGCCTTTCTTCATATTAGGTCACACTTTGTCACAAATTTCCCATTTGAATGACATATTATGATAATTCTTTCAACTGGGGAGGCAAGTCCTTACCAAGGCATCACCTTATTAATGCACAAGTAAGCTGTTGTGTAAATAATCCAGAAAAATTTCAAATTTTTTTGCCTAATCCATCACACAGAAAGGTGCCATTAGGCAAGCATATAACGACTATCAAACTTGTTCTTTGTGATGTAGCGCTTGTAGTTGTCTATAGTGCTTGCAATTGAAGTAGCACATGGCTAGGTGTGTAGCATAGCAAGCTCTTTTCCTAGTGCATAGGAACCATCTTACTTCCACTTCATTATGGGTTGAACTACACCACACATTGACCCTTATGAATTGCATATCATGACCATTTCTTCAAGGAGGAAGGAAAGTTTCTTACTAGGGCATCACCTAAAATTCTAAAATGTTGCAAAATCACAACATCTACCAAAGAGCAACAAATACAATCCTTGGTTTGCATCATTTTTTTTGAGATAAGGAATACAAATTGCATATTATGATAATTCTATCAAGGAAGAAGGTAGGTCTTCTTATTTTGCTACTCTACATCCATGCCAATGATACCCCTTAAATATTGGTTACGAGCAAAAGAAAATCATTCTTAAAAAGGAAAATTATGGGGATGAATTTATTGCTTCATAGAGTTAGATCTTAGTGGATTGTGAATGTTTCTTGAGAAGGTATATTGTTGTACTTCCCACATTAATCCATCTAACCTCCATGATGGTCAATGTGAGGCATTTTAACTTTCCATCTAGAAAATTCTTGAAGGGGCACAACATGAATCATATTGTACAACACAATGTATCATGTGAAGTAACACAACAAGTATCACAATAAGTACCACAATAAATATAGGAAGCAAAGCAAGCTAGGCAACAAATTAACTTAGTAGAGAGGTTTTGAAACTTTTATGATGTCCATATTTTGAAAGGAATTAATCTACTATGAAATGGTTGCTTCTCTATAAATCATGGTAGCAAGGCTACCCTACTACTTACAAGCTCCCATTTCAAATTTAAGTTGATTACAAGGATCCTAAGTTTGTGCTTAACTATCATTTCTTATAGTGCCAATACCATCCAACTTTCTAGGACACTAAGTGAGACTATTGTTGGGTTTCATTGAGGTACAAAGTCTATATTATTAAATAATAGGCGAATAATAGGCCATGGTATTATATCATAGTATAGAATAGCTTTACACCACTACCATTTATCCAAGCATGATGATCAATTTTTTGAATCAATTGTTCCTCTCATGCCAGGTTCAATTATTATCAAATCATATTCATCAGTTGGGCAAAAAGACCTATCTCATGATAATCTAAACCAAACTTAGTTCTTTATTAGTGGGTGAACAATCCAAAACTTAATGAATCTTTCTTCATAATGATAGGAAGAGAAGATATCAAAAATAAAAAAGTGAGGTTGCTATGAAAGCTTTGTTGCCACAAGCCAGTTAACCTTAGGATAATGTTTTGGACCCCTCTACTTTCAAATTTTGAAAGTCTAAGGGGTCAATAAGACACATTGTTATGCTTCATATTCAAATTATAAATCAAAGTCCAATAAGTTTTTACTATTTTATTCAAAATGAAATTTCTATTTTACTATTTTTTTCTAAATGAACATTCTATTCTCATTGAGCTCATCATATCTAGAAACATGTATTTTCTTTTAATAGATGTGTCACACCAGCCAAAGTCTCCACTTGGCAATGTCTTTTACCTAAATAGACATAGTAAGGCAAAATTTGTTGCCAAAGGATGGTTTGGGCCTTACCTCCATTTATGAAAAAAGTAAAATAACAATAAAAATATTGAATTTCAACTCTGTTGGCATGCTGACATTTTCCAACGCTTTTGTAATTTTATAATCGAATAATCATGATATGGTCCATCGTTATATAATACCTGATTATGACCTCCATTCGATCATGCCATTTTCTGATCTCATGGTCCTTGATTATTCGTTATTTAAGATCTACATCAATCCATTCAATTATGATTAAGATCTAATGGTCCTAATCAAAAGTTGCTTCAACAAACCACAAGTTGATTTTCATCAATCTAATCATGCTGGTTTCATCACCAAATGGATGTGAATGCTTACATTCCAATTACCTATGCACAATGGCTCTTTTCATCATCATTTTGAGCCACTAAAACTTTGATTAAATAATATGTTTTTTACTTAAAATATGTTTGTTGATGAAAGCTATAATAGCTAATTTGTTTGTTTAGTAAATTCTTTTTTTCTTGAAAAATGTCTATAAATAGCGAAACATTTAAACAAAATGGATGTCTAATTTTTTATGCCATCTAAGAAAAAATTTTAAGCCATGACATTCAAGCCCTTAGTGGTACATTCACATCATCACTTCCATACGCTATATCCTTCAACCACCAAACTCCAAAATTCAACTTTTTTCTCAAATCTTTAAACCATCAAATTTTCTTATTTGAAATTAATTTAATTAAAAGCATTGTACCTAATTTTTTAAAATGATTTTTTATTAATTATAATTTTATGTCATTAATGTTTTTTTGTGGTCATTTTATTTCGTTGTAAGGCCATAGTAGTTTGTTTCTTTTGTTTTGTCATTGTGAGAGTTTTTCTTTTCTTTTAATGAAAGGCTTATATTGAGTATTACCTAATAATTATTTGACTATATTTAAATACTTATTGATTTTTTTATTTCATAATTTTTATTAAACTTTATTATTAAAAGAATAATTAACATGTTTTTAATTAAAATAAAATTTTATATAACATCACTTTTAGATATTTAATAAAGTTTACTAAAAATCATTTAAAAAATTTCCTTAAAATATTTTTGTAAAAAACTATAATTTTTATTGCAAGCTATTCACCTCCCTTTTGTTGAACCATACTTCAAGTCAAATGGGGCTCTCACCTTCCCTAGTGCTTCATTTTAGGGCACTTGATCCTAATTAGTACTAAGGATATCTCTTTAGACTACAATTCATGATTTAGGCTACCTAATTTCCTCACTGGGTCAGTTCTATTTCACTCTCCATTACTAAGGGAATCTTTTTAAGTTCCTTCTCCTTATTGCTTATATGCTTAGACTTATAGTAGCCTCACATAACATGGGGCACTATTCTATACGATGGAGCACGGTGTTGGATTTGTGAGGAACATCTACTTATTGCATTGTAACAGCAATTCCTATTGGCTAATGCCATAACCCTTTATGACATCCACCACTTATTGCATTGATTGCAGACCATAACTCACCTCCAAACAAGTGTGAGAACCTAATCCAATAATTCCATGATTTTAAAAAGAGTGACAGATCAAGTTACATACAAACAAGTGGGCCCTTCACTATGACTTGCATTCAAAAAAAGGATTGTTAATGAGATTCTAGAATTCACAAAGGCATTACCTTATCCATGTGTCAGTAGCCTACAACATTCATAATCCAAAAAAATTTGCAATTCATAGGTCATAAAATCCATGTGAAGATATTGTATGGCACATATTGACAAGTTGCATAACAAGCATAGTGGACACTTGTGGACACACATAGTGGCCAACGGTGCATAATGAGGGATGAAAACCCAGTATGCACATACCCTAATGCATATTACGACATCCAACTTCCCCTTGGTTGTGGGCTGCATTGCACCAAACAATGCTCTTTCTTGATTGCATATTGCAATAATTTCCTTGAGAATGCCAATCTTCTAATAGGGCATCAACTCATCCATGAGCCAGCACTTCTAGTGCTAATATTTCTTAACATTTTAAACATTGTAGGCCCACTAGTCATGCCTAGAGGATGCCATAGGGCTTGGACGACATGGCTTCCACTTGAATGCACATTATTGTAGGACATCTTGTACATTATCATGGTTGAACATTAGCAATGCATGGCTTGGTAGGCAAGTAGAAACAAACATTATTGCATATTATACCATCCATCTTTGGCTTCATTGTAGGCCACATCATACAACACATAACCCCTAAAGGAATGCATATTATTATTCTATCTAGGAGAAAGGCAAGTCTTGCAATAGGGCACACATTATCCATGCTCTTGTAAGTCGTGGTAATAAAAAGCTCCAAAAAATTGCATCTTTTGGCAGATAAGCCACATGCATCGAATGTCAATAGGTACATGAGGCCTGGTTATCATACCCATGCACAGTGCCATAGCATGTGTAGTTCTCTAATGTGCATGCATCTATATCTTTGCATTACTAGGGGCACAACTCAATAAGCACAAGGCATAGCACATATGTGCCATCTAACATCTGCTTCATTGCAAGCCATATCACACTGCACATTGCCCCTTTTGAATTACATATGTTGATAATACAGTCAATGAATAAGACAAGTCTTCCAAAAGAACATCATCTTATCCAAGGGCCAATAGGTCATAGTGGTAAAAATCTTAAAAAATATTAAACCTCAACAATGCCATGCATATGATGAATGAGGAGTGCATGGACTAACTGCCATGCATGCGTAGTGCACAACGACATGCTAAGTAGCAACTATGTGTGACCAAGCTTTCCACTCAACATGCAAGCTCTAGATCATGCTACACCATCCAACTTTTGTTTAATAGCAAGCTGCATCATGCTTCACATTTCCCATTGTAGATTGCATAATGCGATAGTGCAATTAAAAAGGAATGCAAGTGTTGAAATAGTAATCAATTAATCCATGTTCCAAAAGCATCCAATACTAAAGATCTCAAAAAAGTTATTTTTTGTGAGCTCTAATGGATGCAAGGACATGGTGTTGTAGGGCACTCATGGGCTGGCTATTGCAAGCACAGGTATAGTACTACATTGCTAGTGTTGTAGCCTAGACTGCACAAACCATAATACATATTACCCAATGTCAATTACATATCGTAATAGTTTCTTAAAGGAAGAATGGTGGTCTCCTAATGCCCATGAAAGCAATTAGAAGTGCGAAAAATCCCAATTAAAGTTACACTTTGCGGGCTCAACCAGCCTTGAATAAAGAACTAGGAAAAGTGAAAGAACATAGTGTATTGTCGTGCGTGGCTAAGGTCAAAGCCCAACATGCACAAACCATAGTGCATATCGCATTAAAAAACTTCATTTTAATAGTGGGCTATATCATGTTGCACATGACTCCATGTGGATTCCATTTTTTGATAATTCCATGATGGAAAAGGCAAGTCTATTAATAGAGTGGCTCTACATTTATACAAAAGAAAGCACAAGTAATGAATAGGATAAGAAGGTGACACTGTTTTCCCAAGAACATGAAAGTAATATAGGTACCACCTTAATATTGGATGTGAAAAAGAGAGTGACATTTTTGAAACATACATGATGTTTTTGGGTGATCGGGACAAATTTTCTTAGACATTATATCATATCTCATTTGTTCGTGATAGTTTGCAGTGAAGCCAAATTATTATAATTCTCATATGGCACTGTGCAACCTCCATGATGAGCAGTCTCTGAGGCATTTAAAATCTAGTGAAGCCTCTAAAGTGCATGATGCAAATTGCACAATACAGTAGGAAGTACCGCACTAAGGGTTGATTGAAGTACCATAATAAGTACTAAAACAAGTACATAATAACTACTACAATAAGCATTGCAATAAATAGAGCAAGTTGTGCAAGTGAGCAAGTAAGCTAGTAAGCCAACAAGTGGGTTTGAAAAGTTTTATGTTGTTTACATTGTGAAGTTACGAATCTATCACTACATAGGGTTGGATTTTAGTGTATCTTGATAGCAACGGAACTCTGATAAATGCAATGCCTTTTTTGCAAATTTAAGTTGTTAATAAAGGATTCTACATGTTAGTCATACTTAACAATGAGTTATTGTAGTTCTCATGTCATTAAAATATCTATGAATCTTAACTAAACCATGGTCACAAGCCTTTGGGTTACGAATCCCTTATTATTAGTCAATAGGTGAGCAACATGCCCAAGCACCTAATCATAGCATGGATTCTAAGTTAGAGGCATTCAGTCATATTCCAGAAAATGATTGCTTCATACTAGTAATGCTTTGACCACACGATGTCCAAATTTATGAATCAATGATTATTATCATACTACTTTGAATTAATATCAAGAGACATTCATAGGTATGGCAAAGCTAACCTCTCGCATGATGGAGTAAACCTAGCTCATGTCCTTAAATGATGGGATAACAATTCAACACTTGGTGAGTTTTGCTTGATAATGATAAGAAGGACTGGCATCAACTAAATCAAGAAATATACTTTTCGTTTTTAAATAATTTATTTTCTAAGATTTTGATATGCTTTAAAACATATCTCGATCCATGCCTAAAATTGTGATACATTATACTATGTCTTTTTAATATTCTTTAAAGCAACTTTCATTTTTAATATATCTTATTTTTTAGAATTTGCAACTTTCATTTTTTATGTTATATGTTACTCTAAATCTCCTCTCATGTGATGTTTATGTTGTATTATTTTGATTATAGTTCATCTTTTTAACTTATATCATGTTAGCTTTGATATGTATTTACTTGATATTAAAATAATAATTTATAATTATTTATTTTTAATTAATTTTATAATTAATAATAATTCCAAACGATTTTTGTTGGAGAATAAACAAAGGTTTTTAGATTAATATTGATGAGCTCTATCCAACTAAATATATATTTTATATTTTTTAACATATTTTGCTTTCTTATTTTTTTGAAAACTTTGTGAGAGAAATTGTTTTTATTTCATTTTGTTATCACGGATGTTACACTTTATCTCTTTAGTATCATAGAAAAAATTTGTCATACAATTTATCTCATTTATTCAAATTTTTCCAATAAATTTATTATTTTATTATATAGCTCTGAATCTACTATTATGTGATATCTAAATTAGTTTAGTTTGGATGCATGATATTATTTCAATTTATGTTATTTCAAATTTAACATTAAAAATAATTTTATTTTTGTTAATGTTTAATTTCTTTTTTAATTCACATTAATTCTAAATAAGGTTTGATGGAGAAGAAATAAACATCAATGGATTCATCCTAACAAGCTCTATCCAGTTTAATTTTTATTTTTATATTCTATAAAAATGATATTTTTTGTGTGTTTTGGTTTGATTTATGTCATAATTGTATTCATAGATGTTTTAGCAATCAAAGATGTTAAACACAATCTTCTTATTATCTTAGAATGTACTTTTCATACAATTTATCTTCAGTCTTGAAATGTTTTACTTTAGTTTAACTATATTACAATATAACCCTAATTCTTCTTTCATGTGACGTTTATGTTGCATTGGTCTACATTCATTTTTATATTTTTCAAAATTTTATTTTCTATAGGTTTTGTAAGCCTTAAAAACCATTTTGATTTTTACCTCTTTAAACGATTGAGGACGTTAGACTTGATCATCTTAGTATCATGGAATGTAGCTTTCTAGGGTAGTTTTTTTTATTTTGTTCAAATTTTTTATATGATTTTGTTATATTGCTATGAAACTCCAACACTCCATTTTTACGACCTTTACATGACATTGATTTGGTTATATTATATTCATTTAATTCATCTAATTTTAGCTTTATTTTTTATTTATCTAATATTTCAAATAACAATTTTTATTATTTATTTTAAATTACTTTATTAATTTATAGCTGTTGCAATGCAAGCTCTGATCTAGATGTAGCAAACATTCATGTAGTCATCTTGACAAACTCTATGTAATGAAATATTCATCTTTATGTTTTTGAATATTTAATTTTTCAAGTTTTTTGCATGGTTTACAAGACTTTTGGGTATGAATTTTACATGATAATTGAGGATGTTATACATGATCTTTGTGTTTCCACTCCAACTTGCACTAAAACTTTATTCTTTAAAATTATTTTTTCTTTTATTTTAATATATTATAATACAAGTTATCTATACTCTATTACATCTTTTAGAAGGTCTTTATTTGGTTATATTATAATTCATCAATTTATCTTATTTTAGTTTTCATAAATAATTTCTTTAAAATTAAAATAATAATAGTTTATTATTATGCTTGCTTATTTTTTTTATATTGTAGTAATCTAGGATGAGGCCCAATCGAGCTTAAACAAGCCTCATTGGACACATCTCAATAATCTCTTTCTAATTTAATATTAATTTTTTAATTTTAAATACAACTTTGCATCACAATTTTTTTAGTTGTTTAAAATTTTTATCATGAATTTGTTATATTACTATGTTACTCCAATTTATCTCTTATCTAACTTCTATATCATTTTTATTTAATTATGCAACATTTCTATAATTTATCTTGTTTTAATAATAATATATATTTTTTTAAAATAAAAAGTAATAATTTGTTAAGATTTATGCTTAAATATATTAGTAGTTTCTTGAAATTCCGAATGAGGTTCGATAGTGAAAAATCAAACATCATTGCAATCATCTAAACATGATCCATAAAATTAAAACTTTTTTCAAATATTCTATTTTCTATGGATTTAGTGAACTTTACAAGTTATTCTTATTCATAGTTGATTCGATGATCGAGAAGTTTACATTTAATTTTTTTAGTATCTTGGGATGCAACTTTTCTACATAATTTATCCAATTATTAAAATGTTTTGCTTAAGTTTTGATATATTATATTACAAAAATTTATCTCTTTTGTTCTTTAATGTATATTTAGTTAATATTTGAATAATAATAATATATTATTATTTTTAATTTACTTTGGTAATCCATAAGAATTCAAAATAAGGTTAGATGGCTATAAAACAAATGTTATAGAAATTGTGTTGACAGATCCTATTAAATATAAATGAATAAGTTTATGAATTTTTATATTTTCTTTTTTAAAATTTTTCCATTCTTTACGATACATTTAGAATTGTATTCAAATTTACAATGGAGGATGTTCCACTTGATCTCCTTAGTATCTTGGAATATAATTTTCTCTTTAATATAAGCCATTTTCTAAAAGTTTTTATTTCAATTTGGTTGTACTATTATAAAACTTTAATTATCCTCTAATGTGACATTTATACTAAATTGATTTGGTTATATTATGATGGTTAAACTAATGGTCTATTAACATTAATATATGTTTATGTAATATTTATAGAATATATTAATATTATTTATATTTATTTACTTTGCATGAGGTTTGATCAAGAATAAATTAAAACATTGGTGTCATCTAGATGGCCATTATGTAAATAAATATTCACTTTTATGTTTTAAATTTTTTTTATTTTTTAGTATTTTGGCAAACTTGGTGAGACCTTTCAATTCATATCTTACTTGATAATTAAGGATGTTACACACGATCTTTATAATGACTTTTGTATTATACTAATTTTGTCTTATTACTTTGATTTAATTTATCACATTGTAGCATTAATAAATATTTTTTGGAATATAAAACATTAATCTACAATTATTTATGTTTAATTATGTTATTAAAGTGTTGTTTTGTAAAAGGAGTTTTGATTAAAATGAAATAAATAGAGATGCACTCATGTTGCTGAACTTTATCCAATGAAATATTCTTTTCTACATTTTTTTGCGTTTTAATTTGTCGGATATTTGCATGATTTATTGGATAGTAAAATTTTTATTTGATTTGATGATTAAGGATTACTATTGATAATCTCCTTAGTATACTAGTAAGCACCTTTCTATTATAATTTATCCCATTTCAAATAGTGTTCATTTTGATTTAATAATATTACTTTATAACCCTAATTCTCTCCTTTTATTACTTTTACTTCACTTTGATCTAGCTATATTAAAATTATTCAATTTACATCATTTTAGCATTAATATATATTTTCCTAATACTAAATAATAATTTTTTATTTAGTTCTAATTCATTCAATAACACAGTAATTCAAAATGATGTCCAAACATGATGGAGAAAATGAATTGTAGTCTTCTCGATGTAATCTTACAAATTAATTTTCATTTTTTGAATTTTTATATAATTGTTTTTAAATGGTTTTCACACACTTTGATCTATTTTTTTTTATTCATACCTCTTTTAATGAATGTGGAAGTCATGCAAAATTTCCTAAGTATCTTTGAAAGTAACATTCCTAATAAATTTATGTAATTTCTTATAATGTTTCTCCTTAATTTTTTTGTTATCATGAAACTTAATCTTGCTACCCTGTGACCTTTGCATCACTTTGACACGGTCATATAATATATCTTAAAATTATCCTTTTTTTTAGTTTTAATTTATATTTACTTAGTAAACTAATATTTTTTATTGTTTAAGTTTAATAACTTTACTAATTGAATATTTGACATTTTACTAAAAAACATTAAAATTCGTAAGAGATAAATTATTGGAAAAGTTATATTCCAATATACAAAGTAGATTAAGCAGTACATCATCGATTATCAAATTTGGTCCAAATAAAAATTTTTAGTAAAAATAGGGCAAATAAAAGAAATGAAATATTTTAAAATATCAAAAAAAGAATATTTAAAAAAGTAGATCTTATGAAAATTAGTCAAAAAAAGTTTTTCTCATCATGATCTAAATTCTTTTTAGAATTATTACAAATTAAAAAAATAAATAAAATAAATACTAATAAAAATTTATTGTGACATTAAGTTAATATATATTAAAGCTAAAAAGAGAAAAACATAAAATATTGTATAAAAAAAATAAAGCAATGTCAAAGTCATAGAAAACTAGATTTATAGTTTCATAGGTATATCATAATGAAAAAAAATTGAATAATATAAATTATACAAGAATATTACATTCAATGACACTAAGATGTTTAAGTGTAACATCATCAACCATAAAATTTTGTACAATTTGAAATGTCATTTAAGGTGTTGCAAAGTCAAGGTAAACAACATATCAAAAAATATAAAATGAATATTTAATGGATAGAGCCCATCGAATTGAGTAAAATAAGGTTTATTTCATCCCAATTAGACATCACTTAAAATTTTCATAAATTTAAAAAATAAATAAGTAGAGTAATGAATAATTAATATGTTTTAGAATGGTTTTTGAGATATTTTTATTTCTACGAAATTTGGCAATTGAGGATGCTACCTTTGATCTACTTAGCTTCTTTGAATGTAAAATTTTATATAATTTGTCTCTTTTCATTGGCTTTTTGCGTTGATTTAGATATATTTCTATGCTACTTAAATCTCTTCATGTGTGACATTTTCTTCTTGGTGGTTTTGCTTTATTAGATGATTTTAGTTTATTTTGTTAGAACTTTAATATATATATATTTAACACAAATAAAATTTTTTATTGTTTATGATTAATTATTTTGATAATTTTTTTAATTACAAATGATACTTTATTAATAAAAATTTTGCATTATTGAGCACATTCTAACAAGCCCTATCAAATTTAATACAAATTTTTTAATATTTTCAAAAATTTTATTTTATATGTTTTGGCACAATTATGACATTTTTCTATTCATACATAACTTGAAAAATGACATAGCAACACTCAATCTCCTCAATATCTTTTTATGTTGTTTTCCATTATAATTTACCTAATTTATTCAAACTTTTATCTTTGATTTTGTTATTTTATTAAGGAACTCCAATTTTCCTCTATTATGACAGTTATATTGCTTTAATGTTTTGTATTACATTAGCTCAAATTATCTCCTTTCAACTTCTACATTTCTTTACTAAATATGAAAGTAATGATTTACTAATATTAAGGATTATTTACCTTAGTAATTTGAAGCAATTACAAATGATGTCAGATTAGAACAAAACAAATGTCATTGGATTTGTCTAAATGTGGTACATATAATGAATTAATTATTTATTTTAAATGCTTTATTTTCTATTGTTTTATTAAGTTTTTTGAGATAGTTCAATTTTTATCTGATTTAGCCATTGACAATGTTAGATATGATCTACATGGTATCTAGCAATGTTCTTTTTAGTATAATTTATCTGATTTCTTAAAAAGTTTTACTTTGATGTTCTCACATTAATATGTAGCACTAAATCTTCACCCCTATGACCTTTAGATCACTTTGAAAGGGATATATTATATTTATTTGTTTATCCTATTTAAGCTCTATTACAAATTTAATTAATATTAAAAAAATAAATTTATAATTATTTATGCTTAATTACATTGGTAATATGCAATAATTTCAAATGAAGTCTAATTAAATAAAATAAGTGTCAATTGATTTATCTCAATGGGCTTTATCTAAATAAATATTCTTTTCAAATTTTTAATGGTGCTATTAGCAAATAACTTAGTTAATTTTTTGTGATACCTTGATTAATAGCTAATTTGATGTTTTAATAGGCTATATTGATCTCTCTTGTATCATGGAGTAAAACTTTTTAATATTATTTACAACATTTCTTTTACTATTTTACTTCAATTTGGTGACATTACCACGAAACTCTTAATCTCCTATCAATAGAATTTTACAATACTTTTATTTGGTTATGTTAAATTTTTTTATTCATCTTATTTATGTTTTAATATATATATTTACTTAATATCAAATATTAATTTATAATTATTTGTACTTTTTTCTTTTGTAATTCCAAGTAATCTCAAATGTTGTCTAATCAAATGTAATAAATATACTCAAACTCAACTCAATAAGTTGTGTCCATTTAAATATATATTTTCCAATTTTTTAATTATTTTATTAATTAATGTCGTAATGTGCATTATGTGGCATTCTGAACTTTCCTGATTCGATGATAAAAAATTTCGCAATAAATCCCATTCATATCTTGAATGTAAAATTCTAATGTAGTTTATCTATTTTTTTTCTTGATTACTGCATTTATTTTGTTACGTTACTATAAATATCACCTCATGTGACTTTTATAGCATTTCATTTTGTCGTATTATTTTACTCAAATTTGTCTCATTTTAGTTTTAATATATATTTTCTTAGTTTAAGGATATTTATTTACTTTTATTTAACCTTATTGTCCTTAGTAATTATCAATAAGTTTAATCATGGTTTGATAACAATAAAATAAACATTATCTCGACAAGCTCTTCATAATTGAATATTAGTTTTTCTATTTTTTAAATAATTTTTTTTGATTATTTTATTATACGTTACGAGATAATTTAATTTGTACATATTTTCATGATCGAGGATGTTACATTTCATCTTCATAACATCTTGGAATATAATTTTTCGATATACTAGATTTTATTTTTTAAAATGTTTCCTTTAGTTTGGACATATTACTATGTAACTCTAAATGTCCTCTCATGTGTCATTTATGCCACTTCCATTTTTTGTGTTATAGATTTTTGATTGACTTAATTTCGTATTTAACATTTTTAATTTAAAATTAAAATAGTAATTTGTTATAATTTATCCTTATTTTGAAATGATAATTTACACTAATTCTAAATGAGTTCTAATTTAGAAAAAAAAAGATCATTAGACTCATCTCTGAGTGCTCTTCCTGATTAAATATTCATTTTTTATATTTTTAAATCTTTATTTTCTAAGGTTTTCATATACTTTGTGAGATACTAAGTGTTGTTGATGATTCGATAGTCAAAAATGTTACACTCGATCCCCTTAATATATTGCAATGCAAGTTCTCTATATAATTTATGTTATTTTCTTTCATTTGTTTCCTTTGATTTTCTTATGTTAATATTAAACCATAAACCTTCTATCATGTGACTTCTCAATAGCTTTTATTTAGTTGAGTTACAAAGTTTCAAATTATCTTATTTTAATTTAAATAAATGTTTAATAAATATAAAATTTAAAATTTGTTATTGTATATTTTTAATTACTAAAATAGTTTGCAAAAAATTTGAAATGAGGCTTGATCATGATAAAACAAATATTGTTGACTCTCTTCAATGTGCTCTATCTAATAAGGCCTTCAATTTTATATTTTTAAATACTTTATCAAGTGTTTTGCAACATTTTAGGAGAAATTTTTATTTGTACCTCACTTAAAGATTGAGAATTTTAGATTCATTATCCATTTCTTTAAATTTTTCACTTTTGTTTGCTATAATACTTTAAGTTATTTAATTTAGCTTTGGTATATATATTCTTGATATTAAAATAACTAGTTATGTGTATTTACTTTGGTAATTAATAATAAATGTTGCTAAGTTTTAACTCAGTTGAAATCATTGTTAGTATTTGAATTAACTTAATATGCTAAATCTTATTAAATATTCATTTTTATAAACAAAAATATTTTTTCTTTCATTTTGACATGCTTTAAATGGCATTTTAATTCATACCCAATTTCATAACCAAGGATGTTAAACTAAATGTCATTGTGGTCTTAATATCTAATTTTCTCATTAAATTTTTGTTATTATTTTAAATGATTTTTTTATTTGTTTATTTTATAATGAAACTGCATATCTCAAAATATTTGATGTTTGGACCACTTTGATTTTGTTATATTACATTCCTTTAATTTATCTCTTTTTAGAGTTAACATGCATTTCCTATTGCTAAAGTAATAAATTATTATTATTTGTACAAATTAATTTGCTAATTTAAAGCAGATCCAAATGAGGCTCAATCAAGATGAAATTCTTTTGACTTTTCATAATGAGATTTATATAACCAAATATGCATTTCAATATTTGTTTTTGAATATTTTATATTTTAGGATTTTAGAATGTTTTAAAGGACATTTTAATTCCTTTTTGATCTAATAATCAAGAATGGTAATCTTGATCTCCTTCCTTTCTTGGAATGCAAGTTTCGCTCAAACTTTATCTTACATTTAACAAGTTTTTCTCATTCAGTTTGTTAGATTATAATCAAATTATAATACTTCTCTCACTTGACATTTGCATCGGTTTGAAATTGGTGAATTATGTTATTTCAATTAATATCATTTTTTACTTTCGTATATACTGAGTTCAAATAAAATTCACAATTTATCGATTTAAATTTTTTTATACTTTGGAAATTCATAATAATTCCTAACGAGGCCTAATCGAGATGAAAAAAATGTCTTTGGACTCATCTCAAAGAGCTTACCCAACTAAATATTCAATTTAATATTTTTAAATTATTGTTTATCAACACTTATTGCATGCTTGACAAGATTCTTCTATTTGTACCTAACTAAATGATGGAGTATCTTATACTTTCTCATGAATAGCTTGCAATACATCTTTTATGTTCAATTTATTTCATTTCTTGAACTTTTTCACTTTATTGTCTATTGAAGATATGAAACAAAAATTCTCCTCTCTTGTGACTTATTACTTTGATGTTATTATTTTATATTATTTTAATTTGTCTCATTTTTGCTTTTTAAAAATTTAATGTTATAGTATTTTTCATTTTTGTTTATGCTTATCTATTTCGATAATTAATAGCTATTTGAAATGAGGTATGACCAAGATAAAACAAATAATGCTACACTCATCTTGACTAGCTGTTTTACATTTACTATTCATTGATGAAATTTTAAGTTTCTTTTATATTTTATCTCATTTTTTCAAATGTTTTGGATTGATTTGGTTTTCTTGCTATGCAACTCTTAATCTGCTCTCATCTGTTCTTTACATAGCCTTGATTTCAATATATTACATGACCAAAACATATCTCATTTCATGATTACCACATTTTACTTATTATTAAAATAATATTTTGTTATTATTTATGATTACTTAACTAGTAATTTGGAACAATTATGAACAATCATGTTTGATGAAACAAACATCATTGGAGTCCTCTTAGCGAGCTCTATCCAATTAAAAATTTTATTTTTTTTATTTTCAAATATTTTATGTTCTATGATTTTATCATGTTTTAAGATACCTTTTATCATGTACCAAATTTGTCAAAAAAGGAAGTTATACACGATCTCTTTAATAACCGGGAATGCAAGTTTCCCATATAATTTATCTCATGTCCGTTATTTCTTTTACACATACTTCATTATATTAAAATGAAACTCTAATTCACTGATGTGACCATTACATTACTTTGATTTTATTATATTATATTATTGAAATTTTTCATATTTTAGTTTTAATATATATTGGGTAATTTTAAAAATATAGTTTGTGGCTTTTTTACTTATTTATCAATATAATTATGTTTTACTCCAAAAGTGTCATACTACATGAAATAAATAATACGTTGAACTCGCTATGACTATCTCTGCCCAACTAAATATTTTTTTTCTATTTATTAAATATTTGATTTTTTAAATTTTTTTGCACATTTTATGAGATATTTCGATTCTTACTTATTTTTCAAATTGATGTTACCCTCCGTCTCTTAAGTAAAAATGAATGCAATATTCTTTTATAATTTAACATTTTATTTGAAATGTTTTGCTTTGATTTTGTTTACCTCATTACGTATCTTGAAACCTACTCTAAGATTTTCTTTACATCTCTTTAATTTGGTTACATAATGTTGTTTCAATTTACGTTATTTCAACTTTAATATATATATTATATTTAAAATGAAAAAAATAGTTTATTATTATTTATTTTGGTAATTGATAATAATTTTGAATAATGCTTGGGAGGATGAAATAGATGTTGTTGCATACATCTCAACAAGCTCCATTCATTTAAATGTTCTTTGTTATATTTTTTACATATTTTTAGTAGAAGTTTGATGGGCCTTAAAAGACCTTTTGACTTATGCATGATTTATTAATCAAGTTCTTCTAGACCTCTTTCTTATCTTTGAATGCCACTATTTTATAAAAAGAATCTCTTTCCTAATAAAGTTTATTAAATTTTGTTATATTCTAATAAAATGATTGTTTTCGTATCATGTAACCTTTACATTTCTTTTATTTGGTTAAATTATAATATTTCAATTAATCTCACTTAAAGTTTAATTTATATTACATAAAGTTAAAATAATAATTTTTTTATTAAAACTTATTTAAGTTAGTAATTGTAGTAATTTTAATGATGTCAAACGAAGAAACAACAAACGTCCTAGGACTCACCTCATCAAGCTCTATTAATTAAATGTACATTTTTATATTTTTGAATATCTTATTTTCTAATATTTTTATCATTTATGAGTATTTTTAATTCAAATCTGATTTGAAATTTGAGGATGTCCCTATTGATCTTCTCTATACCTTTGAATTTAATTTTGCAATTTTCCTCATCTTATTTCCTCAATTTTTTTCTTTCATTTTTTATATAACTATAGAACTCTAAATTTTCTCTCATGTGAAGTTTGCATTGCCTTGATTTTTTTTAATATATTTCTTTGATTTATCTCATTTCTACTTTAACATATATTTTTTTGATATGAAATAATAATTTATTATTAATATTGCTTATTTAATTTAATAATTTGTAGTTATTCTAAATGAGGTATGATTACAATGAAACAAATATCATTAGACTCATCTCATTTAGCTCTACCAGGTCATATTGTCTTTTTCACAATTATAAATATTTCATTTTTTAGAAGTTTAGCATGATTATGAAATATTTTTATTCATACTTGATTTTAGATAGATAATGCTACACTTGATATTCTTACAATTTCAGAATATCATTTTCTTATATAATTTACATACTTTTTTAAATTTTGCCCTTGGGTTTTGATATATTACAATAAAACTCCAAATCTCTTCTTAGCTAACACACAAATCTCTTCATTGAATTTTTAGTTCTTATGTAGTTTTGTAATTCAATGTAACTTTGAATGCACTCTGATTGAGAAAAACAAGTCATTGGCATCTTGTCGACTAACTTTCTGTAATTAAATATCTAACTTAACATTTTTTAATATTTTAACTATTTTTTCGCATGTTTCAACTGACATTTCAATTTGTGTCTAACTAAATAATTAAGAATATTATACTGGGTATTCATTACATCTTGGTATACACTTTCTATGTACAATTTACCAAATTTCCTTGCATATTTCCCTTTGATTTCATCATATTTAATTGTAACTCTAAAACTTCTATAACATGATTTTGCACCACTTTTATTTGTTTATATTTCATTTCATCAATATATCTAATTTCAAGTCTAATATATATTTTTTTGATTCTAAAATTCTAAGAAATTATTATTTATACTTATTAGTCTAAGTAACTTAAAGTTTTTCTAAATGAGGATTAATCAAGAAAATGCCAACGTCATTGAACATGTATTGACCAACTCATTCAAATGAAATATACATTTTCATTATTTTAAATGATTTATTTCTTGGATTTTAGAAACCTTTATGAATATTTTCTTGTCGTATATGATTTGATAATAAACTATATTAGAGTTGATCTCTTTACTTTCATGTAGAGTAACTTTTCTTAACAATTTACATCATTTCTTTAAGATTTCATTAAAATTTTTATGTATTGCTATGATAAAAAAATCACCTCTCATTGGAGCTTCACATCATATAACTTTTGTTAAATATATTGTTTAGACTTTTCTCATCTTGTCTTTCATATATATTTATTAATTATCAAATTAATAGTTTATCATTATTTTTGGATTTCGCTAAGAATTCATCGTAATTTAAAATAAGGTGTCATAAAAATGGAACACCCATTGTTAGATTCATCTAAATGAGCTAAAGGTAATTAAATAACCATTTTTATAATTAAAAGCATTTTTTGGAATTGTATAAAAAACATATTTCAAATTTATCTAATTTGATGATCAAGGAGGCTACACTATATCACTTATTATGCTGGAATTCAATCTTCTAAAAACTTTTTATAGCATTTCTTCAAATTTTCACCTTTATTTTTTTTTGATACCATGTAACTTTAAATGTTCTCTCATTTGGCCTTTACATGCTGTTTATTTGGATATATACATTGTTTTAATCTATCCTGCTTAAGCTTTAAAGCTTATTTATTTAATATCAAAATAATAATTTATAATTAATTTTTTACCTTGGTAATTCTTAGTTACTCAAAACAATGTTTCTTTGAGACGAGTCAAATGTCACTGAACTTCTATAGATGCATCCCAACGAATTAAATATTATTTTCTAAACATTTTAATATTTTATATTTTTATGGTCTTTACACTCTTTATGACGGCCTTCTTTCTTAATTGATTTTATGATTGAGGATGTTAAATTAAAACGATAATTGTCATGGAATCAAACATTCTTATGCAACTTATCTCATTTTACTTTGATTTTTGTGTATTACTATAAAACTCTAAATTTCCTCTCATTAATCATTTACTTCACTTTGCTTTTACGATGTTACATTGTTAAATTTATTTTATTTTTAGCTTTAGAATATATTTATATAATACTCAAATAATGATTCATTATTACTTATGCTTAATTACTTCTAAAATTCATAGTAATTCTAAACAAGGCCATATCATCTTGAAACAAACATCATCATAGCCTTCTTGAGGAGTTCAGCTCAATTAAAAATCATTTTTGATATTTAAATATTTTATTTTCTATGGTCTTGGCATGCTTTAAATGTTATTTTGATTCCAAACTAATTTAAGGATCGAGAATGCCACAATCGATCTTCTTAGAATCTTGAAATATAGTTTTTTGTCATATTCATCACATTTCACTACTTTTTTCATTTAATTTGATCACACTACTAATTTGCTCCATATCTACTTTTTTGTTACCTATATATCTAATTGATTTGTTATATTTAATTTATTTAATTTATCAAATTTTAGCATTAGTATATATTTCTCTATTATTAAAATAACAATTTCTTTATTTTTCCTTCTTTATTTTGGTAATTCATATTTTTCCAAAACATGTTCCAATATAGAAAAATTATATTTCGTTTTCGTCCTCTCAAAATACTTTATCAAATAGAATATTTATTTTATATTTTAAATATTTTTTGTATGCTTTTTTTCTTGCTTTGTAAGATTTTCTAATTATTACTTGATTTGATGACCAACAATGTTACACTTGATCTTCTCTTATCTTGGGATACAACTTTCACATTGATTTTATGACTTTTCTACAAAATTTTCTATTTCGATTAATTATATTATAACGTAACTCTTAATCTTCTCTTGCGTGACATTTCCTAGTATTTGATTTGGTTATATTACATCATTTCAATTTTTTCTTATTCCAAATAGAATATTGTTTAAATAATGTTAATTTAACATTTTATTATTATTTTTTCTTTTATTTATTTTGTTAATACTTAAAAATTCACATTGTGGTTTGATTGAGGTGAAACAAACATTATTTGATCCATCTCGATAGGCTTTACCCAATTAATTATTTTATTTTATATGTGTTTTTGAACATTTTATTTTTATGACTTTAGGCATGCTTCATAAGATATGTTGAGTCATACATAATTTGATTGTTGTGGATGTTACGTGAGTCTCCATGGCTACCTAGAAGGCAAGTTTCCTATAAAATTTTACTTAATTATAAAACCTTTTTTTATTTTTTCATTTTCTTATAAAACTATAATTCTTGGCATGTGTGACCATTACATCACTATGAATTATGTGTATTTAGTTACTTTAATGTATATCATTCTGTGTTATTATAAACTTACATTACAACAATACTTTATTATGTTGTTTGTTTTTTTAATTTTATAATTCGTAAAAATTCTTACCATGGTCCGAGTGAGACATAACAAATGTCGTTGGAGATGTTTTAATGATGTACTTTCAAATAAACATTACTTTCAATTAAACATTATTTAATTTTTTTTTGTTTTATGTGCCCTTTTTCTGGCATTTTGATTCATATGTGATTTCATGATTGTACATGATTTTGTTATTATCATGGTGTTAAACATTGTCATATACTTTATCCCAATCTTTCAATTATTTTAATTTGACTTTGTTATATTTCTACTAAACTATAATTATGCTCTTATGTTATCATTACATCACTTTCATTTTAGCATAATACAATACTTCAATTCATTTCAATTTAGTTTTATTAAATATTAAATAAATATGAAAATAATAATATATTACTATTTATGTTTAATTATTTATTCAAATCATAGTAATTTTGAATGAGGTTTAATTGAGATGAAACTAATACCATTATCATTGTATCAACATTGTCTATCCATCTAAATATTCATTTTAATATTTTAAAATAATATAGTTTTTAAAGGAGTTGGGTTGTTTTAGAAAGTATTTTAATTTATGTTTGATCTGATGATCGAGGTTGTTGCAATTGATCTTCTTAGAATCATGGAAAGCAGCTTTCCATTCAATTTATCTCATTTCTTCCAAATTATTGCTTTGATTTGCCTATATGACTAACTCCAAACCTCCACTCGTGTAACAATTTTATTGATTCCATTTCTTATGTTACATTGTTTCAATGTATCTTTTTGTAATGTACATTTTGTTAGTATTAAAATTATTTTTTATATTTGTAAATAGTTTTTAATTTTTTTTGCATGCTTTATAAGATATTTTGAATTATACTTGATTTGATGGTCAAGGTTGTTTCACTTCACCTTCTTAGTATTTTGGAATGCAACTTTCCAAGATAATTTATCTCATTTCTTCAAATTTATTTATTTTTATTTAGTTATATTATATTGTGACTTTGAAACTCTTTTTGTGACCATTAAATATGTTTGATTTAGTTATATTTCAATTCTTCAATTAATTTCATTTTATTTGTTTTATTTTATTATTTAATATCAAAAAATAATTTATAATTTTTTATGCTTATTTACTTTTACAGTTTACAGTCGTTCAAAATGAGGTTTGATCGAGATAAAGCAAATGTTGTTGGTCTCATCTCTAAATATTGTATGTAGTTAAATTTTTAGATTTATATTTTTGAATATTTTTCTTTGGCTTTTGGTATGCTTTGCTAGATATTTTTGATCTTACATAATTTTGCAAATGATAATGTTACACACTATCTTTATTTTATTGATTGCATCCTTTTCATATTATTTATCTAATTTCTTCAATCTTTTTCACTCTGATTTTGTTATATTGCTATATAATTCTAAATCTCCTCACATGTAGCCATTACATAATATTTATTTAATGTTAAAAAATAATTTTTTATTATTTATGCTTATTCACCTTTTTTATTTTATTAAGCATGATATGGTCTAATGTAGACAAAACAAACATTGTTTGATTATCTCAAAAAGCTAAATCCAATTAAAATTATAGTTTCATTATTTTAAATATTTTATTTTCAAGGATGTTCTTAACACTTTATGACATATTCAATTTCTTACATAAGTTGAAGATCTATGATGTGACACGAGATCTCTATAATATTATGTAATGCAATTTTTTCAAATACTTAAACTCATCCTTACATATTTTTTTTATTTGGCTATGTTATGTTGATACTCTAATTCTTCTCTCATATAAAAATTACACATAGTTAAATTGAGTAATTAAATTTCTTCAATTTATCTCACGTCAAGCTTACCCTATATTTACTTAACATTAAAATTACAATTTATTATTAAGTATGCTTTTTTGCATTAGTAATCCATAAAAACTTTAATGGAGACTTCATTAAGATGAAACAAATGAAGTAACTAGTCCTGATGACCTCCATCTAATTAAAGTTTTTTTTAGAATACTATTTATCTTTATGATTTTATCATTCTTTAACTGGCATATTTATTTGTAGCTAATTTTTAAAGTGATGATATTATACTAGATCTCCTTACTATCTATGAATTTAAATTTGTCAAATAATTAGTATCATTTACTCAATATTTTTTCTTTAAAATTGTTTTATTACTATGAAACTTTAATTCTTCTCTAGTGTGATACTTACATCTCTTCTATTTGCATTTATTTCATTACTTAAATATATAGTTTTGATATATATTTTTAAAATATTTTATAATTTATAGTTATGATATTCATTATGAGATAATTTAATTCATTTCTTATTTAATAAATGACAATGTAAAACTCAATTATGGAAGTATATTTTAATGCAACTATGATATAAATATTATCTCATTTTTTATAATTTTTTTCTTTTATTTGGTTATATTACTATGTTATTCAAAATCCACTTGTGTGACCTCTACATTGCATTTATTTTGTTGTACTACTTTTTTTAAGTTTACATATTCATCAATATAATTGATTTACTATTAAAATATTATTTTATAAACATTTATGATTATTTAACTTGGTAATTAAATCTTCCCAAACATGGTCTAATCGAGATGCAATAATTGTCGCTAGATTAATCCTTGCAAGCTCTATACAAAAAAAATTCATTTTTATAAATTTTTTAAAATATTTGGTTTTAATAAAGTTTTTTTTCTTTATGAGATATTTTGATTTATATTAGATTTGATGATGAATAATATTATAGTAATTTTCCTTAACATCTTGGAGTGCAACTTTCTCAAATACTTGATCTTAGTTCTTAAAATTTTTCACTTTGATTTGGTTAAATTACTGTAAAAATCTTAATCTCCACTCATGTGGTCATTAGTTATTATTGTTTTGACTATATTAAATTTCATTAATTTATGACAACATTAATTATTATACTTAATGTTTAAAAAATAATTTATTATTTTTCATGCTTATTTACCATTGAAATAATAAGTAATTTGAAATGAAGCCTTTTCAAGATGAAATAAATATCATTAGAGTCATCTTGATAAGAACTATCTAATTAAATATTAATTTTTATATTTTGAAATATATTTTTTATTTTTTTCATCCTTCTTTATAAGGATTGCATGATTTATAGAAGATTTAGTGTTTAAAAATACTATACTTTGTCTCTTTAGCCTCATGGAATGTAGCTATCAAATAAACATTGTTTGATTCCTTGAAATATTTCAATTTGGCTTTGTTATACTTGTATAAAATACTAATTCTTTTCTCATGTAACCCTTACATTATTTTATTTTGGTAAATTTAAATTCTTCAACATATCCCACTTTAAACTTCATACATATTTTCTTAATATTGAAATAATTCCTAAATAATTTTAAAAACCCAAATACTAATGTTTATACTTTTTATTAGTAATGCTTGTCCCAAAAATTAAAATGAAACAATTATTAAACTTATATTATTGTCAAATATTAGTACTAGTAGTGTGCCACATCATCTCAAAATTTGAACATATCAAATTCAAGAAAAATAAAGAGAAATTCAAGTATAAAATTTTTAGTACATGTATTCAATTTTCTTGGAGCTGCTATGACTTCAAGAGCCTTGAAGACCATGATTTTAGATATTTAATGTTCATGGTTTGACTTAATTGAATATTAACACACATAAAGCAAGCATATATGAGATATTTAGAAAACTTTATGCTTGACTCATCAAACACAAGGGTGTAACAATCTCCCTCTTTTGATGATGACAAGTAATAAATATTCTTTTAAAAAGAAAAATTTGAAAAAGAAAATAAGAATAATTTTTAAGGAGGAAATTTTTAAGGACAAAATTAAGAATTAACATGCTCCCTCTATCTTGATGCTCCCCTTAACTCCTAACTATTATGCCACTTTGACACCATTAAAAAGGAGTGAACACCATTCAATGTCTAAAATTCCTAATTGTTCCCTCAAAGTTTGAAGTTGCTCTGATGGTAATGGTTTGGTAAAAATCTCCACAAATACAATCTTACTGGGAACATAGTCTAATTCTACTAATCCTTTGGCCATTTGGTCTCTAATAAAGTGATATCTATCATCTATGTGCTTATCCTAAAATGTTGAACTTGATTCTTGGCTAATACCAATGCACTAGTTTTATCAATTCTAATAGGTTTATCTGTGACTTTTAAACTATAATCTTGAAGTTATTGTCTTAACCATAGTACTTGAGCAACAAACCTTCCAAATACAAAATATTTAGCTTTAGTTGATAACAAGGCTATATGGTTTTGCTTTTTTCTTGACCATGAAACAAGACAATGTCCTAAGCATTGACATGTCCCTGATGTGCTCTTCCTATCCACTCTAGATCATCCAAAATTTTGATCTATATAGCCAATGAGTTTACAAGAAAGTTCTTTCTAGGATACAATTATCATAGAGTCATGGTTCCCTTAAAAGATTTGAAGACAATAGCTTTCGTTTGACTTTGCTTTAGGTTTGCTTTGAACCTAGCACATAATCCAACACTAAACAGAATGTTGGGCCTACTAGTTATAAGGTATAAGAAGGATCTAATCAGTCTTCTATAAAGTTTTTGGTTTATGGTTTTTCCTTGTTCGTCTAGGTCTTAGCAAATAGATTGGTTCATGGGAACTTTCTTAAGTTTCATATTTTCATAGCTATATTTTTTAAAGATTTCTTTCAATTATTTTGTTTGAGAAATAAAAGTACCATCTTTTAGTTGTCTGATTTGCAATCCTAAGAAAACATTTAGTTCACACATCATGCTCATTTTAAATTTTTTACTAATAAGATCTCAAAATTCTTTGCACATTTTTTCTTTTATACTACTGAAAATAATATCATTAACTTTAATCTTAACAATTAATAAATCATCTCTGATGATCAAATCCTTTGGATGTCAGTTTGCAAATTTCCATACTCTAAGTAAATTAACTTCTTTTTCAACTTCTAAATTTTCTAATTTTTTTCATTCTTAGTCAAATTTAAGTTCTTAAATAATTTTATTTTGTCTTCTAAATTTTTCTCACTATCTAGTTGGATAGACTCATCAAACACAACATATATTATTTCCTCAACCTTATGAAATTTTAGATTAAAGACTCTATCTGCTTTTCCAATAGATGAATACCCTAAAATGAATTTCCTCTTGATTTTGACTATATAAGATGTAAGATCTAAATTAGAAGTATACCACTAAATTAAATCAACAATTTAAGTTTTTCAAATGTCCTAGACCTAATGTCTCAAAATATTTTGGAGACATTATCTTCTATCTTCCAAGTTATACTTTTACGAACCCAAGAAAGCTTAAGTTGACCACTAAATGGAGCTTACATGTTCTCATTCTTAACAATGCATCTAAAGTTTTTTGTGCATACATATTTCTTCTAAAAAGTAATCTTTCATAGTATATGTCTAGGTTTGCAACAATAAAAACAAACAATATTTGATGGCTTAGGCATGCTTATGTATTTAGGTTCTTCAAAATTGAGGACATGTGAAGAACAATAACCATGTGAAGCATAAGAAGTATGTGAAGTTTTTCTTACTCTAACATGCTAAAAAAATTTTATTTTTTCTTTCAAAACAAAAATATCATGCTTTAAAGAAATATTATCAATGATAAGGGAAGCCTTTTCGTAACATATATAGTGATTTTCTATACTTATCTTTTTATCTTCTTTCTTAACAAAATAAAGTAATTCAAACTTTTCTTTGTAAGCTTTTTTTAATATATTATGAGCACTCATTAAAGAAGTTAGTGCATTCATAACTTAAATGTAATTTCTTTCAAGAATATATCTTCTCCAAGAGCTTAAATCATTTTCTTCTTCTTCTTCACTTGAAAATATTGAAGATGCCTCACTTGCCATAAAACAAATCATCCCTTCTTCTGCTCTACTTGAGCTTGAAGCTTCTCAAACTTTTGAAGCACTCCATGTAGCTTGGAAAGCTTTCTTTTTCATCAAGTTCTTATTCTTCTTCTTTTCCTCCCATATATGCTTGTCCTAGAGTTTTGGAAATTCTGATTTAATATGACTGGTTTGACCACATTCAAAGAAAGTCGGTGGCATCTTCCTCTCTTTGTTGCTCTTCTTCTTCCATTTCCTATTAAGAAAACTTTTTGCTAAAATTTTTGTTAAACCATTAACATAAAAACTTATCTCGTCCTCCAAATTTTTGGAAGTGGTGGAAGTGGAATCCAAATCACATTTTGTAGCTTTGATTGCCATGGGTTCTTCCTTCTTCCTTTCATGCTTTATCTTACATGTAAAAGCCTCTTCCATAACTCTCCTCTTTATCTCTATTTTGACAGTGAGAAGTTTCCCATGGAGTTCATCTTATGAAAGTTTGTTGACATCTTTAGCCATTTTAATAACTAGTTGTAAGAGGATCACATTCCTTTGGAAGGATTCTCAAAATTTTCCTTACTAGTCATTATTTGAGAATGTCCCCCAAAGATTTACCAAGCCATTCCTAATTTCATTAAATCTTAAAAACATACTTTTAATACTATCATTAGAATTCATTCTAAAAAGCTCATAGTCATTAGTGAGGATGTTGATCTTTGTCTCTTTGATTTATGAGGTGTCTCATAAGTTACTTCAAATTTTTTCCACGTCTCAAATGTCATATGAAAATTCATATTTGTGATAATTCACTAGGAGAAATTCAAAATGAAGATAGTTTAAGGCCCTAACATTCAATTGAGCCAATTTTTTGTGCTAAATATTAAGCTCACTAAAGGGCTTGACTTCATTAGTAGAATAATTTCTAGAAAGTTCACAAGGCTTAGTCATAACTTCCCAAAACTCAAATTGATAGATTTAATAAAAATTCTAAAATTGGCATTTCAATACAAGAAAAATTCTACTTTAAATAAGGGAGCCCAATTTGAGGAAAATCTTTCACACAAGGTTGCACCCAAATCAACCAAAAAGGAAGCCACAAAAATAAAAATCGCAAAACCACAAAAAATATGAGAAAACCTTCTCTTAACATAAGTGGATCTCTTACGTGATATTATTCATGTAATTTGGGATTCCCCTATTTGATACCAACTGAAGTCCTTTGAGTTTAAAATAAACCCACAAGAAGGGGGAGGTGCATTATGGTAGATAAAATTTTGAGATTTTCTTTTAGTTTTTCGTTTAAATTAAAACTTAAATTTTTAAACAAGAGTAAGAAAGAGTAGTAAAATAGTGCACAAAATATTTTTAAGGTAGTTCAATTCAAAATAGAGCTTACATCCACCCCCATCCAGTATTGGGGGGAAAGCCACTAAAAATCATCAAATTAAAAACAAGGTTTTTTGTATGGCTCACCTGAAACTTGAGATTTTGCTTATGATTAATCCTGAAACTAAAGTTTCTTTGTGCTTAACACAGACATTGAGCTTTTGTATAATTGTCGAGATGCACATACCCTAAGGAAACAAATTCAAAAATTGGCAACAAATTATAAACTTAAGATATTTTAAAAGAAGTATAAGGTACACTCAATATAATAAAAATTCTAAAGAAAAACTAAAAAGTGGGAGGAATAAAAATTGAAAATATTTGAAGCAAACATCTAATTTTGGGTTCCTTCTTCCAATTTCCAGTTTATGAGTTTTGATGCATCGTGTGCACCTGAAATAGTTTGAAATTGTTATTTGAAAGCTTTGAGAACTTAGCAATGGTAACCTCTTGGAGTTCTTCTTTCTTCCTCATTTATAGAGCTCAAATTTCAGCTCTAAATCCTCTCCCAATGACTCTAAAATGAACTAGTCGTTTGGGCAACAGACATGTAGTAGTCACCATTCGATTTGGATCTTAAAATGGACATTCCTTATTGAATCCAAATCTTATTGTTCAAGATCAATCCTTGGTGTTGGATCTATGAGGCCTTGATCTCGACTGTTGGATCACATGTAGGTTGTCCTACATGTATTAGTATAATGCGTCCAAAAATTATTGGAATTAAAAACTTACGACAGTGGTTCCATATCGTCTCGCAAATCTGCATACAGTTCGAAGCTCTTGCTTGTCATCTTTTTGTTTACTTGCAGCATTTTATCTTGATTAACCTAAGCCGTTGGATCGGGCCTGCACTTCCATCTTCATTAACCTTAGCTGCCTGATCGCTCCTGCCGTTCCACGTTCTGTGACAATTGGATAGGAATTTAGTCGCATATCACCAAATTACATTTCTATTACCCTCTTTAAGAGATTCTAGTTCATATGTTTTTTGAGCCTTTTAGGGTTGGCTTTCTTATTCCTCTACCATGATTTTATCACTTGGTCCAGGTTGACTTGATTTTGCACTGTTTCGTTAAGCTTTTCCTGTGGCCTTCTTCCTACACCTTTCATATTCACTCACCCCTTCAGGTTTATTGAATAATTTTTATTTTATTTTGTTAATACCCTAAAGCCTGGATGAACTAGTGGTCGGGTCAAGTCGACCCGCCCGATGCTACAATGAAAAATCCCGATACTAAAGTGGTTTTATAGTATTTTGTGAAACTTTTTGTGCCAAAATTTTTAATATTAGTGTACCAAAATAATTTTATACTATGATAGTGTTAAAAGTGTCCTAAGTGACTATGATAAAAAATTTATGAAAAATATTACTTAAATAGTTTAAAAAATCAAATAACACTATCTATACTTTTCATAGATAATACTGGCCCAAAAAAAAAATTCAACAATTACAAAACTTATAACATCTTCAAATATCAAGACTACTAATGTGCGACATCATCTCAAAATTTGAACATATCAAATTCCAAAAAAATAAAGAGGAATTAAAGTATGAAAATTTTAGTGCATGTCTTCAATTTCCTTAAAGCTTGCCATGACTCCAAAAGCCTTGAAGAACACTGTTTTAGACATTTAAATTTCATGGCTAGACTTAATATGAATATTAACACACTTAAAGTAAGCCCCTATGAGATATTTATAAATATTTTTACTTGATTTATCAAACACAATGGTGTAACAATTAATGTTAAGTAAGATCCATAAAGATAACAAATGTCATTATATTTGACCTGTTGGCTCCATGAAATTTAAAAATTACTTTTAAAATTTTTAAATACTTTATATATTAGGATTTTGGCAGTCTTTACATGGCATTTAATATAATTCTTGATTATGTGATCAAGGATCTTAACCCAAACTTCTTATTATCTTGGTATTGAACTTTCTCATGAAATTTATTTCATTTATTGAAAAGCCCTTTTGTTATGTTCTATTATTAAGCAAGTGAAAAATTTTATTTTTGTAACTTTTAAATTGCTTTGATTTTATTATATTATATTATTTCCATATATCTTATTTCTCTATTAATATAAATTTTCTTATTAGTAAAATTATAATTTGTTGGTATTATCACTTACTTACCTTGGTAATTCATGATTATTTGAAACAAGGTTTAATTAAGTTAGAACAAATGTTATTAGACTCATCTCAATGAGATTCATGTAATTAAAGAATAATTTTTTAAAATGTTTTAATGCTTAATTTTATATAATTTTGTAATGTTTTTGAGATCTTTTAATTTATAACTCCATTGATTTTCAAGAATATTGCACCCAAAGTTTTTTCTATATAATAATGTAACTTTCTCAACATTTCTTAAATTATCAATGTTTTTTTCTTTGAATTCATTATATTACTATATAACTCACAATTTCCTTCTATTAAAACTTTATGTTATATTTATTTGGTAATATTACATTTTATTAATTAATGTAATTTTAGCTTTGATAATTATGTAATTAAAATTAAAAAATAATATATTATTAGTTATAAATTTTTGTTTCATAATTCATAATATTTCAAATGATGTTTGATGAAGATGAAATAAGTGTTTATTGAATAAATGTTGACAAGCTCCATCCAATTAAATATTTATTTTTATATTTTAAAATATATGTTTTTCGCATTCTTTATAAAATAATTTTATTCCTACTAGATTTGATGATAAGGGAAGCTATACTTGATCACCTTAAGCTTCTTGAAATGTAGTTTTCCCTTATAATTTGTCTCATTTCTTCAATAAGTTTTCTTTGACATGTTTATATTACATTTAAACAATAATTCTTCTCTTGTGTGATCACTACATTGTCTAATTTGTGTGTATTGGTTTGTTTTAATTTATCTCATTTCAACTTTATTATATATACAACTACTATTAAAATAAAATTTATTGTTATTTTTTATTATTTAACTTTGCAATTTTTAACAATTCTGACAAGGTCTAGTAAAAATGAAACAAATGCCACTTGACTTATTTGGATTGACATCATTGACCTAAATAATTTGCTTTTTACATTTCTAAACTTTTTACATTTTAAGGTATTGGTTCTCAGAGAAATGAACTTTGTCGTCATCATCTTAGAATTGAAGTTTCTCATACAATATATATCATTTCTTGAAATATTTTCCCTTCAATTGGTTAAGTTATTATGAAATTATAGTTCTCTTCCATTATATACCTAACATTGCTCTAATTTAATTATAATAAATTGTTTCAATTTAACGTTTTTAAATATTTGTTTTTCATAATTAATTAATTGTTATTACTTATTTTTATTAATTTTGAAATTCATAATAATTTCAAAGAGGGTCTATTGGCAAGAAAAACGTTATTCTAGTTATGTTGATGAGCTCTATCGAATTAAAAATTCAATTTTACAATGCATATCAGTTTGAACCTAATTTTTAGCTAAGAATATTACACTTGATCCTGTTAAAATCTCGAAATGTAACTTTTTGTTGTAATTTATAAAAAAACTTTTTCTTTGTTTTGGTTATATTAATTGTTAACTCTAAATCTCCTTAGATGTGGACTTTAAATTTCTTTGATTGGTTATATTATATTAATTTATCTTTGTCTCTTTGAACTTTAATATACATTTTCATAATAATCTAATAATGTATTTTAATTATTTATGCAAATTATACTTAGTAATTTTCACTTACTCAAAACAACCTTTGATCAAGATGAGAAAAATATAGTTAGACTCAGCATGACATGTTTGATTTGATTTGGTCATATTATCATGAAAAAATATTTCTTTTTCCTTGTGGCCATCCCATGAATTTGAATTGAGAAAACTAAATTGTTTCGGTTTATCTCTTTTTAGTCTTGTTGTATTTTTATTAAACATTAAAATAATAATTTACTACAATGTGCATATATTTATTATTGCTATTTATAATAATACCAATGAAGGTTCGATCGAGATGAAACAAATCTTATTTGACTTATCTAAGTGAGCTCTATCAAGTCAATTATTTCTTCTATATTTATAAATATTTTATTTTCTAGGATTTTAACATTCTTTATATGTTTTTTCACTTCATACCTGATTTAACTTTTTAGGATATCACATTTCATCTCCTTAATATAATGCAATTGAATTTTCTCTTGTAATTTCTTTCATTTCTTACAATATTTTTACTTTACTTTTATTGTATTACTATGAAACTCTAATTCTCTTATAGTGTGACTTTACATCAATTTTTTCGATAATGTTATATCATTTTAATTTAACTCATTTTAGTTTTTATATATGTTTACTTAGTGTGTTGGAATTCATGTTTTCCACATAAATTATCTCAACTATTAAAACATTTTTCTTTTATTTTCTTATATTATTATGTTAGTATAAATCTCTTCTCATATGACATTTATATTACTTTGATTTCCATAAATTTAGTTATTTCAATTTATCTCATTCAGTATTAATATATATTAGTGAGTTATTGAAATAATTATTTAAGGTTATTTTTGCTTATTTAGCTTTGCAATTCCCTATTATTCCAAATGAAGTTTGATCGACATGAAACAAAGTCATTGCTCACATCTGAACATGTTGTCCCCAATTAAATAATATCAATATGAAAACAAAGTCCTTAGTATTCTAGAGTGCAACTTCTTATACAATTTGTCTCTTTTTTAACTTTAATATATATGTACTTAATATAAAAATAGTAATTTATTATTTTTTATGATAATATACAGTGTGTGTCCGCATATGCATGCATGTGCATAAGTGAGCATGTGGGTGCATGTATGTATGCATGTGAGTATTTGTGTGCATGTGCACGTGTATATATGTGTTTGTTTGCATGAATGTGCATGTGGATGTGCATATGTGTCTTCATTTGTGTGTGTGCATGAGTTTGCACATGTGTCTTTGTGCATATTAGTGTCTGTCCGTATGCATGTGTGTTTGCATGTGTTATTGTGCTTATTTGTGTCTGTTCGTATGTCTATAAGTTTTTGTGCTTATGTGTGTTTGTGTGTGAGTGTGTGTGTTTGCTTTTCTGTGCTTGGGTTTGCATTTGTATTTGCATGTGGATGTGTGAGTGTGTGCATGGGTACATGTGCATGTGTGTACATATTTATGTTTGTGTGCATGCATGTGGGCATGTATGCATACCATTGGGTGTGTGTGTGAGTGTGTATCTATGTGTATGTGTTTATGAGTTTGTCTACATGTTAGTGTGTGTGCGTATATGCATGTGTGTGTGTGTCAGTGCATATGCATCTATGATAGCTTGTTCATGTGTGTTTGTATGTGAGCATGTGCATGTGTGCTTGTTTGCATATGTGCATTTTTTTGTACATGTGTGTTTGTGTTTATGTGTATCTATGTATATGTGCATGTGCATTCATGTGTGCATTGGTAAGAGTGGATATGGGTATTGGTGTGTGTGCATGTGCATCTATGTGGACATGTGTATGCATGTTCATATATTTGTGTCCATGTATGTGCATTTATGTTTGTAAATGTGAATTTGTGTGCATGTGAGCATGTATGTACGTGTGTGCATGTTTGCATGTTTGTGTGTGAGCATGTTCTTATGTGTGCATTTGCATGTGCATGTGTATGTTCGTGTGTGTTTGTGTGTATTTTTGTATATGTGCATTAGTGCATGTGCATGTGTTTGTGTGCATGTTTGTACTTGTGTACATATGTGTGTACATGCATGCATGGTTTTTGGCACGTGTGTGTATTGTATGTTCATGTGTATTTGTCTATACATGTGTGCGTTTGTGTTTCTATGTATGTGTGCATGTGCTTATGTGAGTGCATGAGATTGTGTTCATGTTTGTGTATATATATGTGCATGTGTAATAGATTGTGTCTATGCATGTTTGTACTTGTGCATGCACACAAGTGTTCAAACGTGTATCTCAACACATGTGCATTCAGTCCTGTATGTTTGCATGAGTGTGGTCACATTTGTGTGTGTGTGTGTGGTTATGTGCATATGTGTATGTGTGTGTGTGATCTTTTATGTTCAACTGCATATGCTTGTGTTTGTGTGTGTGTGTGCATCTTGTATAGGAGGTGTGCGTATAGGCATGTTTTCGTGTATGCACATGTGTGTGGTTGTGTGCATATGTGTGCATATGAGTGTGTACACACGTGTGTGTGTGTGTGCATGCACATTGACATGTGCATTTGTTTGTGCATGTGTGTAGGTGTGAGAGTGTGCATTTGTGTTTGTGCATTTGTGTATTTGTTAGAGTGTGCATTTTTTTTGTGCATGTGTGTGTGCATTTGTGTGTACATGTTTGTGCATGTTTTTATGCATTTGTTTGTGCTCATGTTTGTGTGTATGTTTGTTTGTGTGTGTGAATTAGTTCATGTGCATGTGTATGTGTGTGTGAGTGTTTTTTTAAGTTATTAGTGGTGAGCATATGCATTCATGTTTTTCTACATATGTGCATATGTGTGTGTGTGTGTATTTGAATGCATGGGTGTGTGAATGTGCGTCTGCATGCATGTGTGTATTGATGTGTGCATCTATGTTAGCTTTTGTGTGTCCATGTTTATGTGTGCATGAATGTATGTATGTGTGCATGTCTATGTGTGCATCTATGGTTGTGTGGGTGTGTGTACAAGGATGTATGTGTGTATGTTGTGTGTGTGTGTGTAAGGGCATGCATCTTTGTGCCTTTATGTGTGCATGTGTGTGTTTTTATATATATCTATGCATGTGAATGTGCATGTGTTTACATGTGTGTGTGTGTGTATGCATATGCATTTCAGTTTATGTATGTGTGTACTTATGTGTAAATGTGGGCATGCATGCATATGTATGTGTATGTTTGTGCATGCTGTCTATGTGTGTATGCATGGATGTGTGCATGTGCCCATTTATGTGCATGTGTGTACATGTTTGTGCACAAGTGTGTGTGCACGTGCATGTGTACATGTTGGTGCATGTGTCAGTGTGTGTGAGTGCATGTGCTTTTGTGGGCATGAGTGCATGCATGCACGAGTGTGAATGCGTGTTTGTGTGCATGTGTGTTTGTGCAATTGTGCATGTGTGCAAGTGGATGTGTGCATATGTGTGTGTATTTGTGTCTGCATGCTATTGATTGTTTGTGTGTGTGAGTGCAGGTGTAAGTTCATGTGCATGTCCACATGAGTGTGTGTATGTGTGTGCATTTGTGCACACATGTGTGTGTGTCCAAGCATGATCGTGAGCATATGCATGCTTGTGTGTGTGTGTGTGTGCATATGTGTGAGCCTACATGTGTACATGTATGTGTACCTATGCAGGTACATGTGCATGCATGTCTGAGACTGTGTTTGTGCATGTGTGTGCATTGGTGTGCATGTGTGTATATATATATGTGTGTCTGTGTGTTTGTATGAATGAATGTGTGTGTGATAGTGTGCATGTATGTGTGTGCATTTGTGTGGGTATGTGTGTGTATCCATGTCTATAGATATGGGTACATGTTAGTACATATAAGCATGTGTGTGTAAAACTAAACATTTTTGTGTATGTACACATGTATGTGTGTGTCCACTGTGCATGTGTGTGCACATGTGTGTGCATGGGTGTATGTGCATGTGTGGGCATGTTTGTGTGTGTGTGCATGTGTGTTTGCATGTGCATATGCATGTACTTTAGTGCATCTCCATATTTGTGTGCTTATGCACATGCATGTCTTTATATGTGTGGTGTGTGTGTGCATGTTTATGTGTGCATGTAGATGTGTGCATGTAGGTATGTTTGTATGTGCATACATGTATGTCTGCATGTGTCTGCATGTGTGGGTGAGTAAGGATGTGTGTGCATGTTTACATGTGTGTGTGTAGGTGGGTGTGCACATGTGCATGTGTGTGCATAAATACATGTATCTATGTGTGCCTCTATGCATTTGTTTGATTGTGTCCATGTGCATATTTATGTGTGTGCTTTTGGGTGTTTGAGTGTGTAGTTGCATTTATGGATGTATTCTCGTGTTTGTGTATACTATGTTTACATTTTTATATGTGGGCTTGAGTGTGTGTGTGTGTGTGCAGGTGTGCACGTGCATGCATGTGCATGAGTAAGCATGTGGGTGCATGTGTGTGTTTATGTGCATGTGTATATGTGGGCATGCATGCATCTTTATGTCTATGTGTGTGGGCATGTGCATGTGTAAGTGCATTAGCATGTGTGTTTGTGTGATAATGCATGTACGTGAGAGTGTCCATGTATGAAGTGTCATGCATGTGTGCATGCATGTATGTGGTCGTGAGTGTGCATGCGTGTGCATGTACACATGTGTGTGGGTATGTGTTTCTATATGTGCATCTGTCTACACACATGAGTGTAGGTGTGTGTGTCATTGTGAATATGGTTGTGCATATGAGTGTGCATTGATGTGCAAGGGTTTATATGCCTATTTGTGTGTGTTTCTATGTGTGTGTGTGTGCATGTGCATGTGTGTGTTTTTGTGTATGCCTATATGCATATGCTTTCACTTTCGTGTGCTTGGGTATGCACTTGTGTGTCGATGTGCATGTGTGTGTGTGTGTTTGTGTGTGTGGGCATGTCTACATGCACGCAGGTGCGTGTGCACTTGCATGTGTGTGTATACGCATCTGTGTGTGTCTGTACACATTTTGACATGTGTATGTGTGTGTACATCAGTGCATATGTGTCTATAGCTACATGTAGCTAAGTCAACAAAGAAATTATATTATGTATTTCTATTCTTTGTATATTTTATTAAATTTAACCTTTATTTTGAAGATATGATTAATTATTTTATAAAAACAAATTCATACAAATAAGCAAATAAAAATTATGTTTAGCAATACATTTGAAATGAAGAACAAAAACATTTTTTGAAGTAGTAAATATAGAACTTATTTTTCTCTAGTTAGAATAAGCTTAAGATAGATAAACTTAGGTGGATGTCTTAAAAAGATAAAGCTTAAAAGTTTTATTATTGGAATAAGACTTTGAATTAAGAGGACATTATTGACTTATTGATGGGTTTCACTTAGAGTTGACTTAGGTGGATAAGTTTTAGAAAGCTTTTTAGATTTGTATTTGTAATAAAAAACTGAAAACTTCACATTTGAACTTATCATTAATGAAATGCAAAAAGGAAGTGTCGAATAATAACCTAATTTAAGTGATAGATATTACATGACAAAAATGCTGAGCACTTAACACAACTATGTTCTTCTAAAGTATAATATTAATATAGGCATATAAATCCCTCACACAAAATATTTTGTATGAAACTTTCATAGTTAATAGCAATATGATATGTTTAAGTTTGAATGGTTTCATGAAGGTTCATTGATGTAGATCTAAGAAGTACAATAGGATTAATATTTTTTTAAATTTAATTAAGATAATCTTAAGTAAACAACAAAGTTCTCATTCACAAAAATTGTAGCTTCTCAAAAAAACATTAAATATATGAAGAATTTGTACATAATAATTGAATGGATTTTGTTAGTGAATTAAGTAATTTAATACATAAATGTGTAACATGAATCATTTTATAATTTGAGTACAATAAAAAACCATGAAATTACGACATAATTTGAGATGCTCATGCTTAGAATACTGAATTCAAGGGTTCACATCTTTCAAAACTAATGTTTTCATAAGACAACTCTAAATTGGCCAAATATTTTGTAATTTAATTTTTTATAAAATATAATCTAATCTTCCAAAAAATATACTTAATGTAAAAATAGTAGGCTACAAGTGTTATAAGAACAACATAAATTTTAGTAAAAATTTAATAAAAATTTCTTTGAAAACCTGCTTTCAAAATAAGTTACAAAATATTCTAATAAAAGGATTCGACGATTTTTAAGCCATGTTAATATTCAACTAATGTTGAAGTAGTTGAGATTCAATTACTACGCTATGTTAATTATTGGTTTGGGGGTAAAGGAGGCAAGTCCTCGAAACTTCAACTTCACCAATAAGAAGCATGATAGTGTTGACACATACATGATAGTGAGGCCAATTAGTGAAGTTTCAAAAACACATAACAAATGTGCTAAAATAATGCCTACATTCAAAAAACAATAATGTGAAGACATAATGTGGGTTGCAAGAAAATGTTAAAAAAGACAGAAGGAATGACAAATTTGGCAATGCAAAAAATAGTGAATCTGAATCATAATGGTTATTTCAATAACATAAAATAGGCTTTGATAATATGAAAATTGACCTTTTAATAGGATTTTAGATTATATTTCTTTGACCAGTTATGTAATATTAATTTAGTTGTTTCGCATGATCATAAGATTAATATTAACTTTTAACAAAGATTTACTTACTCTTAATATTTTTCATTGATGTAAAATAACTTAAATTATGATAATAATTGAATTGAATTACTTTACTTTATTTATTTTTATTATTTTATTGTATTTTTACTTAAATATTATTTTTAATTTCTCATGTGAGTTCCCCATTATATTTTCATCCTTTATTACAAATGAAATGATTTTTGTATGTTTTCATTAACAGTGGTAGTTTACTTGAATTTTCTTTTGAAATTATGTTTAAAATTACAATCAATTTAAAGCCATATGTTTGAATAAATAGAAATATCCTTTTTTAATATTGAAATTATATTCTAAAAATAATGTTTGCTATCCATAGATTTTAGGTGATTATCTGACATCTAAATTATGATTTTAATTTATCTCCACCACTATTGTCATCCTTTCCATCATTGCCTTCAATCGTAAATGCTATTATAGGATTTCTTAACACCTATCCTTTATTAATTATATTTACCCATCTCCTTAATCCCTTGAGTCTAAAATCTCTGAAATCACTAGGCATTATATTGATTTTAGCTATGCCAACCCAAAAAAAATTCAAGTTATGCAATTAAGTGCAATGATAATCATCACAATGACAATGGTGTCACTAAGAGTGTATATGTGGTTAGCCTTAAACACTACATTAATCATAACAAATCTTATAGCAAGAAATAAGGATTTGGTAGTGTAAGTCACATCATTTGTTTTCTTATTAGATGTGATTATGATACAATATAAATTTTCTTTGTAACATTTTTAAATAGCTAGAAATCATTTCCATTCATATCTTTGACATTCGCTTACTACACTTTAAACAATATTTGACATAATTCACTTTTTCTTACTCATCTAACAAATGTGTTATACATTTACCTATAGGCTATTCAATTTTGCTTCTGACTATTTAGTAGGTCATGTGAAACAAATGTTCATGATGTCATCAACCAAAAGGGTGAGAAATCCATTATTACTATGGAAGTGGGTAAGCTTCATGTGTGTGATCGCAATATGGAGACAAAGTTCTTGTTATGCTCTTCCTAGTTTTCTTATGTCTGATATTCATGTCCATATCATTGAAAAGGTACGTTTGCACTGAAATATGCCAATCATATTAGTCAAATGTAAATAAAGATTGAGTCTATTTTGGATAAGAGTTGAGCTGCTTTTGCTATGCTCATATTTGAATATTCTTTTTTTCTATTATACTTATAAAAAACATTCGACAATCCGACTACATCATAAGATGAATAGTGTTAGTGATAGCGAAGTGTAAATGGATGATAATATAATCAAAATAAATCATATTAGTCTATTGTCTAAATTTTTTTATGAACCTTAAAACTTGTGTGAGCTTCCATATATAGCGTGTTATAATGATAGCCAATTTTTTGTTGCACAAAGTTATGATTTGAATAAGTGTTACATCACAATAATGCTATATTTTGGTATAAGTTACTTTGTTGCATACTTTCTTGATCAGTTAGTTGTTGAAGTTGTATTGAGGAAATCATGCACTAACATGAACGGCACTCACCACCAATTGTTATTCAACTATTTTTATGTTATGATTTTTGATGCATAAGAATAGTAACTCTGAAAAGTGCAAGTACCTATCTTACAAAAAAATATTTGTATTATACAAAATAGACAAAAATCTTGAATAGCTCAATTGTACCCCTATGTAATATGAAAATTATTCCATATTTTAAATGTCATGTCCTCAATGATGTCAAAATGTTTGGAATCTATAATTTTCCTATATTAATAACAACATTGCAATTATCTTTAGTTGATGTTCCATCACTATATGAGTTGATTTTTTATTATAGGTTTTTAACAAGAGATATGGCCACATTATTATTTTCATTCTTACTAAGCTCCACTTTATGTTTAGCAAGCTATTTCCATACTTATATCATGCAATTTGCTAACTCCCATTCAATATTTTCTTTATCTTGGAATAGATTCAATAATACACTACAATCCACCAAAATGTATAAATTACTAATTTACAGTGGGTTGCATAATTGAGGACCCCTAGTTATAGACATTACCTTGACTTTAGGATCTATTTGACTTATTTAAATATTAAGAAATCTAAATTCATCTCGTCAAAATAGTTTTTAATAATTCCAACTACAATAGCACCTTAATTGAAGCATACCTTCCAACCAATGATTTTTAACTACATCCAGATCATTAGTTGACGTAATCATCTAATCGCTTCCATTATTTTTTCCTAAGCTCTTGCTAATTAATATATGATTCCCAAAATCATTCATTTGGCATAGTAAAAAGTTTGAATGATTGGAAAAAAACTTATTATGAGGCAACAATTCTCTTTAATATTATATATATAACAATTGTTATTATTTGTTTTAATTAGTTAATGTTTTTAGTTATGATAGCTTTCCAAATATTCTATGATATTAAAGTTCGTAGTGTTATTATGACCACTCTATTACAAATTTCGTATTTTCTTTCTTGTTGCATGATGTAATTCATTTCATGATTTTATAGGCATGAAGTTTTCGATAAATTATTCTCAAAAGTAACCCATGCTTATTTTGCTTCTTTATAATAAAAAAAACATGAATGATTGAAACTTCAATTGGACATAGTTGGCACATTAAAGCAAGTTTGAAGATTACATTCTATAATTTATTTGGTAATTGCACCTATTTTTGAATATCATCCATGTTAACATTAACATCTTTAAAGTGCATTTGGTGCTTCATAACAATAGTCTAAATTTTAGACTTAGATATTTTGATCTCAAATAAACCTAGGTAGAATGACAGCTAAACTACAACACATCATAAGTTAGAGACCATATACAATAAATTCATTGAGTTGGACCAATTTCCATTTTTTGCAATCAATAGTTTCATTCTTTGCATGCCAGCCTATGTGTTGCATTTCATTCTTGATGCATCTGAGGATTGGTATTTTGTTGACATTTAGTTAGACAACAAATTGTTGTTGGTATCTACTAATTAAGTTTTTTATAAAAAGTTTCATTATTTTCTTGATTTTCAAAATATTAAGACTATTTTCCTCTAACAAGAAATTATTTTTTTCCAAGAAGACAAGTGATGGTTAAGATTTTCTTCATTGTCTCCCCACAAAAGCCAATTCGTTTCTTTTTTAATCTATTATAAAAATAAATTTGGAGTTTACTTGTCATTATAACATATATTGGAATTAATGAAATGGCATGCTTGATGAAAATGAGTCCACCATTGAAAGATAACAACTTCATTTTCCACCTAAGGAAATTTATTTCTAATTTTATCAATTAAACTTTTGAAGTAATCTACTTTCTTTTGACTTATATATAGTATGTAGCACAACTAAGCCAAAGGAAGATTTATTTAATACAATCTTGAGCCCTTACAAATTTGATTGACTTAGAATATAGTTTTCTATTTCTATAGAAGTCCTCACTTTTAATTTTTATATTTAAGAACCTTTAGAGTTTTGGAAGAGCTATACAAACTTACTAAGATTAATAGTAGTTTTTATATGTTCTCTAATAATGATAATTATGTTGTTTGCATAAGCTAGGAGAGTGGTAGGTACAGATGATCTATGTTGTCCTTATAATATCATTCTTTTTTATGAAAAAAATTTTATTAGGACTTCTATTCAAGAACTCCATGAATGATATGAAAAGAAAGGAAGATAGAGAATTACTTTGGTTAAGATTGTTTGAAAGTTAAAATTCAACTATAAAATTGTCACTTAATTTTTTTGTTAAGAGAATATAATAATTACCAAACTTATAGTATGTTCCATAGAATATCACTAGATTTATAAAAGTAGTTTTCATTAAAGAGATCAACCTATCAAAATTTTGTTATGTTTAATATACAATGAGCATTGTGAATATTATTTTGATGATGTTTTGAAGAATATTTCATCTAAAATCAACAAAGATTTCTTGGTTATGAGATTTATGAATATATATAATGTTTGCACCTATAATTTCCCAAAGAACTAGAGATCTTACACAAATTTTTTAGTTATATTGAACAAAACATTTGACATTAAATCCAAATAATTATGAAGAATTTTCTGTTAAAACCTTTTGGGCCATGAGTGCTATCTAAATTCATATTAAAATGTATATCTTTATTTCCTCTTTGGTGATATCTTGCAATATTCAATTCTTTGTTTGCATTTGTTAATATGGAAATTATGTAGTCAGTGATATTTTTACCATTAATTGCTTAAGAATACTTAGAAAGATTTTGAAAGTGCTTGATTACAACTGTCATTACTTTGTGCTCCATGTTTGTTTTCTTAAGTCGTCACTATTGTATAAATAATGTTGTATTTCTTTCTAATTTTATTAGCCATCTAATCCTTTTTTCTATTTTGAATAAAATTCAACACTTTCAAAATGTTGTGGATAATAAGAATTAAAAAGAAAAAACACATTCCATTAATCCTTTTTTTGTTTTTTTTAGATCAACTACATATTTATTATTCATCTCTTTCTTATCGAATTTATTTGGATAAAAGATTTTTGCAAATATTCATTTTTTTCAATCTTTATGGCTCATTTTAGGTCCATTTTATTTTAAAGCTAGTGTATTCTTCCCAAAGTAGTTTAAAGAAGAATTCTAATTGTTCTTCTTTGTCTATACAAATGTAGGTTATGTAAAAACATGTTATGAAATTTAATTTATTTAGGAGATGAATAAATTTTTATCACATTTAGTAAAAGTAGAACATGACCTGATCAAATTCTAACAAGATGAATTATAAAAGTTAAAAGTAGTTCTATTTATTTGTCATTAACCAACACCGTGTCTAATCTTTTCGAAACCCATATTTTATAACATTTTCTTTCCCATATAAAAGATGACTAAAAATGACTTGCTCAAGATGACATAGAATTATGTAATCAATAAATTTGTACATTGGTATTAGTTTTGGAGTAGGTACTCCATTGTGATCATCTCAAAATGTGATTTCACTAAACTCCTTACCCACCATCCAATGATTTGTAGTGTCATTGACAATATGAAATAACTCGCCCTTAATAAGCTCCTTTTAGATACCATGCTTTTTGTCATAGGTGAAAGCATAGCTAGCTTTTCAAACCTAGTCTTAATGCTTGATGTTGATATAGATAAACTACTTTCCATTATGTCAACATTACAATTAGAATCCTTCCAAAAAATCTATATCTTGTTTGATTGATTGTAATAACAATGCTAAAAATTGAGTTTAATAACAATTCTTTACATCTTATCTATAGAAGACATATGTTCCAAAAAGGAAACTTATCTAACAATATACATTTTAATAAATTGATAAAGAATATAGCTAAACCATTTTTAGTAGCATCGTAAATATTTCAAGATAAGAATTTATTCATTTATACTAGCATTATCTAAAATTTGGATAGCTAAAATCATTCACTAATACTTTTTTTGGCTAATTGGTTTTTTCTTAATATTCTACAAATTTTCTTGATTCCCTTGACATTTCAATGGATTAAACTCCTCCTTATTTTCAATTTCAAACATAGAGGTTGTTGATCTCCTTAAAGTTCACTAAAACTTTTATGATCTAGACTATCATATGGATTCTAAATTTTAGCCTATGAAGTTTTTGAATAAAAACTTAATCATTTTTCTTTCTCATTTTATAAAATATGTTAAGGAGCTATAGTTATGCAGTAATTGGATTGCCATATAGTTGCACACCATTGTTTATATTAGTTGTCTTTCATTAGCATTAGAAATGTGCTCAATTGTTTTTTTTATTAAGACTTATGGATGATTATCCATAATAGATTTCTTAGGCAAAGAGTTAACAAGTAAAGTAGAAATTTTGGTGGCTTCAATCTTTGTCCATTAATTACATGGCCCTATTCCTTGATACAAACAACAAGATGATTTTAGAGTAATGGAATTATTTTTATGGTTTGCTTGAGCAAGTTCATTCTTATGTTTGTGGCATACTTTGTTAAGTTTAGGTAAGTTTTCATATTAGATTTTTTTGAGAAATTCCATTGTTTGAAATACTTTTAGTAGAAAGTCTAATTTGGTTTGACAATTCTATCGCTAACTCCATGTCAATACGTACACGGGGAATTTTAGGATGTGTCAGACTTATAGTAGCAATAATTACCCTCAAAGGGCCTAGTCATTCGCATTATTAAGTGATGTACAATAACAATGAATTGGTAGCTTTGTTGTGTTCCTACACAAACAGTTGTTTAAAATTTAGTTGATAAAAGGGTAGACGTCATGCATAAATGAGATTGACTATTAATTGTCTGAAAATGTTCACTCAAATTCACATATAAACAGCTCGTGCGCTTGAAGAAACATGTTAAGGGATATTTACAAAATTTTGCTTCAATTAATAAGTTCATTTCACAACATAACTAAGTGAATAATTTTCTTTTTTGAAACATTTTTTCCTGTTAACTAAATATTCAATTAATTCAAAACATCAATGAAAGAATTACTTATAAATAATTGTTTTCATAACAAACATGCTTTTTTTAAGTTAGTTAGAAAATAGTTATGTCATTATGCAGCCTCTTAGAGTGATTGATTAATTCAAAAATTTCATGCCTCTTATAACTCATGAATATGTTGTTCATGCTTGTTTCTTTTCACTTTTAAATTAGCATAATTTTTATTTGCATCATTGCTTACTAAGTAATTAATTAATATATTTAAATAAATTATAATCACATTCAACAAGTGAGATATAATCAAGACATCAATTAAACTTGCACCTTTGATTAGCTAACATAGTTCGAGAGTACATGATATTACTTTCCTTTTCTATTTCTTTTGCTTCTTCTATTTTCATTATAAAATAGTGATTTGAAGCAATTTATCTCCAAATAACTGACCTAAATCTTGCATTTCTTCATAACAAAAAGAAAAGTTGTAGACTCTTAGACAAAGCAAAGTGCAAAAGTTATTGTCCTTTTATGTTAACATGAATAATTGTACATGACCTATGACCCTATTTATTAAGGATAATGCTAGGATGGACAAAAAAATTCGAAAAATTATAGTTTATTGTTCAAAAAATTTTAGAAGAATTTTCCATAATGCTTAATTTTTCCAAAGAAATAGAGGAGGGCAATCCAAAATGTTAATATATTTTGGAAACAGACCACCATAAAAAATATAAGAGAATAACCTTGTATTGGGAACTTCTATGTTTAAAAAAACGTATTTTGACAATAGTTGAAAGGACTACACTTGCTATAAAAGGAGGGCAATGGTGCCTCTTTGAATTATTACCGAAAATGAATTTTGCTATCAAACAATTATAAAAATATATAAATTCAATTAGATAGAGCTCATTGAGATAATTCCAATGACAATTATTTCTCCTTATCAGATTTCATTTGGAATTACTATAAATTACAAAAATAAATAGGCATAAATAATAATAAGACTTTTTTAAAAGACATTATGAAAATAAATTTCAAAACTAAAACTAAATAAATTTAAGAAATATAATGTTAGAAAACGAAAGACATGCAAACTTTAAAAAGAAAGCGATTTAGAGTTACATAGTAATATAACAAAATCGGAGAGAAAAATTTAAATTAATGAGATAATTTTTTTGAAGTTATTTCATTGTAGGTTACTAAGGAGATCAAGCCTAACATCTCGATCATGAAATAAGGTACATAGAAAAATATCTTATAATACTACCAAAATCATAAAAAAAAGATATGAAAAATATAAAAATAAATATTTAATTGATTAAGCTTATTAGAACAAGTCCAATACATTTCTTTCATCTTGATCAAAATTTATTTTGGATTACTATGGACTTCCATTATTAAATAATTATAAAAAACAAAATATTATTACAATTATAATTAAATATTTATATCAAAACAAAAAATGGGATTAATTAAAGTAATTTAAAACAACCACATCAAGACAAAATCAAACTCAAAGAAGAGGAGATTTAGAGTTATATACTAATATAAAAAGATCAATTTAAAATGTTAAAAATAAGGAGATAAACTATTTTGGGAAAAAATCTTTCTAAAACATTAAGATAATTGAGTCTAAAGTCATCAATTATTAAATAAGATTTTATTAAAATGTCTCATAAAGTGTGCTAGAATATTACAAAATAAATATTTTAAAAAAAATACTTATTTATTTTGTATACCTACTTTAGATTAGTTCATTAGTGATTTTACCTTCTCCATTAGTCCTCATTTAGAATTATGATAAAAACTAGATTAATTTATGTTAATAAAAATAAATTACATATTTATTAATAAGTAAATATATATCACAATTGAAATGAGAAAACTTGAAGTGTTGAAATAAATCCAAATAAAAGTGATACAAATGTCACATGAGAATAGATTTAGGGTTACAGAGCAATGTAACCAAATAAAAGTGAAAACTTTGAGTAAATGAAAATATTTTACGAGAAAGTGACATTCTATGATACTAAAGAGTTAAAGTCTAACATCATTTTTTTCAAATAAGGTATGAAACAAAATGTCTCACAAAACATGTCATGACCCAAGACAAATATTTAGAAAAACATAAAATAAATAATTGATAAATTTTATCAAGATTCATCCAACTGCATTTTTTGGTCTGAAATAGACATCTTTTGAACTTATTGTAGATTTTTGGATTAAATAAACATAAATAATAAAAAAGAAATTTTTTTATATTAGGTAAATAAATATTAAAGAATAAAACAAGATAAATTAAGTAAGTTTATGATAACCAAATCAAAGACATGTAAAGGCTATATGAAAAAAAATTTAAGGTTACGAGCTAACACAATGAATAAATGTTGAAAATTTTAAAAAAACAAAAATTATATGAGCAAGTTGCGTTCTAAAATTCTAAGGAGATCAAGTATCCTCATTGATAAAAGTATGCCAAAATCATAGAAAAAAAAATATTTTAAAAATGGAGAAGGTATGAATCATTAATCGAATAGAGCTATTTTAGACAAGTCTAGTGACACTATTTCATCTCTATCAAATCTCATTTGGAATTATTGAGAGTTAACAAAGTAAATGAGCTTAAATATACTTAAATTATTAATTTAATATTATGTGAATTTATATTAAAGCTAAAAATAAGATAAAGTTAAGAAATCAAATAAAACAAAATCAAGGCAATGGTAAATGTCACATGAGAAGAGACTTAGAGTTACATAATAATATAAGAAAATTAAAGTTCAAAAGTTGAAGAAAAGACAAATTATATGAAAAATTTCTAGTCTAAGATACAAAGAGATCAAGCATAACATCTTACATCACCACATCTTTTAAGAATAAATTTTTTTGTAAGGCTACTAAATAACTTAACAATAATTTAAAAATATAAGAAATAAAAATACGATTATATTAAGGTCATCAAGACAAGTGCAATGATTTTTGTTTTGTCTTGACTAAAGTTTTTTTGGAATTACTATAAATTATCAATTTAAATAAAGATAAATAATCACAAATTAATATTTAATGTCAGGTAAATATTTATTACCACAAAAATGAGATCAATTAAAAAATTATAAAGTAAGAAACTCAAAGAGATATAAAAGTCACGTGAGAGAAGATTTAGAGTTAAAATGTAATATAACCAAATCATGATGAAATATTTATTAAAATGAGATAAATTGTATGGGAAAGTTTCATTCCAAGACACTAAATAAATCGAGCGTAACACCTTTGATCGTTAAACATGATACAAATAAAAGTATCTTGTAAAAAATTCAAATATATTACAAAAACTATTTAGGGATAAAGAAAAATGTTATTTTGGCATAGCTCACCGAGATAAGTCCAACGACTTTTTTTCGCATATATAAAAACCTGTTTTGAAATTCTATGAATTAGCAAAATAAATAATCATAAATAATAATAAATTTTCATTCAAATATTAAATAAATATATCTTAAACCTAAAATGAGATAAATTAAGGAAATATAATATAAATAGATCAAAGTTATGTAACTTCGTAGTAGTAAAGAATAAGAGTTTCATAGTAATAAAAACAAGTAAAACAACAACATTTAAAAACTAAGATATTTTTTAATAAGATGGTACCATTCCAAGATACTACAAAGATTAAGCGAAAAATAATTGATTGTCACAATAGATATAAATCAAAATATCCAATAAATCATGGCAAAATAACGAAATTTTAAGTAAATCAAAATTTGAATCCAATAACATTTGTTTTGTCTCTATTAAACAATTTTTGACAAAACCAATTACAATGCTCATTAATAACTAATAATTTTAAATTACTAAGTTAATATTACATAAATAAATATTAAAGTTGAAAAGAGATAAATCGATGAAGATAAGAGTTTAATAGTAATAAAAAATGAAAGAAAAAATTTGATGAAATGAGACAAAAGTTTTAAGAACATTATATTCCAAGCTACTAAGAAAATTTGTTCAAACATTATCAATTATCAATATAAGGATCAAATGAAAATGACAAATAAAGCATGTGATAACTTAAGAAAATAAACATTAAAAAAGATGGAAAAATAGAATATTTAATTTAATGGAACTCATCATGATGATTTTAATCACATTTGTTTCTCTTGATCAGACCTCATTTGGAATTACTTTAAATTACCAATGCAAATAAGCATATATAATAATAAATAACTTCTTTAGTGTTAAATAAACAAATATTAAAACTATATTAGGACCAATTAAATAATGTAATATAACTAAATCATAGACCTATAAAGGTGACAGGAGAGTAGATTTAGAGTCACATAGTGGTCAAAACAAATGAAATTTAAAACTTTGAATTAATTTGATAATTTATAAGGGAATGTTGCATTCAAAATTACTAAGGAGAACTTGTGCAACATCATTAATCATCAAAAAAGGTACATATTTAAGTATCTCATAAAATATGCTAAATCATAGAAAATAAATTAGTTAAAAATATATAAAAAATAACTTAAGTATTCCAAATTATTAATGAAAATATTAATAAATAATAGTAAATTATCATGTTTAAATAATAAAAAATAATATTAAGAATTAAAATGAATAAGTTGAAGCTACTTAAAATATCCAAAAAGAAGACCTATGAAGGCCACATGATAGAAGATGTAGACCTACAAACATATATTACCAAATGAAAACAAATCAATTAAAGAAATCAAAAAAATATTTGAGAAAGTTGCATTCCACATTACTAAGAAGTTTGAGCATAACATTCTTGATTGTAAAGCATGTTTAAACCTTCAAAAATAAAAATTTAAATAAAAAATGTTAAAACTAATATTTTAATAATTGACCTTGTTGTGACGAGTCTAATGACGTTTGTTTCTCCTTGAGGATAAGCACATGTAATAATATGTTACTATTTTAACATAGTGAAATCAAGGTATATATAAGAGTCACACAATAGGAGTTTTAGAGTTCCTTTCCAAGATAAAAAAAGATATTAAGTGTAGCATTTTTTATTACTAAATTAGGTAAGAATAAAACCCTATCATAAAGAATTTCAAAACTAATAAAAAATATTTTAATTATAAAAAATAATTATTTAATAAGATATATATGATCATAATGTCTAAAATGACACATCATCCTGATTACATTTGATTTGGTTTACTACAATAAGTCACCGAAATAAATATGCCCAAATAATACTAAGAAATAATTTTAATATTAAGTAAAAATATTTGTTAAATCTAAAATGTGATAAATCAAAAACTTATAATATAACCAAATCAAATAAATGTAAGGGGTACAAGAGAGGAGAATTAGAGCTACACAATAAAATAGCCAAATTGAAGCAAAAAATTTTAGAAAATGAGATAAATTCTATGAAAAAGTTTCATTCCAAGATACAAAATAGATTGACCATATCATTCTCGAACATCAAATCTAGTAAGAATCCAAATATCTTATAAACCTTACCAAAATCTTAGAAAATAAAGTATTTAAATATGTAAAAAGGAATATTTAATAGGATAATACCTATTTAGGTTAGTGCAATGACAATCGATTCATATCCATTTGAACTCATCTAGAGTTACTACAAATTACTAATGTAAAAGGTATAAATAAGATTAAAATATTATTTTAGTGTTATGTAAATATATATTTAACTTCAAATTAAATAAAGTGAAGCTAAGTAATAAAAGCAAATCAAAGTGAGTTAATGGTTATATGAGAGGAGAATTAGATTTATATGTTAACATAAGAAAATCAATATAAAAAGTTTAAAAAATGAAATTAACTTTATTTGATAATTGTATTCAAAGATAATAAGAGAATGAGTGTCATTTTCTCAACTATCTAATTTGGTACAAATAAGATCAATTGTAAAGCATCTCGAAACCTTAATAACTAAAATATTTTAATATCTAAAAATGAATATTTTATTAGATAAAAGTTCTTGAGACTAATCCAATGACACTCATTTTGTCTCGAACAATTAGAATTACAACAAATTAGAAAAATGAATAGGCTTAAATAATAATTAATTATTAAAATAATGTTATATAAATTTATATATTGAAACTACATTGAGATTAATTAAAGCAATATATCATAACTTAACCAAGGCAATGTAAGTGACACAAAAGATGAGAGTTTGAGTAACTTAGTTATCTAGCCAAAACAAAGTAAGGAATTTGAATAGACAAAATAAGATAAATTGTTCAAGATATTTAAATTCCAGGATACTAATGATATTGAGTGTAACATTCTTGATTATCAAACCAAATATAAAAATAATTACCTAGTGAATCATGCTAAATCCATAGAAAAAATATTTTTAAAATATAAAACTCCATAATTAATTTATTATGACTCATCAAGATGGGTGTAATTACTTTTGGTTCATCATGATTTGACCACATTAAAAATTACTATGAGTTATTAAAGAAAATGGGAAAAATATTAATAAATTTTTATTTTATTATTAAGAAAATATATAATAAAGCTAAAATGAGAAACAATAATGTAATATAGTATAACCAAAATAAATCAAGTTAGGGTCACATAAGAGGAAAATTAAAGTTTCATAATATCATTACCATATCAATGAGGAAACTTTATAGAAATGTGATAAATTGTATGGGATTGTTACATTCTAGGGTACTAAAGAGTTCAACTATGGCAACCTCAACCATTAAATAAGATACCATTTAAAATGACATATAAAGCATCCATCAATTTTTAAAAGTTAAATATCTAAAAAAATTTATAAAATAAATATATAATTATATAGTGCTTATTAAGATGAGTGTAATGTAGATAAGCCTAAATAGTGATGCATTATTATATGAATATTAAGTAAATAAATACTAAAGCAAAAATAAGATCAATTAAACTAATATAAAATAAGAAAATCAAAGAGATGTAAAGGGCTTATGAGAAGGGATTTACCATTACATTGTGATATAACCAAATCAAACTTTAAAACTTGAGAAAATTAGATAAAGTGTAATAAAAAGTTTTATTCCAAGATACCAAAAACATATCGCGAAGCATCCTTGATTGCCAAATGTTGTATGAGTTAAAGTGCCTCATAATGCAGGCAAAAATTTCAAAAAATAAATTTTTTAAAAATATAAAAATAAATATTTAATTTTAAAAGCATTTTGAGATGAGTTTAATAACATTTGTTTCATCTTGTTCATATCTCTTTTATAATTTCTATAAATTACAAAACTAAATAACCGTAAAAAACAAAATTTATTATTTTAATATTAATTATATATATCAATATTGAAATTAGATAGATTAAAGTAATGTAATGTAACAAAATATGACTTAAGTCTAGGTGATATGAGAGGAGCATGACATTTACAAACGAATACCAGCAAATGAAAGCAAAATGCTTAAAGAAATAAGATAAATTGCATAAAAACCTGAATTACAAGATATTAAGGTGAATGAGTGTAACATCCTTGATCATCAGATATGGTAGAAATACAAATTCTGATAAAATGTCCCAAAACCTTAAAAAATATTTAAAAAATATCAAAGCAATTATCAAATAAATAGAACAAGAAAATAATAAGTTATTATTTTAGTCTTCAATAAACATAATTTAAATTTGAATTGTGATTAATTGAAGCAATGCACTATAACCAAACCAAATCAAAGCAAGGGTGATAAGAGAAGAGAATTAGAATTACCTAGTAATATAAATACAATTAAAGGAAAATCATCCAAGAAATGAAAACAATTTTACTAGAAGCTACATTCTAAGATACTAAGAGTAATGAGTGTAACTTTCTTGATATCATTAGACAAGAACTAACATAGCTCATAAAGTATTCCAAAACCTCACTAAAAATAACTAAAAAAGATATTTTTTTAATCATATATATCTTATCAAGATGAGTACAAAAATATTTGTTTCATCTTGATTACTTAATTTATTAAGCTAATATGAATTATTGAAGAAAATAAGCATAATTAATTTTTAATTATTCTCTAGATATAAGTAAATGTATATTAAAGTTCAAAAGATATTTTGAATTAGCATAATATGTCCAAACAAAAGACATGCATTTGTCATATAAGAGAAGAGTAAGAGCAACGTAGCAACATAACCGAATAATAGTGAAAACTTTAAAACAAAAGATAAATTATATTTAAAATTTTTATTCCAAGAAATTAAGGAGATGAAGCGTAACATCCTCAATGATTAAATTAAGCACGAATTAAAAGGACTAAAAAGCATCAATAGAAAAACATTTAAAATGTAAAAGAATTTAATTATATATTGCTCATCGAGAAGAGTTTTATAACTTTTCATCTAAATCTAACCTCATAAAAATTATAAATGATAAATGAAGAAAAAAAGATATAATTAAAGAACTCTTACTTTAATGTTAAGCAAATATATTGTGAAAATGAAATTGAGATAAATTAAAGCGATATAATTTAACCAAATCAATGTGATGTTAATGTGATACACCTTAATTTGATAGAGTTTATCGAGATTAGTCCAACGATATTTGTTTCACCTTCATCAGATCTTGTTTAAAATTTCTATGAATTACCAAATTAAATATGCATAAATAATAATAAAATTTTATTTTGATATTATGTTAATAAATATTAAAACTAAAATGAGATACATTGAAGCAATGTATTATAACAAAATCAAAGTAATATAATGGTAGCAATAGTAGAGAATTAGAGTTAGATAGTAATAAAACAAAGCAAAACAAAAGTATTTAAAAAAATTAGATAAATTATACAGGAAGGTATCATACAAAGATACTATAGAGATCAAGTGAACATTTTTGATCTTTAGATAAGATAAAAGTCAAGTTTTCTAGTAAATCAAGCCTAAACAATAGAAAATAAAAAATCTAAAAATGTTAAAAATTAATATTTAATTAGATAGAGCACATTTAAGAAAATTTAATGACATTTGTTCCTTTTGATATGGCCTTGTTTGGAATTACTACTAATTACTAAAATAAATATTTAAAATAATAACTAATTTTCATTTTAATGTTAATTAAATATATATTAAAAAGCTTAAATAAGATAAATCGAAATAGTATAAGACAACAAAATTAACAGAATGTAATGATCACATGAGAAGAAGTTTTGAGTTAAAAAAATTATTATGCCTGAGAGAAAAGTAAAGAAATGACAAATTATATGAAAAAATTCTCTTATATAATACTTAGGATATCAAAGGTAAGATCAAAAACTATAAAATAGTATAAGAATCAAAATGTATAACAAAGGATAAAAAAACTATTTAAAAATTTAGAAATATAAAATTTAACATTTAATTAGTTTTAAGTCATCGAGACAAGTGTAATGACTTTTTGTTCATCCACTTTGACCTTTTTATAATTAGAAATAATTATCAAAATAATTATGAATACATGATAATAAATTATTATGTTAATATTAGGAAAATTTATGTTAAAGTTGAAATGAGAAAATTTGAAACAATGTAAAATAAGCAAAAACAAAAATTAAGGGTTACACAATATAAGATTTAGAGTAACAAGCAAATAAAATCTATTTAAAGAAAAAAATAGAAAAAAATGAGATAAATGGTATAAGAAAGTTGCATTCCATGATGCTAAGAAGTTCAAATGTAATATCTTCGATTGTTAAATCAAGTACCTATCAAAATATCTAAAGAATTCCAAAACCCTATAAAATAAAATACTTTAAAAACTTAAACATGAATATTTAATATGATATACCTCATTAAGAAGATCTCAATTTTGATCCTTTTATCTTAATTTGACCCTACTTAGAATTACTATAAATAATCAAAATAAAAAATAAATATTAAAAAAATATTATTTTAATATTAACTATATATGCATATATAAGGAAGTTAAAATAACATAAATTGAGACAAAATAATAAAGTCAAATCATAGTGATATAAATGTCACATTATAATAAAATTAGAGTTTCTTATTAATAAAACCCTATTGGAGAAAAAAATTGAAGAAATGACAAATTTACAAGAATGATGCATTCCAAGATAATAAGAAAATTCAAGTGCAATTCCATTGATCATCAAATTATGTTTGAATTGAAATCCATAGTAAAACATACTAAGGTCTTAAGAAATAAGATATTTAAAAAGTATAAAAAAATATTCAATAGGATAGAGCTCATTATGATTAGTTCAATGATATTTGTTTTACCTCGATTGGATCTTAGTTATCATTACAATTATTTTCCAAAGAAAAAATGCCAAAAAATAATTAATTATTGTTATAATATTAAGTAAATATGTATCTTAGTTGAAATAATATAAATTAAAGAAACATATTATACAACCAAATCAAAGTGATGTAAAGCTCACATGGGAGAATTAGAGTTTCATATTAATATAGCCAAATCAATGTGAAAAATATAAATGAAAGAGATAAATCGAATTAAAAGATTGCATTACAGGATACTAATGAGAATTAGTGTGACATCCTTGAGCATTGAATTAGGAAAGAATTGAAATACCTCCATAAGCATACCAAAATAAGAGAAAAAATATTCTAAACTATAGAAACCAATATTTAATTGCATAAAGCTTCTCGGTATTTGACCAATGATATTTGTTTTGTCTTAATTGGATCTCATTTCAAATTACAATGGATTACTAAATTAAATAAGAATAAATAATAAAATAATGTAATAAAATCATAGTGATGTAAAGGTCATGCAATCAGAGATTCAAATTGACATTGTAATAATCTAAATGAAGACAAAACATTTTAGGATGTGAGAAACTTTATGGAAAAGTTGAGTTCATTGATACTAAGAAGATCGAGCATAACATTTTAGATCATTAAATTAGGTATGAATTGAAATGAGTAAGAAATTGTGAATAACTCTTATAAAATAATATATTTTAAAATATATGTTGATTATTTTTTTATAGAGCTTATACATAAAAGTCAACTATTGTTTGCTTTATTTCAATGAAAAGTCATTTGGAACTACTATTAATTACATTTATAAATAACTATGAATAATAATTATTTTTTATTTAATATTAAATAAATATATATTAAATATATAATAAATTGGATACAATATAATATAATCAAATCAAAGCAAGAAACTCAAGGAAATGAGATAAAATATGTGAGAAGGTTGTACCCAAGATACTAATGATATCAAACATTCCATCTTTGACCATTATATCATGCACAAATCAAAATATCTCAAAAACATACCAAAGACCTAGAAAATAATTTTTTTAAATATAAAAATGACTAGTTAAAGAGAGAGAGGACATTCAAACTACCCCAATTATTGTCTCATATCAATTAATAATTGTTTGATATTACTTCAAGTTATTGTAGTAAATTTGTGTAATAAGGTGATATATAAAATCAAAGCAATGTAAAGGTCAATCGAGATAATATTTAGCATCAAATTATAATATAATGAACTCAAAATGAAATTTAATAATTGAAATAAATTTTACAAAAAGTTACATTGTGAGATACTATAGAGATCGAGTATAAAAACATTGATAAGCAAATAAGGTTTGGAATGATATTACTATTAAAGCATGCAAAAATATTAAGAAATAAAACATTAAAGAATAATAAATAAATATATAATTTGATAGATCTCATTTAGACAAGTTTAATGGCATTTGTTTCATCTCAATTAGATGTCATTTGGAGTTATTGCTCACTATGAAAATAAATAGACATAAAACATAATAAATTATTATTTTAAAATTAAGTGAATATATGTTCAAGATGAAATAAGATAAACTGATGCAATATAATGCAACAAAAAAGTGATTCATAGGTCATATGAAAGGAGAGTTAGAGTTTTATAGTAATAGTACAACTAGAGCTTACCCACTTCTGATATCTTAATGGATTTCTCACTATTTTGGATAATGACATCAAGAACTTCTGTTTCATATCCTACAAAATTCTTAAAAGAAAAATTTAATAGCCTATTGAGCGATGTATAACACAGTTATTAGATGAGTAAAAAAGTGAATAATGCCAAATATTGTTTAAAGCTAGTAAGAGAATGTCAATGATATAAATGGAAGTGATTTCTCACTATTTAAAAATAAGACAAATCTAATTTATATTGAAATCCTAATCATTTTTAAATAGAAATCCCAAACAAAAAGAATAAAGCCAAATTATAAAAAATGATGAACAAAGATGTGGCGTGGTCTACCAAATCCTTGTTTCCTTTTAGAAGGGTTGTAATCATTAATGTATTATTTATTACTAACCACAAATGCACTCTTAGGGACAACATGGTCATATTGGGGATTATCATTACACTTAATTTCATAACTTGAACTAGTTTTTTTGGTAGCATAGATAAAATCAACATAATGCCCAATGATTATGATATAGGACTCAAGGTTGTAAGGATATGGCCAAAATTATTAATCAATGATAGGTATTACAAACTCTTATAATAGGATTTATGATGGAAGGTATCAATGAAATGGATGACAACAATGCTGGACATAAATTCAAATCATAATTTAGATGCCAGATAATCACCTAAAATACTTATATATAAAACTATTGTTGTTGATTATTTTGAATAAACAAAATATTATTTCTAGAAATATAATGCCATTATTAAAAAAGGATCTTTCTATTTATTCTATTATTGGATTTTAAATAGATTGTAATTTTAAACATAAATTCCAAAAGCAAAACTTACTAAACTATCACTCTTAATGAAAAAATATTAAAAAATAGTACCATTTGTAAGAAACAATGAAAATATAATGGCAAACTTATTCAAAACCTTAAAAAATAATATTTAAATAAAAAAAATAATAAAACAATAACAATAAATAAAATTCAATAATTGAACTCTACTATTATCATAATTTCAGTTGTCTTTACATCAATGAAAACCATCAAGAGAAACATTTTTAGGTAGTGTGTTAAGTAAATCTTCCTTAAACATAGCATTGGGTGCTATGAACATGCAAAAAAAAATAAATTAATATTACATAACTGGTTGAAAAAATATAATTAAAAATATTATCAAAAGGTCAATTGTTTTTCTCACAAAGCATATTTTAAGTTATTGAAATAACCATTATGATTCAAACCACTTCTTACTGCATTGCTAGATTTTACTTTTCTTCTATCATGTTTAACATTTTCCAACAACCCACACTATGTCTTCACATTATTTTATTTTGAATGCAGGCATGATGTTAGAACATTTGTTATGTTTTTTAAAATTATTCTTGAGCAATAATGTTTTAGCAACTCCACTCATGGCCTCACTATCATGTATATGTCAAAATTATTACACTTTGTGTCAGCAAAGTAGCTCCCATAAGATTTAAAGCTTAAAGAAACTTGTCTCCTTTACCTCTCAACCAATAATTAACATTGTGAAGTAATTGCATCGTAACTACTTCAACACTAGTATAAACTGAAGATGGCTTATGAAGTGTCAAATCCCTTTATTAGACTCTTTGTAACTTATTTTGAAAGCAAGTTTTCAAAACTATTTTCATAAAAATTTTACTAAATTTTTATGTTGTTCTTATAACACTTATGGGCTACGATTTTTACATTAGTTATATTTTCTTGGAAGATTTGATTCTTTTTTATAACAAATTAAATTACAAAATATTTGACATTTTTAGTGTTGTCTTATGAAAACATTAGTATTGAAAGATGTGAACCCTTGCATTCAATATTCTAGACATAAGCTTCTCAAATTATGCATTACTTATATGGGTTTTTATTGTGCTCAATGTACAAAATGATTCATATTACACATTTATGTATGAAATTAGTTAACTCACTATCAAAATCCATTTGATTATTATGTGCAATATCTTAATATATTTAAAATTGAATTTTTTATGATAAGGTATAAATTTTATTAACTAGAACTATATTTTTTACATAGGATGATCATAATTAAATATACAAATATTAAATCATATTGTACTTCTCAGACCCATTTCAATGATCCTTGATAAAGCCATTCAATTTAAAAAACATAAAAATATTGAATTGTTATTAACTATGGAAATTACATACATAATATATTGTGTGATGTGTTTATATCACTACATTTATTTTATATCTTGAAAGAACTTAGTTATGCTAAGTGTGTGCTTGGCATTTTTTGTCATGTAATATCACATAGAATATCCATCTTATTATAGAATACCTCACTTCTACATTTCATCAATGATAAATTCAAATATGATGTTTTGAATTTATTTAATAAAAAATACATACCTAAAGAACTTTCTAAAATTTACCCACCTAAGTTAACTCTAAGTGAAACCCATAAACATATCAATAATGTCCTCTTAATTGAAATTGCTATTGTAATAAAAAAAACTTTTATACATTATCTTTCAAAGACATACCCACCAAAGTTTATCAACCTTGTGCTTAATCTAACTAGAGCATTGGAAGAAAAAAGTTACATTTCAAAATAAGACTAATCATAATGTTTATTTTCCTATTTGCATGAATTTATTTTTATAAAGGAATTAGTAATATTTTCAATATAAAGGTTGAACTCCTTGAAAATTTTTAAGAGTATAAATACATAATGTAAAATCATAGTTTGAATAACAATTATAAGAAAAGGTTTATTACAAGGTTAGTAGTGATCATTTCTTTTTTACATTTGTACTATTTATTCTTTTTGAATGGTTTGTCTATAAGGAATGTTTTTCATACATGAATGTTAGCATTCTAGCATATATTCTTACTATGCTAAAACATTTATGAATGAAAATATGAAATTTGTTTTATAATATTTGATTTCTCCATCACTGAGATTTTCTGTACAAACATGAAATTAGAGAGCACAAAAATTGTCCATGCTTCCTCTTTTTAATTATTTGTCTAGCTTTTTTTTATCATTACTACATACAAGTAAGAACTAAATCTAGTTGTAGAAATCTCATCCTACCTTTTCTTCATAATTCTTTTTTTCATATTTATCTATAATAAAATATTTTTCCTACTGTTTTTGCATAATATGTGTATATATATATATATATATATATATATTAATATATATATATATATTATTAAGGTAATATTAAATTATTATCGATAAACTATATGTTTTGTTATTTTTTTCTTTGTATTTTTTATTTTTTTTCAATAGAAAAGCAATGTTTTATAACAAATTTTACACAGTATTTTTATGGTTTTTCAAATATTTTTTAGTGTCTACTATTTTTATTTTTTGGCATTAAAAAACTTTATCTTTTTTATTTTGCAAAACATTTTTTATGATCTCATTTTATTGATATTGTGCTGTGAATATATTTGTAATATTATGTTTTGTGTTCTCATTGATTTTTAATTTTGTTTAATTGTTTTTTTAATTTTGCTTTTTCTTTTATTTGTAATGATATTTAAATTACTGCTTTATATGTTTTTGAATTTGAATGCTATATATGTCTTATAAGTTACATAATTTTTTTAGTTTTTATTATTTTATAACTAAATTAGTTTTTCTTTTTCTTGTTTTATGTAAATTATTTTTTTTCATTTTCCTCATAATCCTAATTAGTTGGATGTCTTGGTATAACAATCATTTGTTTTTTCTTTTCTTGAAAATCCACTAATATTAGCTCATTCATAGACATGCCCATCTTGTAAAAAAATTATAAAAAAATATGTAAATTGATGAAATGGTAGAATCATTTTTATTATGTTAATGTTATTTAGTTACTTATATTTAACTCATATTATCATTTTCTTCATATATTTCTTATTTCTTAAATGAAAAAAAATTAATTATTTATTAATAAATTATTAAAATTTTTTGCGATTTAAAGATTAAATTTAAATTAAAAATAAAAATAATATTTCAAATTAAATTAAAATATAAAATTACCATGAAAATTAAGTTGTAATAATTTTTAAATTACTGAATCTAATTTGTAATAACTAGAAGAAATAATTTTTTTAATAATAATTATGGGAAAATATGTTAAGGCAATCAAAGATGCACATAACATCATTAATAGAATTGAAGAATAATAAGTCATATTTTTTTATAATGTTTGCATTAAAGTGAAGATTGATGCTAGAACAAAATATAGTTATTATATATTTGCTAAACTATTAGTGTATTAAAAAAATAATATTGAAAAATTATGTAGATAAATAGTTCTATATTTCATTGATATTTAATAGTACATTTTCCAATTCTTATAATTTCAAAATAGTAGTTAAAAAAACATAATTAAAATTTTTAAAAAAATAAGTATAATAAAATATTTGAAAATTAAAAAAATATTGGGTGAAGGAACTAATAAAAAATTAGCTATATAAAAAAAGAGTATTATATTGTAAATAAATTAGCTATATAATAGATTTCATTTAAATATATTGTAAGGAAACAAAATACTAAATAGTCATGAAATAAGTGCAATATAATTTTAAAACAATGTGCATAATATATTAAAAAATAATTAGGTAATTAAATCAAGTAAATTGTGCTAATATGAAAAAATTTAAAAAATTACTAAATAACAAAACCATAAAAAATGACGTAAGGAATTATCACCAAATGTATTAGAAATGAACACAAATTTCCCTAGTAATGCAATGAAACAACTAAAATATATATGTCTATTAAAATAATTTAACATTTAAAATTTTAATCATTTTGTTCAATCTATGAAGTAGTTATAAAAAAAATTCAATAAAGAACAAACAAACAAAAATAAAATAAGTATGAAAATAAAATTAAAAAAATTAAAGTTACAAAACTTTAGGAAAATGATTAATTGACAGTCCTAAAAAAATTTTAAAAAAATTCAATAAAATTTGATAAAAAAAATTGATCAATATATTACAATTCAGTTTCTTATTTATTACATAAGTAGAATAAAAAATTTTCTGAGAGACTAATTTTTATTTATTCGAAACAATATTGACATTATGTTTTTAAAATGATATAATAAAATATAGCTTTATATAATTAATATTTTAAATTTGTTTCCAGTAATTTCTATGGTATTAAAAATAGTAAAAATATGTAATATTTTTAAATATATTATAGGAAAGGCTAATTTGTCTTCACTTTTTATTATTAAATATTAAAATATTACTTGTTGTAAAAAAGATATCATTTTTAAAAAAGTTTTTAATGATTTAAAACATTTAGATTTTCTGATCTGAGCAAAATAATTTAAGAATTTAAGTGTGCAAGCATAAATGCTAAAATATAAATTAGATAATTCAAACATATGTGAAACTGTGACAGTTAAAACAAAAGCATAACAGAAGTTAAAAATATGTCAATTATCAAGACAACATAATTTTGAAAGAATATTCATTGTAAGAAAAAATATTAAATACATAATTGCTTTATATTAAAATGAAATAAGCAAAATCAATAATGTTTAAACAAAGAGTTTTCTTTTCACTAAAACAAATTAATGTGCTATTACTATTTAAAATATTTAAATATTGAAAAAATTTTGTAATTTAAGGAGCTGTTTGCTAAATAAAACAAGATAAGTTAAAATAATAAATACAGAAAAGTCAAATCACAATTATAAAATATTTAAAAAATATTTGATATATTTATAAGATACATCATAAAGTTGTACAATAATATAACAAAAAGTCTTTTTATTAAAATTGAAAGATAATATGCTTAAAATATTTAAAAACAATTGTGATAATTAAATATTTAATATGTTAGAAACTATTTTTAACTCAATTATCAAAATTATCCTCCTTAAAAAATGATCAAAATTTCAAAAATTAAAAAATTAATTTATAATAAATTTTTAAAAAAATGCATATTACAATTAAAAACTTATCTACAACGTGTAAAATTCCTTTCAACATCGATATTTAATCAATGTTGGTTTGGTCGAAGGTGGCATACAAAGATTCTTGAGCATATTAATTATTTTAATTTTTTAATTCCACAATGAGATAAAAAAATTAAAAAAATGTTAGACGATGTTATGATAATTAAAATTTCAAAATATATGAAAATTATTAAAAATAATATACCATAAAAGTAATTATTGATAATTTTCTTGTGAATAAAGAGTATTCAATATATTTAAGATTTATTGCGAAATAACTCAAAAGAAGTATATCTTTAATTATTGTCTAACATTCCCATGGCAAAATATAAAATAAATTGAGAAAGAAAATCTTTGAAGATTTCAAATTAAAAAGCATAGAAAATAGAATATAATTTCAATATACTTGTGTAAATTCAATAATTAAATAATAGAAATTGAGTTTGTATTACAAATATTTTAATTAAAAGGTATAATAATAATTTAGACAAACAAATGAACATGCATACCACAATATGCAAATGTACAAATGATAGAAAATACTATCATAATAAAAAAACTCAAGATATCAAATTTTCAAATGTATTAATCAATAGAAAAGGTTTTAAAAAAATTAAAATTTTTAAATTAATAATTCTAGCTGAAGAATATATTTATAACAAAATCTTATTAAGTAGAAAATAAAATACTTTTATTATTGATATATTTGATTAGAACTTATCAATGTGAAATATCTCACATTAAGTAAAAATTATAAAAAAAATATAAAAAATCATCATGTTAATGATTTAATAAATTATTTAAAATTTTTATTGTATTTCTACTTGACATCAGCTAAAAACATTTCTATTAACATAAGCTCGATGAAAGCTTTAAAAATAATTAGTTAAGAAAACTAAAAAAGAAGATAAACAAAATCATTATCAAAAAAATTTATACTATAAAAATGATAATTACCACATAAAATAAAATTCATCAATTAAAAGTGTATAAAAGATTTATAAATTGGAAAATTTTTATCACAATAAATTATTAAAAAATTTCAAAATATTTTTTAAAAAAGTTAAAAAAACCAATTATTTGAAAATACAAAAGAATAGAAACTATCCACATCAAAATATAATGTATCTAATTGGAAAAATATAAAATTGTTACAATAACTTGATAATGACCTCAAATATACATATAACATAATGACAATAAATCTTTACTATGATATTAATTTATCAAATGTTCATGACAATATATTTTAAAAAGGAAAACAAACTTTTAATGCAAAAAATTTTAAATTTATTCCATCAGTCTTCTACTTGGTTAACACTTTTAACATTTTAAGAATAGAGGTTGTCTTAATTAAAATTAAAATTACAACAAATATTTTACAAAACATTTCTTGGAATATTTATAAATCTTGATTTTTCAAAGATTTATGCATAATTAGCTAATTAAAAATATAAATTTTTTAAGGAACATAACGTAGTTAATGTCATAATTTTTTTGAAGTTTTCAAACTAAAAGAGTAAAATAAGAATAAAAATTATTTATAATAATCAAAAGGTACTATCATTAATCTAAAAAGTGATATTACACCAACAATAATATCAACAAAATTATGTCAATGAAAAATTCTTAGGTTTGAATATGTTAAGAAAATGGATTCAATTGGACAAAAGATTTCACAACCCAAGGCTTAGAATTTTCTTTTTCAAACTTCTTGCAACATACGAACTTAGTGCTACTTATTTTCAAAAAAATATAAGATTTTTTTATTTTTTTGTAAAAATTTGTCATGTTCAAATAATGCAATAAAAGAATTTTAGAATATCAAAAAATTTTAGTGTTCTGATTTAAACAAGTTTTTTCGAAGTCCGAAGCAGTTGATTGAGCCATATTCAGGAAATCATACTCCTTTATCGAAATATATTTTATGGATCTAGATGATTGCAAAATTCGACATAATAATTATATGGACTAATATCCATTTATAGTCAATCAAATTGGCATGAAAGATTTTTAGCATACCATATGAATTTCTTATGGTAAGGAAAATTGAGTTGTGTTTAGAGTCCAATAAAGTTTTATCGTGTCATAAAAGTTTCTTTATTTTAGTTAAGTCTATTTGAATAACATAATTACATGGTCTAAACTGATATTTGTATATTGTATTATTTTTTTTTACTAAATTAGGATGAGAACAACACCAATACACAATTCATAATATTCATTATGCCATTGCGTATTATATGATGGCGAGATACAACATTTTGAAAAGTTTAATTTGAATTTGAGTGATTTTACTATAACTTATAAGTTAACTATATTATTTAATTTGTTTGAGTTTTTCTTATATCCTTTTTATGCGATGGCTATTCATTCATTGATTAGTTTTGATCATATTGTTTTAACCTTAGTAAGCAATTGTTCCATCCAATTTTACTAGATCCACTTGTTAGTCCAAATCAAATTGCTTACTTCTAAAATTGTCTCTTTTCTCCAATAGCTAATTGTATTTTATGAAGCATGATCATGTGGTGCATTTAGTTAGTAAAAGTTTTCATTTCAAATTTTAAAAATCATGCATATTGTAGCTGAGCCAAGTGTTTAATTTATAAGGCAAGGAAATGTCTTACACCAAAGGGACACTTAATTTCTTGATCCTACAATTATCTTTTCCATTATTATTATACAAATGCTTATATCTACATTTTTAATCATTTCACAAGTTTTTCTAGAATTATTCTCCTTCCAATGCTGTACACGTATCATACTCAAGCAAATTTAGATTATCAATTAATATGCTACTAAAATAGGTTGATATTATCAAAATATCTTTGTGTATTACTTACTAGATTGATAACCTCTTTTTTTTATTACTTGCAAACTAAGTTTGTTATAAAGTAAATAAATGTAGTGTAAGAAAGCATTTACTAAAAATTATCAAGTGAAGCAAGATTTGCATATAATAAAAGCACAAGGATGAGGTCCTTTCACTCAAGGAAATGCTCTTAAAAGCAAGATTAATGTCTCATACATTTGCCATCATAAAAAACTCTTCCAATACTATAGAATAAATCTTTCTTAAGCAACTTCATTAAGATGTAACCTAGTTGCATGTTGTTAGCAACAAATTAAATTTCTACCACATTCATTCTGTATGGTTCATGATGAAATGGTTCCTAACATCATTTTTTTTGTCCATAGAGTACTAGACAAGGTTTTGAGTTAGGAAAATGAAACAAAATATTTCATATTTTATGAGTATTTTTTTTGAATGTAATCCTATATGTTCTAGTTTCAATTTTAAACAAAAAAATTGTTCTCTAAATCCTCTCAATGCTATATATTATGCTTCATTAGTTGCAAGAAATAATTCTATGTTTTTAATAGATCAAGAGTTTAAGGTGTGTCCAAAAAATGATTAAATACCTAGAATGTTTTTCTTATGTAATCTTGAACCCACATAATCTTTGTAGACTCATCTTATGAGATAATGACAACTTAAATTTTTGATATGAAAGCACTAATACCTTTGTACCTAGCAAATACCAAAAGATTCCTTTTATAGATTGTAATTCAAAGTCCTTGGAGGTATAATAAAACTGATTAAAAAAGTTCCACACTAAGAACTTTCTTAGGTCTTCTAGTAGTTAAGTAAAGAACATATCATCCCTTGGTATACCTTGAAATCTTTTTGTTTTCCTTTACTTTCTTTATTTAATAATTTGGTGGAGACTCTTGAAAGTAGAAAATGGTTTGAGGTTCTCAAGGTAAAGCATTTATAACATGTCATTTAAATGCTTTATTTAAGATACAAGGAGACATTTCTCATATTATTTAACTTTCAATCTAAGAAAATAGGTAACTTAAGCCATTATATTAATCTCAAATCCTACACCCATAAGCTTAGTAAATCATTCATATAAGGCCAAGTTGGTGGATCCAAAAAGGATATTGTCTGCAAAACCGTAGACAAGAAGAAGTTCATTAGTCCAATTCTTGATGAACATGGTTAAATCTACATTTCCATCTTGAAATAATGTTTGAGAAGAAATCTATTAAATTTGTCATACCAAGATCATTATTCTTGTCACAAATCATAAAGTATTTAATTAACTTATGTATGTAATTTTGATAAGGACAAAGTTGAAAGAAATCCAATTATCCTACATACACTTCCTTCTAAACAAAGACATTTACGAATGTACTCTTAATGTTCATCGGTATAGCTTAAATACATTGTAATAAAAAAGCTAATAATGACCATTTTGCCTTCAACCATATGATTAGTTCAAGTGGTCCTTCTAAGTTTAGCCTTTTGAACTTATCATAACTATTTTTCACTACCCTTTCCATATTTTAAATGATATCCTCATGGCTTCACTGGTATTTTGAAGAACATGTTTTTAAGTTGATGCAACATACATAATTTGTTCATGAATAGTGGCATGGATCTGTACTAAAAAAGATAGGTTGCTTAGAATTAAATCATTAAGATGATTTTTTATTATATACTAACTCCTTTGTTGCAACCATATTCTTATTTTTAAAATTTTAAGATATCATTTATAAGCTTTATGTAATACACAGGGATGCCTTTCTTATCTTTCTTAACTTGCAATCAAAGAAAATAGGAAAACTCACTCATTATGTCAATCTCAAATCCTACACAAGTAAGCATACCAACTCGTTAACATATATCAAAGTTGGTTGATCCAAATATTATATCATCTGCATAATCTTGGACTTGAAGATGTTCAATCAGTGCAGTTGTTTTTTGACAAAGTGCCATGTAGATTCCATTCCTAAAATGATATTTAAGTAGAAATTTTCTAAGTTTGTCATACTATAATCTTTTTTGGTTTTCTAATTTGTTTTTTCAAAATCATCCATGTGATCCAAAACTTCCACTTTTTATGTATAATTTCATCAAACACAACTTGAGTAGATTCCATCAAAACTAAGGTTTCCTTGTTAAACTTCTTATATGTCTATTTTTTTGAAGAATATTGTAAATAGAAAGGCTCCATTAAGTTGGTTTTTAATCTCCAATTTCTATCCTACCTTTTGATGTAACAATGCCATCCAAAAAAGCCTAACTTTTAATTTTTAGGATTTTTATTATTCCAAAGTAATTTGGTATCTTACTCATAATTTGTTTGACAATAAATCTATTTAGACATTGGGAAAAATTGAACCTTTTGAATAATTACGACACTATGTATTGGGGACCCTTTAGCACAAAAAGAAAAGTAATAAAAGCTACCATTGCCTTAAGGAGAGCAGCATTGTTCGATTCATAACATTGAAGAAGCCCAACTAAATATTTAGATACAAAATTTAGAGATAAATGTTATATCTATAACAAATAGAATGAATATTATTGTATTGGTAGTTGTTACATTTTGAGAGCCAACAATTGTTGTCATAAACTATAATGATAATATGTGTAAGATTAAAACAAAAATATTTGTATGCAAAGTGGTTGATTCAAACTAAATGAGAATGATATTATATATAGCAAAAATACTTATTTTTCCTATAATGACCATATTTTTTTGAAAAATAATAAATTCAATATATGTTGAAAAAGATGTTATTATATCATTATTTTCCCTTTTGTTTGTCTTCAAATTTTCTTTTACCAAAATCTTCCATGTGTTCCAAGTCTACCACTTTGTTTTGAAGGATAATTCCATCAAACATTACTTGAGTATATTCCTTTGCAAAAAAGGTTCCCTTGTTAAATGATTTATAGGCCTATTTATTTGTTGAATATCATAAAGAAATAGTGTCCATTAACCTCGTTTCTAATCTTCAATTCTTATCTTAATTATGTAACACTTGCATCAAAAAACTGAAAGTTTCTTTTTTTGGTCTTTTTGTTATTCCAAATTATATTGTACATCTTGTTTATAATTTGTTTGATGATAGAACTATTCAAACATTAATATAGATAGAATAGCTTGAATTATTCAGGCATTATGGCTTCGTGATCCTATATCACCATCCAAAAACAAAAAGTAGATACCAATTCTTATGGAGTCAAAACGTTTATGATGTATAACATAGATAAAGCTCAATTATATATTTAGATGGATAATTTAGTGATATATGCCATATCCATAACAAATTGAAGTATGTTCACTATTAAGTAAGGTGGCATATTGACAGCAAGATGCTGTAGTCCTAAACCAACGTGATGATTTGTGGAGGGTTAAAACCCAAAAATTTGTAAGTTTGAAAATGAGATTATCAACCCCCAAAAATTCAATATTACTTATTAAGGCAACATTTTTGATAAAACAATAAGTTAAATACCTGTTGATTAATAGTATGACTTTTGTGGTATGTGAAACATTATTATATTAAGGGTTCAAAACTTTTATCATACTTTTGGAAAAGGTATCCTAATCCATTTGACACTCAACTAATGTCTAACATAACATTTTGGGATCGAAATAAAGTCAATGAAAGAAAATATTTAAAACACTTAAGAATATGTTAGGACTATCAAAATTATGTTTTTAAGACTACTAGAATAAGTGTTTCACATTTAATTAATTTTACTATAACAACAATTATTAGTCTAGAATAGAGATGATACCCAAACTAATATTATATAATACAACGCATTAATTCTTGTCATATTGGTTTGAACAAACTAACAATACCCTAATTGATATATATATATATATATATATATATATATGACTTTATATTCTATTAAGAGTTTCTAAATAATCAAAACATGAATTCAAAATGAATAGATTTACTCCACAAACATTATGATAAGAAAATTAAGAAAGTGGACTTTTAGGAAGAGGATAATGTATTTTCGAAGGCAAAACCTATGAAATGCATTACAATTTTTGGAAAAATAGACTAAATAAAGACAGGACATTATGTGCTTTCAATGATTATTGAAATAAATTGTTTTATTACTTACAAAATAATTGTCATTATACTTGTCATAATAGATATTGTACATTTTCTTTTAATCCTAAAAAACCTTTTGGCTAGTGGCACTTTTACATGTAAATATGATAAAAGCAACATAGTGGTTCATCCTAAATTATTTCATAAGGAATTGATAATGGCATACTTAACAAGAGAAATCAACAAAATAAGGAAAAAGGAAATCTTGTGGACAAGTTATACTAAAAATCTTGTGGACAAGTTATACTACCTTGTAGCTATTGTGGAAGAAAGGAAGAGATGCTTTGGAGTCATCCTTACATTTTTTAAATTTCAATGATTAAATTCTTACATGGAGGAATGTTTACAAATTAGCCAAAAGCCATTAATATTTATTTAATGTTGGTTGAAACAATGTAAGTGCATTTCAAAATTAATTTTTAATGTCATGAAATGAATTTCCATATGGATATTTTTGTATAAAATCATAAAAAATATTATTTGAAATAAATAATAATATGGAGGGGAAGTCAAATATCAAAGAAAAAATGAATAGGAACCTCAAATAATTATTCTACATGAATTGGAAGAGGATATATCATAAAAATAAATACCAAAACATATCAAAAAACGTTAATTTAATTATAAAGGAATTTTTAAGGAAAGGCAACAAAAGTACCAAATTAGAAACATAATAATTCTTTACTTCAATAAATAGTTCTTGGAGTAGTCTTTTAATGAATTGGTCAAAAGGTTTTGGGATGTCATTTGCAATAGAATGTTTAAGAAATACAAATCTTTATAAGGTTTTTATTCCAAGGGTTATCTAACAAAAAACTTAATGTCATAAAATAGGAGAATTTCAAGAGGAATGCAATCGATAAAAAAGATACTACAGGTAGGAGTGAAATAGAAAATTATTGAAAAGGCTAGAATGAAGGACACAAATCTGATAATTATGGAAGTCCCATTAACAGTGATGACACTTATTATTGTAAGTTGAGACCAAATGATTTCATAGATAGATTGAATGGTCCCAAAATATTATAGAATAAAGATAGTGTCACTATCCAATGATGGCTGGTAGTTTGATGATCTTTTCAAGAAGTGTTTTATGGTTAATGTATTGTATTGTGGACCCATAGTTATGATGTTCTTTTGATGATAAAAACCTTAAGTATTACTAATGAATTTTCTAGCGGAATAATGTGCAATGTTTGGTTAAGATCTCAAAGATTGGTTCATATAAACATTTCATGAATAAGGGATAGATTTATATAAAAAATTTGATCAGAGTAATTGGAAAGTCAAGAAATAGTTGTTTCAAACACTAATTTTAAATAGCTTAAAATAGTTTTTCAAAGATGACTAATGTAATGGCTCAATTAATGGCTAGAGAATTAGTCATTTTGTAGGATTGATTAGTGCCATTGGCTCAAATCTATGAGGTTCTAAACTATCATATCATGGACTATAAAGGTGGTTGAGTTCTACATGGTTAAATCAAAGTGGATTAGATCTTGGCCAAGTGATGCAATAGGATGAGATATGAATCGTTCGATTCATCATTAGAAAGATGAGAAATATCTCATTCATAAGATTCAAACAAAGAGAAAGATGAGTTATCCAAATTAAGGATAAATTTTTTCAAAGAGCAAAAACAATATTAAATTTTCAATGAAGTTGAACATGATCTTGTCTATCCAATTTCAAATTATGATCAAGTACTCATAGTGGATGAAACATTTATTGTCCAATCAAGATCGAACGGTTAGAAATAGAGCACATTTTTAGCACTGAGTTGCTAGATGAAATTTAGTCCCATATTGTTGAAAAGAAAAACAGCTTAATGCTTAAAAGTGTTAGATTTGATCACCATATTCAAAAGTGTTAGATTTGATCACTAAAAATAAATCTAACTCACACTAAACAAATCGATTAGAATAACATATTAAAACATTTATTGTTTGACACATCAAACAAAAGATTAACTTAACAATCTCTTTCTTTTGATGACTGTAAGATACTAATTTTTAGATAAAAATATATAGAGCAAAAAAACATATATCATTATGATAAGTGGAAATAAAAATGAAAATTTTTTGCTCCCACTTAATTCATGCTTTCCCTTACTACATGTTCCTTCTCACTTATTTAAATCATGATTATTATCCCATTTTAATGTTATAAAAAGATAATCATAATTTATAAAACTTTTATTATACCTAATTTTGTCTTATGAATTGAAATTGATCGATTGGCAGGAAGTTTGTATTTATGTTTGCCAATTCGATTTTGGTAGGAAAATATGTGAATTTTACTATGCTTTTAGCTACTTGATCACTAATAAAGTAGTATCTTTCACTATGTGTTTGCTTCTAAAATGATGAACATAGTTGTTTGCTAAAGCCAAGAAAGTTGTATTTTCTATTCTAATTGGAACATGCAAGAGATGTAAACCATAATCTTAAAATTGTTGTCTCAAACATAACACTTGAGCAACACAACTTTTGTTCACTATACACTTGACTTTTGTGGCCAATATGGCAATGCATTTTTTTCTTCTTTTTTGACTAGGAAATTAAAAAATTTTCGAGTAATTAAAATGCACCTAAGGTTCTTTCTCATCTACGTTAGAGCTCGCAATGTTTGAATCTATAAAACTTATAAGATCTCATGAATGAACAATTTTAAGATTCCTTAAACTTATGTTCATTATACATTCTACATATTTGAAGATTAATTTAGCCATCTTTATATGGCTTTCCATAGGATTTTATTGGAATCTAGCACATAAGCAAACACTAAATAGATGTGCAATCTACTAATCATAAAATATAATAAAGTTGAACAAGTTCTTCATAAACGTTTTTATTAATGTGTTTCTCAATTTTATCAAAATCTAAAATGCATTGATTAATTCATGAGAATGTTCTTATGTTTCATATTTCATATTCAAACTTCTTGAATAAATATTTTAAATACTTAGGTTATAAAATACAAATCTTATCTTTTCTTTACATAATTTGTAACCCAAAGAGGAAATTCATCTCAGTCATTATACTTATCTCAAACTCCCATGTGGTTAAATCACTAAGTTCCTTAAGCATACTTTCATTTATGCTTCTAAAAGTTTTGTAATAAACATAAACTTGTACATGCAAGAAATGATTATTTAAAGATTTTAAGAAAAATTTTTTATCGATTTCTCCTTTCCTAAAATCACATCAACTATATAACTTCTCAATCTGCGATATCATGAATGAGGAGCTTACTTAAGGCCATAAAATGCCTTCATAAACTTATATACATAATCATCATCTACATGGGTCACAAAACATAGGCATTGTTCAACACACATTTGTTCATGTATTATCTTATTTTAAAATTGATATTTTCCATCTATTTGAAATAATCTAAAATTCTTATGACATGAATATGCAAAGAGAATTCTAGTGACCCTTAATTTTATTACCAATATGAATGAGTCTTCAAAATATATGCCTTCAACTTGGTTATAACCTTTAGCATTAATAAGTCAAGCTTTGATTCCAATGATCACTCTATTTTTATCTAATTTATTTTTAAGTATCCATTTGGTTCCCATCACTTGTTTATTACTAAGCATAAGAACTAGTTCCCACACTTTGTTTCTCTCAAATTAATTTTACTCTTCTTTTATTACTTAAACCTAATAGTCAACCTTATGTGCTTCTTCTTTAGATACTAGTTTTGTGCAAGATACAAATACACTGTTATTAATTTTTCTGATTAAAACTCTACTGCTAACTCCTTGGTTAACTTCTAGTATAATTGATTTTATTTATTGTGAAGCTTAGATTTAGAGTATTCATGTTGTTAACTTTATGTTTTCTTAAAAGAAGAGTATCCTTTGAAAATTTCTAGTCATACCTTTTCATCAAACGTGTTCAAGTTGATTCTTTCATTATGATGAATGACAAATTTATATCCAAATGCATGAAAGTAGCTAACCCTCAATTTCTTTTTTTTAAATAACTCTTAAGTAGATTTTCTTAAATATTGACCTTTAATTAATTCTAGTTATTGTATAACAAATTTTGTTGATTTCCTTGGCCTAAACATATATTTGTATAATGTATTTCATTAACATAGTTCTATGCATGTCTTCTAAGGTCTTATTTTTTTCATTTTACAAAGTCATTTTGTTGATGTGAATAAGGACAAGTAATTTGATGCTCTCATCTTTAAAGTCGTTACTATTATGACTTTCAATATAACTTAACTTCAGATTGCTTTTCTCTTCTATCACTTTTACTAAATTAAAAACGATTTTGAATCTCTCACTCTAAAGCTTAAGAAATACTATGTACTTATATCTAGAAGAATCATTAATACTAAAAATTCTATCGTTTCCTCTTAAATTCTATGGTTGTGTGGGTCTAAAAAAGTCTAAATAAACTATCCCAAATAGTCTACTAGTTGTTAAGTCATTTTTAGGTTTTTAAAAAATATTTAACTTACCTTCCTTTTTTGTATGATTCATACATTTTTCAACTAGTTTTGCTTGGTTTAATAACAATTCTAACTACAGCAACCTTCAACTAGTTTTGCTCGGTTTAATAACAATTCTAACTACAGCTAGGTTGCTTGTTTTCATTAATGTAGAATATCCTATGTGGTCAATTCTGGTTATGTTGTTCTTAGACCTTTCTTTAAGTGTTGTTTACCTATTTAGATAGTGTCTTATTGAGATAAACTTTTGTAGCTCTATTGTCATATGTCTTCAGTTTTTATTATCCAACTCTTACGAGCTTGCTTTTAATTTTTTTCTCCATACATAGTGACATAAATTACAAAAAGTTTATTAAATATTCATAAAATGTAACTTTTATTTTACTTAATTGCATGCATAAATTCAAAATGAATTACTTCTATCTTATAATTCTTCAAAAATACTATATCTCTATATAACAATTATGAATGCAACTTATTTTAAATTCTACATACTTTAGCCTTAGGAAGCCAAACAAGCTTGGCAAAGTCATTTGAAACAAGGGTTTGAACTAAAAAAAATTTCTTAATTTGACAATCCTTAAGAGCATGACCTTTTCTACAACTATAATGGTATGTAATATTTGAAATATTAAGCATATTAAGCAAACATATATTTTTTTTAGAAAAATAAACATTATTTGAAACAATAGAAAATTTACATGTTGAATAGAATAATTTTAATTTCAAACTCAAAATTTCTTTTTTTAATGAAGTATTCTCAATCATCATGGAATCATTTTCATCACATAATTTATTTGCAATCTCTTATAGTAAAATATAAAAAAATTTTTTGTTTCTTTGTAAAATGTTTTTAAATTTTCATGAATAAATGTTAAAGAAGTTAAAACACTAATAGCTTCTATGTAATTAATTTCAAAAACATCACAAGACCAAGAGCTAATCTCAATCTTTTATTCTTCACTCGATGCACTTGATTCATCATCATTTGTTATGAAGCATGTAATTCCTTCCTCCTCAGTATTTGATGTTATGAAGTCTAATTCTTCTCAAGCAATGAAGTAGCTTGAAAATCTTTCTTCTTTTTCATTCTCTTCTTTTTCTTTTTGTTTTTTGATGTATTTGAATTATGGATAATTTGGTATAATATGGCAGATTTCACTACAATCATAGTATCTTTCTGTCTTCATCACCTCCCTTCTCTTTTTTGTACAAAAAGTTTTGTCAAATTTTTATCTAAAACCTTAACATGAAAATTTACCTTTACATCCAAGTCCATGGAAAAGATAGATATTGTACCTGTTGGGTTTAAAAGATAATGGTTCCTTGTACCTTGCTCCATGATTTGCTATCTCATCGAGGCCTCCTTTTTAACTCTTCTGTTCATCTCAATTTCTATTGTTAATAATTCTTTAAGTAAATCATCCTACTTGAGCTTACTATGTCTTTTGCTACCTTTGTTGTTAAGGCAAGTGGATCATACTCATTGGATAGAATCTTTGCTACTTTTCATACAATATTGATATTATGAAGTACTTTTCTAGGATTTTTTAATCTGTTAGTCATATTAGTAAATCACATAAACATCTTGTTTATAGTTTATCGAAAATGTTTTTTGAAGATCTCAAAGTCATGAGTAAGAAAATTTATCTACATTTTTTAACTTGCAAAGTACCTTCATAAGTTATTTCTAAACTTTTTCTAACTTTATGTATGATTTAAAAATTCATAACTTGATTAAATTTAGTCGGAGATATGCAATGATGAAGGTAGCTGAGTGTTATGGTATCTAATTATATCATTCTCCTTTGATCAGTACTTAGTACACTAAACACCTTGATGTCTTTTGTACATGAATCGCAAAGTAAATTATATAATTTTGTGAGCACTTTCTAATTTCTTAAGTCAATTGATATGGTTAGAACTCTAAATCTATCTTCCAAATATTAATAAAATTTATCTTTAAATACTGACAAAATGATTGGAGAAGACCATCATCTAATGTTGCACCAATATTAACCATCAGTGATGACATATTAAAAACTTAATTTAAGAAGAAAAATAATAAACAGATATTTTAGAAGAAGGCATGAAGATTTTCCAACCAACTAGCTTTTACAGGTTCAATTATAAAAAAAGATTTTACAAGCTTAACATAACTTGGTGTTTTATAAAATCAAACTAAACTGAAGCTATTGGAAATGCTATGACAACCAACCCAAAAGAAATTGGAAAAATACAATAGAAGGAAAAATTTTGGTAAATTTGTTCAACTATCAATGCTTGTTGATTAATAAAAGAAGGCATGAAGAGCTTAATATCACTATGATAAGTAAGAAATTGAAAGCTTAGAAGTGATAAGATTAGCAAAAGAAATTTGGCATTTTATGAAGAACTATGTTGTTGTTGCTGTTAAGGGATTTAATGATTGTAGAATATCATGTTGTGCTTCGTTGAGATCTCAAATATTGGATCATGTTTATTAGTCATTTCTTGAATAATAGTTAGATTTATAAAGAAAAAGTTTGATAAAAGTCATTAAAAAGTTAAGGAAAAGGTGTTTCAGATAATGCTTCCAAATGGCATAAAAGGCTCTTCCAAACAACTTCAAATATTACATTGAATTGGTTAACACAATGGCACAAATATTGAATAAGGAATTACCCACTAGGTGGGATCGACCAGAATCATTGGATCTTATTAGAGAGCTTCTAGTCTATTAGATCAAATATTATAAATAGAGATTAGTTCAAGATGGTTGGATGATGATGGATTAGATCTTGGCCATCCAATAAGGTAAGATGAGATCTGGATCATTCAATTCATCATTTGCAAAGGAAAAAAAGATCTCAGCTATAGAATATAAATATGGAAAGTGTTGGGCCATCTAATTCATGAGAAGATTGTTTCGAAAGTTAGAAATAATCAAGGTAATCCAATGATGTTAGAGTGATCTTGATCATTCAATTTTGAGCCAAGATTGAGTGCTTATAGTGGATGAAACATTTACAATCTAATCAAAAATTGAATGGCAAGAAATAACACATGATTTTGCTGTTGAGCAATTGGACTAATGTTAGTCTCACATTGTCAAAAAGAAAAGTCATTTTCTTCTTGTAATACCTTTCATGGGTGCACAATGCAAGTGTGCATGGGATTTAATAATATCGGCCACTCATATGCTTCTAAGTAATTTCATGATTATGGTTCTAACTTGACCCTAATTTGCATATTCAATTAGAGTTTAGCCCTAAAAAATCCTCCTTGTTATCTTAACTAAGTTCATGAGTGACACCTCTAAGGAATATGCATTAGGAAAAAATGCAATATACATTTTTTATAGCAATTTTAGAAAAACTACATAAGGAATTTCCTCCTTCTTGAACACATTTCATGAAATACAATGACTAATTACTGTGACAATCATTTTCCAAGGTTCCATAGTTGTTTTCACAAAGCAATGCCTTTTTGTCCTAGCTTAGATATTAGCTAAATGTTTTACATAAACTAAGGTGTTATCCTACCCCAAGACATTGTGTAGATGACTTCTCCTTTGTTAGATCATTCTGTCCTTGAATGCTTTAACCCTCCTTCTTCATCATATTTTATCTAATTTTTTTACTTAGTATCCTCTAAATTGGCCCCTCCCAATTCCCCTTATATATTTACGCTTTCTTAAATTATAAACACATCTTAATGGTTTATGCAACCCTAACCATGCCATGTTAAACCAAGAATTTATTTTATGACAAACTAGTTTTGGGTTGGAGTAGCCACAATTCAGTATGTTAAATTAATCCTCTTCTAATTATGCTACTTTTGGTATTCTATATGAAGCTCTTAAAATTTAGAAATCTATGTACTCTTTTTGTCTTCAATATCAAGCTCCTTAAATTTAAGAATTTATGTGAGAGATGGTAATATATTCTTCTTTCTCTTATGTTCATCTTTTCTTACAATATTCTTAAATGCATCATTTCAAAAAGTTTTTTCAATCCTTCTATCATTAACCACAAACTCTTATTATCTAAGAATCCTATCCATATCTTATCAAGGATTCATAGTATGAAAAAAATATGAATGAGAGAAAAAGTTAATAATATAAAAAACATATAAGCTCTTTTAATGAAATAAGCGTAATCCAGATTCATGTATTACAACTCAAGTCTGAAATTCTACAAATTTTCAAATTTTAGGTTTTTGATTTTCAAAATCTGTGAAATTTACAATCATAATAGGAATTTTATATGTTAAAAAGTATGTCTTGATTACTAAATAATTCTTCCATATTAAGCACATAAAAATTACCAAAAACTAAACCATATAACTAATTTATTTAAAATAAAAAAGTTAAAATTTTATGACATAACCTGTTTAATAAATAGTGTAAGCGTGAAGAAAGAGGATGCTAAGCTCAACCTTAATGAAGCTTTTAATAGATTTGAAAAATGATTAAGACCATAACTATGACTTCTTTGGATTTTAAGATAACTAACATGACTAAATTGTCCTAAATAATTTGAAACTATACTACCCAATAATGATTTATCATAACAAATTTGACTTTGAACATTCGTTTTCATGGTCATAGATAACTAACCACCTTTGCATACCATCTAAAACTCTTTGAAGTTATTTTCTTCTTTTATTTGTGATGTTAAATATCAATCATAAGGTATTCTTAGTTAGTATAACCTAAAATTATTCAAAATTATTATATATCTTATATAATAAAATGTTTCTTATGACTATAAGCTATTATTTTTTATAACTTATATGTTTAATTAATTTCGTAATATTTGTTATTTTCTTTTCTATTCATAAAAAGTTTTTTTCAAGTATTTTGTAAGACAAACCATTTTGGAAAACTTAATTGAATAATATTTTTTAAATTTTTTAAATATTTGGCTTTTTTTATCTTATTTCAATTTTTCAATTTTTTATTTATCTTTTCTTTTCTAAATTTTTATATTTCACTAATTTTGAACGTTATTCAACTTATTTTTGATATATGATATATACATTATGAACATTTTTTTGCCAATAATTTCTATTTCATGCTCATGTATTTTTGATATATAATATATACTTTTAATTTTTTTTGTTAATTTGGATATTTCTTTTCTACTTTTAATTTTCACTCTTACACTATTTTATATCAAAATACATTTAAAGCTCACATTACTATGAAAGGGCTTTTTTATATTTATGTTGTTTTTTAGAAAATTAGAATCATTTTAATTATCTTAAATATTTTTTGTAGTTTATATTTCACATTTATTATTTTTAGATTATGAAAATAACTTATATTTTCAAATTATAAAATAAACTTTAAGAATTTAAATTTTGACTGTCTTTTATATAAATAAGTAATTCAAACAAAATGAGATATATATAACAATATATAGTGTAAATAAAAAATATGAAATGGTAAGAAAAATATAAAATAATAAACATAATTTCTGATTTTGGATGTTTACCTTTTTTGTACACTATGTCATTAAAGGATTTAATTTTAACAATTAATTAATAAAATAAAAGTATAATTATGGAAAAAATTTTAAAAACATAATAAAAATTAATTTTAAAAAATAACTAACCACAAAACTACAAGATATTGACTATGTATGAGAATAAGAAAAAGTGAATTTAATTATTTAACAAAGATAGATACTAAATATGATGTATAATGAAAGAGCTTATCCATATTGATAGTGTAAAAAATTAGTTACAAGAAAATTAAAAAGTCTTAGACTTAAAGGAATTAAATCAAATAATTAACTCAAAATGACAAATTTTGCCTACAAAAAAATATAAATTTATGAAAAATGGTAATTATTATAATAAAAAAATATTTATTGAAATAGAAAAATATAAATTTTTTTATAATATTACAAATTAAACATGCTTAATGTTGCAAATAAAAAATGTTCAAAATTACAAACGTAAATAGAACAATCATGATAAGGGTGTACATAAAACATTAATATTTGTGTACATCTTATTTATAAAAAATATTTTCATCATATAAAGCATAGTAAATTTGAAAGGAAAAGGTCCAAACTCTTAATTTCATTTAAAAAATAAATTTTTGTAATATAACTACACAAAACTTTAAATAAATAGTGTAAGAATGAAATAAAGGAAGACCATTACTTTCCTTATAAAATTTATCTAGTTGGACATAGATGGTGCATGAATCTTATCAAGGCTAATTTGTAAAAAAAGAGATGTGTGACGACTACTAGTACATGGTTCAAAACAGTGAAAAATATGTTTAAAAATATAGATTAAGTAGGAGGATGATTTAGATAGTCATAGTATGCATAAATATTGGGTAGTACATATGCATATAATAAGGGATCAAAATTGCTTCAATAATAGAGCAAAAGAACTAAGATGACTGTTTATTGATATAATTTTAATTATTTAGAAATTTTATTATTTCTTGTCGTATTTAGTTGAATACTTAGTTCTTACACAATATTTTAGTGATGAAAAAATCATTATACTATTTATTAATTTTTTTGTTAAATATTTCATATCTTGTATATTAAAATCTAATTGATCAATCTTCTACTATAGAGCCTAATCAATTGATTCTTGGCTCAATAAAACATTAACTGTCTATCACTCCAAATGTAGTAATTTCCCATCTAAAGCATGTCTTTTAATTTGTACTTTTGGTTAGAACTATTAAACCATTCACTTGATACTCATATGAGACATAAGTTTATTTTCATCCTACTCTTGATAAGAGGCATCACTTTCCATAATATTTATGCAGGACGAAATGTTAATCTCTATTCACAAGATTAGTCAGTGAAACATATGGATAAATAATAGTGAATAGCTAAAATCTAAATAGTTTACTCAACCATAGGTTTAATGTTAAATCAATTAGAATTGAAATCATGTTAACACAAAATATTGAATTAAATATGCTTATAAATACAATTAATTACATGCACTTTATCATAATAATTATGGAGTTGAACACCAGTTATTATGCTTTATTTGATGATAATTCGAAAGTGTTTATAATAAATTTTATTTAGTGAATTTTAAGATTTTGGATAGTAGATGTTTAGGTTAATCGAAGAATATACATAAGAGAAAACATTAGATCTTATGAAGATTCTATTCATTTAAATGACTAGTTATAAAGAGATTCATTTTGAATTTAATTTTAAAATTTTCACTTTTATTTTTATTAAAATATTATGTATTATTGAAATTATTTTTAACAAGATCTAAAATTATACTTCATCGTGACTATAATTTATATTTAAATTTATTATCTTAAGAAATAAAGGTCTCCAATTTTGTTTTAAAATCATCTTACCATAATCTCATCTTCGACAACCTCTTTCCAAAGATGCAAAAAGTAGATTAAGAAAAAAAGGTCTTATTAGAAATAACTTAAGCCTAAGCTTTCCTAATCATAGAGTAAAGGCATGGCTCTTGAACCACCAATATGCTACACTATCTTGTCTCAAAATCACTCTTAAACATTTTATTTGGTTATTAGTCAATAAGAGTTATGATCTTTGAAGCGAACCAAGAGGGAGGCAAACTCATATTTTTTACTAATATTATATGCATAAGCTAAGCATATATAAAACTATCTCATGCGCAAATAAACAATGTGTGCTAAAAATTCCCAATTTATTTTACATATATCACTTTAAAAATGTGGTGGAAGATGTGCACTATTTGATTTTTTTCTAACATTAAATAATCTAAAATTCATTTCACTATTTAAACAATGATAATCCAAATATGCTGCTTGATTGTACAATTTCATTAATGGAACAATAAAATATTAATTTATTTTTCGAAAATGTATTGATTTAAATCCAATTGTTTAGTCATTCAATTTTCAAGATTGAATACCTAAAATTTTATCCCATTTCTAAACTACGTGGATTTAAATCTACCTTATTTTTATATTATAATGGCCTAGATGATGCATCAATCATTTACCTTGATTCAGTCATTTAACTTTCTGTTTTAATAGTTTACATTAAAATCTATCGTGTGGCTATCATTTACTTTTTGTAGGCAATGGAGCTTTTTTTATGTAACAATCTATATTAAAATCAATCATGCATCTCTTATTTATCTTTATCTATCCTAGACTTGGAAAGTCCTGATGACATTTAATGGATTGTTATAGTTATTTTATAAACACCGTTGGGCCACCCTAACTCATTATTTATTGTAAACTACTATTTTTGAATAATTATTTAATTTGAGCTATTCTACCCATAACAACATATAGGAATGTTGGTAACTATTTTTAGTCATGACATTTTTATAAATTGTTTTTTTAATATTAAAAAACTGTTGAAAGAATCAAGAATTTGTTCAAGCAACAAAATTTATATCTTATCAACTACTATTAATAACTATTTCAATTCATTGTATCCCTTATAAAGGAGATTTCCTGTAGCTTCTTTTATTACCAAATAAGGTACAAATCAAAATAACACATAAACAAAGTCAAAATCTAAAATATGTACATATATACATATATATGAATATTTAACAGCATAGACACAATTTGGATGAGTCCAACAACCTTAGCTTTGCCTTGATTAAAATTACTATGATTTATTAAACTAAGAAGTCATAAAAAATAATAATAATTTTTAATATCATGTAATATATACCAGTGTTGAAATAAGACAAACTAAAGTAATGTAATATAAACAAATCAATAAGATGAAAAGGTCACACAAAAAGATTAAGATAATTTCATGGCACAAGAAACAAATTTAATTAAGAAAATCTGAAAAAGATGAGAAAAAATATAAATAAAATATTCATTCCATGATTTTTGGAGAGATTGATGGTAAAATACTTGATTACAAAAAAAAGTGACAAATTGGAATATTTAGTAAAGCATTCCAAGACCTAAGGAATGAAAATATTTAAAAATATAAAATAAATATTTTATTAGATAGTCATCATCGATGTAAGTCCAATAATGATTCTTTCTCCTTCACTAAAGCTCACCTAGAATTATTATGAATTTAAAAAATTGAAAACTTAAATAATTAAAAGTTATGTTTTTAATATTAAGAAAACATATGTTGCGACTAAAAATAGATAAACTAAAGCAATGTCATATAGCTAAATCAAACAGAGATAAAGGTGACATGAGGAGAGAAATAGAGCTTCATAGCAATATAAAAAAATAAAAAAAAAATTGATAAAATGAGTTGACTCGTGCTGGATGTTGCATTCCAAGATATTATTGAGATAGAGTTAACATATTCAATCATGAAATTAGGCATGACGTGTTGTCTTATAAAGTCTGTTGAAACCTTTAAAAACTAATTATTTAAAAATATAAAATTCAATATTTTATTGAATAGGGCTCGTTAATATAAGTTAGATTAATTTTGTTTAGCTTTATTTTTAATTGCACCTTTACGTATCATAAATAGCAATAGATTATTTTTTAATATTAAATAACAAGAAATAAAGCTTAAATGAGATTAATTGATGTAATATAATTAACAAAAATTAAAAGGATGTAATAAATCACATGATAAGAGAAGTTGGGCTTCATAGTAATGCATCTATGAAAAGTCGAATAATCTGAACAAGTCAGATGAATTATATAGAAAAATTGTTTTCCAAGAAACTAAGGAGTTTGAGTATAGCTTTCTTGATCATGAAATTTGGTATGAATGAAAACAATTCAAAAAATATACCAAAACTCTTGAAAGGAAAATATTTCAAAATGACTAAATAAATATTTTATTTGTTAAAGTTTTTTGAGATGAATGCGATAATAGCTTTTCATCTCACTTAGATATTGTTTTGAATTATTAGGATTCATCAATCTAACAAGAATAAATAATAACAAAATACTATTTTAGTATTAACTAAATGTATGTTAAACATGAAATGAGAAAAATTTTAAAAATCTGTTATAAGTAGAATATAGCAATGTATAAGTCACATAAGAAGGGACTTCGATTACAATGTAATATAACAAAATCAAGACAATTTTTGTAAAAACAAAGAAAAATTGTATAGAATTTTGTAATCTAAGATTCTAAGGAGATTTAAAGTGCTATCCAAAAACCTTAATTTAAATACAAATTGAAATGTCATGATGAATAAAAAAAGTAAGAAAATATGATATTTTCAAAAGTTGAAATGAAAATTTAATTTGATAGAGCTTATTGAGATGAGTACAAGGACATTTGTTTCATCTCGATCACACCACAACTGAAATGTTTGAGTATTATGAGAGTGAATAAGAAAAAATAATTCCATCATAGTTTTTAATGTACAAAATAATTAAATATTAAATTTCCATTGTGATAAATTAAAGCAATTTAATCTAACCAAATTTAAGCGATGTAAATTTTTCATGAGAATTAGAGTTTTAAAGTAATATAACCAAATTAAAGAAAAAAAATATTAAAGAACTAAGATAAATTATACATGAAAATTGCCTTCCAAAATACTAATGAGATTGAGTATGAAATCCTTAATTATCGAATTAGTTATGAATTAAATTGTCTTCTAAAGTGTGACAAAACCCTAAGAAAATAAAGTATTTGAAAATATAGAATTTGACAAGTAGTTCGATAAATCATATAGAGTTGAGTATAATGCTCATTATTTCATCTCAATAAAACCTCATGTATTATTACTAAAAATCACAAAAAAACATAAGCATAAAAAATAAAAGAAAATTTTCCAATACTAAGTGGTTATATATTATAACTAAAAACTTCATTAAATGGTCACATGAGAGTTCATTAAGAGTTGCAAAGTATCAAACCTCATTTGTTATTACTACAAATCACAAAAAGTCATAAGCATAAAAAATAAAAAGTTATTTTTTCAATACTAAGTGGTCATATATTAAAACTAAAAACTACATTAAATTGTCACATGAAAGTTGATTAAGAGTTGCAAGTATTATAACAAAATAGAAGTGAAAAATTTTAAAATAAATGACATAAATAGTAAATGAAAGGTGCATTCATAGATGCAAAATAGATCGAGTGCTGCACCTTTGATCCTTAAATATGATAAGAATTAAAATATGTCATAATGCATGCCACAACCTTAGAAAATAAAAATATTTGACCAAATAAAAATAAATATTTAATTAAATAGAGTTGATAAAGAGGTGTCTAAAAATATTTTTGGATCTCAATTAAATCTCATTAACATTTACTGTTAACCATAAGATTTAAATTAGCATAAATAATAAAATATTACTATTTTAATATTAAGTATATATATATATATATATATATATATATATATATATATATATATATATATATATATATATATACATATATTGATGTTGAGATGACATAAATTGATGTAGTATATTGTATCTTAATGAAAGCACTGCTAATGTTATAAAAGAGGAGAAATAGTGTTTCATATTAATATAAAAACATAAAGTAAACTATTTAAGAAAATGACATAATTTCGACATGGAAGTTGCATTCTTTGACAGAAAAAGATTTGGGTATAACATCCTCTACCTTGAAATTACTTGTGTTTTGATGTCTCGTAATGAAAGACCCTAAAAAATGAGGTTTTTGATATGATTCAATTACCTTTGTTTAATCTCAACCATATCCCATTTGAAATAATATGAAATATATATTTAAAAAAGCATAAAAAAATATTATTTTTTAAAAATATAATAAATATATTTTAAATTTTAAGTGAGATCAATTAGAACAAGGCAATATAATTTAGTCAAAGTACTATGAATGTTACACAAAATGAGATTAGAGTGACAAATTAGTATTATCGAATCAAAACAAACGATTTAAATAAATAAGAAATATTTAATATGAAAGTTACTTTCTGAGACACTAAGGAGATTGCATGTAACGTCCTTAATTAAAAAATCTACTGTGAATCAAAATGACTCATAAAGGATTAGAAAAACATAGAAAGTAAAATATTTCTCAAAAATCTCGAAATTAATATTTATTTTGATAAATCTTAATTAGAAGCTCTAATGGTAATTTTTTTCATCTTTGTAGTATTTTTGTAATTACTATGAAGAAAAAAAATTAAATAAGCATAAAAAATAATAAATTATTTTACTCATGCTAATTAAACATATATTAAAATTGAAAAGAGAGAAATTTAGGAAATATAAAATAACTAAATGAAAGCAATATAAAGGTCAAAGGAGATGACATTTAGTATTAAATAGTAATACAACCAAATAAAAATTATTATATCTTAAAAAACAAGACAAATTTGTGTGTATGTTGTATTTCTAGATACTTAGGAGATAAAGTAATACATACTTAATCATCAAATCTGATATGAATCAAAGAATATAAATAAACATGACAAAACATTAGCAAATAAAACATTAAAAAACATTAAGAATAATTTTTCATTGAATACATATTTTTAAGATAATTATAATGGTGTTTATTTCTTCTTGACTACACCACATTTGTCATTGCTATGAATTACAAATGTAAATATGTATAAAGAATAACAACTAATTTTTTTAAAACTCAACAAATATATATTAAAGTTGTAAAGAGATCAATTAAAATAATATAATATATCGAAATTAACATAATATAGTATATCAAAATTAAAATAATGTAAGTCTCACAAAAGGCCAGATTTGGAGTTACACAATAAAATCACAAAATCAAAGAAAAAATGACATGGAAATATGCTAGGTTTTTTTGGAAAGTTGAATTCCAAGATATTAGTAAGATGAAGGGTAGCATCCATGATCAACAAATCGTTATGAATCAGACTGTCTCATAAAGCATATAAAAACTATAAAAAATGAAATATATGAAGCAAATGTGAACTCTGAATTGGTTGGAGCTCAATGAGATGAGTTTAACAATGTTTTTGTGTGATCAAACCTTACTTAGAATTACTACTAATTAAAGAATTAATTGAGCATAAAGTATTATAAATTCTAATTTAAACAACAAATAACATATTTTAATACTCAAATGAGATGAAGTAAAGCACTGTAATATGAACTAATCAAAATGATGTAAAGGTATAAATTCTGAAATTTAAAATTTGATTGTATAACAGAAAATCAAAATATTTTAAAAAATGACATAATTGGTTCAATAATGTTTCGCTCTAAGATACTAATATGATTGAGTGTAACGTCCTCCTTTATCATATAATGTATGAATCAAAATGGCTCATAAAACATGATAAACACAAGGAAATTAACATATTAAAAGATATAAAAAAAGAATGTTTAATGGGATGGAGCTTGTCAAGCCATGTCTAACAATGTTTTTTCTTTATCGATAATTGTTTGTAATTACTATGAATTACGAAATTAATTAAGCTAAAAAAGTTATAAATTATAATATTAGAACCATGCAAATAATTATTAAAATTCAATATGTTAAACTAAAGTAATGAAGTATAACCAAATAAAAATGAAGTAAATGTCACATTAAGGAATATTTTGCATTACATAGTGATATAACTAAAACTAATTTAAAGAAAGGAGATAAGTTGTGTAAGAATGTTGCATTGGAAGATATTATGGAGGTTCATGTAACATCTTCGACAACTTGATCATGTAAAAATTAAAATGGCTAGTCAAACATGCTTAAACCTTAGAGAATATAATTTCAAAAATATTAAATAATAATTTTCAATTGCATATATCTTGTTGAGGTGAGTGAACAATTATTTGAACAAAGCTCTTCAACATAACATAATCAAATAAGAGAAGAATTATAGTTCAGAGAGATATAACTTAATCGAAGCACACAATGTCAAGAAATGAATAAAATTGTATGTTAGAGTAACATCCTAAGATACTAAGTTGATTGAGGGAAATAAGCGATCATCAAATAAGCTAATTATTGAAATGTTTAGTAAAGCATGTTAAAACCCTAGAAAATAAAATAAGTAAAAAAATTAATATTTACTTATAGTTCTTTGACATAATTTCTATAAGATTTATTTTTCTTTATCTAACCTTGATTGGAATTACTTCTAATTGCTAACTTAATAAGCATAAATAGTAAAGAAAAAATTATTTTAAAATTAGATAGTATATATTAATGCTGAAATAAGCATTAGCAAATGAACATATTGTAATCATCACATGAGGTAAAACATAAAATTTCAAAGTAATATAACAAAATTAAAAAAAATTTGAAAAAATGACTAACTTTTATAAGAATGTTCCATTCCAAGATCATAAGATGATAGAGTGGAGCATCTTAAATAATCAAATCATGTACCAATAAAAATATCTCTTAAAACATGAAAAGCATTAGAAATTAATGTATTAAAAAAATTAAAAAGAATATTTAATTGGATAGATCCAATTGAAGAAAGTTTAATGATTATTTTCGTTTCTCGATTAGTGCTCATTTTGAATTACAATTATTTACCAAAAAAATATTCATAAATAATAATAAACCTATATTTTAAAAGTTAGTAAATAAACATAAAATTTAAAATTAAATAAAAAAGAAAAAATAATTAACTAAATCAATTGGATATAATTCTGCATTGCAATATAACAAAATGAAAATAAAAAAATTGATCAAACTAGATAAATTTTAGGAGAAAGTTGCATTCCAACACAATAAAATATCAAGTTTAACATCCTCGACAATAAAGCTTGATATATATTGAAGAGACTTGTAAGGCATGCAGAAATGTTATAAAATAAAATATTTAAAATTATAAATTTATGCATTCATCAGGATTGATCTAATTGAGATGAGATTGGATTTATTATGAACATGTAATATAAATTAGAAATAATAATAATAATAAATTATTATTATAACATTGATGAATATTTTGTAAATTTGAATAAAAAATAATAAGAAAATTAATCTTAAGAAATCAATTCCATGTAAAGGGCACACGAGATGAATTTAGATTTAAATAACAACTTAACTAAATCAAAGTAAAGAATTTGAAAAAATTGGATAAATTGAAAATGAAAATTGCTTTCCATGATATTAAGATTATTAGCTTGAATATCGTTGATCATCAAATGAGATATAAATTGAAATATCTCGTGAAAAAGTTAAAATTCAAAGCATAATACTTAAAAATATATGAATGAATGTCTAATTGGATAATGGTCATCATAATGAGCCCAATGGCTTTCATTTCTTCTCCATCAAACCACTTTTGAAATGACTAAAATTTGTGAAATAAAAAATACATAAATAAGAATACATTACAAATTTAATATTAAGTAAATATATTTTAATGATTAAATGAGAAAAATTGAAGTAATTTGATATAAAAAATTAAAAGAAATGCAATGGTCATATTACAAGAGAATTAGAGTTTCATTGTACCCTACATTCTAAGGTGCTCAAGAGATCAAGTATACCATCATTATCATCAAATAAGGTACTATTAAAAGTAATTTAAAAGCAATGTAAAAGTCCCATGATAAGAGATTTAGAATTACATAAACTAAACTGAAATGAAATGTTATATGAAATAAGATAAATTTTATGGGTATGTTGTATGCCCAGGTTTTAAAAGGATCGAATGAAACATCCATGATTCTAAAATCTTGTATGAATTCAAATGCCTTTAGAAGTGTGTCAAAACCCTAGAAAATATAATATTATAAATTATAAAAATGAATATTTAATTGAATAGAGTTTTTCAAGGTGAGTGGAGTGACTTTGATTTCATTTTGATTGAACCTTGTTTGAAATTACCAAGAAATTTTGAAATATCTGAAATAAATAATAAAAAATATAATTTTAATTCTAAGTAAATATAAAATAAAGCTAGAATTTGATATATTAAAGTAATGTATTATAACATAATTTATATAATAGAAAGGTCACATGATAGGAGAATTAAAGTTTCATTACCATATAATCAAATAATAGAAAAAACTATCAGAAAATGTGATAAAGTTCATAGTAAAGTTGCATTGCAAAGCACTAAGGGGACCGAGTGTAATATCCTCGATCATCAAACCAAGTGTGACTTAAAATGCCTTTTAAAGCACATAAAAAAATAGAAAATAATTTTTTCAAAATATGAAAATATCTTTTTAATAAGATGAAGCTCATCGAGGTACGACAAAATATCACTTTTGTCATATCGATAGTACCTTACGAAGAATTATTACTAATTATAAAGTTAAATAAGCACAAATAAAAATAAATAGAAATATAACATTACTTTTATATTAAAAAAATATATTAAATCATAAATTTGATAAATTAAATAAATAAAATATAAAAAATCAAAGAAATGTAGAGGTCATGTAGAAGGAAAATTAGAGTAAAATAATAAAATAAATAAATTAAGGCAAACAAATTTAATAAAAGAGATAAGTTGCACAAAAAATTCCTTTCTAAGATACTAAGGGGTTCAATTACAACTTTGTAGATTATTAAATAACAAATTAAAACTTTTATGCGAAACCACAAAAATAAAATTTTTAAAATATGAAAAATATTTTTTAACATAATATTACTCATTGCATAGAGTTTATTGAAATTTATTTTTCCTTCCTTTTTCCTAAATTAGATACTATAGATTACAAAATTAAATATCCACAAGAAACAAAACCTGTTATTCTAATGTTATGAAAATATATATTGAAGCTAAAAAAAGTTAAATAAAAAAAAGTAATAAAATTAAGTCAATGACATTTGAGGATAACATGATGGTGGATTTGGGTTTACACTGTAATATCAACAAATGAAAGAAAAAAAAATTTAAGAAATGACAAATTGAAAGGGAAAATGGTCTTTTCAAAATGTAAAAAGTCCTAGAGCAATTTTCTTGATCATCAAATTACGTATAATTAAAAAAATCTAGCTAAATATACCTTTAAAAAAATAAAATATATGTAAATGTAAAAAAGAATATTTGATTATTTGTAGCCCTTTAACATGAGTCTAATGATGTGTATTTTATCTCTGTTAGACACCATTTGAAAATACAAGAAATTGTAAAAGTTAAAAAATATGAGTAAAAACTTGTTATTGTTTAAGTGTTACGTTTATATTAATCCAAAAATTAGATAAATTAAAACATTGTTATATGACTAAGTCAATGAATTTTATATGTTTCATGACAAGAGATTTAGAATAGCATAACGATATAAGCAAATTAATGCAAAATATTTTGGGAAAATGTTATAAATTGCATTAAAAACCTAACTTTCCAAAATACTAAGATAATAAAAGGTATTATTCTAAATCATCAAATTTGATATGAATCAAAATGTCTTGTAAGCTATGAAAAAAATCCTTAATAAAGAAAATATTTACAAACTTTAAATGAGTATTTAATTGGTTTTTCTAATTGAGAAAAGTCAAAGAATTTCTTTTTATTGTTTAAATTACTAAAAGTTAACCAAATGAATATGCCTTAATTTGAATTCGTTATGATTTAAGTATTAAGTAATTATATAAAAAGTAAAAAATGAGATAAATTGAAACAATGAATCTAGCAAAATAAAAACAATGTAATGCTCAAAGGAGAAGAGAGAGAGTAATAGAGTAATACAACCAAAGCAAGGCAAAAAATTAAAGAAATGAAAAGTTTTGTCAATGTTCCATTCAAAGACAATACGAAGATCGAGTGTATCATACTAGATAATCAAGTTGCTACAAAAATGAAATCTAACGTAAAACATGTTAAAATAATAAAAAATAAAAATATTTACAAATTTAAAATTTAATTTTTAGTTATATAGAGCTTTTTAAAATGAGAACTATGACATTTTTTTGTCTATGTTGAACCTCGCTGGGAATACTCAAATTAGAAAAGCACTTAAAAAAGAAGAAACAATACATTATTTCAATAATAAGAAAATACAATTTTTAGCTAAAATGAAAAAAAATTAGAACAATGTAATATAACGAAATTAATAGATGTAGAAGTCACGCAAGAATACAATTTTAGTTTCATAGAAATATGACAAAATCAAAACATAATGTATGTATCAAAATATCATATAAACCATGAAAAATCTCAAGAAGAATAGTTAAAAAATGAAAATGAATATTTAATTTGATATAAATTATCGGAATGACTCTTATGATGTTTCTTTAGTCTTCAATTGACCATATTTGGAATTGCTAGAAATTACCAAAGTAATTATATATTAACATTAAGTAAATATACAAAAGTGCTATAGTAAAGTAAATTAAAAAATGTAATAAACTAAATTGAAGCAATGTGAAGGTCAGATGTGAAATAAATTAGAGTTACAAAAAGATATAATAAAATCAAAGAAAACGTTTGAAGGAATATGATAAATTATATGTGAAAGTTAACCTTCATGAGATTTTGGATATCAACTGTAACAATTTAAATCATCATTTTAGGTATGAAATAAAATGTCTCATAAAACAAGCCAAAACTAAACAAAATAAAACATGAAAATTGTTTAAAGATGATCTAATATGATACAATTGATTAAGATGAGAGCAATCATGTTTGTTTCATCTTAATTAGACTTAGCTAAGAATTATTACAAATTATTAAATTAAATAAGCATATACAATAACAAACTTTCACTTTTATACAAAGCAATATATTTTAATATTGGAATAATATGAATTGAAGCAAAGTAATAAAATTTAATTAGTATAATATAAAGGTCACACAATAGTAAATTTAAAGTTATACAAAAAATTAGCCTAATCAAAGAAAAAATATGTTAAATAATATAACTTTTAAGGAATGTTGTACCCAAAAATATTAAGGAGATTAAGCACAATAGCCTATATCTATAAATCAAGTACAAATTAAAATGTCTTGTGAAGCATGCTAAAATCATAAGAAATGGAATATTTAAAAAATAGTTAAGAATTTATTTAATTGGTTATAGCCAATTGAGAAGGGTTCAATGACATTTCTTTCGTCTCCATTAGATCTCATTTGAAATTTCTATGGATTAAAATGTAATAAAAATTAATAATAGTATATAAATATTTTAATATTAGGTGGATATATGATAAAATTGAAATTAGATAAATTCAAGGAATATAAATATGCAAATAAATGCATTATTTATGTCAAATAACAAAACATTTCGAGTTATATAGTAAAATAACAAATTAAAAGTTGAAGTTCTTAATAGGTGAAATAAATTACGTAGAAATGATACATTAAACGACAATAACAAATTGATAGTAACATGCTAAATAAAAAAATTAGGTTCAAATCAAAATGCCTTGTAAAGCATAAGTAAAACATTGGGAAAAAAAATTTAAAACAAATATGAAAATAAATTTTAAATAGATAAACTCATTAAGATGAGTCCAAAAATTATTTATTTTCATTTTGATTGAACCTCATTCGAAATTACAAGGAAATACTAAATTAAACTTAAATAAGTATAATTTATTAAATTAAGCTTAGGAACTTATAAATTAAAATTGAAATAGGATAAATGATTGGAATATAATGGAATGAGATCTAAGAAACATAAATGTTATATGATTAGAGAATTAGAGTAAAATAATCTAACCGAACAAATTTAAAAAATGAGCTAAAAGATATGGACTTGTGTTATTCAAAGATATTAAAGAGATTGATGGTAAAATTCGTGATCATCAAATAAAGTTTGAAGAACAATGCCACATAAAACATGTAAAAATAATATAACTTAATAATTTAATAATATAAAACTAAATTTTTAATTAGATAGAGCTAGTCTAGACGAGTCCATAGTCAATTGTTCCATCCTCAACATACTTTAAAATTACAATGAATTATCAAAAGTAATTAAAGATATTAACACTAAATTATTGTTTTAATATTGCTTAATTATATTAAAAGAGGAAATGATACAAGTTGAGGTAATGTAATATATCAAATTATGAATATCTTAAAGTCCCACATTAACATAGTTATGAACTGAAAAGCTTTATAAAGGATGCCAAAAATTTTAAGAACAATTTACATTAAAAATAATTTTTTAATTGATTAAAAGATATCAAGATAAGTTCCATATATAGAATCAACTTCATTTTAAATTACAATGATTCATAAGATAAAAAAGAAAAAATAATAATAAATTATTATTTTATATTTAGAAGTTATATAAGAAAGCTAAATTATGATAAATTTAATTATTATTATATAACAAAATGACAATATTGTAAAGGTCCTAAGCATGGAAATTTGAAGTTTCCTACAAATATAACCATATCAAAGAAAAAGATTTCAACAAATGAGATAAAATTTTATGGGAAAGTTGTATTATAAGATATTAAGAAGATTGAGTATAAATTCTTAATGATCAAATCAGATTAAAATAAAAATGATTCATAAATTAAGAAATTTTAATTATAAAGCTTCTTTTGATGCATCCAACAATATTTGTTTCTTATTGATTAGATCTCTTTCTTCATTTTTTACTAATTAATAAATTAAGTAACCCTAAATAATAACAAACAATTTTTGTGATGTTAAAAAATCAAATGTTAGAGCTAAAATGACATAAATTTAAAAAAATTTAGTATAACAAAATAATATAATGTAATGGTGACATGAGATGAGATTTAGAGCTAGGGTAATATAACCAAATAAAAGCTTAAAATTTGATAATATTTGATAAATTACATAAGATTAAACCATTCCATGATACAAAAAACATTAAGTGACACATTCATTATGAAATAATGTAAGAAAAAAAATTTATCATAAAGCAAGCAAAAACTTAAGAAAATAAAAAAAAATCTTATAAATATTAAATGGAGTGTTTAATTTGATAAAGCTGATATAAGGACTTCACCTATGGTAGTTTTGCATCAAAATGTACCTCATTTGGAATTACTTCAACTTACTAAAGTAATTAAACATAAATAAGAATAAATTGTTTTTTCAATGCTAAGAAAATATATATATGAAGATTAAATAAGAAAAGTTAAAGGAATAAAATATAATAAATTAAAGACATTGCAAATGTTGAATAAACTATAGTTAAAGTTTCATTAAAATATAACAATTTAAAAGTATGAAGTTTGAAGAAAAAGGTAAATTGTATAAGAAAGTGCATTCCATGATTGTGAGGAGATCGAGTTTATCTTTCTCAATTATAAGAGTAGACAAAAAATATCTCATAAGTCATGATTTAACAAATAGTATAAAATAATTACAAACAAAAAGATTAACATCTAATTGGATAGCTCTTGACAAGTTGAGTCCAACGACGTTGAATTCTTATCGATCGAACCTCATTTAGAATATTAAGTAATTTAAAAATAAGATAAGTATAGAAAATTATTTTCAATAAATAGTAAATAAATATTAAAGAGAAAATAACATAAATTTAGGAAAAGTATTATATACAAATCAAAGCAATGCTAATATCACCAGGTAGGAGATCTAGAGTTACCTTGCAATATAATCAAATCAAAATGAATAATTTAAATAAATGTGAAAAAAAGTAATGTTCATTGAAAAATACTATGGTCATTGCGTTGAACATCTTTTCTTGAAAAACCATCTACAAATTAAAATGTCCTATTATGAATGCAAAATTAATAATAAAATATTTAAAAATATTTAATATAAAATTTTCCTAGAACTTTACAAGTCTTAAAACTTTTCTTGTTGAGCTCCATGAAATTGAAAATTTTTTGTGAACCTTTTTTTCATATTTTTCTTATTGTTTTGCTATTCTTTATGAGTCATTTTCTTTCAGACATAGTTTTATGGTCCAGGATGCGATGCACTATCTCGTTCGTATCTTGAAATGGAACTTTCCAATATATTTTATCTCATTTCATGAAATGTTTTTGTTTGATTTGTTTATTTTATCTAATAATACAAAATTTATTGTAATGCAACTTCAAATTTTTTTGATTTTTTTAATTTTTCATTCCCATAATTTATCTCATATTAGCTTCAATATACGTTTACAAAATATTAAAATAATTATAATGTAATTTATGTTTATTTAATTTAGCTATTTTTTATCATAGAAACAAGGTTATGTCAATATGAAATATATGTCGTTAGTCACGTCTGGAGAAGATCTATGTAATTAGATATTGATTTTTAATATTTCTAACAATTTTTTAAAATTTTTTTTCGCTTCATCTCCTTGTTATCATTGAATGGAACATTTCTTCATAAATTCGCTAGTTTGTTCAAACTTTTAACTTAAATGTCGATATCTTACTCTATAGCTCCAAATTCTTCTATCTTGTGTGTTTTACCTTTTTTTCAATTGGTTATATTAAATTTATTTAATTTATCATATTTTAGCTTCCTTATTTATTTAATGAATACTACGATAATAATTAATAATTATTTATTCTTTTTCAAATTAGTAATTAGATGTAATTCCAAACAATGTCCGATCAAGGCAAAACAAACTTTTTTACGCTTGTGTTTAATAACTCTATCAAATATAATACTTATTTTTCAAATATTAAATATTTTATTTTTTAGGATTTTATCGCAAAATTTAAGTGACTTTGTCTTGTCCCAAATTTGTTCTCCAAAGATATTAGATTTGATCCCCTTAGATTAGGATAATTCATGAAATTTCTTAAACATTTTCACTTTTGTTAGATTATAGTTCTACGAAATTTTAATTTTCCATTATTTTAATATAAAAATTTATTATTATTTATTCTTATTTAATATTTTAATTCATTATAATTCTAAAATATGTTTGATTGATTTTACTCATCGTTATCAGATCTACCTAATTAAATATATTTTTAATATTTTTAAATATTTTATTTCTTATGGATTTGGCATGCTTTTGAAGACATGATTTGACAATCAAAGATAGTACACTCAAGCTCCTTAGTGTCTTTGAATTTTATTTTTTAGCATATTTTATCTTATTTCATTAAATATTTTCTTTGATTTGGTTATATTATTATGATGATCTACAACTACCTTTGTGCGACCTTTGCATTATTTCAATTTTGTTATATGAAAATGATATTCATTTCTCACTTTGATTTTGTCACATTTTCTTGAATTTATGTCATCCCAACCACAATATGCACTTTAATAACAACAAAAAATAGTTTTTGATTATTTAAGCCTATTTATTTTTCTTATCATGCAATTCAAAATAAGGTCTCATGAAGATGAAACAAATGTGATTGGACTTATCTAAATGAGGTCGATCAAATTAAATCATAAATTTTATTTTTTAAGTTATTTTAACTTTGAGGGTTTTCTCATGATTTATGAATCATTCTAATTTCTTTTTTTTTTTAATATATTTACTTAAAAAAGATAACAAATTGTTACAATTTTTGTTATTTATTTTTGTAATTCTTATTACATCAATACAATGTCTAATAAAGACAAAACCAATGTTATTGGAATCATGTCAATTGGTTATCTCTAATAAAATATTAATTTCTATAACTTAAATAGTTCATTTTCTAAAGTTTTGGCATGCTTTATAAGCCATCTTGAATTGCACCTAGCTTAGTGATCCACATTGTTCCACCTGATCTCATCAGTATAAAGGAATGTAATTTTCCTATATAATTTATCTCATTTAGTTATAGTTTATTCCTTGATTTTGTGATAATAATAAGAATCTGTAATTCTTCTCTCATTTTAGCTTTATAATGTTTTCATTTGTTTCCATTAAATCTCTTCAATGTATCATAATTTAGCTTTATTATTTGTTAACTAAATGTTAAAAAAACTAGTTATTATTTATATTTATTTAAATTAATTTTTTATTGTAATTCCAATTGAAGTTGGATTGATGAAAAATATACTTCATGGACTCATCTTGATGAGCACTATTTAATTAAGTAATCACTTTTATAGTTTTAAATATTTAAATTTTTGTGGTTTTTGCATATTTTAAGTGATGTTTTGACTATTACATTTTTTACGGCTGAGGATGTTACACATAATCACCTTAGTTCTTTGGATTGCAACTTTTCCAAAGTAATTTATCTCATTTTTTTAAATTTTCATCTTTTATTTTTTTTTTACAATCAAACTCAAATTATCCTCTTGTGTAAATTTTCCATCACTTTTATTTTATTGGGAACAAATTATTTCAATTTATCACATTTGAAATTTAATGTATACTTGTTTAATATTAAAATAATAGCTTATTTTTCCAATTTATAAAAGCAATTCATAGTAATTCAAATAAGGTTTGAACCAAATGAAACAAATATTGTTGGAACTATCTCAATGTGTTTCATATATTTAAATAATCATCCTTAAACAATTATATATTTAATTTCCTAGGGTTTTTGCATACTTTCGTGATAATTTTATTCATGCTTGATTTGATGATTAGGGATGTTACACTCAATCTTTTAAATATCTTAGATTCTAACTTTCTTATATAATTTAAATTATTTTTTAAAAATTCTCTTTTTTAATTTTTAGATATTATTATGAAAATAAAAGTCTTCTTTCCTATGGCATTCTTATTATTGTGATTTTATCATATTACATTATTTTAAACTATCTAATTTGAACTTTAATATATATTTAAAAAAAATTAAAATAATAATTTTCTATTATTTATGCTTTTTTACTTTAATAATTTGCAATAATTCAAAGCAAGGTTTGATTCAGATGAAACAAAGGTTATTGGACTCACCTCAATGAAACAAACTTTGTTGGATTAATCATGACTGGCTCCTACTGTTAAAAATCTATTTATATTTTTTAACATATTTTTATTTTGAATGCTCTAGAAGACTTTAAAAGGTATTTTGATTTGTACATTATTTGATAATTGAGGATGTTGGAGTATGAATCGTTAGTATCTTGTAGTGAGTCTTTCTTATATAGTTTATCTCATTTGTACAAAATTTTTCTTTTATTTTTTCATCTTATTATGAAGCTATTTGTCTCCTCTATTGTGACCTTTATATTACTTTAAATTTATTATATTATATTACTTCAATTTATATTATTTTAGTTTTAGTATATATTTACCTAATAATAAAAATGTAATTCTTTATTTTTTTTTCTTTTTTTGCTTTTTTAGTTTTTATGAGTTCAAATCATTGTTTGATCAAGATGATACTAAAAGCTTTTCACTTACCTTTATAACCTCAATCTAATAAAATTTTCATTTATATATTTTTGATTTTTTTAATTTATTTTGCATGTTTTACAAAATATTTTTATTGATAATATAAATAACGATCAGGAATGTTACACTCAAACTCATTAGGTTCTTTGAATGCAATATTTCTATAAAATTTATACCTTTTCTTAAAATTTTCATATCGATATCATCATAATGGATGCTACATCAAATATCTTTTTAATTTGCATCTAGCATGCTTTTATTTGATAAGATTATATTATTGCAATTTATCTAATTTCACTATTAAGATATTTTTGCTTAAAATAGAAATAATAAATTGTTGATATGTATGCTTATTTACTTTGGTAATTCTTTGTAATTCCAAAAGTTGTCCAAACAATGCATAAGAAATGTCATTGGACTATTCTTAATGAGGTATATCTAATTAAGTAATCATTTATAAATTTTAAAATATTTAATTTTCTTGGGTTTTAAAAGGATTTAAGAGGTATTTTGATTTGCTTTTAATTTAACATCCATCACATTACACTCGATCTCTTTATTACAATGAATCTTTCCCCTAAAATTTATCTGATTTACATAGTTTTCTCATTGATTTAGTTGTTTTACTATGAAATTCAAATTCTCTACTCGTGTGTGGTTTATATTGTTCTCGTTTTATTTATTAAATTATTTTAATTTGTCTCATGTCAAGTGTGATATAAGTTTACTAAATCATAAAATTATAATTTAATATTATTAATGGAAATTTAAATTAGTTTTTCCCATTCTAAAGATGGTCAGATCAAGAAAAAAAAATTTTTGGACTCATCTTAATTATCTTTATCAAATTAAATATTTTATTTTATAATTTTAGATATTTTATTTTCTAACACAGTTTTATACTTTGTAAAATATTTTGACTTATGATTAATTTAATGATCAAAGATATTACTCTGAATCTCTTTAGCATTTTGAAATGTAGCCTTTCTTGCACATTTTATCTCAATTCATCAAATTGTTTACTTTTTTAGTTATATTACAATGAAACCAAAATTCTTTTCTCCTAGAAACTTTACATTGCTTTTAGTTTTATTAGTTACATTATTTCAATTTATCTAATTTCAACTTAAAATATATATTCACTTACTTTTAAATTTTTTTAAATTTAAATGCTTACTTCTAATTTTTAATTTATATAAATTGAAAAGGATGTCATGTCATGACAAAATAAATGTTCGTAACTAATCTCGATGAACTCAATTCATTTAAATAACCATATTTATATTTTTAAATACTAAATTTCCTTGCATTTAAGTAATTTTTGTATGACATTTCCATTTTCACATAATTAATTCATCAAGGATGTTGTGCTGCACATCCATAGTATTTGGGAAAGAAACTTTTCTAAACAAGCTATTCCATTTCTTTGAATTATTTTCTTTGATGTTGTCATACCACTAAGAAAGTAAATATCTCACTCATTCGGCCTTAACAACAATTTAAATTTGCCGTATTACATTGCTATAATTTATCTCATTTCAACATTAATATTTGTTTCCTTAATATTAGAAAAATAATTTGTTATTATTTATGTTTATTTACTTGGGTAATTCATACAAATTTATATGAGAATTGACTGAGATGAAACAAAAGTACGTACTCACCTTGTGAAGCTGCCTCAAATTAAATATTCCTTTTTAACATTTTTCAAATATTCCATTTTTTAATGTTTTTGCATGAATTATGAGTCTTTTTGATTCGTGATATATTTCATGTTCAAATCTTTTTACTTTAACAATTTTATGTTATAATGAAACTTAAATTCTCTTATTTTGTTGCCCTAACAAAATTTTTTGTTTGTCTTTTGTTAGCTTTAGTATATATTACTTAAATTATAGTAGGAATTTATTATTAATTAAGCTTATTTATTTTTGTAGTTCATAGAAATTCAAAATGAGGATTGCTCGAGAAGGAATAAATACCGTTGCACTCATCTTGATGAGTTCTACCCATTTATATACCCATATTTTGTATTTTTAAATATTTTATCATTAAGAGTTGTGGTTCACTTTACGAGATATCCTTTTCTTACAAAATTTGATGATTGAAGGTATTATACGTAATCTCCGTAGTATCTTGATCAAAAATTTTCCAAAATAATTAATCTCATTTATTAAAATTATCACATTGATTTAGTGATATTAGTAATTAATCCTAAATCTTTTCTCGTGTTTTTTGCATTGATATGATTATGGCTTATTACATTTCTTTAATTTACAACATTTCAATTTCAACATAAATATAATTAATGTTAAAATAATAGTTTATTATACTTTATGTCAATTTACTTTATTATTTCATAATAACTTCCAATAATGTTTGATCAAGGTAATATAATCATCATTAGACTTACATTAACTAGCTTTATCCAATTAAATATTCATTTCATTAATTATATATATATATAATGGCATTAGCATCTTTTTTAAAATACATTAAATCGTGCTTGATTTCACTATCTAGGACATTGCAAACATCTCCTTATTTTTATGAAAATAACTTTTTTGTACAATTTATCTCAATTTCCAAATATTTCTCATCGATTTAGTTACATTACTCGGTAATCTAAATCTCTTCTCATTATACGTTTATATCACTTTAGTTTTGTCATATTATATTACTTCATTTCATCTCATTTTAGAATTAAAATATATTTTCTTATTATTGTTATAATAATTTATTATTATTTATTCTATATAGGTTTGGCAATCTATTAGAATTCCAAATGTATAGAAAAAAAAATGGGTCGTTGTGAATCATCTCAATCATTGCCATCCAGTAAAAATTTACTTTTGTATTTTTCAACATATATTACATATTCTTTGATTGAAAAATATAAGGAGATTGGGTATAGCGTCCTCAATCATCAAATAAGATTTGATTAAAAAGTTTTCATGAAATGTACCAAATATCTTTAGTAAAATTAAAATATTAAACAAATGTGTATTTATATAGATCTTATTAATAATATAAAAATAATGGTTTTTCATCTAAATTAAATAAAATTTTTAATTATAGGTAATTACCAAAAAAGAATAAATAAAAATGAACTAATATTTTGATAATAAGAAAATATATATTAAAGCTAAAAAAATGATACATCAAATGAAAGTAACATAATGTAATCATATTAATGCAGTGGTCACATTAATAGAGATTTAGAGTTATAGATTAATATAACGAAATCAAAGTAAATAATTTGTTTAAATAGGATAAATTACCCTAGAGTGTTCCACTCCACGACATTATGGAGATTGAGTGTAGTGTTCTTAATCTTCAAATTAGCCCACAATGAAAATGACTTGCAAGCATGCTAATTTTTAGCAAATAAAAATATTTAAAATATAAATAATTAATATTTAATATTATAGAGCTCATTGAAACTTGTTCAAAGATGATTGTTTCATGTCTCAATATTAAGTATATATATCTTAAAGTTCAAATATTAAATAAAGCAACATAGTACAACAAAGATATGATGCTCTACAGGTCACATGAGAGAAGATGTGTAGGTATAAACAAAAATAACTAATTAAAAAAAAAATGGAAACATGATATAAATTATATTCCAAAATAGCATTCTAAGATATGAAGGACATCAAGTGTAACATCCTCAATAACAAACTTTTGTATGAATCAATAGTACTCGTAAACCTTGCTAAAACCTAAAGAAATAAAACTTTCAAAAAAACAATACAAGGTAATAAAAATGAGCATTTAATCTAGCAAAACTCATCAAAATGAACATTTAATTAGAGAGTGTAAAATGCTTAATCATCAAACAAGATATCAATAGAACTTTTTTTAAAAAGCTTATTGAAACACTACAAAATAAAATATTTTAACAATTAAAAAAATTTGATAGCTTAGAGCTCATCGAGACGAGCCCAAAGAGTATTTGTTCTTCTCAATCAAACACATTTAGATTTAATATAAAATACAAAGTAAATAACAATGAATAACAATCTATTTTTATCTTGACATTAAACTAATATATGTCAAATCTTATATAAGAGAGATTGAAGAAATTCAGTAAAATTAAACATTATATATTTATATGTTACATAAGTAGGAATTTGAGTTATATTGTAATACAACAAAATAAATAAAAAAAGGTCTTGATTAAATAAGATAAATTGTATGGGAAAATTGCATTTCACGGTACTAAGGAAAGTGAGTATAACACCTTAATCATCAGACATGGTTCTTATTAGAATGTATCAAAACGAATGTCCATAACCTAGAGAATAAAACATTTAAAAATATATACTTAAATGGATTGGGCCTGTTTAGAGAAGTCCAATAATGTTTGTTCCATCTTGATTGGACCATGTTTGGAATTAGATTAAATTTGTAAGTAAAAAAGCATATATGGTAATAAATTATTATTTTAATGTTAATAAAAAAATATTAAGGTTTGAATGTAAAAAATTCAAGAATTGTAATACTACCAAATCAAACAAATGTAGATATCACACAAGTGATGATTTAGAATTACATATGAAAAAATAAAATAAATTAAATAAATTTGAAGAAATGAGAAAAAATTTATTGGAAACTACATTTCGGGATAATAAAGTGATAGAGTGCAATATTTCGATCATCAAATAATCTATGATTCCCTAAAAAATAATATATACATATATATGTGTGTGTGTTTATATAAATATATATATATATATGTGTGTGTGTGTGTGTGTGTGTGCGTGTTTATATATGTATATATATGTATATATATGTATATAGAAATAAATATTCAATTGGATAGAGCAATTCTAGATAAGCCCTATGACTTTTTTCAATTTGATCAAACTTTGTTTCGAATTAACATAAAATACCAAGGTCAATAATCTTAAAGAAAAATGAATAAATATTTTATTTTATGGCTAATATATATATTGAAGAAAAAAATTGATAAATTATAAGAAAGAAATAAACTAAATCAAACCAAAATGATAGTCACAATTAAACTTTGCTTGGAAATATAGAGAATTACCAGAGTAAATATGCCTAAATAATAATAAAAATAATGTTTAAAATTATATTCATGATTTAATGAGGTAAATTAAAGAAATATAATCTAACCAATTAAAAGCAATGTGGTTGTTTAGACAAAAGAAAATTTAAAATTACACAGTAACATAACAATATCAGTACAAACAATTTGTAAAGGATGCCAAAGCTATAGTGTATAAAATATTTAAAATATAAAAATTAATATATGATGTATAGAGCTCATTGAGAAGCATCAAATAACCATTGTTTCATCTCCATCAGAATTTTTATTAGAAATACTACAAATCACCCAAATAATTATGCATAAATAATAGTAAATTATTTTTTAAAAAAAATTATTCAAATGTATATTAAAAATATGTGAAAATATTAACAATATATTTCTTCTTTTTTAAGTTAATATATGTTAAAAGTAAAATAAAATAAATTGAAGCAACACAACCTATCCTATGATAAGGTAGAGTTCAAATGCAAAGAGAGTTAGAGTTACATACTGATATAACAACATCAAAGAGAAAAAGATCAAGGAAAGAGACAAATTATAATAGAAAGTTTAATTCAAAGAACCAATGCAAATTGAGTGTATGCAAAAAATCCTAAAAAATGCTACAAATTAAAATGCTTCATGAAGCATGCTAAAATTTATAAAAAAATAATTAAAAATAAGTAAAGAATGTTTAATTCCATAGCACTTGGCAAGATGTGTCTAAAAACAATTGTTTTGACATGATTGGACCTCATTTGGAATTACTACAAACTACCAAAGAATAAATGGCATAAATATTAATAAATTAATAAATTAATAATTTAACTATATATATATATATATATATATTATTAAGTTAGAACTAGGTAAATGGAATGTAGTCTAAAAAAATTAAAATTTATATAATTGTGATATGAAGATTATTTATAGTTACATAATAATATAACCAAATAAAAGAAAAACTTTGAAAAAATGAGATATTTATATAAGAAAGTTGCTTTTCAAGATACTAAGAAGAATAGTGCAACATCATCGATAGTCAAATAATGGATAAAAAAAATTGACTCAAAATGTATCAACACTTTAGATAATAAATTATTTACATATATATAAATGGATATTTAATTTGATAAGCCATGTTATGACGAGTGCAATGGTGTTTGCCTTATCTTGGTTGAAGCTTCTTTTGAATTATAATAAATTAACAAAGTAAAATAAAATAAATAATGCTAAATAATTATTTTAAAATTATTGCAACAAATATTAAAGTTGAGTTAAGATAAACTGAAGGACTATAGTCATATAATGATACAATTTGGTCAAATTAAAAATTTTGAGAAATTAAGATAAATTGCATCAATATAAGATAACCTAATCAATGTAATATAGAACCCACACCTGAAGTGATTTAGAGTTACAAATTGTTATAACCAAACAAAAGTAATCACATTTTAAAATTGAAAGTTCAAATCCAAGATAATATGATGATTGAGTGTAACATTCTTGATTCCCAAATAAAGTAGAAATTAAAAGATCTTTTAAAGAATTGCAAAATCTACCAAATTCATATAGTTCAAAATATAAAAATTAATACTTAATACGATAGAGCTGTTTGACAGATTCCAAAGACTTTTTTAAAGTCGAATGGACCTCATTTAAAATTTTTACAAATTATTATTTGTAGAAATTAGATCAACAATGTAGGAATTTTTTTCTAAGATAATAACAGAATTACTATAGCACACTTAATCACCAAATAAAATACAAATAAACATATCTTATAAAGATTACCAAAATACCAGAAAAAATATTAAAATTGGATAAATTATATTTGCATACAAAAAGCATTGATCATACCAATGTTGATCATTTATTCTCCATGAGGCATCATTTTGAATTGCTATGAAATTCCCAAGTGAACAACCCTTAATAATAGCACATTATTCTTTTAATATTGATTAAAAATATGTTAAAAGCTCATGTTAGATAAGTTGAAGAAAAGTGACGTAACAAATTCAAAATGACATAATGGTCACAAAAGAAAAGATGTAGAGTTACATTGTAATGCAATGAAATAAAGATATAAAATTTCAATAAAATGGGAAAATGTTTTTAGAAAATTTACATTCTTTGGTACCAAGGAGATTGAGTGGACCATCTTAATCTTTAAATTTGTTTTTAACAACAATGCCTCCTAACGTATCAAAAAAGTCCTGGAGAAAAAAATTGAAAAATATAAAATGACAATTTTATTTACAATTAGCTCCTTCAAATTAGTCCAACAACATTTTCTTCTTTTTGATCAAATCATGTCAGGAATTATGGTAATTTTTTAATATAAATAACCATAAATAGTAATAAAATTTTATTTTAATAACAATTAGATAAATATTTATGCAAAAATATGACAAATTTAAGTAATGTAATATAACAAAATAAAAGGAATATAAAGGTCACAAGAGTGGAGAGTTAGAGTAAGATAGTAATGAAATAAAATTAAAATAAAAAATTTAAACTAAGCCTTCTTAGTATCTTGGATTGCAACATTTTTGTATACATTTTCTTATTTGTTTAAATGTGTTTTTTGAATTGGATATTTTAATATGGAACTCTAAATCTCCTCTTATATGACTTTCACATACATATTTGTTTGGACTTTTAAAATTCCTTTGATTTATCTGATTTAACTTTTATTACATATTATTTTATATTTAAAAAAGAATTTATTATTATTTATACATTTTTAATTAGTTATTTTTAATAATTACAAATGTGATCTCAGTGGACGAAAGAAAGGTTTGCTGGACTTCTCATGTTGAGCTCTCTCTCACTAAAAATTTTTCCAATTACAAAAATTTAATTTTTAAGGTTTTTATAGAATTTATGAGATATTTAGATTTTTTTGTGAGATAATGATTGAGAATACAACACTCTTGGAATAAAAGTTTTCCCATATAATATATTATATTTCTTCTAATGTTTTGCTTTTGTTTAATTATAACTTTATAAAACTCAAATTCTCCTCGAATGCAGACCTTCCATTGCTTTTGTTTCATAGATTACACAATTTTAATTTTTCTCTTTCGAACTTTAACACATTTATTTAATCTTAAATAATAATTTATTATTTTTTATGCTTAATTACTTCATAATGCAAAGTAATCCTAAATGGCATATCACCAAGATAAAACAAATGATGTTGGACTCATCTTGATTAGTTTTATTCAATTAAATAATCATTTTTAGTTTTATAAATATTAAAGTTTGTAATATTTTGCTCAATTTGCAAGACATTTCAATTCATGCATTTTTTATAATCTAGGTTGCTATATTAGATCTCCTTTGTATCTTAGAATGAAACTTTTCCAAAAAATTCATCTCTTTTCTTCAAGTTTTTTTGCCTTTATTTTGATATATTTTTATGTGACTCTAGATTTCCTATTAATTGACATTTACATTGCTTTGATTTGATTATAATGTATTGCTTCAATTTATTTTAATTTAGCCTAAAAATATATTGAAATAAAAATTTATTTTTATTTATGCTTATTTAATTTGGAAATTTATAGAAATTACAAAAGAGGATATATCGAGATAAAAAAATATCGTTATGCTCCTTTCACAAAAGTCCATCTAATTAAATCTAAATTTTTATAATTTGAAATATTACATTTTCTAGTTTTTTGGTAAGTTTTATGAATATTTAAATTTTTAATTAATTTGACAATCGATGATGTTACACTTGATCTCCTCAACACTTGGAATGCATCTTTTCTATGAAAATTATATTTTTTTCTCAAATGTTTCACTTTGTTTTCATTACATTACAAGGAAACTCTAAATAATCATTATAGTCACGTTGACATCACTTTATTTTTCTTATAATTTACCACTTTAATTTTTCTCTTTCGAAATTTAATAACTATATACTGAATATTAAGATCATAATTTATTATCATTTATTGAAATTTTTTTGACAACAAATAGTAATTTCAAATACTATCATATCAAGACCAAACAAATCTTAATGAACTCATTTCAATAAGCTCTATCAAATTAAATATTTATTTCTATATGTTTAAATATTATATTATATGGCAATTTGTGAGACAATTTGATTCAAGCAAAATTTGATTGATTAAAATGTTACACTCTATCTCCTTAGTATCTTAGAATGTAACATTCCCAATCAATTTTCACATTTATATAAAGGTTTTTCATTTATTTTGTTATATTACAATGTCTATCACATTATCTGGCAATTTCATGAGATATTTTCATTCATGCAAGATTTGATTGATGAAGAAGTTATACTCTATCTTTTTAATATCTTAGAATGTAACATTCCCAATCAATTTTTAGATTTGTATAATTTCTTTGCTTTGATTTTGTTATATTACAACGTTTGTCACATTCTCTTTTTCTTCAACAAGTAATCTCTTGGATTTTCTTAGATTACATGAATTAAATTAAATTCATTTTAGCTTTAATATATTTTTTTATCATTAAAATATTATTTATTAAAATTTATGCCTTTAGTTTGAGAAATCGCAATCAAGGTCAAAATGAGTCAAAGCAAATGTTGTTGGACTCGACTCAACAAGCCTTATTATGATTAATATAGATTTTTCAATGTTTTTTACTATTTTGGTTGGCGTTTTGAGACCTTTTTACTTGTACCTAATTTGGTGCTTTGTTATATTATACTTGATCTCATTAGAATCTTACAATACAACTTTCCAAAAAAGTTATGTCATTTACTCAAATTGTTTGTTTTGATTTGGTTATTTTGCTATAAAACTCTAGCTATCCTTTTCTATGTGTTATACATAATTTTTATTTAAATATATTAAATGACATCAAGTTATCTCATTTTAGTTTTATTATATGCTTACTAAGTATTAGAATGATACTTTATTATTCCTTAATTATTTTTAATTGAGAAAAAACAAACATTGCTTATCCAATTTAATTTTTTTTAACAAATGTAAATATTTTTATGTATGGTTTTGGCACTCATGTAAGATATTTTAATTCTTATTAGATTTCTCGATCAATGATGTTGCACACAATCTCTTTAGTAATTCGAAATGCAACCACTCTAGCATAATTTGTCTTATTTATTAAAATTTCCTGCTTTTATTTTGCTATATTACTATAAACCTCAAATTCCTTACTCATGTAAACTTAACATTACTTTGATATGGTTTTATTGTATTTTTTTAAATCATCACATTTAACTTTTAATATAGATTAACTTAATTTTAAAAGAATAATTTGCTGTTATTTACAATTGTAATTCATAGTAATTCTAACTTATGTCTAATTGAGTTGAAACGAACATTGCTTAACTCATCTAAATGAGATCTATTCAATTAAATATATTTTTATATTTTTTAAATATTTTATTTCAAGGATTTTGACATGTCATATAAGTTATTTTAATTTGTACTTTAATAAGTGATCAAGGATGTTACACTCAATCTCTTCTATATCTTTGTATGCAAGTTTTACAACAACTTACCACATTTTTTCAAATAATTTTCTATTAATTAGTTATATTACAATGTAACTCTAACTCTCTACTTTTATGACATTTACATCACTTAGATTTGGGTATATTAAAATAATAATTATGTTTTTCTTTGATTTGGTCATATTACTTTCATTTATATCTTTTTAGGTTTAATATTTACCTACTTAATAATGAAATAAACATTTGTTACTATTTATTCTTATTTATGTTAGTTCTTCACATTAATTCAAAATAATGACTCATTGAGAAGAAATAAATGTCATTAGATACGTCCCATTGATTTTTATCAAATAAGATATTTATTTATTTTTCTAAATACCTTTACATTCTAGAGTTTTTGCATGCTTTATAAGTTATTTTTTTTGCATACCTCATTTGATGATAAAGGATATTTCACTTGATCTTCTTAGTGTCATGGAAAGCAACTTTCATATAAACTTTATCTAATTTCTATTAATGTTTTGCATTTATTTGGTTATATTATTATGTGACTTGAAATCCCTTATCATGTGACATTAATATCTCTTTCATTTTGTTTTGGGACATCACCTCTATCTCATTCTAGCATTAATATATATTTATTTAATATTAAAATAAAAATAGATTGTTATTTATTATTATATACCTTGTAAGTCGTATTAAACCAAATAAAGCCTAATTAAGACGAAACAAACTTTGTTAGACTCAGCTTGATGAGTTCTCTCCAATAAAATAATTATTTTAATATATTTTAATATTTTATCTTCTTGTTTCTTGTCATACCCTGTGAGATATTTTAATTCATTCCAAATTTGATGATAGGGAAAATTAAACTTTACCTTCTTGGTACCTTGAAATGCAAATTTCTCATACAATTACCTTATTTCTTCCAAATATTTAGTTTGATTTGTTAATATTACCATATAGCTATGAATCTCATCTCGAGTGAATAATATGTCACTTTGATTTGTTTAGAAATCATTGAGTCAATTTATATCATTTTAGCTTTAATATATGTTTACTTAATATTGAGTTTTTTTATTATGTTTTACATTTTTTTCTTTTATTGTTTGTAGTGTCTTTATAGAAGTTTTGATTAAAATAATGTAGAAGGTATTGGATTCATCTCAATGAGCTTAATCTAATTAAATATTAATTTTTTTTTAAAATAATTTAATTTTAGTAGTTTAAACATATCTTAAGAAACGTTTGAATGCATATCTTATTTTATGATCAATGATGTACTATCCATTTAGGTTCACTGAGTGCAAGCTTCCTATAAATTTAATATTTTTTCTTCAAATTTTTTACTTTAATTTTGTTATATTAGTATGTAACTATAAATCTCTAGTTATTTAACATCTTCCTTGCTTTAATTCAATTAGATTACATTACTTCAATTTATCATATTTTAGATTTAATGAAAATTTATCTAAAATTTATATAATAATCTGCTGATATATGCATTAATACCAAATCATGTCCAATCAAGGTGTAACAAATATTGTTGTACTCATCGTGATAAGGTATTTCAAGTGAAATATTTTTTTACCTTACTAAATATTTTGTTATATAATAATTTTTATACTTTGTAAGATATTTTAATTTGTAGTTTTTTTATAATCCATGATGTTACAAAAGACTTCTTGAGCATTTATGATTTTAATTTTCCCTTATAACTTATCTTATTTACTCCAATTTTTCGTTTTGATTGTGAGATTTTAATATGAACATCTGGTTTTTGTTTTGTATAACCTTTACGTCACTTTCATTTGATTTTATTAAAGTTCTTCAATTTCTGTGAGTTCTACTATATTATATATTATTAAAAGTAAAAATTTAGAATTTATTTTTATTTACACTTATTCAACTTGGAATTTCATTATAATTCCAAATGAGATCTAATTTGCACAAAACAACCATTGTTGGACTTCCAAAGATGATATCTACTTAGTTAAATATTTTTTTATCATTTTCAATATTTTATTTTATAAGGTTTTTGTACAGTTTATCGTATACATTGATTTTTTCGTCTGATGACAAGCAAGAAATTTTCAATAAATCTCCTGTGTGTTTTAGAATGCAATGTTTGTCACACAATTTATCTTATTTCTTCATATTTTTTACAATTTTACTTATATAACTATGGAGCACAGATTCTTCTCACATGTATTCTTAACATGACTTTGATTTTGTTAGATTACATTATTTTAATTTTTTTATTCTAAATTATACTAAATATCTACTTAATACTCAAAAAATAATTTATTTTTATTAATGTTTATTTAATTTTTCAATTTTTTATTATTCCAAGTAAGGTTTTATATAGCCAAAACAAATGCTGCTGGAATTGTCTTAATGAGTTTTATTAAATTAAAAAAATCATTTTTTGTATTTTTTTAAAATTTCAATTTTTTGTGGTTTTTCATAGTTTAGAAAATATTTTAATTTGCACCAAATTTGATGATCAATGTTAGTATATTAGATCTCTTTTGCATCTTGGAATTTAACTTTCTTAAATACATATATTGCTTTGTTAACATTGTTTTCTTTCATTTTGAAATTACAATATGTAACTCTAAATCTCCCCTCATGTGAGATTTACACGACTGTGTTTTTGTTATGATACATTTCTTAATTTACTTCTTTGTAGCTTTAAAATATACTAAAATTAAAATCTTTTCTTTATGCTTATTTATTTTGTTAGCCCAAAATAACTCCAGAAGAGGTTCTGTCGAGGGAAAACAAATATCATTGAAAATGTCATACCCAAGTTTATCGATTTTTTTTTGTGTTTTCATTTTTTAAAATGTTTTATTTTTTTTAGTTTTAAAATCCTTTATGAAAAATATTTATTTGTAATTGAGATGATAATAAAGGATATTATACATGACATACTTTGTATCTATGAATGTAGGTTTTCCTAAATTATTTGATTTGTCCAATATAGTCAAAGCAAGCATCCAACACTCATATCCATAAGCTCTATCAAATTAAATATTCATTTAAGATTTTAAAAATTTCTTAAAGTGTTGTGGCACTTTGTGAAACATTTCAATTCATGCCTTTCTTGACAATCAAGAATGATACACTTCACTCCTTCACCTCTTTGAATATAATTTTCTCGTACGATTTTTCCCATTTCTTCAATTATTTAATTAAATTTTATTATATTAGTATGTAACTATAGATCTCCATTCATTTAAAATCTACCTTGTATTGATTTAGTTAGATTATATTACTTCAATTTATCTTATTGTGGTTGAAAAAGAATATTTACTAAAACATTTAAATATTAATTTGCCAATATATATGCATATTTAGTTTTTTAATTACCAAAAATTTTACATGTTGTACGTTCAAGATGTAACAAATGTTGATGAACTCATCTTGACAAAATATATCAAATTAAATAATTTTTATTAACTAAATATTTCAATTCATAATATTTTTTATACTTTATAATATATTTTGATTTGTAGTTTTTTGTGATCCATGATGTTACCCAAGGCTTCTTGAGCATCCTTGATTGCAACTTTCTCTTATAACTTATTTTTTTTACTCCAACTTTTCTTTTTGACTGTGAGATTTTAATATGATCCTCTAGTCTTCTTTCTTATAACTTTTACATCATTTTTATTTTATTTTACTAAATCTCATCAATTTATCTCATTTCTACTTTATTGTATATTATTGATAATAAAAATAAAAATTTATTTTTATTTAAACTTGCTTAACTTGGTATTTCACTATTATTCCAAAAGAGATCTAATTTGTATAAAACAAACATTGTTGGACTTCAAACGATGATATCTATTTAATAAATATTATTTTTTTATTACTTTCAATATTTTTATAAGGTATTTATATGCTTTATGGTATATATTGATTTTTATGTCAGATGACAAGCAAGAGATTTTCCCTCAATCTTCTCTTCCTTGTAATGCAATGTTTGCCACATAATTTATCGTATTTCATAAGATTTTTACCATTTTGGTTACATAATTACGAAATAAAAATTCTCCTCCATCAATTTTATTTTGCTAGATTACATTATTTTAATTTTTTTATTCTAAATTATACTAAATCTTTACTTAATATTCAAATAATAATTTATTTTTTGTTATTTAATTTTATGATTTTTAATAATTACAAGTGAGGTTTTATGTTAACAATACAAATGCCAAGGGAATATCTTAAAGTGTTTTATTAAATTTAAAAATCATTTTTTGTATTTTTGAAATTTTCAATTTTCTATGGTCTTATAATTTAGAAAATACTTTAGTTCATGACTAATTTGATGAGTAAAGTTTGTCCATTAGAACTATTTTTTGTCTTAGAATGTAAGTTTCTTAAATACTTTGTCTTTTTTTGAATATTTTTTGCTTTGATTTAGAAATTATAGTATGCAACTCCAAATTTCCCCTCACGTCAGATTTACATCATTGTGCTTTTATTATGATACAATTCTAAATTTATCTCTTTTTAGCTTTAAAATATATTAAAATATAAATCTATTTTTATTTATGCTTATTTATTTTGTTATTTCAAAATAAGCCCAGTTGAGATGCCGTCGAGGAAAATAAATATCTTTGTAAATGTCATGCAGAAGTCTATTCAATTTTTCTTTGTACTTTGATATTTTCTAAATATTTTATTTTATTCTGTTTCAAAATGTTTTATGACAAATATTTATTTGTAATTGACATGATAATCAAGATTATTGTAGTTGATTTACTTACTGTATATGACTGTAACTTTCCTATATAATTTATCTTATTTTTTGAAATTCTTTACTTTCATTTAGGTACATTGCAATAAAACTCTAAATATCCACTATTGTAGCCTTTACATCATATTGTTTTTAATTAACAACTTCGATTTATCTTTTTTAGCTTCAATATATATTTACATAATATTTGTATCATAATTTATTATCATTTCTACTTTACATAATATTTACATAATTTATTATGTAACTCTATAACCCCTTTCTACCTAGTTTTATTTCAATTAGATTTTGTTGCATCAATTTATCTTTTTTATCTTTAGAACATTTTTACTTAAATTTGAAAAAAAATTTTGTAAAATTTTTATTATTTATTATTATAATTCTTAATAATTCCAAACAATATCAAATTAAGATGTAACAAATTTCATTAGAATCATCTTCATGGGGTAAATCCAATTTAATATTTATATTTATTTTTTAATTATTTCCACTTTTAGTATTTTGGAATTCTTTGTGTGAGACCTTTTCATTTGCACCTATTTTCAAGATCAGTAATGTTAAACTAGAACTCATTAATATCTTGAAAAGTAACACTCACAAACAATTTTGCTTATTTACCAAAATGGTTTGTTTTTATTTGGTTATATTCCTATGAAAATAAAACACTCCTTCCTCCTAACTTTGACATAGTTTTTGTTTAGATATATTAAATTTCTTCCATTTGTCTTATTTTAGCTCTATTATATATTATTTAAAAATTAAATTTATAATTTGTTATTGTTTTACTTAATTTAATTTGTATTTTATAATAGTTTCAATGAAGTACTAATCGAGATAAGACAAATATCATTATGTATCATATTTAATATTTTTTATAAATGTAAATGTTTAAATTTATATAACTTTTGCACTCTTATGACATATTTTGATTTTTACCTTATTTGATAATTGAGGATATTACACACAATCCTCTTAGCATTTTTGAAAGCAAATTTTCATGTGCAAAAATCTCATTTGCTCAAATGTTTCACCTTTATTTTGTTATATTGTTATGAAAGTCAAATTATCCACTCATGTAAACTTAACATCACTTTGATTTTGTTATGTTATATATTTTTCAATATATCACATTTCACTTTTAATATAAATTTGCTTAATTTTTAAGGAATAACCTACTATTTCTGCTCTTATTTAGCTTTGTAATTGATAGTAATTCTAGGCTAAGTCAGATTAAAATGAACTAAACATAGTTTAACACATCAAAATTATATGTGTTAAATTAAATATTTATTTTTATATTTTAAAATTCTTTTTTTTTAAGATTTTAGAATGCTATATAAGACATTTCCATTTATACTTGATTAGATCAATGAGGATGTTACGCTGTATCTCTTTTATATGTGGAATGCAATTCTTTAGCCAATTTTTAGAAAAGTTTTTCTTTGCTTTGGTTGTAATATTATGTAAGTCTAGATCTACACTAGTGTGACATTTACATTAGCTTGATTTGGGTACATCAAAAAAATAATTTTTCTTTCTTTGATCTTCTTCAATTACTTTTATTTGCATCATTTTTGTTTAACTAATATATATTTAATTATTAAAATAAATTTATACTTATTTACTTTAGATTCTTGTAGTAATTCCAAATGTTGTTTCAATAACAAGAAACAAATTTTGTTAGACACATCTCAATGAGCTTTATCCAGTCAGTTATTGATATTTTTATTTTTAAATATGTTTATCTTCTAGAGCTTTTCCGTGCTTCACAAAATATTTTGGTTCATACCTAATTTGATAACCATGGAGGTTATACACATTCTTCCTTATATCATGAAAAAAACATTCCTATTAAATGTATCTCATTTTTACAAATGTTTTGCACTGATTTGGCCATCTGATATGTGACTCAAAATCTCCAGTCATGTGGCATTTATGTCAATTAGATTTTGTTTTGTTACATCACTTTGATATATCTCATTTCTTTTTTTAATATATCTTTATTTATAATAAATTATTATTTGTAGATATTTATTTTAGTAATTAATAGTAAAATGAAACATGGCTAGAACAAGTTGAAACAAACTTTTTAACACTTGTCTAAATGAGCCCCATCAAATTAAATATTTATTTTTATTTTTTTAAATATTATATTTTTTAATATTTTGGAGAGCCTTACAAGACATTTTGACTCATACAAGATTTGATAGTTGATGATATTATAATTTATCTCCTTGGAATATTTGAATTCAATTTTCTAAGTCAATTATTTTTTACTTCAAATTTTAGCTTTGATTCACTTATATTAATATGTAATTTTAAGTCTCCTGTCATGTGAACTTTACTCTAATTTGGTTAAATTAAATTTATTTAATTTATTTATTTTTAGCTTTAATATTTATTTAGTTTAAATTTAAATATTTTATTATTATTTTTATTTTTTTTTATTTCATAATTGGTAATAATTTTTTTTTAGAATTGATCAGGTTATATAAAAAGTCATTAGACTAGTCTAAGAAACTTTTATCTAATTAAATTTTGCCTTATGTTTTTTTAGATAATATATTTAAGAAGTTTTCGTAAGTTTTATGAATAATTTTGATTAATATCTTTTTTGATGATCAGAGATATTACACCACCTCCTTAGGTTCTATGTTGCTACTTCACCACCATTTTATCTTTTTTCCTCAAACCTTTTTCTTTGCATTGTATATGAGTATCTAACTCTAAACCTCCTTTTTTGCAAGATCTATACGCATTTTTACTTTGGTAATTCTTAGTAATTCTAAATGGCCAATCAAGAAGTAACAAGCATCAACAAATTCATCTCAATGAGTTCTATTCATTTAAATATTTATTGCATTAATGTGTTGAAATATTTCAATTTCATTATATTTAAAAAAAATGTTCAGACATTTTGATTTTTATGTTATTTGATAATCAATGACAGTAGACTCGATTTACACAGTATCTTGGAATACAAGTTTCCTATATAATTTGTCTCATTTAGTCAAATTTTTTACTTTCATTTGACTAAATTATGTTTTTTTATTTTATCTTTTTTTATATTTATTAAACATTTATTTAATATTGAATTATTAATTTATTACTGTTTATACTTATTTATATATGTACCAGTTAAGAGAAAACATGGTTAGGTAAAGTCATCTAGTGAGCTCTATCTTATTACATATATATTCATTTTTTAACTCTATTTTATTTTCAATAGTTTCCATTTCTTCACAAGATAACTCACATCGTACATGATTTGACAAAGGAGAAATTTATACTTAATCTCTTTAAGATGTTGGAATTTAATGTTTTTGTGATATTTGTCTCTTCTTTCGAAATTGTTCTTCTTAACTTTGTTATCTTACAATATAATTTTTTTTTAATCTTCGTCTAACATTAACTTTTCTTTGATTTATTTATAGTACATCCATCAAATTTATTGCATTTTAGCATTAATACATATTTTCATAAAACAAAATAGTTTATTAATTTTTTTAACATATTTGCTTTTTTGATTCATGTAAATTTTAAACAAAGTTTAATGGAGATTTAATAAATAACATTGGACTTATCTCTACATGCTCTATCTAATTAAATATTCATTATTTCTTATATAAATATTTAATTTTTCGTGGATTTTGCATTTTGTATGACATTTAGACTTGTACATAATGTAATGATTAATGAAGTTGCACTCAATCTCCTCTTATGTTACAATTACTTACTTTCATTTTGATATATTATGCATCTTCAACTATTCTTATTTCAACTTTAAGAATATTTACGTATTGTTAAAATTATAATTTATTATATTTATGCTTATTTAATTATGTAATTTTTGTAACTAAAAATGAGCTTTGATCATGAAAATGTAAATCCATTGTACTGGCCTCCACAAGATATCTTAAATTAAATAATAATTTTCATATTTTTAATTTTAATTTCTAAACTTTTTTGTGTACTATATTTATGCTTATATTATAAAATACATTCGATAAGGTGATTCAACTATTGATCTCATTAATAGAACTAAAATATATTTTTAACACATAGTTATACCTTACCAAACGTTGATTTTCTATCGTACACATAGTAAATACTAGTAAGGAGATATGGGAGAAATTGATTATTGCACTTAAAGAACTATGAAGTTTCTGTTCTCACATAAAAGTCCTTACCCATGATTATGAATTATCTTCTTTAAAAGTGTGTGCATATTTTCAAAATGATACATTCTTCAATTTACAATGTCAAAGATGATGTGGGGTGATGCCTACAACAAGGAGAGTGAACTATGATCTTCTAAAATCCTTGATGCAACAACAATTAAATAGCGACAACTTTATCTCAACATTTATGCATAAATTTAAATATTACTTTTACCAAAAAAAAAGATAAATTTTGAAAATCGTTTACGTGAATTACAAGCCCTTAGAAACAACATTAAAGAAAGATCTCACAAGTCTTCTAACTATACTTCCACAAAAACAAAACTAATACATCGTCATCCCTCACATAGTGTAAAGGCCACACTTTGAATCATACTAGTCTTATTCAAACTCCCAGGCATGCCAAACATGACTCCTCGATTTCTCATTATTCTATGATGGCATTAAAATAATCATAGTCAATTATTGTTGATATTTGTTTATTGCATATTTCCATTTTTCTTTTCATTGGTTGACTAAGTTTTGTGCATTTACACTATAGTTTAAGTATTTTGAATTAATTGATAGATTTTTAGAATTTTTAGCATTAAAACTAGTACAAGGCATCCCTTTGCCAACCTCATAATTCTACTGGTGAAAAGTTTTGCTAAGAAAGACTTCAAAAATGCCTAAAATTTAGTTTCAAATTGTTTTTACTACCATTTGCAAGTGTCACCAGCTTTTGATGCCACTTGCACCAACCCACATGGCAAGCTCAACCTACCCCAATCAAAATCAATGTGAAGCATTTGTAGAAATGATTTAAGTTGTACGAGAAGGTTGCATTTCAAGGAACTAACGAGATCAAGGGTAATATTCTCAATCATCAAACAAGAAATTAACCAAAATTTTTCAAAAAGCATAACAAAACACTAAAAATATTAATTTATATAATAATGCAAAGTGATGAACAAGTTTTACATGGTAACATTGCACATCTTAATTGAACCTTAATTTGTTTTTCTATGAAATGATAAAGTAAAAATAATAATAAAAATAAAATTCATTTTAATCTGAAGTAAATATTTATTAAAGCTTAAATAATATAAATTTAGTTAATCTAATGCAAACAAGTTAAAGAAGTATAAATGTCACAAGAAAGGAGAATTAGGTTTTATTATTAACATAACCAAATCTAAGCAAAACAATTTGAAATATGAAATAAATTGTTTGAAAACGTTTTGTTTCAAGGTACTATGGAGATCAATGATAATACTATCAAATTTGGTATTAATTGAAATGTCTTATAAAGTGTATCACAACCTCCATAGTAAAAATATTTAAAAATACTAAAATGAATATCTAGTTAGAGGTCGTCAAGTCAAGTACATTTTTATCATCTCATTTTGACCTTATTAAGAATTGTTAAGAGTTATTAAGAATTATCAAGAATTACCATTGTAAATAAGTATAAATAAAAAGAAGTTACTATTTTGAAAATATGTAAATATATACAAATATTGAAATCTAAAAAATTGATGAAATATTATATAACAAAATAAAGGCATTATAATTGTCACACAAGGGAATATATGGAGACCTATTGCAACTTAATTAAATCAATGAAAAAATTTAAAGAATAAGATTAATTACTTGGAAAAATTGTATTCCAAAAAACTAAGGAGTTGGAGTGTAAAATCATTGTTGTCAAATCAGGTACTCCTCAAATTGCTTTTTAAAGCATGCCAAAATCTTAGAAAATAAAATATTTAAAAAATAAATATATAATTTGGTTTTCACTTATTAAGATGGGTCCAATAACATTTATTTTGTGTCAATCAGACTTAGTTTGGATTTACTAAAAATAACAAGAAAAAGTAAGCTAAAATAATTATAAATTTTAAGTTTGATGTTAAGTAATTAGATACTAAAACTTAAATAAGATAAGTTGAAGCTATATAACATATTGAAATCAAAAGTGGTATAAAAGTCACATGAGTAGATATTTAAATTTTCAAAATATTATATCCGAATTAAAGTGGAAATTTCAAAGTGATTAAAATTGAATTAGAATGTTGCATTCTAAGATACTAAGAAGATATAACATAACATCCTCGATCATCAAACCTTATATGAATCAATATTTCTTTATTGTTGATAAGTTATTATCTAGAATTTTTGCAAATTACCAATGTAAACAACGATAACTAATAGCAATAAAAATAAAAATTATTGTATTAGTAGGTAATTTTTTGATAAAATAGAATTGGGGTAAATTAAAGCAATGCAATATGTCCAAATTGAACACATTTAAAAGTTACAAATTAGAAGATTTAGAGTTACATAATAATATCACAAAAAATAAGAAAAATATTTTAAGAAATGAAAGCATAAATGGGCACAAAAGAAACTAAATTATAATTTTAATATTGGGTAAATATATATTAAAATTAAAATAAGATGAATTAAAATATTATAATATAACAAAATAATAGTGATGTGAAAATCACATGATGAGAGAATTAGAATTATAATATCAAATCAAAAAGAGAAATTGGAAGAAATAAGATAAATATTGTGGGAAGGTTGCATTCTAATGTACAAGGAGTTCAAGTATAATATTCTTAAATGCCAAATATAGTATAAATAAAACTTCTTAAAAAGCATGATAAAACCAAAGAAAATTAAACTTATCTAATAAAAAAAAATATTTAGTTTTATAAAGCTCACCTAAACAAGTCCAATGATCTTTGATTCATCTCAGTCAAACCAAGTTCAGAATTACAACAAATTACCAATGTAAATCAACATAAGTAATAATAAATTATTATTTATAATATTAAGTGAATAAATATTAAAATTGAAATACTATAAATTTAAGTAAAATAAAACAACCATGTCAAAGAAATATAGATGCCACATAAGAGGAGAATTTGATTTTCTTATTAATATTAAAAAATAAAAGAAAAACATTCTAAAAATATCATAAATTGTATGTGAAAGTTATATTCCATGGATATGAAGAGAACTAGTATAACATGCTCAACTATGAAATCAATAGAAAAAGTCATGTAAATAGTGTCATAATTTGAAAAATAAAAATATTTAAAAATAATAAATTTGGTGCATATTTGATAGAACATGCCAAGGCTAGTTGAATGACATTTGCTTCATCTTCATTGGATATCTTTTTGACATACCAAGAATTATGAAACTAAATATGCATAAAAATAACTTAATATTTTAATATTAATTAAATATTTGATAATGTTAAGATTGTAAAAATTGAAGAAATTTAATATAACGAAATCAAGGGGACATGATGGTCACACATGAGAGGATTTGGAGTTGCATAGAGATATAATCAAGTACAAGAGAAACATTTAAGTAAAAGAGATTATTAGATAGACAAGTTGCATTCTAAAATATTAAGAAGATTGGGTACAAAGCAATTGTTTTTCAAATCAGGTTTAAAAAATAAAATATAAATATTTAAGTTATAAAGCTCTTGAAGACATGTTCAACGAAGTTTGTTTCATCTTTTTTCATTCCTACTTTGAACTACTATGAGTTAGCAAACTATAAAGATTTAAATATCAAAAACTTATTAATTTAATATTAAGTAAATTAATAATAAAGCTAAAACAAGATAAATTGATGCAATGAAATATACAAAATTAATGTGATAAAAGGATCACACTAGATAAGAATTAGATTTTTAGAGTAATATAACCAAATCAAAGCAAAAGATTTTAAATAATCATGTAAATTATTAAAAAAATGGTTCATTCCAAGATAATAGGTAGACCAAATGTAACAGCATCGATCATCAAATCAAATATGAATTTAAATAGTTCATAAAGTAGGCCAAGCTATAAAAATATATATAGAAATGTAGAAATAAAATTTTATTGTATAGAATTTATTGAGACAATTACATTGATGTTTTATTCTTCTCCATCAAATCTTGTTTGGAATTTCAATAATTATTAAAAAACAAAAAAAAATTTAATTCTAATATCATGTAAATATATATTGAAGCTAAAATTAGAGAAATTAGAGCATTGTAATATGGCCAAATCGAAGTGATGTAAAGGATAAAAGAAAGGGTGTTCTAAGTGTCATTGAAATATAATTAAATAAAAGTGAAACTTTTATTTAATGAGCTAAATTGTACAAAAAAGTTGCATTGTAAGCTAATTAGGAGATCAATGTAAAATCTTTATTACTAAATTATGTATGAATTGAAATGTCTCTTAAAACTTTTAAAAACTTAACAAAATAAAATATTTAGAGGTATAAAGTTAAATTCTTTAATTAATAAGAAATATATGATTGACTCCAAAGATTTTAGATTAATCTAAATTGAACCTTTTTTGAAATTTTTTTAATCAACGTAGTAAATATTGATAAATAGCAATGAATTATTATTTTAATAATAAGAAGGCATAGACTAAAGCTAAAATGCTTAAAATTGAGTGATAATTGTATAATAAAGTCAAAGTGATATAAAGGCCATATAAATTGAGATTTAAAGTTACATAATAAAACGTCTAAATTAATGTGAAAAGTTTAAAAAAGTTAGAAAAATCAAACAAGAAAGGGTTACTACTAGAATCTAGAAAAATTAAGCATAACATCCATGATTATCAAATCATATATGATTAAAAATATCTTTTATATCATGAAAAAATAATAAAAATATAACAAATCAATATTTAAATTGATATATCTCCTCTAGACCACTGTAACCACTACTGTTCCACATCAGTTAATCCTCTTTCAGAATTACTACAAAAAATCAAAGAAAATAATAAGAAATAATAGTAATCGATTAATTTACTATAAAGCAAATATATGTTAAAGTTGAAATAAAAGGTTTGGAAGTAAAATAAAATAATCAGGTTTAGGGCATTTAAAAGTTACACAACACAAGATTTGAAGTTACGCATTAATTTAATAAAATTAAAGACAAATGCTTCAAAAAATGAGATATATTAATAATAAAATGTTGCATTTAAATATATTAAGAGGATTGAGAATAACATTTTCAATAGTTAAGTTAGGTATGAATAAAAATTTATTATAAAGTGTACAAAAAACCTATGAAATAATTTTCTTAAAAATAAGAAAGAAATATTCAATTGATAGAGCTCATTCACAGAAGTGCAACGAATTATGTTTCATCCCCTTCAAATTAATGTTAAGAACACAAATATATTTAAGCTAAAAAAATTTCTATTGAACCAACATTATATAACAAAATCAATGCCATATAAATGTCACATAAATAGAGAATTAGAGTTTCATTATAATAACACCAAATTAAGGTACAACTTTTTAAGAAAAGAGAAATATAGAAAATAAAAGTAAATAATATTAAAGGAAAATAAAAGTACAATTTTAGCATTAAGAAAAGAAAAGTAGACATAGAGTTCATTTAGACGACTCCAACGACATTGTTTTGTTTTCAATCAACCTTGTTTGGAATCACTATGAATTAAAAAACAAAAAAAATGTAAATAATAGTAAATTAGAATTTTAATATTAAGAAAAAATATATTAAAGCAAAAATATGATAAATTTCATGCAAGTGGAGTTTTAAACTTATCAAAGAAATATAAAAAAAAAGCAGCATGATGTATTGTAAGAAATGATATAAATTATACTAGTTAGTTGCATTCCTAGTTTAACGACGTTTGTTTCATATCCATCAGACCCCTATATGAAACTACTTTGAATTAGCATAGAAATTTCAAAATAAATAATTTATTATGATATCATTAATTTAAGATACATTAAAACTAAAAAAAGATAAATTCAATAGATGAAATATAGCTAAAGCAAAGCAATGCAATGGTCGCAAGGGTAGAAAATATGAGTTTCATAGTGACAACCAAATAAAAATAAAACAAGTGAAATAAATTAGATAAATTATATAGGAAACGTTCATTCCAAGAAACTAAGATGATTGAGTATATTATCTTCAATAGTAAAATGATGTATGAATAAAAATTTCTTGTAATGAATGCAACAACCCTATAAAATTAAACATATAAAAATATAAAATTAATGTTTTATTTGATAGAGCTCACAAAGAATAGTCGAATCAATCTTTTTTCATCTCAATCAAACTTTATTTTGAATTATTGTGAATTAAAAAAGTAAAAATATATGTAATATAACCTAATTAATGTGATGTAAGGGTTAGGTAAGAGGAAATTTAGAGTTGCAGAATAGAATAACAAAATCAAAGTAAACATTTTGAAGAAGTGAGATAAATTATACAACATAACTATATTTCAAAATCTTAAGGATATCAAGTGTAACATTTATCATCAAAATCAATTATGGATTAAAATGAGTTATAAATCATGTTATTGCCATAAAAAACTATAAAAAATAGAATATTTATTCTGATAGAGCTCACCAAATTGAGTGCAATAATATTTGTTTTGACTTGTGCAAACTTTGATTGAATTATATTGATTTACCAAATAAAAGGAAACTAAAAATTAGTAAATTACTTTTTAATTTTAACTAAATATATATTTAAATTTTAAATTGATAAATTTAATTAATTTAATAACATCCCCATTTGTCAAATGACATAAGAATAAAATGGCCTTAAAAGGTATGCCAAAGTTTAATAAAAAAAGATATTGAATAATATAAAATTTAATATTTAGTGGGATAGTGTGAATGAGATGAGTCAAAAGGTACTTGTTTTGATTTTATAAAAAATGTTTTAGAATTACTATAAATTATCAAAATAAATTGGCATAAATAATCATGTCACATAACCAAATGAAAGAAATTTGAAATTCAAATAAGAGGAAATTTAGAGCTTACAATGTAACATGTCAAAATCAAAGAAAAACATTTTAAGAAATGAGAAAAATTATATTAAACAAACTGAAGTCCAAGATACTAATAGTATTGAGTATAACCATTTAAATCATCAAATCAAGTAAAAAATGGATTTGCTTACAAAATATTCATAAATGAAAGGGAATAATAAATTAAAAATATAAAACTAATATTTAGTTTGATAGAGCTTGTTGAGATAAGTACATTAATGTTTGTTTCATCTTGATTAGACCTCATTTAAAATAGCTAAAAATAATAAAATTAAATAATTATTAAAAAATAATAAGTTTCGATTCTATTATTAAGTAAATACATTAAACTTGTAAAGTGATAAATTAAAGTCTTATACAATAATGAAAGTAAACCACTGTAAAGCTCACACGTGTGTAGCATTTAGGTTACATAGTCAAATAAAAATCTTAACACAAAACCTTTAAAGAAATAAGATAAAGTTTACGAAAAATTTCATTCCAAAAAATTTTAATATCTAAAAAATATAAAAAATTAGACGGACCTCCTCTAGAAGAGCCCACACTACTTGTTTTATCTCGATTAGGTGTCATTGGAAATTATCATAAATAACCAAAAAAATAGTATAAATAACAATCTAACACAATGATATAAAATTCATATAAAGGTCAAACATAAAGATATTTAATGTCATGGGAAAATTATGCCAATAAATGTAAAAAAATTTAAGAAATTAGATAATTTAACTAGGAATGTTGAACTACAAGACTATAAGGAAATATATTATAACATTAACAAAAATCAAAATATGTACAAAATGAAATGCCTCATAAAGAATTGCCAATGTTCAGAAAAGAAAATATTTAAAAAAATATAAATATTTTTAGTGATAAAGTCATTGAGATAAGTCAAAGGATTTTGGTTTCCTCTTGATCACACAATGTTTGCCATCATTATGAATTAAAAAAGTTTATAAACATAAATTACAATGTCAAATGACCAAATCAAAGCGATGTAAAAGTCACACGAGATGAGTTTTAGACCAATGATGCAATATAACAAATTCAAGGATAAAATGTTTTAAAAAATGAGATGAATTATATAGAAAAGTTAAATTCAGGGACACTAAGTAAGTCAAGGCCACCTCCCTAGTCATAAAATTAGTTAGAAACTAAATTTAATTCTAAAATATTCATAAATAATAAAAAATAAAATGTTTAAAAAATATTTAGTTGGATAGAGCTTATCGATAGGAGTCCAATGATGTCTCTTTCATGTTGAATGGACTTCTCTTATAATTAATACAAATTATTAACATAAATAAGCAAAATTAGTAATAATTTAATATTTTAACTATTAGTAAAACTATATTAAAGTTAAAATGAGATAAATTGATGGAATTTAAAAAAAACCCCTTAAGACGTAATAGAAAGGTCACATCAGAGGACATTTAAATTTACATAACAAATTGTCCAAATCAAAGTGAAATATTTGAAAATTGATATAAGTTGTACTAAAAAGATGCATTGTAAGATTTAAAAGAGTTCTAATATAACATCCTAGATCATCAAATTAGGTACGATTCAAAATGTCTCATAAAGCTTAACAAAATCTTAAGAAAAACAATATTTAAAATATGGCAATAAAAATTTAATTATGAAGAACACATTTAGATGAGTCCAATGGCATTTGACTCATCTCGATTGGACCACATTTGGAATAATTCAATTACAAAAAGAAATTAAGAAAAAATAATAATAACGTATTGCCTCTATATTAAATAAATATTCATTAAAGGAGAAATGAGATTAACTAAATCAACTTAATATAACTAAATCAAAGCAATATAAAGAATACACAAGATAAGAAACAAAATCACAAAGTAAAGTAGCTAAATTAATGGAAAACATTAGAGAAAAATTGATAAATTTCAATAGAAAGTTCCATCCCAACATATAAAAGTGATCAAGTGTAACATCCTTCAACATTAAGTTTGGTACAAATAAAAATATCACATAAACTATACAAAAATTATACAAAACAACTATTTAAAATATCAAAGTTTAATTTTTTATTTAATGTAGCTCATAAGATGAGTCTAGTGATGTTTATTTGTCTAAATTGGACATGACTTCAAATTACCATGAATTAACAAGGTAAATAGTATAAATTATAATAAATTATTATTGGACATTAAGTAAATATATGTTAATGATTAAATGATATAACATGAAGCAATGCAAGATAACCAGTTAAATATGATGTTGATTTGACTCGATAAGAGAATTAGATCTTCAAATTAATATAGCCAAAACAAAGCAAAACATTTTAAGAAATGAGGTAAATTATAGAGAAAATTTGATTCCATAATACTAAGGAGTTCTAAGGTCACATTTTTAATCATGAAATGAGGTACAAATAAAAGTCTTTCATAAAACATGTCAAAACATAAGAAAATAAAATATTTTAAAGAGTATAAAAACAAATATTTTATTAGATATAAGTTATTGAGATGAATTTAATGATGCTTTTTCATATTTGGACATCATTTCAGTTAACACAAATGAATAAAATAAAAAAGCACAAATAATTAAAAAATTATTTTAATATTAAGTAAATATCTATTAAAATTTTATAAGATAAATTTAAAGAATGAAATAAAACAAAATCAAAGTGATTTAAATGTGGTAATAGAAGAGACTTAAGTTACATTATAATATAACTGGCCTTAAAAAAATATTTGAAAAAATGAGATAAATTATACCAAAAAGTTATATTCCAAGAAATATAAGAGATAGAGTGTAGTAAGTACAATTATCAAATCTAGTATGAATTCAGTACCACATCAAATGTGTAAAACCTTTACACAACAAAATATTTTAAAACTTGAAAATATATTTTTTGTTAGATAAAGCTTATCAAGTTGAGTGCAAAAGGTTTGTCTTGTCTTGATTAAGCCCTAATATGAATTATTATAAATTAACAAATCAAAATGAGACATATTGTAGCAATATATTATAACCAAATCAAAGTGATGCAAAGGTCACTTAGGTGGGATGTTGTGTTACATTTAAGATTACCAAATTGAAGCAAAAATTATGAGAAAATAAAATAAATAATATAAGAAAGTTGTATTTCAAGATATTATGGATATTGAGTATAAGAAACTTGACCACCAAATGACGTACGAATTAAGTTCCTCTTATAATAAAGAAAAGTCTTTGAAAGTAAAACTTTTTAAAAATACATAATAATTAATATTTAATTTGATAGAGTTTTTTAGATGAGCCTAATGATTATTTTTTATTAAATAAGATATAAAATGAAATATCTCATAAATTATGCAAAACTAATATAAAAATATTTTAAAAAAATAAAATAAAAATATTTAATCAAAATAATGGTCATAGAGATGAGTCCAATGATGTTTACTTCATCTTAATCATTCCTTGATTAGATTTACAACAAATTACAAGACTAAATAAGCATAAATTAAAATAAAATAATAGTACAATGTTAAGAAAATATATATTAAAGCTTAAATATGATAGACTGAAACAATGTAATGCAATCAAATAAAAATAGTGTAAATGCCATACTAAGAGAATTGGAGTTAAATTGACATATGACAAATTCAAAGCAAAATAGTTAAAGAAATGTAATAAATTGCTTTGGGATACTACATTCCAAGCTACAAAAATAGATCACATGTAACATCCTTAATGAGCTCCAACCAAAACCATCTTATAAAATTCTGCCAACAACTATAACAAATAAAACATTTAAAATGTGAAAAACCATTTTAGATGTATAGAGCTCGTAAAGGAAAGTCTAAAGATGTTTGTTTTATCTCCATCAAATAACATTTGAACATACTACAAATTAATAGACTAAATAAGTATAAGAAGTAAAAAATTATTATTTTAAAAATAAATAAATATACAATAAAGTTGAAATGATATTAATTTAATTCATGTAATATATCGAAATCAAAGCAACAAAATTGAAGGAATGAGATCAATTGAGTGGCATAGTCGCAATCTAAGATAATGAAGAGTTCAAGTGTAGCATTCAATATAGTTAAATTAGGCATCAGTGAAAACGTCTGATAAAGCTTGCCAAAGCCCTTAAAAAAAATTCTTTGAAATATAAATATGAATACTTTATTGGATAGAGGTTCTCAAGATGTGTCAAATGTTTAATCTTAATAAATTTTATTTGCAATTACTAGTAGTTGAAAAAAAAACAAAGCAAAATATCTAAAAAATTATTATTATATTATTAAGTAAAAATATTAAAGATGAAATGAGAGAAATTGATGCAATATAATGTAACAAAACAAGGTGATGTCATTGGTCACATCAAATAAGATATTGGGTTATATAGTAATATAACCAAATAAAAGAGAAATATTTGAATAAAAGAGATAAAGTATAGTAGAAAGTTTCATTATATGATATATATGATACTAAAGAGATCCAATGGTAACATCCTCGATTGTCAAATCCAGCATGAGTAGAAATTTCTTATAGAGATGTATAGAATATAAAAAATAAAATAATTAAAAAGTATAATAATAAATATTTAATTCGTTATTACTCATTGTCATAAATCTAATGACATTTGTTTCACTCTTATCAAACCTCTTTTGAAGTTATTGTCAATTATTAACACAAATAAGAAAAAAATAATCAATTATTAATAAATGATTAAATAAGAATACACCAATTCTAAAATAAAAAAATTTAGACAATCTAACATAACCAAATAAAAATTATACAAAAGTCTAATAAGAGGAGATTTATAGTTAAAAGTAATATAAAAAAATTAAAAGGAAAATTTGCATTCGATGATACTCAAGAGACAATTGCAGCATTGTTGATTGTTAAACCAAATATGAACTAAAATTTCTTTTTATGCATAAAAATCTTTATGAAAAATAGTATTTAAAAATATAAAAATAAAACTTTAATTTCATAGAGCTCATAAAGATGAGCCAAAGTACATTTACTTTTTTTGAGCAAGCCTTGTTAGGAGATACAAAGAATTACCAAACTAAATATGCCTAAATAATAATAAAATATTATTTTAATATTAAGCAATATGATGGTCATAAGGAAAGAGGTTTTGAGTTGCATAACAATATAACCAAATCAAGATGAAAATTTTTAAGAAATGAGATAAATGGTATAAAAATTTAGCACTTTGACATAATAAATAGATTAAGTTTTACAACCTTGATCCAAAAATAAGATAGAATTAAAACATCTTATGAAATGTACTAGAATGCTAAAACAAATGAAATGTTTAAAAATAAAAAATTTAATATTTAGTTTGATAGAGGTTGTCAAGGAAAATAAAAAAAGCATGAATATTAAAAAAAATTATTTTATTTTTTTAAAGCAATCAAATTAAAGCAAAAAGTTGGAAGAAATAAAGTAATGTTCCCAAGAAAGTTACATTCAAAGTTATTATGGAGATAAAATATGACATCCTCAATCTTCAAATTATATATGAAATGAAATGCCTTCTAAAGCATGTTAGAATCTTAGAAAATATTTAAAATATCAAAGTGAATATTTAATTATGTTTTTCTTATAGTGACAAGTCTAATGTATTTGTCTCAACAAGACTAGACTTGACTTAGAATTACAATGAATTGATAAAGTAAAGAAACATAAATAATAATTATTATTGTAATATTAATTGAATATTTGTTGAAGTTGAAATAGCGTAAGTTAAAACAATATAATATAACCAAAAACTCATTTCTTTAAATTTCTTTGCATTCATTTCAATGGATTATTCTCTAACTCTAAACCTCCTCTCTTGTGATAATTATATCACTTTTATTTGGTTATATTATATTTTTTTTAGTTTATGTTATTTTATCATTAAAATATATTTAATATTAAATGAAGAATTTATTATTTTTAAATTATTTAATTTTTTATTTCATAACAATTCCAAATGATGTCTGATTGAGATAGAACAAACATCATTGAATAAGTCTTCATGAGCTCCAATAAATTTAATATACATTTAAATATTTAAAAAACTTGTTACTACAATTTTGCCATGTTAAAAATGTTCCCTTAATATCTTGAAATGGAACATTACCAAAGAATTCATCTCATGTTTTTATATTTTGCTTTGTTTTTGTTATTTTAGTATGTAACTCTATAACATTTCTCATGTTGCCTTGAAATTGTCTTGATTTTGCTATACTATATTTCTTCATTTTTGCTCAATTCAATTTGAATATTAATTTTTTTATTAGTTAAGTTCGTGCAATTTTAGCAACTCATAACAATTTCAAACAATGCCTAATAAACATGATCAATTGTTGTCAGACTCATGTGATCATCTTTATCTATTTTAAAGTTTGATTCATAATTTTAAATGTTTTATTTTTTTGGGCTTTCACATCCTTTATGAGATATTTTGAATGTTACCTGATAAACAATTAAAGATGTTACACTCAATCTCTTATATTTCATAGAATACAACTTTCTCATAAAATATATCTAATCTCTTTAGAATTTCCATATGTGTTCAGTAATCTAGCAATGAAACTCTAAATCTTCTCTAATGTGACCTTAACAACAGTTTGATTTTCTTACATTATAGAGATTCCATTTTTCTGGCTCTAGCTTTAACATATATCTTATTAATATGAAAATAATTCTTTATTACTCTTTTTTTATATTTATTTTCTTAAATAATTATAACTCCTTAATTGATCCAATTGAGGAAAAAGTCATTGAACACATCTTAACTAGTGTTATTTAATTAAATATTCAGGTTTTTATTTTTAATTTATTTATAAGGGACTAAAAGGCTTTATGACATTTTTTATATAGATTTTATGTTTGAGGACATTGCACTCGATCTCTTCTGTACCTTAGAAAGAAACTTTACCCTTCAATTAATCTTATTCCTTGAAATGTTTTTCTATGATTTAGTTATACTACAATGCAACTCTAAATCTTCTAACATATCAACTTTTACACCACTTTAAAATTGCTATAATGCGTTATTTTAATCTATTTAATTCTATAGTTAACATAAATTTACTTATTGTTATTGAAATAATTTATTATTATTTATGTATATTTAATGGAAAATTATCATGCATTTTATATATTTAATTTAAATTTTTTACTTTTAATTTGTATATTATTGGTAACTCTAAATCTCCCCTTATGCAACATTTAGATTACTATTATTTTGTTATATTATAGTTCTTTAGTTTTTCTCATTTCTACTTCAATATATATTTACATAATGTTAAAATAATAATTTATTATTTAATTTTACTATTCCTATTTGCCAATTTGCAGTAATTGAAAACAAGATGTGATTATCATAAAAGAAACTTCTGTTTACATATAACAATGAACTATTTCAAATTAAATAATGAATTTTATAATTTTACTTTTTATTTTTTTATTATTTTGGCATGCTTTATGAGTCATTAGCACCTTAGATTGCAACCTTCATATACAATTTACTCCATTTCTTAAAATTTTGCACTTTGATTTTGTTATATTATTATCTGTACTAAATCTTCTCTCACTTGTCCTTATAATTCTTTACTTTGGTAATATTTGAAACTTTCAATTTATTTTGTTCATACTTTTATCTATATTAACTTAATATTAAAAAATTACAAAATTATTATTTATGATCCTTTACTTTTGTAATTCATATTAACTCAAAACAAGGTCATTCAATCTAAAACAAACATTATTGAACTTGTTTTAATGTGCTTTATATAATCAAGTATAGATTTGTGCATTTTAAATGTTCTCCTTTCTAGGATCTTGGCATGTTTTGTAATATATTTATATTCAAACCAAATTTGGAAATCTATGATTTTATACTCAATCACTTTAATATGTTGCAACACAAATTTCTTGTACAATTTATCTCGTTTATTCAAGTTATCTTGTTTGATTTAGTTATATTTTTATTTATCTACAAGTCACTTTTCATGTGACTTATATATAGCTTTTACTTTGTTTTAATAAATTGTTTCAACATATCTCATTTCAATATCAATTTATACATATATATAGTTAAAATAATAATTTTTTATTATTTTTGTCATTTTAATTTTTCTATTCTTAATAATTCTAAACAAGGTCCAATTGTGATGAAAATTTTTTTTTGCACTCATCTAGATGACCACAATCAAATTAAAGAGAATTTTTTATATTTTTTGATATTTGTTTCTCAAGTTTTGTCATGCTTACTTGTCATTTCTATTTATACCTCATATGATAGTAGAAGTTACACTTGATCTCCTTTGTTACTTGGAATGCAACTTTCTAATACATTTTGTTTGATTTCTTCAAATGTTTCTCATTGATTTGGCTACACTACTATAAAACTCAAAATCTTACTTTATGTAATCTTTATAATACTTTGATTTTTTTACATTGCTTCTATTTAATTTATTTTAACTTTAACATAAAAAATATGTATTTAATGAATATTAAAAAGTTAATATAGTATAATTTGCAAAAAAGTTTTTCTATAAAAAAATTGTCTCTAATCATGTCACAATTACGTCTATTTGATTTTGTTATTTTATGTTACTACAATTTACCTTATTTCAACTTTATTATATATCTACTGAATGTCTAAAATATAATTTATGATTATTTATGTTTATTTTTTTTTGCATTTTATAAAAATTAAGAACAACATTAGATAAAGACAAAATACATGTTGTTTAAATTATGTTGAGGAGATCATTGTACTTAAATATTTAGTTCTATATTTTTAAATATTTATTTTCTTCACTTTTTCAGGACATTTTAATTTGCACCATATATCACAATTGGGGATGTCACACTCGACGTCTTTTGTACAGTGGAATCCAATTTTTTTATACAATTTATCTTATTTCTTCGAATATTTTACTTTTGTTTTGGTACATCATAATGTTACTCTAAATATCCTCTAATATGACTCTCTCATTTTTTTTAAATTAGTTATATTATATTTCTTTAAATTTTCTAATTTTAACTTTATTGTATATTTATAAACTTTTAAAATGAGAAATTACTTTCAAAATTTATTTATAGTTTGACTCAATATTTGATCAAGATAAAACAAATATTGTTTAAGTCATCACGATGTGTGTTGTCCAATTAAAAAATTATTTCTACATTTTAAGTTGTTTTATTACCTATAGTATTGGCTTACTTTAAGAGATGTTTCGATTCGTACATTATTTAATGATAGAGGATGTTACACAGCATCCCCTTAGTATCTTCAAGTACAACATTCTCGTATACTTTATCTTGTTCAAATGTTTCATTGTGATTTGGTTACATTATTTTAGCTTTTAGTCTACTCTTGTGCAGCCTTTGTATCACTTTTATTTTGTTAAAATGTATTTTTTTTATTTATCACATTTAAATTTTAAAATATATTAACTTAATATTTAAAAATATTTTTTTATTCTTGTTTATTTTGGTACTTTTTTGTAATTTCAAATGATATCTAATTCATATAAAATAAATATTATTGGACTCATCTCAATGACAATTATTTAATTTGATTTTCATTTTTTTATTTTTAAATATTTTTATTTTCTATGATTTTGACATGTTTTAGAAGATATTTTTATTCATATCTTATTTCATGAAAAATAATGCTACACTTGATGTCCGTAGTGATTTGTAATGCAACTTCCCTTTTAAATTTATACTATGTCTTCTAATATTTTTTGTTTGATTGGGTTATATTTCTATAAAACTATAATTTCCTTCTAATTTAAGATTTACATTACCATGATTTGTTATATTATATTGCTTCAATTTATCTCATTTCATCTTCATTTAATAATTACTCAATGTTAAAATTATCTTATTATTTTTATTCATTCACTTTGGTAATTCACAATAACTCCAAAAGTGCTTCGATCAAGATGAAATTTATGTCATTGAACTATTATGGAGGAGTTATATCCTATTAAATATTCATTTCTTAAAATTGTTAAACCTTTTATTTTTTGTGTGTTTAGCATAGTTAACTATAAATTTTAATTTGTATCTAATTTTTTCATAATCGATGTTATTGTAGATCTCCTTAGTATCTTCGAATGTAATCTTAATATAGAATTTTTCTCATTTCTACATTTTTTTTTCTTTTGATTTAATAAGATTTTTACATAACTATAAATCTTTTATCATGTGTATTTTAGATAAATTTGATTTATTTATATTGTATATCTTTAACTTTTCTTATTTTAACCTTGATGTATATCTTTTAACCTCAAAATAATAATTTATCATGATAATTGATAGTAATTCTAAACAAGATCAAACATAGAAAAAAAGAATACCATTGGACTCATCTTCATTAGTTTTTCAAAGTTAAAATGTCATCTCTATCTTTTTTTGAGTATTTTATTTCAAAGATTTTGATATATTTTATGAGACATTTTTATTCATACGACATATTACTATCGATGATGCCACATTAGATCTCTTGTCATTTGATATTTTCATTTTATTTATTTATTTATATTTAATTACTCCACTATACTTTTTTTAACCTTACCTTCAATTTACTGAATATCGATCTAATAATTTGTTCTTATTTATTCTTATATAGCTTGGTAATTAGTACAAATTGTAAGTGATGTATTATCAAGATAAAATAAACATCATTGGGCTTATCTTAGAATCTTAATCTAATTAAATATTCATTATTTGATTTATAAATAATTTAGTTTATAGTGTTTTGTCACTCTTTATGAGAAATTTTAATTTATAATTCACTTAAGCATGAAGGATGTTACACTTAATCTCCTTAGTAACTTGGAGTACAATTTTCATATGCAATTTATCTCCTCTTAGATCTTTTCACATTTATTTTTTTACAATACTAACTTACACAAAATATCTAGATCTTATTAGCCTTTATATCATTTTGATTTTCTTTAGTTATATTTCTTAAATATATCTTATTTTAGCTATAATATATATTTACTTAAAATAAGAATAATAATTCTTTATTATTTATTCTTATTATTGTTTGTTAATTTTTTTAGTTATAAGCTAGGTTTGATTAAGATGAAATAAACATGTTGGTCATGCTTTGAAAACTTTTATCCAATTAAATATTTATTTCTATATTTTTTAAGAAATTATATTTTCTAATGTCATGACACATTCTATGAGTTATTTTAATTTTTAATTGACTTGATGATTAATGTTGTTAGACTCAATCTGTTTTGCTTCTTGGAATGCAACTTTATTAGAAACATTGTCTCATTTCTTCATTTTTTTGTGGTTTTTTGGTTATATTATAATTTAACTCTAAATCTTCTATTGTTTGACTTTTACATTGCCTTTACTTTGATACATTATTATTTTTAAAATTTATCTAATTTCTAGTTTAATATAAATATTTATTTATTATTTAAAAAATAATTTCTTATTAATTATGCTTATTTATTATAATAAATGGTAGTAATCCAAAATGACATATGATGTAGATGAAATAAATATTGTTGGAGTCTCCTTAAAATGATATATCTAGTTAAACAACCTTTTCTATATAACTAAATATTTATTTTCTAAGATTTTTGTATTTTTGAGATTCATTTTCATTCACATAATTTTTGACTTCCAATTATGTTATTCTTAAACTCCAATTTATCATGGAATTCAACATTATTGTATTATTTCAATAAAACTTTCAATTGTTTTTTACTTTGTTATATTATTACGTAACTCTAGATTCCATCTCTTGTGACGTCTTGATTACGTTAATTTTTTAATATCCAATAGCTTTAATGTACATCATTTTTGTTTTAGTTTACTTTTACTTAAAATTAAAAAAATAAATTTTTTCAATATTTTTTCTTATCTAATTTCTTAAGTTTAAGCAATTTTAAAGGAGGTATGATTATGTTGAAACTAACATCCTTTTACTAGACTCGACAAACTCTATCCAGTTAAGCATTCTTTATTTTATTTATTGATAATTTTTTTCAAATGTTATAGCACTCGTATTGAGAAATTTGTTTTCATTTTCCATTTCACCATCAAAGATATAACATTTGATCTGTATAGTATCTCATAATACTACTTTATCATAAAACTTATATCTTATCGTCAAATGTTTTCTATGATTGGTTTATTTTGCTATATTATATTTTTTTCGTTTCTTATTATTTATGCTTTGATTTCATTTTCTTATACAACTTCAATTTCTTTTATTTCAGCCTTAACATATATTCATTTAAATAAGAAATAATAATTAATTTTTATTTATTCTTATTTATTTTAGTAATTTGTAGTATTCGAAGGATGTTTGAATGATTTAAAATAAATATCATTGGATTGATCTTGACAATTTAGATTAAATTAAATATTTTTTAAACATATTATCTTCTTTTATTTTCACATGTTTTATGAAACATTTAAATTCATACCTCATGTGAAGACTAACGATGTTAGACATGATGTCCTATGCTTGTTAGAATATTATTTGTATAAAATTTTTCTCATTTTTTAAAATGTTTTGTTTTAATTTGGTTATATCATAGTGTAATTGTAAATCTTCTTCTATGTAAACATATACTATATTGAATATTTTTGTTATATTACTTCAAGTTATCTTATTTCAACTTTAATATATATTTACTTATTATTAAAATAGTAGTTTCTTATTTTCTTTCATTATAATAATTGATTGCAATTCCAAATAAGACCTCATCTAGAAGACACAAATAGTAATTAAATGTTAATTTTCATATTTCGAAGTGTTTTGTATTCTAATATTTTTCCGTGATTAATGAGATAGTTTTATTCATACAATTTTTTTTCTATCAGTGTATTAAACTCGATCTCCTAGGCATCCTGGCATGGTACATGCTCGTAAAATTTATCTATGCTTTTTAGTGGTTTTTGCTTGATTTTGTTACATTACTATGTAACTTTAAACAACTATTCATGTGATGCTTACATTACTTTAACTTTTTTATGTTTAGTTTCTTATATATACCTCTTTTTATCCTTATAATATATTTACCAAATCCAAAAATAATAATTTATTGTTATTTATGTTTATTTAGTTTTGTAATTCATAGTAATTCCAATGGATGTCAGATCAAGGTAAAGAAAACATCATTTGGCTTATCTTAATGAACATTGTGTAATAAAATATTAATTATTTAATTAATAATTATTTTATTTTCTAATGCTTTGGCTGCCTTTTTTAGACATTTTAACTCAAACATCCTTTCAGCATCGTAGATCTACCCACGTTTCTTTTTGTATCTTGGACTATAGCTTTCTCATACAATTTATATCTTGGTTTTAAAATTTTTCTTAGATTTTATTATGTTTCAATGTAAATCTCAATCTCCTCTCATTTGACCATTAAATCACCTTAACTTGTTTAGATTATCTATTATAATTTACCTTATTTTAGCTTTAATATACATTTACTTAATATAAAAATCATTTTCTTTTGTATAATCTTATTAACTTTGGTAATTTCTAGTTGCTCTAAGCATGCTTTAATTAAACTAAAAAAATCATTAATGGACTCAACTTGATGTAGTTTATCATTTTGAATTTCAATTTTTTTTATTTCTAAATATTAGTTTGCTAATGTTTTGGCATGTTTTACTAGACATTTCAATTTTTCTTGATTTGATAAATAAGGTTGTTATAATCAATCCCCTTTATATTTTGGAATGCAAAAATTTTGATTTAGTTTAATTACAAAATGTATTGAATGATAGAAATGTAGTACATTCATTAATTATTTCAATAAAATTTGCAAAACTAATTTCATTTTTTATAAACATGTTGAATAAAAAAATTTTTCAATAACAAATGATTTCTATTTTTGTTACAAGTCTCATAAATGAGTTATTACAAATAGCAAATTCTTATACCATTTAAAAAACTTGTATTACTTTTAAATTTAAATAATTGAAAATTTAACTTTCATAAATGTAATGAAGAATTATTAAAAAAGGAAATATCTATGATTAGTATTGCAAAATATTCAAAATATTTTGATCAAAGCTAGTAAACCTTATTCTCACTAATGCTTCAATGAGGGACCAAAATCCACAAAAAAGTTTGACTATACGAAACAATTTGGAAACTTTATAATTTTTGCATAAAAAATTTAAAATTTAAAATCTTTAAAATAAGAGATGCACAACTAATGGCTCAAATAGCTCCTATAATAGCTAAAAATTTTTTTAAGCTAGCCATCAAAGGTGATGTCAACGAAAATGATGGTACAACTACTATTTGAATATAAGTGCTTGAAGCAAATACCGTTTGATTAGGATAACCAATAAAAGGTTCACTTTTAATCATAACTAGATAACATCCAGAACATTAGATTCGAAAGCTAGATCAAAGGTGATGTTAAATGGGTTATTATTCATCAAGGTAGAGAGACTTTAAGTTCTTCAATCAATCATTTGAAATGAATGGTTAGATGAAAGTAAATTGTTCACAAATACTAGCATAATCTTGACAATTTGATAACAAAAACGTGATATTGGTTGGGCCATCAAAACTTTCTTAATTGTTTAAGCTATGGCTTTGCTCGAACAAACTTTAACTACTACAATTAATCTTGAAATTTAACTGATATAAAACTATGCTCAAAAAAATATTAACAAATACTTAGCTTGACTTTATGATCTTCACATCAAAATGTACAACAAAATTAATTATAAATATGAATTTTTAATATCTCAAGAAATTTGTAGACAAAATAATAAAAATTGCCACAACAATTATACATTATTTTTTTAAAAGAAAAAACCTTTATATAATATAAAATGAAAAGCTTCAACACATTTATTATAAGCATGTTAGAATAAATACAAAAAATTTTAAAAAAAAAAAACATAAAATATTCAAGAGAAACCTTGCTAAAATATTTAAAATATTGGTATATACAAACAACACTTTGTGGTAATTTGGTCATGAAAAATGTATTAAAAAATAAAAAATATTAAAATCAATAAATCATTATCAAAAAAATATCTCAACATCAAAATAGAAAAAATATTTTAGTGCAAAAATACATTTTGAACACCAAGAAAAAGACAACTACTATCACTATTAAATCTTTAACGCATCACAAATTACTTTAACATTTGAAATAAAAAAAACGTAACAATAATAAATAAATAAAATTAAATTCGAAATATAATAATTGATAAAAAGCACAAAAGTATTGAAAAATAAAATATTTGAAAATGCTTCACATTAAAGAAAATGGTTTCTTAAAAAATATTAGCTCCCAAGCTTTATTTACTTAATAACGTAAACAATTATGAGAAATAAAATGTGAATAATGTTACTTTTTGTTGAAGTAATTAAATACATCTGTGAAGCTAATTGATGATAAATAATAGTCACAAAAAATAAATCTTGAAAGAAAATAAAAGTAAATAATTAATGAAACGCTAGCTATATTAAAAAGTTTAATAAAAAATCGTGTGTGATAAGAATGTTATTTTTTCTTAATAAAAGCATTGTAAATACTTTTGAAGATGGTAAATAAGAAGGAATAAAAAAATAATTTAAAATTACAATCATAAATGAAATTTTTAAAAAAAATTTATAAACATTACTTGTAGGTTAATGCCAAATTCGTTAGTTAAAAAAAATTTTAGGAAATGTGGAAAGGGTTAAAGAAATACAAACTTTTAAAAATACTGAAATAATTAAAGATTAAATTATTTTAAAAAAGTGAATAATTAGTCAGCAATATATTACATAAAAATGTTATAAAATAATAATTTACATCAAAAAAATATATACAAATTAATTTATAATTTAAAAGTCAATGACATTGAAATATGATTATAAGTTGCCACTATATAATTATCTTGTATAGTAATACAAATAATATCTTGGTGAAAAAAGAAAGTGCGCTACAGAATATAAAAATGTACAATATAAAGGTATCATAATTCAAAAACACATGATTATAGAAAATTTCAAAACTTTTGCTATGAAGAAAGTATGAACATTATAGAAAAATAACACATTTTTTTGTAAAATGATAAAACAAAGATAAATATTTAAAATTTTCAATTTCATATATAATGCCAAATAATTATATCTATTATCATATGAATTACTATATATTGAGAAAAAAATAATTTCTTAAGCATTTTTCATACTATTTTAAATAAAAAATGAATATAATCATTCAATTTTGATACCTCTTCTTCAATTACGATATGCAAATTATAAAAAAATATCACATTTTTTCGAAGGAAACTTTTAAATATTGGAACCCAAAATTACAAAATATAATAAAAAAACAAGATGTATTAATAAAAAAATTTTAGATATCAAAGATTACTTAAATTTTATATTTTTTTGTTATTTTATTAAAACTCACGTTTCCATCTACATTATATATACAAAAAACATATTTTTGAAATATCCAAAAAAATATAATTAATAATTAGAAAAAAATACTTTTTAATAAATAAATGGAAAAAAAACAATTTGATAAAAACTATGTACAAATCCTATTCGAAAAATATTACGGAAAGCAAGGAAACATTTTAAATTAAAATAAAACGCCTCACAAAAAAAACATTAATTTATAATATATAATATGTAAAATAAAATAATAATGATTAAAAATTTTCATTAAATAAAAATAAAATTTGTTGTAAACGAAATGAGGTATATGTAATACAAAGAAAAAATATTAAGAATTAAAAAAATAGAACGTTGCCAAAAAGTGATACAAAACAATGGTTCTAGAGTAAATATAAAATATGAAAAAAAAGAATGAAAATGAATAATCATCTCATTAAATATATCTTAAAAAATTTTAAAAAGATGTTTAAAAAAATCACTCATTTGGTATATCTAATTCAAAGTGAAAGCCATCAAAATTTAGTTTTACTAACATAAGAATTATAATACTATTATTTTAGGCAAAAAAATAAGAAAAATAAAAAATAAGAAAAAAAGTGTTAATATAATGGAAATTTATGATATAACACTTAAATATACTACTAACATGAAATAAATTTTTTTTAGTAAAGTTAAATTTTGAAATATTAATTTTTTACAATGAAATATTAAATATAATAAATATTGTTAAGAAATTTAACATTTCAAAAACATAAACTATACACCAAAGTTTAGTTGTTGTATTACACAAATATAATACATATGTATAGAATTTTGTGTTAAGATTATCTTTAAAAGTAGATTTAAAAAATTAAAAAATACATAATATATATATATATTGATAATAAAATATTGAAGATCATTAAAATATATATGTAGTATATTAACAAAAATATTTCGTTAATAATGCAAGAAAAATAAACATCAAGATATAAACCAAGAAGTTTAGAAATTTGAAAATTAAAAAAAATAACAAAATAATTAAAAAAAATAAAAAAGTGTACATAGATTTATGAAATAATATTTATAATATTTGAATCTTAACAAAGCTCCAAAATCCAAAGATGTTATGTGAAAATAAAGAACAATTAAAAAATAGATTATTTTAAATCATAAAATGTTTATGCAAATGAAGTGAGAAAATTATAAAAAATTTAAAATACTTTATGTGATACTAATAAAATATTTGTAAAAGTTCACTTTTTTGTTATATAATATTGAATTAATTTATTATTTAATTAGAACTAGGTATGTTCTGTGATATAAATGAATGATATAAAACATGACATTCATAACGATAGAGGATTAAAAATCCCTCTAGTTATAAAATTAAACAAATAGCATAAAATATTTAGAAGCAGATAACAGACATATAAAATTTATTTATTTCATATGTATTATGCAAAAATTTTCTATTTCTACTACCGACCACAAATTCAAAAAACTAGTTAAATCACATGAAAATAAAAACTTTGGCTACCTAAAGGAAATTTAAAATCATAAAAATTATTTCTATTGTAAAGGACAAAAAATATTATCTAAGTAAATAATTATTAATATTTTATATTAAAAATAATTAAAATGAAAACATTAAAATCATAAGGAATTTTATAAAAATTACATTGATACAAAAATTTAATAAAAAAATAGAAAATGATATTGAGATATTTGCAGTTCAATTTTTTAATCCCATTTTATAGATTAAGCTCAAAAAAGTATTTGAGATAAAAAAAGGATAATACGTAGTAATTATTTGTTCAGCTATTATGAATATGTAGTAATAACTAGTGAAAGTGAAAAATTGCAATAGAGCAAAGCATGCATACTCCTTAACTTTGATTGAAGAATGATGGCTCCGATTAACGGGTTGATTAACTTCTTAATCTTGGGTGAAATGCTTCAAAATGTTGTTGCTAAACAATTTCAAGATCTTATGTCCAATACATTTTAATTAGTAAAACTGTTAAACCCTTCCTTTATAGATAAGTTGTAATTACTTTAGAAAAATGAAGCAATCATTCCATTTAAACCATTCTTCTTGAGTTTCATTTGACATGTTTAGCTTTAGAACACATGATGTTCAATAGAAAATATCGTTGATTCAAAATATGTGATATAAATTAAGGAAAAATATTTATAATAAGCTTAATGTTTTCTCTAGTTTATGATCATCAAATATGATGACCAATGTTACTCTTTTGTGGTGTAGATTTTATACTAATTTACTAGTAAACATTGGAACTATAAATGTGTCATATATTTATAATGATCTCATTATGTATATATGATTATAATTTGAGATAGAAATATAAAGTTTGAACATTATTTTACAAGTTATCTTGTCATATTCTTTTTAATGTTCTAAGATTTAATTTCTACTAAATGTAATATTTATACAAACTTTTTTTCAGGTGTAAAATTTTTACTTGCAATGAGAATCCCAAGTCTTGATTAAACTATAATTGAGTTGAACATGTATGATATAATTTTTCTCATTGATATGATTCTTCATTTAACATTGAATGACAAACCTTTTCTTATTGCCAAGTTGTATCTTCCACATCAAAGTAGGCATTTTGCTTTGTGTATTTGCGTATCTTTTATATGAAATAGTACAAAGTAGAATGTTCTACTCATGTGATTCATTTCTTTTCATTCATTTCATAAAGGGCTAAAGATAAAAATGTTACAATCTTGTTATAAAAATAACATATTCTCTTTATGGGTATGACTTTGTCGTCAAGTTAAAATTTTTCAACAAAAAAATTATCATATTATTATGAACATATATGGTACAAAGCAATCCTAACAGATCTACATATTATGGAAAAATTAAATTTCTATTAGTGTCCCCCTTTTACACTCGTACGATCACCTAAGCATAATGTAATAAATTTATCATGCTTGTACAATTTTGAGTGATCCTTTAGAACAAAGCTTTTCATTATATTGCCTATTTATTTATGTCGTACTTGCATGATAAACTTATGTTAGAAAAACGTAAATGTGAAATAGCTAGTTTATTAGGGCAATCAGCTATATCAACTTACTGCCTTAGAATGATCAATTGATTGTATGTTTATAGACAATTGCCAAATTTATAACAACTAGTTTAATCACTCAAGGAAAATAAGTAAAGCTATTCAACTTTCTTCTAAAAATGTGTGATTCATCGAGAATATAAGTAGGACTATTTCTTTTCTTAGAATACATGGATAAACACTTTTCAATCTATTATCTTTATCTAGATGATTCTAAGCATAGTAATCTTCATCATACATTTAGATCTTAGGTAACTTTTGCCAAAAGGAGATTAAGGTAAAAGCGTTAAAAAGTTCGACGATTTATAAAATTTGATCTTTCAACCAGTATAATTGTTGTTGTGTTATGGTCAAGGTTGGCTAATCACTATAAGCTCTTAGGTGTTGTGCTAAATTAGTGATTGATGAAGTTGATGCATGGATTTCTAGTATGCCCACCACATGCCAAATTTTGCTTGTTTAGTGGAAGCTTGGCTCGGTCGACTGTGGTTTAATGAAGGTTTTTTGTTCATGGTAGACCCATTTGAAATCATTATGTTCATTATTTATTTTTTCTATCTATTTTAATTATTATTTATTCAACATTAGTATGTTTATAAATGTAATGAATATTTCAAATGATCAAAGTAACTATTTTTTTCTCAAGTTTTTGTATGCTTTACATGTCTTGTGTGACATTCACAATGCCTTTGTGTGGATGAATTATATATTACCTCTATTTATCACATTTTAGCTTTAGTATATATTTACTCGATATAAATTAATACATTATATTTTCATTATTTATTTTTTAAATTCATTGTAATTCACATGATGTTTCGTGGAGATGAAATAGACATCATTGCATTCAACTTAAGTGAAATTATATAATTAAATAATCAAATAAATTTAGTAGTCACATGAGAGAACATTTAGCGTTACATAGCAATATATAAAATGAAACAAAAATATTTTAGGATATTTAAAGGTTTTGCGGTAATGTTATACTGTGAGATACTATGGAAATTGAGTACAACCACCTCTGCTTTAAAATAAATTATAGAACAAAATGTTTAATAAAGTGCATCAAAACTAAAAAATATTTTAAAAATATAAAAATGAAAAATTAATTTGATAGAACATGTTGAGATGAGTTTAGTCACTTTGGCTTCATTCGGATTGGACCATGTTCAGAATTATCGTGCATTATCAAAATACATTACATAAAAAACACTAAATTATTTTTAATATTATGTAAATGTATATTAATCTTGAATTGAGAAAAAGTGAAGCAATGTAAAATAACAAAATTAAGAATGTGTAAAAATCACAAAAGAGGAGAATTAGCATGACACAAAAATATAACCAAATCAAAGCAAAATGTTTGAAGTTAGATGAAGCATCCAAAAAAAGCTACATTGTAAGATACTAAGAAGATTTATTAAAACATCCTCAATTTTCAAATCTTGTGCGATAAGAAATGCCTCATTAAGCATGCCAAAATAATAGAAAATAAAATATATAAAAGAAGTTATAAAAACAAATAGCCAATTCAATAGACCTTATTGAGTGATTCCAACAATGTTTTGTTCATCTCAAATGAGCCTTGTTTTTAGTCTATATAAGTTAAAAAAAATAAATATTTATAAAAAAAATAAAACAAAATTTTTTATTTAGAAAGTACATATTATGCTAAAAAGACTTAAATATAAGTAATGTAATATAACCATATTAAAAGAATATAAATGTTATATGAGATGAGAATTACGTTTACATATTAATTAAAAAAAGAAAAAATAAATAAAAGTTTGAGAAATTATACAAGAAAAATGTTTTCCAAAATTTTAAGGAGATCAAGTCTACAATCTTGATAATTACCTTAAATATGAATCGAAATATGAAATAAAACTTGCGAAAAAGGTCTTAAATATAATATTTAAAAACATTAAAATGAACAATTGATTCGATACCTCTTTAAGAAGAGTTCAATAACATTTACTTCATCTCAATCAAACCTCATTTAAAATTTCTTTTTATCAACAAAGTAAATAAAAATAAATAATAAATAATTATTATTTTATTAATAATTTAAATATATCGTATTTCAAAATAAAACAAATTTAAGCAATGTAATGTTACTAAATGAATATAATATAAAGTTCAAATGAGTGAAGATTTAGAGTTATAATATAATATAACCAATTCAAACTAAAACGACTAGAAGAAATAAGATAAACTGTGTGAAAAAGTTGAATCAAAATATACTAAAGTGTTTGTAACATCATTGTTTGTGAATCTAACAATGAATCAAAATATCTCATAAAACATATCGAAATTCTAAAAAATAATTAAAAATATAAAAAATAAATAATAAATGTTATAATGCTCATTGGGATGATTACAATGATGACTATTTCATCATTAATTGACTCATATATAATTAATGTAAATTACCAAATGTAGTTAAGCATAAATAATAATAAAGTATGATTCTCATAATAAGAAAATATACATTAAAAACAATAAAGTGGTGTAATGGTCATAGGAGTGGATACTTAGAGTTATATAGCAATACAAAAGTTAAATCAATATTTTTGAAGCAAAGAAAAGAATTGTATATGAAAGTTTCTTTTAAAGTACAAAGGTGATCATGAATAACGTCATTGATCGTAAAATATGGTACAAAAAAAAACTTCACATAAAACATGACAAAATACTTGAAACAAAGAAGTTTAAAAAATATATAAAAATTAATGTTCATTTAGATAGAGCTCATCAAGATTAGCCTATCGACCATTGTTTCAACTTAATTAGACGTCGTTTAAATTTCTACAAGTTACCAAAGCAAATAAAAATAAGAATAGTAAATTACTAATTAAATATTAAATAAATATATGTTAAAGCTGATATTTAATTAAGTAAGTCAATGCAAAATAACAAAATTGAAGTGAAGTAAAACTTTCAAGAGACATGATTTATAGTTATACTGTAATACAACGACATTATGCACAAAAAGTTTAAAAATTAGATAAGATGTATAGGAAAGTTTCGCTCAATGATACAAATGAAATTGAGTGTGGCATCATTGAATATAAAAATATTTAAAAATCAAAATGACTCATAAACCATATCAAGAAAAAGAAAAAAAATTTAAAAAAAATATCAAAGGAATGACTAATTAAGCAAAGCTCATTGAGACAACACCAATGGTATTTGTTTTGACTCAATATTAAATCTTTCAATTTTTTTTGGATTAATAAAATAAATAAGTAAAAAAGACGATGATTTATTTTTTTAATATTAAGTAATACTATGTTAAATAAGTAAATTAAATTAAAAGAGTTTAATATAAGAAAATCAAATCCATGTAATGGAAGCATGAGAAGAGATATACAATTACATAGTAATACGACCAAATAAATGTGAAAAAGTTGAGCAAAAGTAAAATTCTTTGGAAATGTTACATTAAATGCTATTAAAGAGATCAGTTGCAATAACCACAATAATGAAACCATTTACAAATAAAAATATCTTGCAAAATATTCCAAAAGCAAACAAAATAAAATATTTAAAATTTTAGAAATGAATATTTAATTATTTTTTTCACATCAAAATAAATACAATGACATTTTTTCCATCTTAATGAAACAACATTTTGACTTATGGAGAATAACTAAAAGAAATAAGAATAAATAATATTAAATTTATTTTAAAATGAAGTAAATATATATATGAAACATATAGTGAGATCAATTGACTAATTGAAATATTAAAAAAAAATCAAAGTGCTTGAATGTCACAATAAAGGACTTTTGGAGTAACATAGTAACATAACCAAATCAACATTAAAAAGTTGAAGTGAGATAAATTACATTAGAAAATTGCATTCAGTGACACCAAGGAGATTAATTAGAATATTTTAAATCCACAAATTATGTACGAGTCAAACATTCGCACAAAGCATACCTAAATACTAAAATATAAATTTTTAAAAATATAAAAATGACATTTAAGTACATGAAGCTCATTGATATGAGTCAACTTCTTTGTTTTTCCCTTGATCAAAATTCAAAACTTGTTTGCAATTATTTTGAATTAATGTGGTAAATAAACATGAAAAATAATAAAATTTTATTTTAATACAAAATAAATCATTATTAAGGTCGAAATATAATAAATTAAAGTAATATAATAAAAAACATTAGCATGATGTAGCAATCATAGGAGAGGAGATTTTGAGACACATGGTAATATAATCAAATCAAAAACTATTTGATGAAATTAGATAAATAATTTGGGAAATGCATGTTCTATGGTACTGAGGCCTTCGAGTGTATCATCCACAATATTCAAAAAATTTACAAATCAAAATAAGTTCTAAATTTTTTCAACATCTTAGAAAATAAAATTTTTTTAACATATAAAAATTATCAATTTGCATTGATCACATTGAGATGTGACCAACAACAAATGTATCATCTCGATTACAATATATTTCGAATTTCCATAAATTTCCAAAGTAATTAAATATTAATAAAATGTCATTTTAATATTAATAAAGAAATATTTATGTAGAAATGTGAGAAACTAAAGCTATGTAACATAACCAAATCAAAACATTATAATAGTCACGTGATAAAAGATTTAGATGTATATGCAAATATAATGATATCAATTTGAAAAATTTAATAAAAATGAGATAAAATTTATAAAAAAAGGTTGCATTCCAAAATATTAAAGGGATCATGAGTAACGATTTTAAACATCAATTAAAAAACAAGCTAAAATCTCATGTACATGAAAAGAGCTTACCATAAAATATAATATAAAAATATAAAAAATGAACATTTAATTCGATGAAGCTCATCAAGAAAATTCTAATGATATATTTTTCATCTAGATTAAATATCATTTCAAATTACTATGAATTAACAATGAAATTAAGCATAACTGATAATAAAATATTATTTTAATATATGTTAATATAAATTAAAGCTGAATTGAGATATATTAAAGAAATATAATATATCAAAATAAAAAAGATGTAAAGGTCACATGATGGAGCAAATTGATACGAATCTAACGAATTTCCAAAGTAATATGTTTTAATAAATTGTTATTTTAATATAAATTAAATATATATTAGTGATGAAATAAAAAAAATTTATTAATGTAATATAGTCAAATCATTGTGATTTCATGATTACATAGCAGGATATCCACATCCATATAACTAATTATCTTAATCACAAAAGAAAAAATTAAAGGTAAATTATACAAGAAAGTTACATTCCAAGATATTAAGTAGTTTAAGTGAACATCCTCCATCATCAAACTAGGTACAAACTATATTGCCTAATAAATCTTGCAAAACAACATAAAATAACATATTTAAAAACATAAAATTTAACCTTTAATTAGAAATACTCCATTAAATCAATGTAAAGATGAGATAAGAGTAGAATTAGATTTCATTGTAACATAAAAAAATCCAAACAAATAGTTTAATTAAATAAGTTAAATTATATAGGAAAATTATATTCCGTGATACTATAGGATCGTATGTAATATCTTTATTCATGAAAACAATAATAAATCAAAATTCCTTAAAACACATGTTAAAAACTTGGAAAATAAAATATTTAGAAATACAAAATAAATATTTAATTAGAAAAAGCTCATTGATATGAGTAGATAATGTTTTACCTCGATCTGACCTTATTTTCAATTTTGATGATTTTCTAAATAAATTAAACATAAATAATAATAAAATATAATTTTAGTATTATGTAAATATATACAATTGTTAAAATGATATAAATTGAATCAATACAATATCAACAAATCATTCCAATAAAAAGGTTAATCTAGAGGAGGGTAAAAGTTTCATAGTAACACACCCTAATTAGAGAAAAATATTTTATGAAATGAGATAAATTATATATGTTACATTATTGACATTGAACAAATTAATTGCATTGTACTCAATCATTAAGTAATTTATGACTAAAAATGTCTCATAAAACATGCGAACACCCTTGAAAAGAAAATATTTAAAACTATAAAAGGAATATTAAATTAGATGGAGCTCATTGTGCTGAGGCGAATGACTTTTATTTTTTTGAAATGGACCTTTGTTAAAACACCAAAAATTTTAAAAGTAATTAAAAACAGAAAATAAATAATAATTATTTTAATATTTGGTAAATATATATTAAAGCTAAAATGAGATAAATTGGAACAATTTTATATAACCAAATCACATCAATGCAAATGTCACATGATAAACGTAGAGTGATCGAGTAATAGAACTTCATCAACACATAATTTTAAGAAATAGGATAAATTATCTGTGAAAACTGCATCCATGACATAAAGGCGATTGAGTAAATCATCTTCGATCTTAAAAACAACAATGAAAACAAGTAAAGACTACGAAAACCTTAGATAATAAAATATTTTAAAAAATTCAAAGTGGAATATTTCAATGGATAAACCTCATCTGAGCTAGTCTAATATAAGCTTTGTTACATCTAAAACAAATCTTTCTTGAATTAGAAGATTTACAAAAGTAAGCATGATTAGTAATGAATTCTAATTATAATGTTAAGTATATAGACAAATTAAAAATGGAATCAGATAAATTGATGCAGAGTGATATAACTTGATCAAAGCAATATAAGGGTGGTATGATAAAACATTTAGAGTTATAATGTAAAATAACTACATCACTATAAAACATTTGCATAAATGAGATAAATTGTACAACAAAGCTATGTTCCAAGATTTTTAAGAGATCGAATTTAACATCTTCAATCATCAAATTTGGTATTCCTCCAAATTTTTATTAGATTGTGAAAACTCCACTAGAATATATATATTTGAAAATATAGAAATCAATATTTTGTTTTATAGAGTATGTCGATACAAGTCTTCGATGTTTGTTTCATCTCAACTAGACAACATTTCGAGTTACTAGGAATAAACAAAGTAAATAACCATAATAACATTGAACTATTATTTTAATGTGAAGTAAATATAAATTAATGTGAAAAGGATATTAATTTAAATAATGTAATATAAAGAAATCAAAGTTGTGTGAAAGTCATGCAAGAGGGGATTTGTAGCGACATATTAATATATCTAAATCTATGAAAGAAATTTTGAAAAAGTGAGATAAATCTCTAGAAAATTCTAGTCCAAGACACAAGGAGATTGAGTTTAACATATTTGAACATCACCAAAGTATGAATCAAAATTACTCACAAAGTGTCCAAAAACACTACAAAATAAATTGTATAAAAATATTAAATATAACATTTAACTACATAAAGGTAGTCTTGGTGAGTGCAACAATATTTATTTTTACTAGACCTAAGGTCACTTTTAATTACAAAAAATTACAAAAGTAAAGAAGTATAGATAATAATAAATTAGTAGTTTAATTTTATGTAAATATATAATAATAATAAAATGAGATAAATTAAAGAAATATAATATTAAAAAATAAAATCGATATAATGGTCTCATAAGAAAAGATTTAGAATTATATAGTAATATAACCTAATAAAAGTAAAAAAATTAAAGAAATAAGATAAATCATATGGAATGGTTGCATTCATAGTTACTGAGGAGATCAAGTGTATAACTTTCAATTCTTATTTTTGGTACAAAAAAAGTATACAATAAATATACAAAACTCTTAAAATATAAAATATTTAAAAATATATATAAAATAAGTAGCTAATTTGTTGGAGCTCATCGAGATGAGTCTTAGAACAATTGTTTTTTCTCGAGTAGACCTTGTTTTGAATTACTATGAATTATTAAGTTAAATAACCCTAAATTCTAATATAATATTTCTTAATGTTAATTATATGTGTAATATACCTAAATTGGGATAAGTTGGAGCAATACAATATAATTCAATTAACGGCATGTAAAGGTTTCACAAGAGTACAGTTAGAGTTTCATAATTATATAACAAAAATAAGCCAACCAATGAAGAAATTAGATGAATTATATGAAAAAATTACATTCCAACATACTAATGTCATTAGGTATAATATATGTTATTGTTAAATTAGGATCAATTGAATCTCAAAAAAATGACAAAACTTCAAAAAATAAAATATTACGAAATATTAAAATAGTAATCTAAATCAATATACCTCTTTGAGACAAATCAAGTAACATTTGGTTCAAGTCAAATTGCAAAATTAAATAAACATAAAAAAGTTATTTATAATTTTAATATTAAGTTTATGTTAAAGGAAAAATTAAACAAAATTGAAGCAATATAATATAAATAAATAAAGAGATTTAGATAACATACGAGAGGAGAATTAGAGCTACATAATAAGATAACCAAATTAAAACAAAAAATATGATGAAATTAGATAACTTGCATATAAAAAAGCATTTTTAGATACTAAGGAGATCAAGTGTAATGTTGTCAATTATAAAATTTAGTAATAAATTAATTGTTTGATAAAGTGTGAGAAAATATTTCAATATAAAAATTTTAAAAAAATTAAAAAAATTTAATTCTACAGGGTTCGTTGAGAAAAGCCACTCATGTTTGTTTCATTTTAATTACATCTCATTTCTCATTACAACAAATTTACAAAGCAAATAAGAATAAATAAAAATAAAAGATTATTTTAATATTAAGTAAATATACATTAAAACTAAATATAATGAAATTTAAAAAAATAAAATCAAAGAGATTTAAATTTCACATAAATGAAGATTTAGATTTGCACAGTAATACAACCAAATCAAAGTAAAAAATTCAAATAATAAGATAAACAATATGATAAATCTTTATTCCAATACTTAAAGAAGATAATTGCATGATCTTTGATGTTTAAATTAGCTACAAAATGAAATGTCTCATAAAGTGATTGACCATAGTTAATAAAATTTTTAAAAAATACAAGAATGAAATCTAATAATATAATGCTCACTGAGATTAGGGCAATGATATTTGTTTCATCTTGATCAAAACTAATAAAAAATATCACCAAATACCAAAGTAAATATGTGATAACAAAATATCTTTAATAAGAAAATATATATTAAATCTAAAAGATGATAAATTAAAGCCATGTAATATAACAAAACCAAAGAAATGTAAAGCTCGCACTAGATGAGATTTAGAGTTACATATTAATATAGCCAGATCTAAAAAAAAATTTTAAAAAATTAGGTAAATTTTATGGGAAAGTTATATTCCACAATACTTAGGAGTTCAAACATAACATACTTGATCATAAAAGAAGGCATAAACTGAATTTTCTCTTAATGTGAATAAAAAATTAGAAAATGAAAGTTTTTTATGTCTATTGTAACTCGTTTAGAGTTATTTGGTATTACCAAAGTAAATAAAAATAAATAATTTTTTTTATCATTTTAATAGTAAGCATGTACATATTAAAAAATAAATTAGATAAATTTAAGCAATGTAAGATATCCTTATCAAAGCAATGTAAGGAACACACAATTAGGGAATTTGAGTTGCATGATAATATAACCAAATAAAAATGAAACATTTTAAGAGTTTAGAGAAATTATATCACAAAGCTGTATTCCCTCATGTTAAAGAGATGAATACAAAATCCTCATAAAATGTGCCAAAATCATAAAATCTAAAGTATTCTGAAATGAAGAAAGAAAAAGTTTTAATTAAATTTACACTTGTAGGAGGTGTCTAATAACATTTGTTTCATCTGAAATGTACATTTTTTGGAATTACAAAATATTAGCATCATATGTAAGAATAAATAACTGTGATTTATTTTTTTTAATTTTTAGTAAATATACATATTAAATTTGAAAAAAATAAATTCAGCATTTGTTATATAACAACGTCAAAGTGATCAGTAAACATCACATAAGAGAAGAAATTTTCTTTCATAGCAACATAACCAAACAAAAGAAAATAATTTGAAGAAATTAAATAAATTTTATGTGAAAGCTACAATGCAAGATACTAAGGAGATCGAGTATAACATAATCGATAATTAAATCAAGTATGAATCTTATTCCTTAGATTAGAACAACTAAAAATAAACTAGTTTTAATTTTAAAGAATATAAATTAATGTTGAAATGAGATAATTAGACGAAATGAAATATAACAAAATTAAAGTGATGTAAAATTCTTAAGAGAGGTCATTAAGGGTTACATACTAATAAAACCTATTTAAAGAAAAACAATTGATGAATTCTGATAAATTATATGAGAAAATTGTAATCCAAGATATTAAAGAGTTCATGTGTAACACCATATATAATCAAATTAGGTATGAATCAAAGTACCTCATGAAATTATAATTATCTTAACAAATAAATTTTTTTAAAGAATATCATAAATAATATTTAATTAGATAGACTTAAGATGTAACAGTATAGTAAAATAAAAATGAGATAAATTTTAGCAATAAAATATATCCAAATCAATTCAAACTAAAGGTCACAACAAAGGAGAATATGAGTTTGAAAGTAATATAACAAAACAAAAATAAAGGAATTGAACAAATAAAAAATTATTTGGGAGAGTTACATTTCAAGTTATTAAAAATATCAAGTGTAACTTCATCATCAAATGAGATATGAATTAAAATATCTCATAAAACATGTCAAAATATAAAATATATAAAATGTACAAAAATATATATTTAAAAGGATAAAGCTTAATGAGATGGGCCCAATGATGTTTATTTCATTTTAATTGGAACTCATTTGGAATTACTTTAAATTAAAAAAATAAATAATGATAAATATTAATAAATTAACACTTTTATACTAAGAATTTATATACCATAGCTAAAATAAAATAATTGCACCAATGTAATGCATTTAAGTGAATTTGATGTAAAGGACGTGAGAAAAGAGATTTAGTATTACTTGTACCATAACAAAATCAAAGTGAAAATTTTAAGCAAATGAGAAGAATTACATTAAAAAATTTCATTCAATGACAATAAGAAGACTAAGTGCAGCATACTAGATCAACAAATTAGATGTAAATCGAGAAGCTTCCAAAACCAAAGAAAATAAAATGTTTAAAAGTACTTAAACACATATTTAAATGGATAAAGGTCATCGAGATGGGTCCAACATTGTTTCAACTAAATTTTAAATCTCATTCTTTGCTACAAAAGTTTTTTTAAGCAAATAAGCATAAATATAAATTATATATTAAAACTAAAATAAGATAAATTTAAGCATTCTAATATAACCAAAAAAATGAAATGTAAAGGTCACATAAAGGAAGATATATAGTTATATTGTATGGTAACCCAATCAAAGTAATAGTTTTGAAGAGTTGAGATAAATTGTTTAAGAAATTTTGGTTTCACAATGCTAAGAAGATAAACTGTAATATGGTCAATCACAAAATAGGAGCACATCAAAATTTCTCACAAAATATGATATACTTATAGAAAATTAAATATTCAAAAATTAAAAAATAAACTTAAAATTGCATTGGACATTTTGAGAAGAGCACAATGACATTTTTTCATTCAATGGACCATGATTGGAATTACTACAAATTACAAATGTTAAATGCGATAAATTAAAAAAACATAATTTGACCAAATCTTTGTGATTAAAAGTTCACATGAGAAAAGATTTAAAGTTAAATAATAATATTACCTAATAAAAAAATATTTGAAGAATAAAGACAAACCATGTGGGAAAAAAACATTTCATGATAATGAGAAGATTGAGATAACATCCTCTATCATCAAATTTTGTATGAATCTAAATATCTTGTAAATAATACAAAACCTTAAAAAATAAAAATTTTAAATATTTCAAAATAAATATTTAATTATTTAGAACTAGTTAGTGGACTTTAATGATGTTAGTTTCATCTTAATGGGACCTTGTTTAGAATTATTAGTTAACAATAAAATTAAAAAATAAATAATAAGTTATTGTTTTAATATTAATAATATAATATTAAAGTTAAAATGACATAAATTGAGGAAATACAAAATGACAAAATCTAAGCACTATTTGGGAAACACAAAGGGAGATTTAGAGTAAGGTAGTTATATAACCATATCAAAATTAGAAATTGTGACGAAATTAGATAAATTATGTGGGACAGTTATTTTAATAAACATTAAGATGATTAGGTTGAACACATTTGATTGTAAAATTTGGTACCTATTAAACTATCAAGCAAAACTTCTTCAGGAATATGAAAAAAAATATTTGACAAATATAAAAATAAATATTTAATTCAATAGAACTTGTTGAGATTATTTAACAATGTTTTGTTCATCTTCCTTAGACATCATTTTGAATTATGGTGAACAACCAAATTAATTGATCATAAATAATTAAAAAATATTATTTTAATATTATGTATATATTTATTAAATAAAAAATAAGATGTATTTAAAGAACACAACATAATCAAATCAAAGCATTGTGATGTCAACATAAGAAGAGAATTAGAATTTCATATTACTATAACAAAATAAAAAAAAAAACATTTGTAGAAAAATGAGATAAACTACATAGAAATGTTACATTCCAATAAACTATAGGGATCAAGGAGGACACACTTGAAAATAAAAAATTAGAAATTTAAGACCAAACATTTAATTTAATAGAGCTTGCTTGCATGAGCCAAACGATGATTATTTTAAATTGACCAAAAATAATTTAGAATTACTACAAATTATTAAAAATAATTAAATGTAAATAATAATGCATTTTTGAATTTAATATAAAATCATTATATATGGATTGTGAAAATAAATAAATTGAAGCTATGTAATGTAAACAAATCAAAGTGAAGTAACAAAACACATGAGAGAACAAAAAGAGTTTAATAGTAGTATAACAAACTCAAATAAAAACTTTTGATAAAATGAGATAACTTGTACAAGAAAATTGCATCCAATGGTGCTAATGAGATCAAGTGTAACATCCTCGATCATTAGATCAGGTGTGAAAATATTACTCCCGTAAGTCATTAAAAAATTCCACATAAAAAAAATATTTAAATATATATATTAATAAATATTTAATTTGATAGAGCTTATTAGAATAAGTTTGACAACATCTATTTCATTTTGATTAACTTTCATTTGTGATTGTTGTGACTTCTCAATGAAAATAAGTGTTGAATGTTTCATTTTAATATTTAATAAATTTTTAATAAAGCTAAAATGAGACATAAGTTCATTTAATATAACTTAAATAATGAAATTTTAATGCCACATAATCGAAGAATTTTAGGATGATAAGACTGTTGGGCTCATGTGACTTTTATAATGCTTTGATTTGGTTATATTAATTGTTAGAATCTATGAAGTTTCATCATGTTTTTTTACTTTGATTTTCTTATATTACTATAAAACTTTAAATCTTATCTTATGTGATCCTTATATAGCCTTGATTTGGTTATATTATATTGCTTTAGTTTATCTTATTTTAACTTTAATATAATTTTATTGAATGTTTAAATTGTAATTAATTATTTAATTTCTCACAAAACCTATGAAATCCTTATAAAAATATTTAGAAATATATATAGAAAATATATATTGATAGAGCTCCTCGAGATGATTCTAATATTGTTTGTTTAATTTAGATCAAACCTCTTTCAGAATTATAGTGAATTACCAGATAAATAAACATGAATAATAATGAGTTGTAATTTGAAACTTTAAAAAGCATATATTAAATATGAAACAAAAAAAATTCAAGTAATGTAATGTAACAAAATCAGAGTGATGTAAATGTCACACGAGTGAAGATTTAAAGTTAGGTTGTAATACAAACAAATCAAATAAAAAAATTTCAGTCATTAGTTAAATTGTATTATAAACTTATATTTCAAGATATTAAGGAATGTAACAACCTTGATCATGAAATCATTTAGTAATAGAAATGCTTCGTAAAGAGCACTAAAGTGCTAGAAAATACAATAATTTAAAAAAAATTGAAAAGCAAACTTAATTGTATAAAACTCATCAAGATATTCCAATGACATTTTTTGGTCTTGATCAAACCTCATTTGGAATTAAAAAATTCTCTAATTAAATAAGAGTAAATAATAACAATTTTTTATTTAAGTTTAAAGTAAAAATTTATTAATGTCTAAATCATATAAAATCAACTTGATATGAAAGTCAGTTTAGGTCATATTTAGAGTAACAGAGCAATACTAAATGTTTGGCATAAAAAATTTGTAGAAGATAAGAACTATTCAAGAAAGTTATATTCCAACTACTAATGAGATTGATTATAACATATTAGTTTGTAAAATTTTGTTCTAATTAAATATCTTATTAAATGAGTAAGAACTCTATAAAATAAAAGGTTTAGAAATATAAAAATATATTTTTAACTGTATAGAAGTTATTAACATGAGTCCAATGACATTCTATTTATCTTGAATAGATCTTATTTTGACTTCTTGTTAATTACAATTGTAAACAAATATAGATAATATGAATTATTATTCTAATATTATGTAAAAATATATGCAAAAATGAGATAAATTGAAGCATTGTAATATAGCCAACTTCCAAGTGATATAAAGGTCACATTAAAAGAGTTTCAAAATTATGTAGCAAAATAACAAACTTAAAATAAAAAATTTGATGAAATAAGATAAATTGTATAGGAATATTGCATTCCAAGATTGTAAGGAGATCGAGGAACAATATTAATATTTTGTACAACTTAAAAAATCTAATAAAACTTGCAAAAATCACAAAAAATTAAACATATAAAAATATAAGGGTTAATATTTAACTAGATAGAGGTCTTCTAGTCAAGTCTAATGATGGTGTTTTCATCTTTATTAACCCCTATTTGGATTAATATGAATTAACAATTAACATAAGCACTAATAATAATAAATTATTATTTCAATATTAGGTAAATAAAAATTAATGTTGAAATGAAAAAATTTAATGAAATGTAATATAAAAGAATCAATGTAACTTAAAATTCAAATAAGATAAGAATTTGGATTATATAGCAATGCAACCAAATAAAAGTGAACATTTTAAAAAATTAAAGAATTTAAATATGAAAGTTGAATTCCTCAAAAAAGAGGACATCAAGAGTAGAATCATTGAACATTGAATAAGCTATGAATTGAAGTTCCTTGTAAAGCATTCCAAAACTTAAAAAAATTAAATAGTTTGAAATATAAATATAAATTTTGATTGAATTTAGAGAATCCAAGAACGATTATTTCATCCCAATCAGGCATTATTTTGAATAACTACAAATTATCCAATTATTTATGGAAAAGAATAATATATTATTATTTTAATATTATATAATATATATTAAAGCTAAAACGAAATAATTTAAAGAATGTAAAATTGACAACTTAAAGAGATATAAATGTCACATGGGAGGAGAATGAGTTTCATTGTAATATAATCAAATATAAGTGAAGCTTATTAAAAAATGAGATAAATTTTATAAAAGAGTTTAATTCCAATATAATATGGAGATCAAGTATAACATTCTTGATCATTAAATATAATAAATATTTTAATGTCTCATAAAGCATGCAAAAAAACCTTGCAAAATAAAATGTTAAAAAATCTTAAAGTGATTTTTAATCAGATTGAACTTGTTGATATGAGTCTAATGACAATTGTTTCACATTGTTCAAGCCTTGATTGGAATTACTACATATTATTAAATTAATTAAATATAAATAATAATTAATTATTATATCAATATTTATTAAATATTATATTAAAGATAAAGTGAGATGAATTTATGTACTATAGTATAATAAAATCAATACAATGTTAAGATTATATATGAGAAAAATTAGAGCATCAAACTAATATAATGAAACAAAAAAAAATACATTTCTAGACATGAAGCAAATCAAACGTTAAATTTGTGCTACATTATTCTAAGTAAATTGAGTGTAAAATCATTAATTGTCAAACCCACTTCTATAAAAAAAATTTTGTAAATCTTTATAGCACCATAGAAAATAAAATATTTTAAAATAAGAAAAAAAATATTTATTTATGTAAAGACCATCAAGATGAATCTAAATAAATTTTTTTCCAATACATAAGATGAAAATTGGAATTTTTACAAATTACCAAATTAAATAAGTCTAAATAATAAAAAACAATTATTTTAATTTGAAATAATTATAAATTAAAGTTTAAATGATGTAAATTGATGCAATCTAATATAACTAAATTAAAGCAATCTGTAATTAGCATGAGAAGGTATTTAGTGTAACATAAAAATATGCCAAAATTAAAAAAAAATATGGCTCAGTGAGGAAAATGTTAAGAAAGATCGAGTGTAATATCCTCAATCTTACTTTTGTAAAACATAAGAAAAACTTAAAAAATAAGATATTTGAAATGTGTAAAATAGATATTTAGTTTGATAAAGCTCACAAAGTAAACTTTAATGGCATTCCATCATCTTGATTCAAACTTGTTTCAAATTACTATAAATTTATAATGCAAAAAAGAATAAATAATAACAAAATATTGTTTTAATATTTCGTAGTAACATATTGAAGTCAAAATTAGGTTAATTAAATAAACATAATATAGCTAAATCAAAGAAATATAATTGTCAAGTAAGATGAGATAAATAATCATTTTTTAAAAATATTTATTTTGCAAAATTCTAGCACACTTTATAAGACAATTTGATTAAATCTCATTTGATAATTGATGACTTTGGACTCAAGTATCTTAGTGTTTTGGAAAGGTGTTTTCCCTCAATTGTTTATCTCATTATTTTTAACATTTTACATTGATCTTTTGTATTAGTATGTAACTCTAAATCTCCTCTTCTTTGAATTTGATTTTATTTTGATATGGTTATTTTAAATTACTTTAATTAATCCCATTTTTTTATTTTAATATAAATAGTTAATTAATATTATAATAATATTTTACTTTTGTTTATAATTATTTAATAATGGAAATCCATAGTAATTACAAATAAATTTTGATCAAGATGAAAGAAATGTATTGGACTTGTTCTAATAACCTTAATCAATTAAATATTTTTTTTATATTTTTAATATCTTTTTTCTATGATTTTGGCATGTTTTATAAGATATTTTTCTATGTACCTTATTTCACGATCAAGATGTTAGGCTTGATCTCCATAGTAACTTGCAATGAAATATCTTCAAAAAATTTATCTCATTAGTTTAAATTTTTCTCTTTGACTTATTTATATTACTATGTAACTCTAAATCACCTTCTTTTTAAAGTTTGCATGGCTTTTGTTTTGTAGCATTATATCTCTTAAATTTATTTAATTTTAGTTTTGATATTTATTTTCATAATATTTTTTTAAAAAGTCTAATTATTATTTATGCTTATTTATTTGTGCAATTTATGATAATTCCAAATAAAAACTGATAAAGAGAAATAATTTTCATTAGAATTATCTTAATTAGCTCTATCTAATTGAATATATATATATATATATATATATATATATATATATATATATATATATATATATATATACATATTTTTATATATTTTAACTATTTTTTATTTTCCTGGGTTTTTGTATGCTTTACATGTTTCGTGTGACATTCATAATGCCTTTTTGTGGATCAATTATATATTACCTCTATTTATCACATTTCAACTTTAGTATATATTTACTTAATATAAATTAATTCATTATATTTTCATTATTTATTTTTCAAATTTATTGTAATTGATGTGATGTTTCGTGGAGATGAAATACACATCATTGCATTTATCTTAAGAGATTTTATATAATTAAAGAATCATTTCCTATGTTTGTGCATTCATGCATGTGTGTGTGTATGTCTACACAAATGTGTGTGCCTCTCTCTTCATGTGTGTTTATGCTTGTGCATTTGTATTTTTGTGCAAGCATGTGTTTGTGTTCTTATGACAGCATGTTCATGCTTGTACATGTGATATGTGCTTGTGTATATGTGTGTGCATATTTATGTGCATGAGTGTATTTGCATATATACACATGTATGTACATCCAATGTTGTGTGTAAAAGTGTGTTAGTTGTGTGTACATGCATGCATTTGTGTGTGAGTAGCATATGCCTTTGCTTATGTTTGCACTTGTGTGTGTTTCTACGTGTATTCGTGTGTGCATGTGCATGTGTGAGTATGGCCATGTAGGCACTGTTTGTGTGCATATCTTTTTGTTTGTCTATGTGTTTTTATGTATAGGTGCAAGCATGGTTATGAATGTCTATGCATGTGTATGTGTATGCATGACTACTTGTGTGCATGTTTTTTAGTGTGAGTGTGTGTATATATGTGTTTGCATATGCATGTGTGTTTTTGTGCATGTGTGTATTGTGTATGTGGAAGGTGTATGTGAATGTGCACATGTGTGTGTGTGCAGGTGCACGCTTTTATGCTTGTGCGCATACATTTTTGTTTAAGTGTGCATGCATGTGTGTGTTTGTGTGTGGGTGTATGTGTTTGCATGTTCATGTGGTTGTGTGTGCATATGATTGTGTGTCCAGGTGTGTATATGAGTGAGTGTGTGTGTTCGATACATGCATGTGTGCACTTGTGTGGGTGTAAATGTGTGCGTGTGAGTGTATGTGCTTATATGTGTGTTTATTACATAGGTGTGAATGCTGACATGTGTTCATATGTCTGCTTGTGCACTTGTGTGTGCATTTATAAATGTGCATGTGTGTGTTAGTGTGGGTGCATGTGTGTGCATGTGTGCACTTATGTATTTGTGGTTGTGCACAAGAATGTGCATGTGCATGTATCTGTTCACCTTTATGTCTGTGTTTGTATGCACATGTGTGAATGTGGGAGCTGATTTCATGTCTATGTGTTCATGTGTTTGTGCTTGAGTTTGTATGCATGCATGAGTATGTGTGCATGTATGTGTTTGCAAGTGTTTGAGCATACATCTATGATTACATGTGTGTGTATGTGTGCATTTATGCATGTGTGTATGCATGTGTCTGCATTTGCATGTGCACACTTATGCATCTATGCGTGTATGTATGCATTTGTGTGCATATGCAAGCATGTGCATGTGTTTGCTTGTGCATGAGTGTGTGTGTGTGTGTGTGTGTGTGTGTGTGCATGTGTGTGTGAGTACATGTGTGTATGTCAATGTGTACACATTTTAATGTATTGTTATCTATGTGTGCATGCATGCATGTGTATTCTTGTGTGTGTATGAGTGTGAGGGCATGTGATATGCATGCATGTGTTCATCTATGTAGGTGTGGCTATGCATGAGAAAGCACATGTACTTTTGCGTGTGTGTGTGTGTGCATGTGTGCATGCTTCTATTTGTTTGTGAGTGTGCTTATATGTGTGTATGCATGCTTGCTTGTGTGTGTGTGCGTGCTTGCTTGTTCTTCTACGTGTGTATGTGTGCATGTGTATGTGAGTGTGACTACTTGTGTGTACTAGTGTGCATGCATGGTTCTAAATATGCATGTGTGTCTCTGTGTGGGTGTGTTGTCTATGTCTGTGTGCATAAGTGTGTGGGTTTGTTGTGTTTATAGCTATAAGCATGTGTGAGTTTGTGCCTGTCGATGTGGTGGTATGTGTATTGGTGTGTGCGTGTGTGTGTGCAAGCAAGCTTGTGTGTTTGTGTGCACATGCGTACATGTGTGTGAGGGTGAGTGCATGGTTATGTGTGTAAGTTTGTCTATGTATGCATGCTTTTGATGGTGTGTCTATGCGTGTGTGTGTTTGTATGCATGCATAGGTCTATATATGGCTACATGTGTATTTGTGTGTCTGTTTGTATGTGTGGTCATGCATGTGTGTGCAAACATTTGTTTCTCTTTGTGTTCTTATGTATATATTTATACGTGTATATGTGCATGCCCGTGTGTATGGGCATGCATGTGTGTTTGTGTGTGCATGTGAATTTACATATGTTTTTGTTTGTGTGCATGCATGTCTACATATATGTATGTGAGTTCACACATGTGTGTGCAATTATGTGTCAATGTGCTTATATAGTTGTGTGCGTGTGCATGTATTTGCATGTGCATTCGTGTTTGTGTGTTTGTGTTCATGTGCATGTTTTTACATACATGTTTGTGGATGTGCATGTATATGCATTCATGTGTGTGTGCATGTGTGTATGCTTCTATTGGTTTGTAAGAATGTGAGTGTGCTTATGTGTGTGTATATAAGTATGTGTGTGTGCATGCTTGCTTGTTCCTCTATGTGTGTGCATGTGTGCATTTCTGTATGAGTGTAGATACATTTGTGTACTTGTGTGAATCTATGGTTCTATAGATGCATCTATCTATGCATGTGTGTGTCTATATGGGTGTGTTGTGTGTGTGTGCATGAGTGTTTGGGTTTGTTGTGTGTGCTTGTGGATGTGACAGTGTTTGTATTTGTGTATGTGTGTATGCATGCAAGCTTGTGTGTTGATGTGCACATGCGTTCATCTGTGTGTGTGTGTGTGTGCATGGTTGCATGTGTGTGTTCATGTGTGTGGGTGTGTGTGTGAGAGTTTGTGTTTGTGTGTGCATTCTTTTATTGGATTGTTTGTGTTTGTATACATGTACATGTTGTGTATTTGTGTGCAGATTGTGCATGTGAGTTTTCATATGTGTTTACATGTGTGCATGCATGTCTGCATATATATATGTGTGTTCACACTTGTGCAAGATTATGTGTCCATGTCCTTGTGCAGATGTGTGTATGTGTGTGTGCATGTATTTGCATGCATATTTGTGTGCATTTTTGTGTGCATGTGCAAGTCTTTACATGCATGTCCGTGCATGTGCATGTGTATGCCTACATGCATGTGTGCATGTGTGTATGTGTGAGTGTGTGTACATGTGTGTGCACATATGTGTATGTGTGTGTGTGTGTGTGTGTTTGTGCATGCCTATCTATGTGAGTGTGTGTGCATGTTTTTGTGTGCATCCATATGTGTGTGCATTTACACATACATGAGTGTGAAAATGTGTTTTAGTGTTCATGCATGTTTTTTTGTGTGTGTGCTTCTGTGCATTTATGCTTTTGTTCATGCGTGTTTACATGTGTGATTGTGTGTGTGTGTATGCATACATGTATATGTGTGCTAGGGTGCATGGCTATGCACCTATATGCGTGTGTGCATGTGTGCATGAGTATGTCCATGTGCGCAAGTGTGTGTTGGTCTATTTGTGTATGTGTGTGTGTGTACATATGTGTGTGTGCATATTTGTGTGTGCCTATATGTGTGTTTATATGTATGCTTTTGTGTGCAAGTGTGTTCATATATGGGTGCATGTGTGAGTTCATATGAGTGTGTGCATATGTGTGGGTATACTTTTTGTGCATGTATGTGTATGTGTACGTGTTTGCAAGCATTTGTATTTGTTCTTATGTGTGTGTTTTTTTGTGTTTGGGACTTTGCATGTGTGTTTAGGTCTGTGTGTTCATAAGTATGTACTTGTGTGTGAAGGTGTGAGCTATTTTGAGTGCATATGTGCATGTTTATATGTGTGTGTGCATGTGTTCATGTAAGTGTACATGTGTGTGCATGTATGAGCATGTGTATGCATGTGTGTGTGCATATGTGCTTATGCATGTGTGTATGTGCCTGTACATGCAAGTGTATATCTTTGTGCAAGCATTTCTATGTGCATGTGAATGTGTGCTTATGCATTCATGTGTGTGCATGCATGCGTTAGTGTACATATGTGTATGTGTGCACATTTGTGTATGCGTGTGCACGTGTGTTTGTAGGAATGTGTGTGTGTCTTCTTTTATGTGTACTTGTGGATATGTGTTTGTGTGTGTGCATAGGTGTACATATGGACAAGCACGTGGATGTGTAGGTGTGTGCATGTAAGCTCGTGTATGTGTACGTGTTTGTTTTCTTGCATTTCTTTATGTACATGTCTTCAAGTATGCATGTGTGTGTTTATGTGTGTGGGTTTGTGTGTATGCACATGTAAAAGTGCATGCTTGTGCATGTGTGATGGTTTTCTCCTATGTGTCTACATGTGCCTGCATGTTTGTGTGTATTCTTGTATGTTTATATGTGTGTATGAACATGTGTATGTGCATGTCAGTATATGGGTGTGCATGTGTGCATTTGCAAGTGTGCTTGGGTGCACATATGCCTATGCATGCAAGCATCTACAATTGTGCTCTTACATGTGTGTGTGTAAGCATGTGTTTGTGCATGGTTGTATGTGTTGTGTATGCATGCATGTGCATATGTGGCTGTGTGTGTGCTTGTATGCTTGTGTGTGTTTACATGTGTGAGCTTGTGCGTATTCACATGTACTCTTGTGGGTGTATTTAGGTTTGTTCATGTGTGTGCATGTGTGTGCATATATGTGTGTCTTACTATGTGCATGTTTGTGTATGTGTGCAGGTGTTTGACTATATGCAAGGGTATGTGTGTTTCTGTGTTTGTGTGTGTATGTGCGTGGTATGGTTTGTGTCTGAGTGTGCATGTTTATGCATGTATGTGTGTCTCTTTGTGTGTGGTGATGTGTACGCATGCATGTTTGAGTGTGTTTTCATGTGCTTATGTACTTGTAAACATACTTGTGTATGTGTGCATGTGTGTGTATATGTGTACATGTGTCTATGCATGCATGTGCGCCAATGTGTATGCCAATATGTGTGTACACAACTGTATGCATGTGTGGCTATTAGTACATGTGTGTGTGTTTGTGCAGCTGTGTATGTATACACATGCATGTCGGTTTGTGTGTGGTGATGTGTGTGCATGCATGTTTGAGCATGTTTTTGTGTGCTTATGTACTTGTAAACATACTTGTGTGGGTGTGTGCATACGAGTACACACGTGCACATGTTTTTGTGTACTTGTGTGCACGTATATGTGAGTTTGTTTGCGTGTGTGGTTGTGTGTGGGTGTTTATATGTATGCATGTATGTGTGTGTGTGTGTGTGCTTGTGTGTAGGTACGTCGGCATATGTGTGTGTGTGTGTGAGTGCATTTGTGTGCGTGTGTGTTCATGTGTGTGATTGCACAAGTGTTCTTGCATGTGTGTGCACATGTACTTACATGTCTTCTTATGTGTGCTTATGTGTGTGTGTCCTTGTGTGCATGTGTGTGTGTGTGAGTGTGTGTGCACATGCATCTGTGTTTGTGTATTCACTTGAGTTTTTACATATGTTTGTATGCATCTTTGTCTTCCAGTGCAAGTGCACAAGCATGTGTATTTGTGTGCATTTGCGTGTGTGGGTGTGCGCATGCATGTGAGTGTATGTATGCACATGAGAGTGTGTATGTGTGTGTATGTTTGTGCATATTTAGGTATAAGTCAGTGTGTATGTGAGTGTTTGTGTGTCCTTGTGTGAGTATGTGTGTACATCTATGTTGCATGTTTGGTTGTGCATGTGTTTGTGTGAGTGTGTGTGCGTATGTGTGTTTGTGCATGTATGTTTGTGTGTCTGTGTGCATGTATGTTTTACATGCATGTTTGTTTATGCATGTGTGTATGTTTACATGCATGTGCATGTATATGCACAAGTGTTGCTGTGTGCATATGTGTGCATGCATGTGTGCATAAATGTGTGTGCATGTGGGGGTGTGTGTGTGCGTGTGTTTTTCTATGTTTGTGTGTGTGCATATGTGTGTGTTGCTGTGTGTTGGATTATTTGTGCACATGTGTGCATGAGTGTGTGCATGTGTACGTGATTGCACAAGTTCATTTTTGTGGTGTGTGTGCTGTGTGAGACAATGTGTGTGTGTGCACGTGCATGCGTATATGTGTCTGTGCGCATGGGTGTGCATGTGTTTATACATTTGTGTGTGTGCACGTGCATGTATGTGTATGTGCATGTGTGTGCAAGCACATATATGTGAGTGCACTTTTGTGTGTGTGCATGTGTGAATGCATTCACATGTGTATGTATGTATATATTTGTAGATCTTAGTGTATGTGCATGAATGATCATGCACGCATGTCTATGTGTGGTGTGTGTTTGTTTGTCAATTTGTGCATGTGTAAGTATGCGCATGTGTGCGAGTGTAGATGTAGGTGTGTTCATGCAAGAATATGGGTGAGACTGTGTGTGCTATTGTGTATTTGTTCATATATGTGAGTGTGTGCATGCATGCTTGTGTGTGTGTGTGTGTGTTTGAGCATGCTTGTGCATGTGTATGTGCCTATATGTGTGCATGTGAGCATACTTATGCATGTCTGTAGAAGTGTGTGCATGTGTGTGCCTATGTAAGTCTATGCGAGTGTGTTTGTGCATGTACATGTGTAAGTGTGTGTTTTTGTGTGAGTGTGTCTGTGTGCAAGTGTGTCCATGTGTATGTGCATGTGTGTGCATTAAAAAGTGTGTTTGTGTGCATGCATGCAATAGTGTATGTGCATTATTGTCTGTGTGTGTTTGTCCATGCTTACACATATGCACATGTGTGTGTATGTTGGTCGCCTATGTGTTTGTGCATGTTTATGTGCATGTGTATGCTTATTCTTTTGTGTATAAGTGTGCTTATGCATGTGTGTGTGTGTGTTTACTTGTGTGCATATGTGTGCCTAGGCAAGCCCATATAAAGGTGTACATTTGTATGTGTAAGTTTGTGTGGGTACCTATGTGTGTGTGTAAGAGTGAGTTTGTGTGTCAGTGTGTGTTTGTGCATGGTGTGAATGTATGAGCATATCTTTGTGCATATGCATCAGTGCATGTCTATGAGTAAGTGTGTGTGTATGGCTACATATGTTTGGGTGCTTGGATGTATGTGTGTGTTTGTGCTTATGCATGCGCATATGCATATGTGTTTCTACGTCTATACCATCGAGCTTCTATGAATGTATGTGTTTATGCATGTGTGTGTGTATCTATAAGTGTGTGTGTCATTTGTGTGCATGCAGGCATTTGTTTCTATTTGTCTACATGTGTGCATGTGTTTATGTGTTCATATGTGTGCATGTGTGTGTGCATTAGCTTGTGTTTTTGTGAGTGCAAGTGTATGTTTGTGTATGTGTATTCATAGATGCATGTGAGTGTGTGTGTGTGTCTACAAGTGGTTGTGCATGTACATCTATGCATATGTGTTTGTGTGTGTGCGTTTGAACATATGTATGCATGTGTATTTATGAGTTTGTGTGCATTCTTACATGCATGCATTATGCACATGTGTTTGTACATTTGTATAGTGTGTGTCTTTGTGTTCATATATATATATATATATATATATATATATATATATATATATCTGTGTGTGTGTGTGTGTGTGCTTGTGTGAGTGAGGAAAACTTGTGAACATGTTCATGCATGTGTGCATGTTCATGGGTGCACATGTGTGTGTGAATGTGCATATGCATGTGCGTTTGTATGTTTGTGCCTTTAAGCATGTACATGCAAGTGTATGTGTCTGCATGTGTGCATGAGTTGGCATTTGTACATCTATGTGTATGCATTTATGTGTTTGTGTGCATTTGCATGTGCATGCATGTGTCTTGTGGTGTATATGAGTGTGTGTGCGTATGTGTTCATGCATTTATGTGTGTTAGCATTTTAATGTGTGCATGTGTGTGTGTGTATTTACATGTGTGTTTAGATGTGGGTGCATATATTTGTTTGCATATGTGCATGTGTGTCCTTGTGTGCTCATGTGTGTATATTTTAATACATGTGTGCATATGCCATTATGTTTAAGAGTGCATGCATGTGTGTATGTGCATGCATGCATGCATGTGCAAGTGTACTTGTGGGTTTGTCTATCTATGTCTATTCATGACTAGTATGTATGTATATGTATGCATGTGTGTGTATGTTTGTGTGCACGTTTGCTTATATGAGCATCTGATCTATGCATCTGTGATCTTATGTGAGCATGTGTACATGTATGTGTAGGTGCGTGTGTGTGTGTGTGTGTTTTTTTGGCACATGTGTGAATGTGGGTTTACATGTGTGTGGGTTCATGTGCTTATGTGCATATGTGAGAGAGTGTGCATTAATAAGGACATATGTATGCGTGTGTGTATTTTCTGTGTATGCATAAACATGTGCATGCATGTGTGTGCATGTATGCATGTGTGTATATGCACATTCGTGTGTGTGTCCAAGTGGTTGTGTGTTTGTATGTGCATGCGTGTGTGTGTGTGTGTATATGTGTAATTACGTGGGCATGAGTGTGTGTACCTATGGGTGTGAGTTTTTGTGCATGTGTGTGTACGCATGCATGTGTACATGTGTCTTTTTATGTATGTGGATTTGTGTGTATGTATGTGCATGTGTGTCCATTTATGTGTTGTGTGTATGGAGGTGTATACACATGTGTCTACATGTGTATGTGCTCTTGTATACGTCTCTATGAGTGTGCATGCATGTGTCTGCATGCACATGTGTTTGTATGGGTCCACATTTGTGTATATGTATTCTGGGGTGTAGGAATTTGTGTTGCACATGGGTGTGTGCATGTGCATGTAGGTTCATGTGCATGTGTGTGGGTGTATGTGTATGTGTGTGCATATTTACATCATAATGTGTGTGAACGTTGCATGTGTGTCTACATGTTCATGTGTGTGTGTGCAAGTGTGTCTGTGTGTGTGTGTGGCTGTGGGTGTGTCTGAATTCATTTGCATATATGTGTACATGTGCGTATTTATGTGTGTACATGTGTCTGTACATGCAAGTGTTCCAATGCGTATGCTCATATGTGTTTGCACAAGTGTACACATGTGTGGCTATTAGTACATGTGTGCGTGTTTGTGTAGGTGTGCATGTAGGCACAGATATGTGCATATGTGTGCATATGTGCGTGTATGTGTGTGCCAAGTGTGAGTTTGTATGCATTTGAGTGTGCGTGCATGTGTGAATCTGATCTTATCTGAGAGTGTGGGTGCATGTTTATCTACTTAGGCATGTGTGGATGTGTATGTTCATATGTTTGTGCATGTGTGTGTATACGTATATGTGTGGATATGTGTGTGTATGCTTGTCTTTTAGATTATGCGTTCATGTGTGTGTGTCTACATGCATGTGTGTATCCATATATGAACGTATGCATGTGTGCATGTTTGTGTGCATGTAGTGGTTGTGCATATGTGTGCATGCATGTGTGTCTAGTTGTGTGTGCATGTGCATATGTTCTTGTGTGTGTGTGTCTATGTGTGTATTTGCTTGTGCATGAGTGTGCTTGTTCATGTATGGTTGTATGTGTGAATCCACAAGCATGTGTGTGTGAACTTTCTTGTTTGTTCGTGCATGCGTGTGCACGCATGTGTATATGTATGTTTGCTTGTGAGTGTTTGTGGCCATTTTTGTGTATGCATTGGTGTGTGCATTCACATGCATGTGTATGTATGTGTTTTTTTGCATGTGTCGTAAAATGTGCATGTCCATGCACATGTGTATAAGTGTGTGTATGAGTGTGTTTGATTCTATGTTTATGCATTTATGTATGTGTGAGAGCATGTGAACATGTGGAGGTGTTCACGCAAGTGCGTGTGCATATGTAAGTGTGTGCGTGTGTGTGTGTGTGTGTGCATGTGGGTGTGCTTCCCTAAGCAAGTGCATATATTTGTATAAGTGGGTATGATCATGTGAGTGCATGGGTATGCGTGTTTATGTATGTATGTTTTTATGTGCATGTGTGCAAGTTTGTGTTTTCCTATCATGTGCATGTGTTCAAGTGCTTGTAGGTGTGCATGTGTGCAAGTTCTTGTGGGTGTCCATGTGTGTGCATTTGCATTGGTTCATTTGCATATGCACACAAGTTTGTGTGCCTAAAGCTAGGGGCATGTCTGTGTGTACGTGCTCGTGTGGTTTTGTGTATATGTTTGCTTACATAGATGTCTATGTGTTTGTGTGTGTGCGTGTTTGTGTGAGTTTGTGTGCATCTATGCATGTGTTTGTGCTTGTGTGCATGAGTGCATATGTGCATGCATTGGTTTGTGCATACGTATGTGCTTATGTTTATGCCCATGTGTGCAAGCACATATGTGGCTACTAGTGCACGTGTAGGTGCGTGTGTGTGTGAGTACTTGTGTGAATGCATATGCATGCATTGGTATGCTTTTTTGTGTGTATGTACACGTATACGTGCCTAATTTTCTATGATTTTGAGTGCATATGTGTGTGTGCATCTAATCTTATGTGTGTGGATGCATGTGTGTCTACTTATGTATATGTGTGTATTTGTGTGTATATGTTTTTGTGTATGTGTGCATGCATTCCAATGTGAATGTTTCTGTGCATGCATGTGATCATGCTTGTGGTTTCATGTGTGTGCACTTGTGTGTGTGTGTGTGCGTGCATGCGTGCATGTCTGTGTGCACTTATGTTGTTATGAAGATGTGTGCATGCATGTTCATTTGGTTGTGTGTGGGTGTCTATACGAGTTGTGTTCATGTGTGTGTGAGAGCTTTCATGTGTCTGTATGTGTATGTGTGTGTGTGTGCATGCATTTGTATATGTATGTTTGTGTGTGTTGTGTGCATATGCATTTGTGTATCTGTTTACTCCCATTTGTGTGTATTTATTGGTTTGTGCATTCAAATGCACATGTATGTATATTTAGGTGCATGTGTCTTATAGTGTGACTATGTGTATGGAAGTAGGTGTTCGCACTCATATGTAAGTGTGTGTGCATGTGTTCATGTGTATGTTTATGTGTTTATGCATGTGTGTGAGCATGTATGAGTGTGATGGTGTTCTTGCATGCATGTGTGCATATATGTAATTACAAGCTTGTGTGTGTGCTTGTGCATCAGTGCTTATATGTCTATATGTGTGTGTTCACATATGTCTGCTTAAGTGTGCACGTGTGTGTGAGTGTGAGTTCTAATATGCATGTGTATGAGTGTGTACGTACGCATGTGTATGTGTGTGCTTATATGTGTGTGTGTGCGTATCTATACATGATAACCTTTTGTGCACATGTGTGCATCTAAGTGTGATGTGTGTTTGAGTGGCTGTGCATGTGCATATGTGCAAGTGCATGTGGATGCACGTTTGTATGTGTGTGCATAGTTGCACATGTGTTTGTCTATTTGTATATGCACACATATTTGGGTGCTTGGAGCTATTGGCATATGTGTGTGCAAATGTACTTTTTTGTGTCTGCCTGCTTGCATGCTTGTGTGTGTATCTTTATGTGAATTTGTGTGCACTTGTGTGTTTGTCTATGTTTGCATGTGTAAGTGCCTATGTTTGTGCATGGTTGTGTTTGTATGCATCTATGCATGTGTGTGCGAGTGCATGTATATTTGTGAACATGTTTGTGTCGGCACATGTGGGTGTGTGATTGCATGCTTACGAATTTGTCTATGTATACCTGTGTGTAGGTGTCTATGGATACTTTTGTGTGCATATGTGTGTGCATGCATGTGTGTGTATTCAAGCATGTATGTGTCTTTTTGTTTGTTTGTGTGTTCCGAATATTTGTGCTGTGCATATGTTCATGCAACTTGTGTATGTGTGTGTCTTGTGTGCATGTGTGTGTGGATGCATGTGCAGATATGTGCATGTGCATGTACATATGTGCATGTTTGTGTGCATCTTGTGTTTATGAGTTTGTGTATTTGTATCAACGTGTGAGTGCGTGGGTGCATGCACGTTTGTATGTATGTGTATGTGCATAAATGATTGTGTGTTGTTTGGTTATGTGTGTGTGTATTTGAGTGTGTGCATGTGTACTTACACATGGTCATGAGTGTGTGTTGGTGTGTGTGCATGAGTATGTAAGTGTGTGCAATTTGTTTGCGTGGGTGTGTGCAATTTGTTTGCGTGGTTGTATGCAAGTAAGCATTCGTGGGTGTGCGTGTGTGCCTTTTTTGCATATTTGACTACATGTGCTATGATGTTTATGTGTGCATCAGTGCATTTGGTTGTGTGTGTGTCTATTTGTACATGTGTGCTTATCTATGTGTGCATCCTCGTAGGAGCACGTGCTTGTGTGTAGGTTTTTATATGTGTTTTTGTGTGTTTGTGATTGTGCATGTGTGTGTGTGTGCGATTGTTTGTGTGAGGGCTTGTGTGTATGTGCATGAGCTTTGGTATGCATGTGTCCATGCTTTTGTGTGTGTGTGTCTTTGTGCATGAATGTGTATAAGTGTGAGTCTATGTACTGAGTGTGCTTATGTGTGTGTGTGTGCATGTGCGTGCACATGCATATGAATGTGTTTATGGGTGCGAGTGCATTTATGTCCATGTGTGTGTCCATGTTTGTGGTCATGAATCTTTGTCATTTTGTGTGTAGGTGCATGTGCTTATGTGTGTGTGTGTGAGAGTACAAATGTTTTATGCTTACTAGTGACGATTTGTGCGATGATATGCATGTCTACTGAAGTGTGTGTGTGTGTCCATGCATGTTTGTTTGTGTGTGTGCAAGTGTATTTGCATGTGTATGCATGTGTGTGTGGGTGTGTGTTTATGTTTTTGTGATTGTGTGTGTGTTATTATGCATGTGTATGTATGTATGTAGGCCTATGTTGGTTGGTGCATGCATGTGTACTTATGTGCATGCATATGTGTGTGTGTATGTGTGTTTGTGTGTGTGCACATGTGTGTGCATCTAAGTTGTATTACGAGCATACTAGTGTGTTCATATAAGCACATATTTGTGCATTTGTGTTTACATGTGTGGGCATATGTGCTTGCATGTGCATGTATACTTATGTGTGTGAGAATAGCTTTGTGTGTTCGTGTGCATTCCTTTTATGGGTGCATTTTTGTGTATACTTGTGTGTTTTTTTATGTGCTTGCTTACATGTGTGTGTGTGCGTGCATGTGTTTATGTGTGCATGCTGATCTGCACACATATTTATGTGTGTTTTTATGTTTGATTGGGCATGTATATCAGTGTGTCTATGCATTTTTGTGTGTGTGTATATGTGCACATGCATATGAGAAAATGCATGTCTGTGTCTGTAGTTGTGCATGAGTGTGCGTATGTGAATAAGTGTGTGTGCATGTGTCCATGTGTAAGTGTGTGTGTATGTGCTTGTGTGTGTGGGTTTTTCTATGGGTGTGAATATTTGTGTGGAAGCACACGTGTGTTTTTGCATCTGTATTCTTTTGTGTGTGTGTGTGTGTGTGTGTGTTTATTTGTCAGATCATGTGTGTGGTTGTTTGCATGGGTGTGTGTGTGTAGCTATGTATGTGTATCTATGTAAGTGTGTGTGAGTGTGTCTAATTCTGTGTACATGTTTGCATGCATGTGTTTGTGTGTGCATGTACATATTTGTGTGTGTGTATGTGTGAACACATGTGTCTTTATGCATGCATGTGCATATGAGGGTCTATGTGTAGGCAAGTGTACGTGCATGTGTGTGTATTCATGTGAGCATGTGTATGTGTGTGTGTGCACTTGTGCTTATGTGTGTGTTCATTTTTATGTGTGTGTGTGTATATGTATGTGTGTGCATATTTGCATGCATACATGCATACGTGTGAGCACAAGTGGTGCACATGCATATGTGTGTGTGTGTGTGTGCAAGTGTGTGTCTTTGTGTTTGTATGTCTCCATGTCCATGCGAACACAGTGTGCGTTTGTGTGTGTGTGCTTTGTGTGCTTGTACATAAACTTATGTTGGTGCATGTGCATGTGTTTGTGTATGCATATGCATGCATGTGTGTGTGCTTGTGTGTGTGTGTTTATGTGTACATGCATACATTTTTGTGTGCCTACTTGTATCTATGTCTATGTGTATACCTCGATGTAAGTGTGCTTGTCTATGTGCTTGTGAGGATGTGTCTGTGCAAGTGTGTATGTGTGCATGTGTGTGTGTGTGTGTTGATCTAAATATGTGTGTGTGCTTGTGTGTGTGTGTCTATCCATATATCTGAACTTATGTTCTTGCATATTTGTGTGTATACATGTGTGTGTTACATGTATATGTGCATATGCATGCATATGTGTATGTCCATGTGCATATCTGTGAGCATGTCATAGTGCATATGTGTGAATGTGTGTCTATGTATATTTATGCATGTGTGGTTGTGTTGTGTGTGTGCATGTGCATACATGCATGCATGTGTGTGTGTGCATGGGCATGAGTGTGTGTGGGTGCATGTGTAAGTGTGCATGTTAATGTGAGTTTGTGTATATGTGTGTGTGTTTATGCATGTGATTCTATATGTCTGTATGCATGTGTGTGTGTGTGTGTGCATCTTTGTGTGTGTACATATTTGCATGTATGTGTGTGAGCATGTTTGTGTGTGTGCCTATGGGTTTGTTTGTGCATTCCTATTTTTGTGAGTGTATTTATGCATGTTTGTGTGTGTGTGTGTGCATGTCATGTCTGTGCGTGTGTGCTTGTGTATATGTGCATGTATGCATGTGTGTTCTTGTGTGTGTGCACCAAATTATGTTTATGCATTGTGTGTGTGTGTGTGTGTCTGTGCTTGTGTTTGCCTATGGATGAATGTGTGTATATATGTGAGCCTATGTGTGTCCTTGTGTGTATACTAGTATGGGTTCATGTGCTTGTGTTTGTTTTTGCTATTGCATATATGGGCATGTGGTTGTGTGTCCTTGTGTGTATGCATGTGCATGTGCATTTGGATGCATTTGCGTTTATGTCTATGCTTGTATTTTGTGTCTATGTGTTTGTATATGTGTATATGTGTGTATGTGTGTGTGTGTGTATGTATGCATGTATTTTGCTTATGTGTGTGTTCGTGGGTGCTTGCATGTGTGTGTGTTTGCATGTATATGTGCATGGATATGCTTGTGCATTTGCGCATGTATCTATGTGTGCATGTGTGTGTGTGTGTTGTTGTGTCTATGTTTGTGTTTGTGTGCTTACGTGTAATTGTGTGTGTGAGTGGGCATGAGTGTGTGTTGGTGTCTCTGTGTGTGTACATGTGTATGTGTCTGCATGTGTGCATACCTATGTGTGTGTGTGGGTGTGTGTGCATTAGTGTGGGCATGTGTGTGTGTGTGTGCGCGCATGTGCATGTTTTTATATAGATGCATGTGAGTATGCTTGTGTGAGTGTCCATGTGTATTCAAGTATGTATGTGTGTGTGTGCAGTTGTGTATGTGTACATTAGTGTCTGCATGTGTTTGTACCCACATGTACCCATGCATAATTTTTTGTGTGAGTGTTTATTGTGTGTTCATGTGTGCATGTGACTACGTGTTTGCACACTTGTGTGTGTGCATGTTTGCATTTGTTCTTGTATGTGTCTATATATGTGTGTGTGTTTTTGTAGGTGTGTGTGCTTGTTCATGTGTCACTTGTATGGGTGTGTGCATATGGTTGTTGGTGTATGTGTGTGCATGTACGGATGCATGTATGTGTGGGTGTGTTTTTGTGGCTGTCCATATGCATATTACACATGTGTGTGTGTCAACTTGTGTGGGCATGTGTGCATGTGTGTGTGTGTTTGTATGCATCTATGTGTGTGTGTTTGCACATACATTCATGTGTGCCCATGTGTGTGTGCTTATAATGATTCTATAATGGTGCCACAAATTTGCGAGCAGGTGTGTGTATGTATGGGTGGTTGCATGTGTCTGTCTATGCGTTCACATATGTGGATGTGTGTGTGAATGCATGCGTATGTGTCTACACGCATACGCATGTGGGTGTCTATGTGTCTTTGTGTGAGCATGTGTGTGTGCATGTACCTTTGTGTGTCTATGCATATGTGTATGCTTGTGTGTACGTGTGTGTGTGTGTGTATGCATGTCCAGTTGAGTGTGCATGTGCATATGTGCTTGTTTGTGTATGAGTGTGTGTGCATGCACTTTTGCATTTGTGTATGTATGTGTTTGTTTGTGCATGACTTTGTGCATGTGCATTTCTTTTTTTCAAGTGTGAACATGCACATATGTATACATGTGTGTAAATATGCTGGTGAGCATGTGTCTGTGCATGTGCATGTCTATGTGTGTATGTATGTGAGTGCATGTATATGTGTATAAGTGTGTGTGCATGTGCATGTGTGCATAAGTTTGGATGTTTGTGCATATGTGTTTGTGTGTGTGTGCATGTGCATATGTGTGAATATGTGTCTACGTGTTTGTGTATGTGTGAATGTGCATATGTGTGTTTGAATGTTTGCATGCATGTGTGTAAGTGCATGTGTGTGTGTACAAGTGTGTATGTGTGCATGTATGCTTGTGTTTGTACATGTGTTGTTGTGTGCATATATGTGTGTATGTTTGTTTATGTGAATTACATAAAAGTCACATAATAAGAGAATCAAAGTTTATAGTAATATAAGAAAATAAACTTTTTAAGAAATAAGATTGTACAAAAAAGATGCATTCCAAGATACCATAGAGATAGCAAATAATATTCTCGATTACCAAATTTGATACAAATCAAAATGACTTGGGAAGCTACCAAAACCTTAGAAAATAAAATATTTAAAAATATTAAAATGCATATTTAATTAGATATAGCTCATAAGACATGTCCATGATATTTGTTTCATCTCAATCAAATCTTGATTAGAATTACTATGAATTCTCAAAGTAAACAAACATAGATAATAACCATTTAATATTTTAATAATTAATTAATATATATTAAATATATAATATGATAGATTGAACAAATACAATATAACCAAATTAAAGTGATGTGAAAGTCACACTAGTGGAGATTTAGAATTACATAGTAATATAACAAAATAAAATAAGAACATTTCAAGAAACAAGATAAATTGCTTGAAAAAATTGCATTTCAAGTTATAAACTTGATTGAATATAAAATCCTCAATCATTAATCTAGTGAAATTGAAATTTTGCATAAAGTATATTAAAATCATAAAAAATCAAATATTTAAAAAATATAAAAAATAAATATTTAATTAGATATAGCACATTGAAATAAGTATAATAGTATTTTTTCATCTTAATTTAATGTATTTTATAATTAGTATGATTTACCAAATTAAATAAGTGCAAATAATAATAAATTATGAATTTATTATTTAATAAATATATATTAATGCTAAAATTTCATAATTTTGAGCAATATAATATAACCAAATAAAACCTAAATAATTATAATAGGAGAGGAGAATTAGAGCTTCATAGTAATTTAAAGAAATCAATGAAAGAATTGAGCAAATGAGACAAATTATATGGGAACATTAATTCAAAAATGTTATGGAGATCAATTTTATTTTCATCATTACTCAAATTAGAAATAATTCAAAATGTCTTACTAAATGTACCAATATAACAAATAAATATTTAATAATATTCAAAATAAAGATTTATTTTAATAGAGTAAGAGTCCAATAGTATTTGTTTATCTTAATTAGAATTTGTTTGTAATTTAATACAAAATATCAAAGTAAATAAGCACAAATAATAATAATAAAATTTTTAAAATTAAGTAAATATATATTAATACTGAATTTAGATAATTTAAAATAATATAATTTAACAAAATCAAATTAAAGTAAAATTTAGAGAAGGGAAAATTTATGCATATATAGTAATATGACAAAATCAAATAAACCATTTTGAAGACATAAAATAAATTTCATAGAAATATTGCATTCCAAGATACAAAGGAGTTTAAGGGTAATATTCTCAATTATCGAACTTGATATTAATCAAAATATCTTATAAAATATATCCCAATCATAGAATATAAAATATTTAAAAATATTAAAATAAATATTTAATTGAATAACACTCATCAAGATGAGTCTGACTATGTTTATTTTATCATGATTATTCTTTTCTTATAATTACAATAAATTACCAAAATAAATAAGAAAAAATAATACTAAACATTTTATTTTAATATTTTTAAATATATTTTATAACTAAGATGGGATAAATTTCAAAAACTATATAATATATCAAAATCAAAGTAATGTAAAAATGATGTGAGAATAGATTTTGAGTTACATAGCAATAAAATCAAATAAAATCACACACTTTGAAAGAAAATAAAGTAAATCATACAAGATAGTTGTTTTCTAGTATTCTTAATCATTAAATCTAGTACTACTTAAAATGTCTCACAAAACAAACCAAATCCTCAAAACTAAACTATTTAAAAATATAAATATGAATATTTGATGAAATAAAGCTAATCAACATGAGTACAATGAAGATTATTTTTTTTTGATTAAACCTTTCTTCAAATTTCTATTTAATGCTAAAGTAAATCTAAGTGATGTAAAGGTGATAATACTGTAAAACTAGAGTTACATGGTAATATAATTAAAAATGAAAAAGTTAAAGAAATACGATAATTTATGCTAAAAGCTTGTATTCTAAGATACTAAGAAGATTAAGTGCAACACTCTCAATCATTAAATTGAGTGTGAATCAAAATTTCTTATAAAACATGCCAAAATGAGATAATTGAAATAATATAATTTAACTAAAATAAAGCAATGTAAAAGGTGACATAAGAGAAGATTTCAAATTATATGGTAATATAAATCAATCAATACAAAACATTTGAAAAAATAAGACAAATTATATAAGAAATTATAAGATATTAAGATGATCAAGCATAATATTCTCATTTGTTAAAGTTGATACAAAAAAAGTCTCACAATGACTACTAAAACCCAAGAAAATTAAATATTTAAAAGTAAAAAAATAAATATTTAAGTAGATAGAGCTCATCAAGATGAGTTCAATGTCATTTATTTTGACTTGTTCAGAATTACTACAAACACCAAAGTTAAAATAAAAAAATAATAAGAAATTATTATTTTAATTTTCAATACAAATATATTAAAGCTAAAATGAGATAAATTAAATAGTATAATAATACCAAACTGAAGTGATGTAAAAATCACATAAGTGGTGAGTTAAAATTAAATAATAATATAACCAAATCAAAGAGAATTATTTGAAGTGACGTGGTAAAATATACTAGAAAAGTGTATTCCATGATACTAAGGAGATTGAGAATAACATTCTCGATTTCCAAATAAGGTATGAATCAAAATTTCTCAAAAATCATGTGTGATCCAAAACATAAAATAGTCAAAAATATGAAAATAAATATTTAATTAGATAAAGCTTGTTAATCAGATCTTGTTTGGTATATTATAAATCATAAAAATAAATCATCATAAATAAAAAAATTTATTATTTTAATATTAATTAAGTATATATTAAAGGTAAAATAAGATAAATTGAAGAAATATAATATATTTAAATCAAAATAGTGTAAACATCACATGATAGGAGATTTAGAGTTACATAGTAATATAATTAAATTAAAGAACCAAATTTGAAAAAATAAGATGAATTATGTTGGAAAGTTCTACTATAAAATAATAAATATATTTAGTGTACCATTTTTTATTATCAAATATGGTATGAATTAAAATATCTTATAAAACTATCAAAACTTTTTATGAATTACAAAGCTTTTACATTACTTTCATTAAGATATATTACACTTCTTTAGTTTATCTTATTTTAACTTTAAGATATACTTAATTAATACTGAAATAATAATTTTTTGATTTTATTATTATTTATTTTTAAGATTTGTAGTAATTCTAGACAAGGTCTAAGTGATGAGTTTTATCTAATTAAATATTCACTTTCATATTTTTTGAATATATTTTTTTGGGTTTAAGTATGTTTTTTTGAGTATTTTTATCTGTGGTATGTTTTGTAATTGAGGATGTTACTCTTGATCATCTTATTATCTTGGAAAACAACTTTTTGACATAATTTATAAGTTTTCTTCAAATATTCTCTTTGATTTGGTTATATTATCATATAATTTTAAATCACCACTCATATATATTTACTTAATATTAAAATAATAATTTATTGTTTTTTAAGTATTTTAAATTTGGTAATTCATATAATTCCAAATGTGGTTTGATCAAGATAAAATAAATTTCATTCAACTCATTTTGACAAGCCCTAACAAATTATATGTTCATTTTTAATGTTATTTAATTTTGTAATTCATAATAATTCCAAACATGGTGTAATCGAGATGAAGAAAACATCATTCCACTCATCTCTATGATAGTAATCCTATTAAATATTCATCTCTACAATTCAAAATATTTTTATTTTTCAAGGGTTTTTCATAAATTTTAAGGTTTTCCCATTCAACTTACCTAATTTATTAAAAAATATTTTCTTCCATTTACCTATATTACTATATAACTCCTAATCTATTCTCGTACGACCTTTACATCGCCTCAATTTGGTTTCACTACATTACTTTAATTTATCTCATCGAAGGTTTAATATATATTTACTTAATATTAAAATAATAATTTATTAATATTTATGATTATTTGATCTGGTAATTTATAATAATTTCAAATATGGTCCAAGAAAGTCAAAATAAATATCATTAGATTCATATTGATGAGCTCTATCTAAGTAAATAATTTTTTTTTTTGTGAATATTTTATTATTTATGATTTTTGTTAACTTTAGGAGTCATTTAAATTCCAAGTTTATTTTATGATCATGGATGTTACACTTGATTATCTTAATATCTTTGAATGTAAAGCAATTATCTTAGTTCCCAAAATGTTTTAGTTTATTGGGTTGTACTGCTATGAAACTCTATTTCTCTTCTCGCCTGACCATTACATGCTTTGATTTTGTTGTATAATATACCTTCACTTTGTCTCGTTTTAGTTTATATATATTTACTTATTATTCAAATAATAATTTATTATTATTTACTCTTATTTACTTTGGTAATTTTTAATAATTCCAAACGAGTCCAATAGAGATGAAAAAAAATGTTGTTAGACACGTCCCAATGAGAACTATCAAATTAAATTTTTATTTTTTTATTTTAAAATATTTTATTTTCTTGAGTTTAGGTAGGTTTTATGGGAAATTTTTATACATGCTAGATGTATCTTGGAAAGTAACTTTTTTTATAAGTTATGTCAATTTTTCAAATATTTCATCTTGATTTGGTTATATTATTATGAAACTATAATTCTCATCTCATGTGACCTTTACATCGATTCAATTTGGTTATATTTGATTACTCTAATTTATCTCATTACAACTTTAATATAGATTTACTTAAAATTAAAATAATAATTTATTTTTATTGTTCTTATTTATTCTTGTAATTTACAAAAATTCCATATAAGTTTTAATATAAATGAAGGAGATATTAATGGCATCATCTCAATGAGCTCAATCGAATTAAATATTTATTTATATTTTTTTAGTATTTTTTATAATTTTAGTACTCTTTATAAGAATGTTCAATTTGTATCTAATTTAATGATCGAGGGTGTTGCACTCGATCTCCTTATTAACTTGGTGTGCTATTTTTTAGTAAACTTTATCTAAGTAATCAAATTTTTTGATTTGATTTGTTTATAATATTATATTACTATAAATGTCTTATCATGTTGCCCTTACATTGCTTTGATTTTATTATATCACTTTGATTTAATTGATCTCATTCCAATTTTATTATATATTTACTTAATTTAAAAGCAACAATTTCTTTTGATGTATGCTTATGCGTTTTTTGTAATTCAAACTAATTCCAAATGCATTCCTATCGAGATAAAATAAACATCTTTTAAAAATCTTTGTTGAACTTTACCTTATTAAATAGAATTAATATTATTTTTAATATATATTTTTTAGTTTTTTGATTTATATTATGAAATATTTTTATTCATAATAGATTTATAAGTAAGGATGTTATTCTTGATCTCTTTAGTATCTTACAATGTAACTTTATTATAAATTTTATCTGATTTCTTAAAATATTTTTCAATGAATTGATTATATTAATATGTACCATACTGCTCCCTTGCATGACCTTTACATCACTTTGATTTTATAATTAGTAGTAGTTCAAATGAGTTTTTATATAAAAAAACAATTGTTATTAACTCATATTGATAAGCTCTGTCCTATTAAATATTCATTTCTGAAATATTTTTAAAATATTTTATGCTATCATATTGTGGTATGCTTTACAAGCTATTTTGAATAAAATTCCCCTATATAACTTATATCATTTTTTTTCAAATTTATTATTTTTTTTATTGTTACTATGTAACTCTAAATTTCATATTGGGTGACATTCACAATGCTTTGATTTGGTTTTGTTATATTACTATAATTTATCTCATTTATATTTACTTAATATTTTTAAAATAATTTATTATTATTTATCCTAATTATTTATGTAATTCAAAAAATTACTATCAAGGCTCTATTAAGATGAAATAAATATCATTCAACTTATCTTGAGAAGCTCTATCTAATTTAAAATTTATTTATATTTTTTAAATTATTTTATTTTTATGATTTTGGCATTATTTATGAGGCATTTAAATTTGTAATAGATTTGATGATCTAAGATGCTACACTCATTCCCTTTTGTTTGATAGAATACAACTTCACATACATTTTTACTTATTTCTTCAAAGGTTTCATATTGATTTGGTTATAATAATATTAAACTCTAATTCTACTCTCATGTAACCTTTGCATCACCTTTATTAGGTTCAACTATAGTAATTCAATTTATCTCATTTTAGATTGAAAAGAAATTAGCTTTACATTAAAATAATTCATCTCATTTCATCAAATTTTTTATTTAATTTTGTTATATTACTATGAAATTCTAATTCTCATCCTTTTTGTCCATTGTGTCTCTTCAATTTCTTGTATTTCATTTCTTCAATTTAACTCATTTTAGTTTAAATATATGTTTTCTTAATAAGCTCTCATAAAGATGAAACAAACATGTTGAATCATCTAAGCAAACTTTATCAAAGTAAATTTTTAGTTTTTAATTTTTTACAAGTTTATTTTCTATGCATTTATCTTATTTTAAGAGTAATTTTTATATTTTTATGAAACTCTAATTATCATCTTGTGTGACCTTTACATCAACTTCATTTGGTTAAATTACTTTGCTTCATTGCATCTCATTTCAACCTTATTTTATAGTTACTTAATATTAAAATAATATTTTATTAATTTTTATGCTTATTTACTTTGGCAACTTATAGTAACTTCAAATGAAGTTTGATTGAGGCAAAAAAATGTCATTGGACTTGTTTAGATAAGCTCAATCTCATTCTTTTAAATTTTTTTTTGATATTTTGTTCCCTTTAGATTTGGCTTATTTTATAAGGCATTTCTAAATTACTTGATTTATTGATGAAGGATTTAACTTTAGATCTCACTAATATCTTGTAAAGAAACATTAAATACAATTTTAATTTTTTTTTTCAAATTGTTTGCATTTATTTGCTTAAATTGATTTACAACTCTAATCTCATATTGTGTGGCGCTTATAATGCTTTGTGTTAGTTATATTATATTTCTTTAGTTTTTCTCTTTTTAACTTCAATAAATATTTGATTAATTTGAAAAATAATAATTTACTATCATTTATGCTTATTTCATTTTATAATTCATAATAACTCTAAGCAACATCGAATTGAGATGAAACAAACAGCCATGAACTCATCATGATGAGTTATATCAAATTAAATATTCTATTTTATAATTTTAAAATTTTTTAAAAAATTTAAAATTTTTTAAGAGATATTTTGATTGCTACTTGATTTTATTATAGGAGATGTTACACTAGATCTCCTTAGTATTTTGGAATACATCTTTCTAATATAATTTATCTTATTCTGCTTTGATTTTATTATATTATTATGTAAGTCATAACTACTCTCATGCATCCTTTAAATAGACATGATTTGGTTCGATTACATTATTTCAATTTATGTCATCTCAACTTTAATACAATTTGTTAATATTAACACTAATTAATTAATATTCATGTTTATTTATTTAATAATTCATAAGAATTCTAAAGAAGGTTTGATTGGGACCTTACAAAGTTCATTGGACTCAGCTCGACTACCTTTGTCATGTTAGATATATATAACACTACATATATATATATATATATATTATTTGTTTAGTAACTTTTTATATTGTATAAGATATTTTGATTCATACTTTTTTCAACTATCAACGATGTTACATTTTTTGCTTTAATATGTTGGAAAGGAATTGTCTCAAAAACTTTCTCATTTATTTAAAGCTTTCATTTTGATTTGGATATATTAATATGTTACTGTAAATCTAATAATGTGTGATCATTACATTGAATTGATTTTGACATATTGCATTGTTTCAATTTATCTCATTTAAGTTTTGACTTGTATATATTTATATAGCATTAAAATAATAAATTATCATTTGGCTTATTTTGATGATTTCCATCTAATTAAATATTGATTTTTATTATTTTAAATACTTTTTTATATGATTTTTGCATATTTTGCTAGTTATGTTTATTAATACTTGATTTGATGATCAAGGATATTACATTCGATCTCTTTAGTTTCTTGGAATGTGACTTTCACAAATAATTTATCTCATTTCTTCAAAATTTTTACATAATATTGGTTAAACCAATGTGAAATTCTACTTAAGCTCTTGTGTAACTTTTACATGCTTTAATTTTAATTTATAACATTGTTTTAATTAATCTCATTTTAGCTTCAACATATACTTTTTATTTTTTAAAAAATAATAATATATTATCATTTATTCTTTTTTAATTTTAGAATTTGTAATTCAAAATGTGGTTTGATCGAAACAAAGAAATATCAATGGACCAATCAAAAAGCACTATAAAAATAAAATATTATTTTAATATTTTTAAATATTTGACTTTTAAGGGTTTTGACACACTTTAAATTTCATTTTGATGCTTATCTAATTTTTTGATCATGGATTCTACTATCGATGTCCATAGTGTATTGGAATGAACCTTTTGGAATACTTTATCTCATTTCTCCAAATATTTTGCTTTTGTTTGGTTAAATTACTATGAAACTCAAATTCAACTCTTATATGTCATTTACATCACCTTGATTTTTTTTACCTCATTTCTTCAACTTTTTTCATTGATTTAGTTATATGACTATGTAATTGTAAATCTTCTCTTGTGTGACCTTTGCATTGCTTTGAATTGATCATATCATATTATTTCAGTTTATCTCATGTCAGCTATAAAATTCATTTTTTAAATTTTAAATAATAATTATTATTATTATTTTTTTTTAATTTCTAAAAATTAGTAAAGATATTAGATTGAGAAAAAACAAAAATCATTACATTTGTCTCCATGAACTCTTCTAATTAAGTAATACTTTTTATATTTTTACATAAGCTATATCCTTAAATTTGGATAGCTTTATGAGATAATTTGATTCGTACCAAATTTGGCAATCGAGGATATTATAGTCCATCTTTTTTGTATCTAGAATTCATCTTTCCTATAAATTTATCCCATCTTGTGTGACAATCCTTTTGATTTTGTTAAATTATATTACTTTAATTTAGCTCATTTCAACTTTAGTATATATTAACTCATTATTAGAATAATAATTTCTTATTATTTGTATTTATTAACTCTAACAAATCATAGTAAGTAATTCCAAAAAAGGTTCAACTTAGATGAAACAAATGTCATTGGATTCATCTAAAAGAGTTATAATCGATTAAATATTAATTTGTATTTTTATATTTTATTTTCTAATTCTTTGGCATATGTTTTAAGAAATTTTTATTCATACATGATATGAAAATCGAGGTTGTTAACTTTAACTTTTTACTACATTGGAAAACAACCTTCTAGGATAATTTGTATTGATTTAATTTTTCTAAAATAAACTTTAAAATTATTTTTTCTTAATTTAAAAATAATAATTTATTTTTTTGCTTCACTATAATTCTAAACGAGGTCTAATCAAAATGAAGCACAAGTCGTTAGTCTTCTTTTGATGGGCATCTTCTAACAAAAAATGCCTTTTTAAATTTTTAAACAATATATTATTTTAGGCCTTTGCATACTTTATGAGAAATTTCATTAATACCCGATTTGTTGATCAAGGATGTTACACTCAATCTTTTTAGTATATTGAAATAGACCTTCCATGTAAAATTTATCTCATTTCATCAAAATTTTTACTTTTATTATGTTATATTGTTTAACACTTAATCTATTCTCATGTGACCTTTAAAATTCTTTCCTTTGGTGATATGACATTACTTCAATTTATCTCTTCTCAATTTTAATCATGTATGTTAGTGTGTGTGAGCATGTGTGTCTTTGTGTATGCATGTTTGTGAGTATATGTGTGCATATTTGTGCATTTCTGTATAAATGCATGTGAGCATGTATGTGTTCATATTTGTGTGGGTGAGTGATCGCACACGTGTGTATGTGTCTATGTGTGTGCATTACTGTGTTCAGATGCTTATGTTGCTACATGTTTATGTGAATTTCTATGTGTGTGCATCTCTACATGCCCATTTGCATGTGTGTGCTTGCCTCTGTGTGAGTGTGTATGTGTGTATGTGTGAGTGTATTAAGGCACGTGTATGCATGTGCATGTCCATTCATTTGTATATGTGTGCAAGAATGTGTGTGTGCACAAGTATGTGTGCATGTGTATGTGTGTGTTTGCACGTGCGAGTGTGATGTTGTGTTTTCTACATGTGTGTCCATGTATTCATGAGTGTCAGCATGTGTATGCATGTGTGTGTGTGTGCAAGCATATGCGATTATGTACCTTTGTGTGCATGTGTTTGTGTGTAAGTATGGTTGTGTGTATATGTGTGTGCATGTTTGTGTAGGGGTATATGTTTCTATGTGTATGTATGCCTATTTGTGTGTGCATGTGTGGGTGTAGGTTGAGTGTGTTCATGTGTACTTGTGTGTATGTGTGATCTTGTGTATGTGTGGCTATGCACTTGTGTGCATGTAATCGTTTATGTGTTCATACATGAGTGCATGTACGCATGCATGTGCGCATGCATATGTATGAGATTTTGCACATGTGTATGTACATGTGTAAGTGCTTATGCAAGTGCGTGCGTGTGTGTGTTTAGGTGCATGCATGTGTATGCATGTGTGTACATTTATGCAAGCATATGTGGATAGATGTGTGCATATGTATGTGCATGTGTGGGTGTTTATGCCAATGTTTATTCCTATGGTGTGCATGCACGTGTGTAGTATGTGCATCTATGTGTTTGAGTGTGTTCATGTCTACTTGTGTGTATGTGTGATCCTGTGTATGTGTGGCTGTGCACTTGTGTGCATGTAATCGTTTATGTGTTCATACATGAGTGCATGTGCACATGCATGTGTACACATTTGTATAAGTGTGTGTGTGCAAGTATGTGTATATGTGTGTGTATGTGTCAATGTGCATGTATGTGTGTGTGTGTGTGTTTGCTTGATTGTGTGTACAAGTGTGCCTTTACGTATGTGTGGCTCTGTGTACACTCATTCCAATGTGTACATGTGCATGTGTTGTGTGTGTCCATTTTTGTGTGGTTATCCATGTGTGAGCATGTGGGTGATTGTGTGAGTTTGTTCATGAATGTGTGTGTATGTAAATGTGTATGCATGTGCATGCATATATGTGCATCTAGCTGTTTATAAGTGTGTAAGGGTATATATTGTGCTTACATGTCCAATTGCATTTGTTTTTGTTTGTCTATGTGCAATTATGCATGTGTGTGTTTTATGTGTGTGTGGATGTCATTATGTGTGTGTGCATATATGTATGCATGTGTGTGTGTATGTTTATGTGTGTGTATGCATATGCTTGTGTGTGGTTCTGCATGTATGGTTTGTGTGTGTGTGTTCGTGGGTGCGCATGTGTGTGTGTGTGCATTTGTGTCTATACATGTATGTGTGTTAACAATTTTTTGTGATTGTAGTATGATTCTATATGAATGTGTGTGTATGCACACACAAATAGGCATACATACACATAGAAACACATACATGCCTATTTGTGTGTGCATGTGTGTACATGCAATCTATATGTGAATGTAGTGTGATTCTATATGAACGTGGGTTTGGGAGTGTGTGTACACACATGCATGTATTTGCATGTGCATGTGTGAGTGTGGTGGGGCGAGAAGTGTGTGTGTGTTTGTGTGTTAGTGTGTGTATATAAGTAGTAATTTGTAATCCAGAGGTTAATCATGTATATAAGTAGAATTTGCAATCCAGAGGTTAATCATACTCTAGCAAGTTTGTGTAAGACTGTTTGATTTTTTTATGGTGATGGTAGAAACTTTGACAGATAAGTCACCTTTACTATCACTCTACAGAACCGTTCATGAGATTTTCACCTTATACGAGTCATTGCCAAATTTTTTTCAAAAGAATTGGATCCTTTTCTTCATTTGGGAATCTCCTTCCTTCTTCTACTTTGTCTTAAAGAGTAACTCAGCCCAATCCATTTAGGTTTTCAATTTCCAATGCCTTCCTGACACCTCCAAAGGAAATTCCAAATTGGATAAAAAATGGATGGGTTAGTGTGAGCTTATCCATGCGGTTATGCACTATTCAAATAGGAATTTATTTGATGATAAGAAAAACCCTGGCTTTTGTTCTTTGGTGAGTCGTTCGAGATCCTTTCGATGACCTATGTTGTCTTGAAAGGATATGTATATGATCCGATCGATTACGTAAGGGCGCGGCAGCAAAAAGTATAAAAAAAAGATTGTTATTTTCTATTATATCTTTTTTATTTTCTATTATATATTATATAATTTCTATTCTATTATTTTATTTTTATATATTTATTATATATCTATTATTTATTATATTAGTTTATTATTATTAAATTAATCTATTACTATTATTATTTATTATTACTATTATTATTTACATTTAGATTTATTTATATTTATATTTATTTAATAATTTTGTACATTTGTAATATTTTATTAAGATTGTTAGAATTTTTAAAATTATTAGATTATAAATTGAAATTTCGAGTTGATTTTTTAATTAGATTAGTCTTAGTTTGTGTTAGTTAGCTCAATTTCTTAACGGGTTTGAGAAGGGATATATCTTTGTGATAGAGTGTCACCTTTACGCAATGGAAGTCATCACTTTGAGCCTGATTATCCCTAAACCCAATCTAAGTTTTTCTATTTTGGCTTGCTTCCCTATTGTGCTTGAACGAGAATCGATAAGACCCTCGTGGTGTTTACATAATAGGGTGAGGATGGCTATATTTTATATTGTATTTTGAAGTACCTCAATATGATTATGAAGTATCTGAATATAACTATGAAGTATCTGAACATAATTTTGAAGTATTTGAATATGATTATAAAATATCTGAATATGATTTTGAAGTATTTGAATATGATTATGAAACACTTGAATATGATTTTGAATTATTTGAATTTGATTTTGATGTATCTAAATATGATTTTGAAATATATGAATATGATTGATGTATTATGAAGCACGTGGATACAAGCCTTCGCTTTGATCTTGGAATGAAAATTCCGAATTATCTTTGCCTATAAACAAGAGAGCAATAAGTAATGCAACTATGAATTTCATGCAGAGTTCTCTTTAGCTCAGAAAGAATCTGCCCAAGGAGGGGTTCACATCTGATTAGCTAGTTGGTGACATAGTAGCTTAGCAAGGCTTCGATCAGTAATTGGTTCGAGAAGATGATCAGCCACACTGGAACTGAGACATGACCCAAACTCTTATGGGAGGAAGTAGTGAGTAATTTTTTGGAATGGGTGAAAGCCTAACAGAGCAATTTCATGTAGAGGAAGAAGGCCTACGAATTACGAGCTTCTTTTCTTCATGCATTTGAGCTTTTGTGAGCAAGCATGAGTGTTTATGTGTGTGTTTTTGCATGTGTGAATGTGTGTACTGATCCATGTTAGTTTGTGTGCATATATGCATGTATGCATGTGCGTATGTGTATGTGTGAATGTATGGGTGTGTGCAAGTGCATTTGTTTATATGCTTGTCAATGTGTGTGTGTGTGCATGCATGCATGCATGTGTGTTTATATGGGTGTGTGTATGTGCAGGGTGCATTCATGCATGTGTGTATGTGTGTGTACATGTGTGTATATGTGTATGTACATGCATGCATGCATGCATGTGTATGTGATTATTAATGCATGCAGTTGTGTGTGTGTGTGCATATGCTTGTGTACTAGCATGTGTCTATGTGCATAGGCATTTATATGCGAGCCTTGGTGTGTTAATGTGTGTGTGAGCATAAGGGTGTGTATGTGTGTGTGTGTGTGCATGTGTGTCTACTTGTTGGTGCATGTGTGTTTATATGCATGGACATATGTGCATGTGCATGCCTATGTGCATGTAAGTGTGTATATGTGTGTGTGTGTGTGCATGCTTATGTTGTCTATATGTGCATGAACTCCTATGTGTGTGCCTGTGTGAGTATATGTGTGTGTGCTTGTGTGTCTCTACATGCATATATGTATGTGTGTGCACATTTGAGCATGTGTATGTTTCTGTATATGCATGTGTGTATGTGTGCATTTGCATGTAATTTTTTGTCCAGATGCATTTGTATATGCATGTGTGCACGTGCTTAAGTGCATGTATTTCTTTCCATGCATGTGTAGGTTGGTTATTGCTTTTGAACGTGTGTGCGTGTGCATGCATGTGTGCATATCGACATGTACGTGTGTTCTTGTGTGTGTGTGTTTGTGTGCGTGTGCATGTGTATGTGCATTATTGTTTGTGTATATTTGTGTCTATGTATGAGTGTGTTCATCTATGTGCATGTTGCTTGTGTGTGTGCATGTGCTTGTGTAGGGTGTCAGTTTCTATGTGTCTATACTTATATAGATGTGTGTGCCTATGTTTATGCGATTACATGTTTGCGCTTATGCATGTGCATGTTCAAGAGTGTGCATATGTGTGTATGTGTGCATTTGAGCATATTTGTGCGTGTTCTTTTATGTGTGTACCTATGTTTTTTTTTTGTGTGCACATATGTGTGGGCATTTGTGTGGATGTGTATGTGAATGTGTTTGCTTGTATTTATGTGCTTGTGTGTGTATGTGTGGTTGCATGCATATGCATGTGTGCACATTTGTGTATCTGTGTGAGTGTATTTTTTTTTATATATGCATATGTGTGCTCATGTGTGTGTACATAATTATGCATGTGAGTGACTAGATGTGTGTGTGTGTATACATGTTCACATCTTTGTTTTAGTGCATGTGCATGTGTATTCATATGTGTGTTTGTATTTATGTGTGTGTACGTGTGTGCTTGAGTTTTTTATGTGTGTATACATGTGTGCTTGCGAAGGCACACATCTGTGTATATATGTATGTGTGTATATGCGTGTGTGTGCATGTGTGTTTGTGTGCAGTGTGTGTGTATATCTATGTGTATTTATGTGTTTGTTCTTGCATGTGTGTGTACATGTGCATGTGTGCTTTTGTGTATGTGTCCATGTATTTAAGTATGTGTGTTCCCCTACATTTGTGTGTATATTTGTGCTTAAATGTGTTTGTGCTGATGTTCGTGTTTGAGAGTATGCTTGTGTGAGTGCATCTGTGTGTGCATTTATGTGTGCATGCAAGAGTTTGTGTGTGGGCGTGCATGTGTGTTACATCTATGAGTGCTTATGCATGTAGGTGAGTTTTCAAGTACATTTGTGTTTGTTTTGTGTGTGTAACTATGTTTGTTGGTGTGCATGTATGCTTATGCATGTATGTGTACTTGTTAGTGCATGTATGTGTATATGTGTGTATTCTTCTATTTGTTTGTTAGTAAATGAGAGTGCTTATGTGTGCATGTATGTGTGTGTGTGCATACTTGTTCAATTATGTGTGTGTATGTGAGTGTGGCTTCCTATGTTTACTTATGTGCATGTGTATATGCATGTGTGTGTCTATTTAGGTGTGTTGTCTGTGTTTGCATAAGTTTGTGGGTTTGTTGATTCTATAGTTATAAGCATGCATGTGTGTGCACGTGGATGTAGGGGTGTGTGTATCGGCGTGTGTGTGTCTATGTATGCATGATTGTGTGTCTGTGTCCACATGCGAACATGTGTGTGCAGGTGAGTGGATGGTTGCATGTTTGTTTTCATGTGTATGGGTTTTTGTGTGTGTGCATGCTTTTGTTGGTGTGTGTGTGTGTGTTGGTATGCATGTACATGTCTATATATGACTAAATGTGCATGTGTGTGTGATCATGTCTATGTGTCCATACATTTGTGTCTCTTTGTGTGCATATGTATATGTCTATACATGTGTGTGTGTGTGTGTATGTATGCATGTGTGTACATGTGTGAATCTGAATTTACATGTGTTTGCATGTGTGCATACATGTCTACACATGTGTATGCGATTATGTGTCCATGTGCTCATGCAGATGTGTGTGTGTGTGTGCATGTATTTGCAAGTGTATTCGTGTGCATGTTTATGTGCATGTGGATGTCTTTACATCCATGTCTATGCATGTGCATGTGTATGCATGCATGTGTGCACACATACATGTGTGAGTGTGTTTACATGTGTGTACACGTATGCCAATATGTGTGTTTGTGCATGTGTATCCATGTGAGTGTCTGTGCATGTATTTTTGTGCATCCATATGTGTGTGCATTTGCACAGACATGAGTGTTAAAATGTGTGTTAGTGTTTGTGCATGTGCTTTTGTGTGTGTGTGCATGTGTGGTTATGTGTGTGTTTGAATACAAACATGCATGTGTGTCATGGGGTGTGTGCCTATGCACCTATGTGTGTGTGTGTGTATGTATGCATGAGTGTGTTAATGTGTGCATTGTGTGTGTGAGTCTATTTGTGTATACGTGTGTGTGTACATGTATGTGTGTGCATATCTATGTGTACATGTGTTTTCATATGTGTGCTTTTGAACATTTATATGTGTATATGTGTGTGCACGTGTGTGTGTGTGTGCATATGTGTGTGTGCATGTGTGTGGGTATTCCTCTTATGTGTGTGTGTGTACATGTATGTGCTTGCAAGCAAGTGCATTTTTGCTTATGTGTGTTTAGTTTCGTGTTAGGGGGTTTGTCGGTGTGCGTAGGTGTGAGGTTCGTGTGTGTACATGTGTGTGCATGTTTGAGTGCATAGGTGCATGTGTGTACGTCTGTGTGCTTATGTTCATGTGAGTGTATGTGTGTGTGTGTGTATGTGTGGGAATGTGTATGCTTATGTGTGTGCATGTGTTTGTGTATATGCATGTGTGTGCCTATTCATGCATGTGTATGTATGTGTGCATGCGTTTCTATGTGCTTGTGCAAGTGTGTTTTTATATGTATGTGTGCGTGTGCATGTACGGACATCTATATGCATGTGTGTGTATATATGTATGTGTATGCATATTTGTGTGTGCATGTGCACGTGTGTGTAAGCATGTGTGTGTGTGTCCATGCTTGTGTGTATATGTGTGTCTACATTTATGTGTATTTGTGCATGTGTGTTTGTGTGCGTGTGCATGTGTACATATGTGCTTACATGTGCATGTATATGTGTGTGCGTGCATGCTCCTGTATGTGTACTTGTCTTTGTTTGCTTGCATTTCTTTTTGTGTGTGTCTATGAGTATGCATGTGTGTGTGGGTTTGCGTATACACATGCAAAAATGCTATTTTGTGCATGTGTGATGGTTTTTTCTTATTATCTGCATGTGTGTGCATGTTTGTGTGTCCCCTTATATGTTAGTATGTGTATGTGCACATGTGTGTGTGTGTGTGTGTGCATATGTGCATGTGTGTATATGTGTGTGTATGTGTGCATTTGGAAGTGTGCTTTGGTGCAAATGTGCCTATGCATGCATGCATGTGCTTTTGTGCTCTTACATGTGTGCATGCATAAGCATGTGTTTGTGCATGTTTGTATGTAATGTGCATGCATGCATGTATGTTTATGGGTGTATGTGTGCATGCATGTGGGTGTATTTATGTACGCATGTCTATACATGTGCATGTATGCTTGTGTGTGTTTACATGTGTGAGCTTTTACGTATTCACGTGTCCTGCTATGAGTGTGTTTAGGTTTGTCCCTGTGTGTGCATGTGTGTGTGTGTGTTGCTGTGCATATGTTTGTGTATGTGTGTGCACGTTTGTCTGCATCCAAGTGTATGTGTGCGTCCCTATACATGTGTGTATATGTGTGTTGGATGGCTTGTGTGTGAGTGTGCATGTGTGTACATGTACGTGCATGTGCATGTGCATGTGCATGTGTGTAGTGGTTTGTATGCAAGCATGTTTCAGCATGTCGTTGTGTGTCTATGTACTTGTAAACATACTTGTGTGTGTGTGTGCATAAGTACACATGCAAACATGTTTGTGTGTGTCTGTGTGTGTGTGTGCACATATGTGTTTGCATTTGTGTGGTTATGTGTGGGTGTTTATATGTGTGCATGTCTGTGTATACGTCGACATATATTTGCATGTGTGTTTGTGTGTGATTGTGCATGTGCGTTTGCATGTGTGTGTGCACATGTACTTGTATGTATTCTTGTGTGTGTGCTTGTGTTTGTGTGTGTCCTTGTGTGTATGCATGTGTGGAAGAGCTTGTGCGCACATGCATGTGTGTTATGTATATACTTGTGTTTGTACACATTTATGTATGCCCCTCTATCTTCTAGTGTAAGTGCACAAGCACGTGAATGTGTGTGCATTTGGGTGTGCGGGTGTGTGCATGCTTGTGTGTGTATGCATGTACATGCGTGTGTGCATGTGCTTGTGCATGTTTATGTGCAAGTGAGTGTATATGCGTGTGCGTGTGCTTGTGTGAGTGTGTGGGTACATGTGTGTCTGCTTGTACGTATGTCTATGTGCATGTGTTCGTGTGTGTGGGCATTTGTGTGCATGTGTGAATTCATGTGTTTATGTTTTTGTGTGTGTGTGTGTTTTACATGCATGTTTGTGTGTGTGTGTGCATGTGTGCATGTTTACATGCATGTTCATGTGTATGCACAAGTGTGGCTGTATGTGTATGTGTGCATGCATGTGTGCAAAAATATGTGTGTGCATGGGTGTATGTGTGTGTGTGTGTGTGCTTGTGCATTTCTATGTTTGTGTGTGTGCATGTCTAGATTTGTTTGCATGTGTTTGTGTTGGTGTGTGTTCATTTATTTGTGCATGTGTGTACGTGAGTGTGCACATGTGTATGTGAATGTATAGGCATATTTGTGTGGTGTGTGTGTGAGAGACAGTGTGCATGTGTATATGTATCTATTTGCATGGGTGTGCATATTCCCCTACAATTGTATGTGTGTACGTGTATGCATGTGTTTGAGCACGTGTGTGAATGTGCATGTGGATGTGTGTGTGCAAGTGCATATGTCTGAGTGCATTTATGTATGAGCATATGCACATTCATGTGTGTGCATATGTGAATACATTCACATGTGTATGTATGTATGTATGTGTTCATGGATCTTAGTGTATGTGCATGAGTGATCTTGCATGCATGTGTGTGCTTGTTTGTTTTTATATTTGTGCATGTGTAAGTGTGCGAATGTGTGCGAGTGCACATATACGGGTGTTCGTGCATTTATGTTTCTATGAATATGAGTGAGAGTGTGTGTGCTATTGTATATGTGTACATACATGAGAGTGTTTTCATCCATGCTTGTGTGTGTGTCTCTATATGTGTGCATGTGAGCATGCTTATGGGTTTCTATGGGAGAGTGTGCATATGTGTGCCTATGCAAGTGTGTATGAGTATGTGTGTGTGTGTGTGCATGTGCATGTGTATGTGTGTGTCTATGTGTAAGTGTGAGTGTGTGCAATTGTGTCCACAGGCATGTGCATATGCATGGATTTACATGTGAAATTTGACTTTAATAGATATAACCAAATGAAGGAAAAATATTTTGAAGAAATAAGATAAATTTTATAAAAAAGTACATTCCATGAACCTAAAAAGAATAAGTGTAATATCCTTAACCAACAAATCTTGTATGAATTAAAAGTAAATAAGCATAAATAAGAAAAATGCATTTTTTTAAAATTTAGTATGCACATAGTAAAGCTAAAATAGGATGTATTGAAGTAATATAATGTAACAAAAAAAAAGCTATTTTAAGGTTGCATGATTGCTGTATTCAAGTCCATTGTAATACAACTAAATCAAAGCAAAAAAATTTAAATAAATGAGACAAATTTTTTAAGTTAAATTCCAAGTTACTCAGAAAATCGAGTGTAAAAGAATCGATAGTGAAAAAAAATACAAATCAAGGAATCTCAAAATAAGTGTAAAAATCATTAAAGTTGAAGTATTCAGAAATACAAAAACATAACTAATTAGAGATATCTTATGTACCATGTTTAATGACATTAAAATTATTATAAATTATCAAAATAAATTAACACTAAAAACAAATTATCATTTTAATGATAAAAATATGTATATTAATTCTAAAATAAAAATAGATTAATATAATATAACCAAATCAAGGTGATGTAAGTTCATAAGATAAGTTGCTTATAGTTGCATAGTAATATAATCAAAACAAAACAAAAAAATTTAAAGAAAACAAATAAATTACATAGGAAATTTAAAATAAAAGATACTAACGAGTTTAAGTGCAACATTCTCTATCTTCAAATGGTTATGAAATCAAAGCATCATGAAAAGCTTATCAACATGAATCCAAGATGTTTGCCTTTATCTCTATGGAACTCATTTGTAATTACTACGAGTTAACAAAATAAGGAAAACAATAAAAAAATTATTATTTTGATATTAATTATATGTATAAAAAAATTCAAATGAGATAAATTGATGTGATATAATATGCTCAAATGAATGTTTTGCAAAAGTCAAACAAAAAAAACAATGTGAATTTCATTGTAATACAAGGCAATGAAATAAAACAATTTGAAAAAATATGTTAAATTTTATAGGAAACCTGCACTTTAAGAAACAAAGGAGAATAGTGTAGCTACTTCCATAATCAAGTCTTGTACAAATCAAAATGTCTCATAATGTGTGTAGAAATAAGAGAAATTGAAAGTATAAGAAGAAACATTTAATTGTATAGTGCTTATATAGATCAATCTAATGAGCAAATCAAAATGTATCATAATATGTGTAGAAATAAGAGAAATTAAAAGTATAAAAAAAACATTTAATTGGATAGTGCTTATATAGATCAATTTAATGACATTTGTTTTATCTCAACTAGTCACCATTTTGAATTACTATAAATTACTAAATTAAACCAAAATAAATAATTATAAATTTATTTATTTTTAAATATTAGGTAAATAAATATTAATTTTGAAAAGCAATAAATTAAAGCATTGTAATATAATCAAATTAAAGTAATGTAAATGTCATATAAAAGGAAAAACAATGTTTCTATAGCAACATAACCAAGTTGAAGTAAAACACTTGAATAAATGAGATAAATTATATAAGAAAGCTACATTCTAAAATACTAGTAGTTCATGCATAATATTCTTGATCATTAAGTCGTATAAGAATCGATATATCTTGTAAATAATATAAAAACATAAAATATTTTAAAAAATAATAATGAATTTTAAATTAGGTAATGCCAATTTGAGGTGAGGTTAAAGATGCTTATTTTAAGTCAAAATTTGAAATCACAACAAAATAGTAAATATTTACCGTTGTATGAATTTGATGATCAGGGATGTTACATTAGATTACCTAGACTTTTTTGAATGAAACTTTTCCGTACAATTTATCTCATTTTCATCAAATTTTTCACTTTTAAGCTCCAAATTCTCCTCATATATGACCAATGCATTATTCGAATTTAGGTGTATTAAATTGCTTCAATTTCTCATATTTCAAATTTAATAAACTTTTCACATAATATTAAAAGTAGTTTTTTATTTATGCTTATTTTTTTCAATTATAAAAATATCAATAGAAATCTAAAGAATATGAAATTAATGTCATTAGACTCATCTCTATGAACTCTACCGATTAAATATTCATCTATTATATTTTCAAATATTTCTTTTCAATAGTTTTGCACACATCATGAAAATTTTTCGTTCATACTTTATTTGATGATAGATGAAGCTACACTCCATCTTCTTAGCACCTTAGAATGCAACTTTCTTATAAAATTTATTTCATGTTTTGAATATTCTTTATCTTGTTAGATTAATATATATTTCTAAATCAATACTTTGTGATGTTCATATTTCTTTCAATAGGTTGTATTACGTTTCATAAATTTATCTTATTTACTAATATATATTTACTTAATATGAAATTAATAATCTATAATTATTTTTGATTATTTATTTAAGTAATTTACAATAACTTTAAATTAAGTTTGATTCACAAAAAATTAATTTTGTTAGTTTATGTCGAGAAGCTTAATTAAATTAAATATTAAAATATATATTTTTAAAAAATTTTATTTTCTAATAGTTTTGAATGCTTTCATAAATCTTTTGAGTTGTGCTTATTTTTGTGATTAATGGCACTATGCTCTATCTATACAACACCTTTTAAGGCAACATTCTTGTGTAACTAAGCTCATTTTCTTAGTGTTTCACTTTGATTTCATTACATTATGAACTAACGCAAACTTTCTACTCATCTGATCTTTACATAGCTATCACTTCATGGTATTACATTGTTTTAATTTAGTTCATTTTAGGTTTAACATATTTTTTCTCGAGATTAAATTAATTATTATTATTCTTTATGCTTATTTAGTTTTTAATTTTTTAAAAATTAGAATCAAAATCTGATCGAGAGAAAAAAAAATCATTTGAGTGGTCTAAATTTGCTCTAGATAATTAAAAATTGTTTTTTTTATTTTTAAATATTTCATATTATAGTATTTTCAGATGTTTTATGAAGCATTTCAATTTTCACCTAGTTTGATGAACTAAGATGTGATTAATCTACCTAGTATATTGGAATGTAACTTTTTTAGTGCAATTAATCTCTCTTTTTAAATTTATTTTATGTTGTTTTACATAACTATGAAATTCTAATTTTCTATTCAAGTGATATTTTAAAGCATTTTGATTTGTATATAATACAATGTCTTAATTTTTCTGATATCATCTTCAACATATAATTACTTAAAACTAAAAATAATAATTTACAATTGTTATGGTCATTTGATTTATAAATTTACAATAATTATAATTGTGCTCTGCTTAGAATAAGAATAAATCATTATACTAATCTTAGTGAGCAATATCTAATTAAATTTTCCATTTTATGTTTCTAAATATTTTATTTCATAGCATTTTGACACAATTAAATAGGTATTTTTTTTATGCCATCTTTAAAAGTCAAGAATTTATTGTGTGTCGATTTAGTATCCTTAAATGTAACTTTCTTATGCAATTTATCTTTTTTGTAATGTTATTTTTATTTGATTTAGTAATAGTGTTATGTTACAATAAATCTCCCCTCAATTAACATTCATGCCTTTTTTTTAGATGCTTAAAAATGCCTTAATTTATCTCTTTTTTGTTTTAATTTTTGTTACATAATATTAAAAGAGGTCTTTATTATTATTTATACTTTTTTAATTTTACAACTTGTATTATTTCTAAATGTGGTTTGATAAAGAAAAAATATATAACATTGGGCTAACATCATTGTACTCTATCCATCTAAAAAAGAATTTTTATATTTTCAAATAATTTATTTTCAAATTTTTTTGCATAATTTATGAGTTATTTTTATTTGTACCTAATTAACAATTAGGGATGTTACACTTAATCAACTCATTATCATGGAATGCACCTTTCTCCAAAACGTTATTTCATTTTTTTGAAATTTTTTCTTTGATTTGGTTATCTTACAATGAAAGTCTAATTCTCCTCTTGTGTGGCTTGTCACTTTAATTTTATTTTATTACAATAATTCAATTTATCTGATTTCTTTTTTAATATATATTTACTTAATAATGTTAAATTAAAATTTTTAATTTTTTATTTCATTTTTTGATTCATTGCTATTCCTATTTAGATCCAACTAATATGAAACAAACATTGTTGGAAAAATCATGGCAATCTCTATCTAGTTAAATTTTCATTTTTAAATATTTAAATATTTTATTTTTAGGCAATTGTCATGCCATACAAAAAACTTCGATTCACATGTGATATAATGAAGGATAATGTTACACTATAGCTTGTTAATGTCATTGAATTTAACTTTCTTATATAATTTATCACTTTTCTTCATTTGTTTAACTTAGATTTGGTAATATTATTGTAAAACTCTAGTTCTTCTTTTCTGTGAATTGGGCATTATTTTGATTTCTACATATGAAAATACTTCCATTTACCACATTTTATTTTTATTATAAATTTACATAATATTAAAATTATAATTTCCAGATATTTATCATTATTTAATTTGGTAATTTTTAAGAATTATAAGTAAAATTTTTTCAAGATGAAACAAACGTCATTGGGCTCAACTGAACAAGCTCAACCAAATTAAATGTTCATTTTTTAGATTTTTAATTGCTTTATTTTTCTTTCATTAAAACATTTTGGAATGTAATTTTTCCATAAAACATTTCTCTTTTCTTTAAATGTTTTTATTTTGGTTATATCACAATCAAACTCTAAGTCACTTCATAAGTGAAATTTCTCCTTTTATCAAATTATTAGCTTTTATTTGTATATATTACTATATAGCTCAATGTGTACTATAGTTTTGCTTTTACATCACTTTAATATTTTTATATTTCATAGCATCAATTTATGTCATTTGGACATTAGTATTATTTACTTCATATATAAATGATTTGTTCATATTTAAACTTATTTGCTTTTATAATACCCAATATTTACAAGTGAGGTCTTACTGAGACGAGACAAATGTTATCAACTAATATAAATGTGCTCCATAGTAATTTGTAACAAACATTTTAAACAATTTATCATATTAAGTATAAGTTTTTTCTTTCATTTGGTTATGTTACTTCGTAATTCTAAATCGCCTCTCATTTGACATATTAATCTCTGAGTTTGTTATTTTAAATTACATCAACTTATCTCATTTTAAAACCAATATATATTTTTCATATTAGAATTTAAGTTATTATTAATTTTTCATTTCTAAATTCGTAATTTAGAATAATTTCAAACAAGGCCAAATGAAGATGAAATTAATTTCATTGGACCCACTTTGAAGAACATTATTGAATTAAATATTTAGTTTTACATTTTTAAATATTTTATTCTCTAAGATTTTTGAATGTTTAACAAGATATTTTGATTCATCCTTTATTTTATCATGAAACGTGCTACACTTCATCTCATTAGTATCTTGAACAAATGTCATTTAACTTGTCTCGATGAGCTCAATCTTATTAGATATTCATTTTATAATCTTAAATGTTTTACATTTGAGTATTATTCGTCCTTTACGAGATAATTCTTTTAGTACCATATTTTTCATCTAGGATATTACACTCGATCTCCTTAATTTGTTAAAATACAACATTCAAGTATAATTTATGTTATTTCTTACATCATTTATCTTCAATTTGGTTATATTTTGATGAAACACTATCTCATCCCTTACTTGACCTTTTCGTATCGCTTTGATTTAATTATAATACAGTGCTAAAATTTATCTAATTTTAGATTTAATATATATTTACTAAATATTAAGTTATTGCTTTATAATTGTTTATGATTCTTTATTTTGGTATTTCATAGTAATTCTAAATAAGGACAACTTGAAATGAATAAACATCTTTGGATTGTCTTAATATTCTTTATCTAGTTAAATATCAATTTTTTATATTTTAAAATGTTTTATTTTCTTTTACTCTAGCATAGTTTTTTGGACATTTTAATTTGTACCTTATCTGATAATTGTGGATGTTGTACTTCAACTTCTTAATACCTTGTAATGGAATTTTTTTCATGTAATGTGACTCATTTTTTATAATTTTTCATTTTAAATTTTTTATATTATTACGAAACTCTAATTCTCTTTTCATGTGACCTTCGCTTAGTTTTTGTTGGTCATACAAAATTTCTTAAATTTATATCATTTTAGATTCAATATATTTTTGCAAATTAATGAAATAAAAATTTAATATTGTTTATATTTTTTAAATTTTTTTATTTCATTGTACTTCCAAATAAGGTTCGATTAAGAAAAAACAAACTTTATCGCACATGCCTCGATGAGTTCTATCTAGTAAAATTTTCAATTCCATTCTTAATGAGCTCTACCCAAATGAGGTTCAATTTATTTTTTGTATTTTATAGGTTTTTTGCATTCTTAAGGAGGCAATTGATATATACATCATCATTAAAATAAAGAATGATACATTTGAACTTCTTTGAATCTTTGAATGAAACTTTTTTTCTAAAATTAATCTTATTTCTTAAAAGTTTTCAATTTTGTTTGGTTATAAAATTATGAAATCGTAATTCTCCTCTTGTGTTATTTTAACATCTCTTTGATTTGTTTATAATACATTACTTATATTTATTTTATGCCAAATTTATTATATATTTAGATAAAATTAAATTTTTTTTTATTATTCATCTTTATTTAATTTAATAATTGGTGATAATTCTGAAGTAGGTCTAACTGAGATGTAACAAATGCCATTTGAATAATCTTAACAAGCATTAGCAAATTAAATATTCAATTTAATATTTTAAATTATTTTATTTTGTATTTTTTCTACATCCTTTAGGAGGCATTTTGATTGGTTGTATTGTTTGGTAATCAAGATTGAGGCAATTTATCTCATTATATCTTTGAATGCAACTTCTTAATGTAACTTATCTCATTTCTCAAACATTTTTAGTTTGATTTGGCTATATTTTTATGATTAAATTTCCTTCATTTCAGTTTAATATATATTGGCTTAGTATTAAAAGAAATATTTTTATCATTTATGCCTTTTCGTATTAGTAATTTGTGGCAATTCCAAATAATGTATTATGAAGATAAAAAGCTATCATTGCAAATCTCTCTATTAGTTTTATTAAATTATTTATTAATTTTTATAGTTTTAATTATTTTCATTTCTATGATTTTGGGATGATTTACTGGTTTATTTATTTTCTGCATAACTAAATTGATAATTGAAGATGTTCTAATCTTTTTTTCCATGATATCTTAGTATGCTACTTTCCCAAGCAATTTATCACATTTTGTCAAATTGTTTGCTCTTATTTGCTTATACAAGTACGTCGTCTTTAAATCTCCATTCATGTAATATTTATATTGTTTTCATTTGGTTATATTACATAACTTCAATTTAAATGTCACTAAATTCATGTCCATATGCTTTATTCAATTAGATATTTATTTTTATATTTTTAAGTACTTTGCTTTTAAAAGTTTTCTGATGTTTTATGAGAAAGTTTCATTAACACCATAATTAACAATTAAAATTTTTTATCTCCTCGATGTCTTGCAATGAAACTTTTTGCATAAGTCATTCCATTTCTCAAAATTTTTTCCTTTGTTTTTGTTATATAAATATGTAACTTAAAAAATGTTGTCCAATGGTTCTTATTGCTATTTATTTTTGTTATAATGCATTGCAACAATTTTCTCATTTCATTTTTATTATATATGTACATGATATAAAAAATAATTTATTATTGCTTATCATTGTTTCCTTTGGCAATTATTAATAATTTAAATTGAGGTATAATAAACAAAAGTCATTCGACTCATCCTAAAAAAACATATCAGTGTAAATATTTATTTTTACATTTAAAAATATGTTTATAATGATGATTTCGGAATGTTTTTTAGATACATTTATTTTGTTTTAATTCATTGAAGTCCTAATTCTCTAGATATGTGACCATAATTTATCTTATTTTACCTTTATAAACTTTTGCAAAATATTAAAAATTTTTATTTGTTTGTATTAATGTTTATTTAATTTATTAATTTGTAGTACATCTAAATAAGGTTTGATCTATACAAAAAAGTCCTCAGACTATCCTTAATGTGCTTTATCTAACTAAAAAAATAATGTTTATATTATAAATATTTTATCTCTATTACTTTGGCTTGTTTCATATGCTTCTTGATTCATTCATTATTTGATCTCTTATGTCATATCTCAAAAATATCTTAGAATGCAAATTTTTCATAAAATTTCCCTTACTTTTACAAATAATTTCCTTCAAATTGTTTAAATTGCTATAAAACTCTAATTCTCTTATTGTGCTACCTTTAGATCCTTTCTACATTTCTATACTTCTTTTCTTGAAATTATCTCAGTTTAAATTTAATAACTATTTATTTAATATTAAAGTAATAATTTATTTTTATTATGGTTACATTTGTAATTCATAGTATTATAAATGAAGGTCACATTGGGGAGAATGAAATGTTTTAGGGTCGCAATGAAGACCTTTATCAAATTAAATATTAATTTTTCTATTTTAAATTTCAAACTTTTCATGACTTTGGCAAGTGTTATGATGTATTTTTGTTTGTAACTTAATATAGGACTGAGAACGTTGTAGTCAATATCCTTGGTATGTTGTATTGCAACTATCATAAAAACTTTATTTAAGTTTTTCAAGATTTCCAATTTTGTTTGGTTGCATTACTTTGAAACTCCCACACTTCTCTGATGTGATCTTTGCATGTCTTTATTTCGTTTATTTTATCTCATTTCAATATAATTCATTTTTAATTTTAATATATAATAACTTAATATTTAAATAATAATTTATTATTAATTATGCTTATTTACTACTATAATTCAAATTAATTACAAATGATGTCGAATATAAAAAAACAAATCCCCAATTGAGTTATTTAGATAACCTATTTTTAATTATCTGTTAATTTTTGTATTTTAAAATATTTTGTTTTCTATAAAGTTTTTAGACATTTTGAGACCTTTTGAATCATACTTCATTTAATGATCAACATTATTACTCTTTATCCACATAACTTCATAGAATGGAACTTTACGGTACAAATTATCTCATTTTTTCAATTATTTCACATTGATTTAGCTTTATTACTATTTAACTATCAACCTCCACTTCTGTGACCCTTAGTAGACTTTTATTTTATTGTATTACACAACTTTAATTTTGTTAATTCTAATATTAATATATATTTGCTTAATTTTGAAATAGTAATTCAATATTTTTTATGCTTATTTACAATCATAATTGACAACATTCAAAACTAACTCTAAGATGAAACAATCATCATTTCACTCTACTTGATTACCTCTATGATTTTAAATGTTTATTTTTATTTTCCAAATGCTTTGTATTTTATGTTTTTTGTATGATTCATGCTACATTTTTATTTCTAACTAATTTAACAATCGAGAAAGCTAATCCTAAAATCCTATTAGCATTACAATAGAATGTTCCATTACAATCTGTCAAATTTTTTTTCTAATGTCTTGATTTGATTTGTTCATTTAATATTTCTTCAATTTCTAACACTTTAACTTTAATGTATATTCACATAATATGAAAATAAATCTAGTCTCGATAAGGTCTATCAAGTAATGTTTTTTTGTATTTGTAAATATATTATTCCTTGTGGTTTTAACAAGCTTTAAGAAATATTTTTTAATTGTACCTAATTTGATGTTTGATGATATTTCACTCAAAACTTTAGTATCTTGAAAATGATTCTTTAAAATAGTTTGTCATTTCTTCAAATGTTTCACTTTTATTTTGCAATATTACTATGTAACTCTAAATCTCCTCTCATGAGACGTATACATCACTTTGATTTAATTTTATTATATTACTTAAATATAACACATTTTTAGCTTTGATATATATATATATATTTAATTAATATAGAAATAATAATTTATTATTATTTTTCATTTTTATTTTAGTTATTCACAGCAACTCTTAAAAATTTCCAAGCAAGATGAAACAAATGCTATTACACTAATCTCAAAAGGTTCTATCAAATTAAATATTTTTAGATATTTTATTTTCTAATTTTTTAAATTAAATATTTTTAGTATGTTTCATTACAACTTTCCTATAGAAATTTTCGAATTTTTTCAAAATATTTTCCAATGATTTAGTCATATTTCTATATAATTATTAATATTCTCCCTTATGATCCTTACATGTGTTTAATTTAATTGTATTATATTGCTTGAAATTCTTTTTTTAATGCTTAACATATATTTAATTAATTTTAAAATAATGTTGAATTGTAATTTTTTCTTATTTCTAATAATTTTAAATGAATCCCAATCAAGATGGAAATAATGGTATTGGAACCATCTAAAATGATATTAGTTAAAACAATATAACATAACAAAATTAAAGCTATGTAAACAACACATTAGAAAAAAATTTACTTTTAAGGAAATAAAAAAATATAAAAGATAAAATTATGAAAAAATAAGATAAATTATATAAGCATCCTACATTTAAAGATACTAAGGAGATGAAATGTAACAATCTCTATTGTCAATCATGTATGAATTGAAATGCCTTGTAATGTATGCCAAAACAAATGAAACTAAATAATTTAGTACATGAAGAAATGTTTGACGATGTTTGTTTCCTCTCGATCACCCATTTTTTTGAATTATTGGAGATTACCAAGTTAAATTAGCATAAATAATAATTAATTAATATTTTGCTATTAAGTAAATATGAAAATTAGTTGATCTAAAACATTATAATATAGCAAAATCAAAGACTTTCAAAACTCAAATGAGAGAATAATTAAGTATTAGATAGTAATATGACAAAATCAAAGCAAACATTTTTAAGAAATGACAGATATACTGTGAAAAAGTTGCATTGCAACGAATTAAGGTGATTGACCATAACATTCTTAATCATGAAATTATGTATTAACATGCATAAAAATGGTGTAAACTCATTTTGAATATAGTGAATTATCAAAGTAAATAGACATAGACAAAAAAAAATTGTGATGTAAATATTAAGCAGACATGTTAAAGTTGAAATGTCATAAATTTAAGTGTTGTAATATATCGAAATCAATGCAATGCAAAGGTCACAAGATGGGAGATTTAAATAATAATATTAAAAATTTAAAAAAATTAGAGTAAATGAGATTAAGGTTAAATTTAAGTTATTTTCCAAGGTAATATTAAGAACAAGTACAACCTCTTTAATCATCAAATAATCTAAGAATTCAAATGTCCTCAAAATCATCTACAAAATGCTACATAATTACAATATAAAAATAAAATGAAAATAAATATTTAATTTGATAGACTTGTTAGGTCAAGTCCAACATTTTTTTCTTGATTAGAACTTATTTAAAATTACTGCAAATTTACAAATTTAAAATTCATAAACAATAATAAATTATAATTTAAATATTAATTAAATTCATATCAAAGTTGAAAAAAGCCAAATTAAAATGATATCATATTATGAAATAAAAGACATGTTAAAGTCACTTTAGAGAAGAATTAGAGTAACACACTAATTTAATCTATTCAAGTGAAAAATTTAAATTTGACAATATCGTATTAAAGAAATGAAATAAATTGTATAACAAATATGTATTCCAAGGGACTAATGATATTCATTTTATCATTCTTGAACATTAAACTAGGTGAAAAAGTCTCATATATCTTGAGAATACATTCAGAAATAAATAATTTTAAAATATATAAATGAGGATTTAATTCGATGAAGCTCATTTATTTTACTCCAATGATGTTCTTTTTATATGGGTTAAACCTCATTTGGAGTAACTATGAATTATTAAAGTAAGAATACAAAAAAGTTATCATCTTAATATTAAGTAAATACATATTAACCTAAAATAAGATAAATTGAAGTAATTTAATATAACCTAACCAAAGCAAAGCAAAGGTCACATGAGAGGAGATTTAGAAACACATAGTAATATAGCCAAATCAAAGCCAAAATTTTAAAAAAATGATACAAATTTTATGGAAAATTTGTATTCTAAAATACTATGCAGATTGAGGGTAACATTCTTGATCACCAAATAAAATATGAACCAAATTCTCTTATAAAAGCTACAAAACCCTCGAAATAAAAATTTTTAAACTATAAAAATGAATAGTTAATCAAATAATGTTTGCTAATATTTTTCTAAAAATAATTATTTTTTCTAGATTAGACCTAATTTGGAATTATTATGAATTAGGAAAATGATTAAGCATAAATAAGAACAAATTTTAAATTTGGAATAAATTAAATAAATATTATAGTTCAATTGAGAAAAAAATGAAGAAATATAAAATAGTAACACCAAATAAATGTAAAGGTCACATGGGAGAAGATTAAATGTTACATTGTAATATAGCTAAGTTAAAACAAAACATTTTTAGAAATGAGATATTTGTAAGAGCAAGTTACACTTCAAGATATTAATGAGATCGAATGTAACATCCCAGATAATCAAATCCAGGATAAATGAAAATTTCTTATAACTAAATCTAAAGCCTTATAAAAATTTATTAGAAGAATATATATAAATGAATTTTCAATTTTTTAAAACTCACTGAGATGAGTATAATGATGTCCTTCTTACCTTGATCAGACCTTTTATAGATTTTTTGCTAGTTACCAAAGAAAAAACATAACAAATAATGCATAGAAACACAACCAGATCAAAGGAAAATTTAAAGAAATGAGATAAAGTTGGCAAAGTTTACATTCAAACATTCTAGGGTTATCGAGTGCAATATCCTTTATCATCAAATGAGGTATAAATTGAAAATGTCATAAAGTAAAAAAACCCTAAAAATTAAATTATCTTAAACAATAAAAACAAACGTTTAATTAGATAGAGAAATTTTAGATGACTTTAATGACTTTTGATTCATATTTATTTATCCTTTTTATGATTTTCAAAAAACTATTAAATAAAATAATATAAATAATAATAAATTATTATTTTAAAGTTAATCACATATATAAAAAAGTTGGAATGAGATAAATGGTGCTAATATAACACTATCAGCTGAAAATATTGTAAAGGTCACATAAGAGGACTATTTGACTTCGAGAGTAATACAACTATAAAAATAAAAAATTTGAACAAATAAGATCAACTATATGACAAAGCTATATATGATGATTCAAAGTAAGTCGAGTGTCAAGTTCTTAATGGCCACATTAGGAAGGAATAAAAAGTCTTGTAAAGTATGCCAACACCCAGGAAAGTAAAATATTTAAAAAATTGAAGGAAAAAATATACTTTGAAAAAGTTTAATGAGACAAGTCAAATAATGTCTGTTTCATCTTGATCAGAACTCTTTTAACACTTCTGAGAGTCAAAAAAGCAAAGGTTCATAAGTAAACATAAATTGTTATTTTAGTATTAAGAAAATTATATTAAAATTGAAAATTAGATGAATTTAAGTAAAATAATATAGTCAAATCAAAGTGGTGTAAAGGTTGCATTACAAAAGACTTCAAGTTACCTAGAAACATAACCAAGTCAATGCCAAAATTTTGAAAAAAGTTATAAATTATATAAGAAAGTTGCATTTCAATACACTAATGAAATTGAGTATAAAAATCCAGATAATTTAATCATATATAAGTAAAACTTCCTTGTAAAGAGTCTCCATATTCTTAAAAAATATTTTAAAAAAACTTAAATACTTAATTTCTTATAGCATGTTAAGATATGTTCAATGATGTTTAAAAAAAATATAACTAAATCAAAGCAAAACATTTGAAAAAATGACAAACTATACTACAATATTGCACTCTATGATACTAAGTAGATGGAGGGTAACTTCATTGAATGTCAAGTCAAGTGCAAATAAAAATGTCCCATAAAGTGTGCAAAATTATAGAAAATAAAGCTTTTAAAAATAAAAAAAGTTAACTTAAATAGAAGAAGCAAATTAAGGGGATGTCAACCACATTTATTAAATCTTGATAAAAAAAGTGCTTAATTACTAAATAATTACAAAAATAAATAAGCTTAAAAAATATATTTTTTAATATTATATATATATAAAACAAATATAAAATGAATAATTTGAAGTAATGTAACATAGAAAACTAAAAGTCCTAAAAAGTTCACATAAGAATAGAATGAAAGTTCAGTGTAATATAAACAAATAAAAATTAATAATTTTTAAAAAAGAAGATGAACACTATGAAAAACTATATTCTAAGATAATAAGAAGATCGAGTATAAAATCCTCAATTGTAATATTAGAAATGAATTACATTATCTAAAAAATCACTCTAAAAAATAGAAATTAAAATATTTAAAAATGTAAATATATAGATTCATCAAACATAGCAACTTGAGAAGTCCAATGACATTTATATCGTCGAATAAAATAACTACTAATTACAATAACAAATTTTTACAAAAAAGAAATAATTATTATTTTAATATTAGATAAATATATATTAAAGCTCAAATAAGTTAAATTAAAATAATATAATATAAATAAATAAAAGTAATGTAAAGCTTACGTGAAAAAAGGTTTCAAGATGTATAGTAGTACAACCAAATAAAAATTAAGAATTTAAAGAAATAACATAAATATGATAGGAAAGTTACAATGCAAGATAATAAGGAGGTTAAGTATAGCATTCTCTATTATCAAATATAGTACAAATCATAGTATCTCACAAGACTTACTAATGCCATAGAAGGAAAATATTTTAAAGTACACAAGTGTGTATTTTATTTGATATATGTCATCAAGACAACTCCAATGACATTTGATTAAACTTTGTTAAACTACATTTAAAGTTGTTATGATTAACAACCTAAGTTGGAATAAATAATAACAAATAAGTATTTCAAAATTAAGTAAATATATAACAAAAATAACATTAAATAAATTAAAACAATGTAATATAACCAAATAAAAATGATATAAATCTTGGAGTAGCTGGGAATTAAAGTTTGATTGTAATGTAACAACTTCATATAAAATAATGATTGAATGATATGAATTGTATGGTAATGCTGCATTCCAGGATAATAACTTGATCGAGTTGAAATCCTCAATTGTTAATTAATGCAAAAATCAATATACATCACGACGAGAGAGAGAACACAAAAACTTAAAAACATAAAATGAATATTTAATTTATTATATTCATTAGAATTGAGTCTAATGATATTTGCCTCTTACTAAAATAAATCTAAATAAATAAATATGATTATTTCTTTAATATTGAGTAATTACAAATTAAATTAAAAATAAGGTAAATTGAAGTAGTGTTATGTATCTAAAGCAAGGCAAATGCTAAAGAGAGAACAACCATAATTTGATTATATTATAACTAAATGGAAGTAAAATATTTTTAAAATGAGATAAATTGTACATTAGGCCAACATCTTAAGATACTAATGTGATTGAGTGTAACATCCTCAATTGTCATATCATGCATTAGTGAATATGTCTTATAAAATGTTTCAACAAAAACTATTTGAAAATTCATAAATTAATTTTAGATGAATAATGGTCATGGAAATGAGTTTTACTGGCATTGTTTCATCTCAATCAAATATGTCTTGTAGCTACTATGAATTACAAAAGAAATAATATAAATAACAACAAATCAAAATTTTAATATTAAGTATTTATATATTAAAGTTGAAATAAGATGAATTGAAGAAATATAATAATGACAAATCAAAGCTATGCAAAGGACACATCAACAAAGAGTTAGTGTTTAATAGTAATAGAAAAAAAATTAAGGAAAAGATTTCATGTAATGATAAGCTATATGGGAAAATTGCATTCAATGATGTTAAAGAGATAGAGTGCAACGTTCTCGATAATTACATTAGTTATGAATATGAATGACTCATAAAGCATGCTAATATTGTACAAAATATATCATTTAAGACACCGTAATTAAATAGTTAATTAGCTAGTACTCATCGAGGTTTGTTTGATAGTATTTGTTTGGTGTTCATTTGACCATGTTTTCCAAGTACCATGAATAATAAAAAAAAAACCATAAATAGAAAATAATTATTATTTTAAAATTAATAAATATATATTAAACCTAAAAAGAAATATCTTGAAGAATTGTAACATATTCAAATGAATGCAACGTAAAAGGCATGGAAAAGGAGAATTAGAATAAAAGATTATAACACTCGCAAAGCAAAACGAAACAATTGAATGATTGTGATAAATGTTTTTTGAAATTTGCATTCCAAGACACTTAGATGATTGAGTGCACAATCCTTCAATGTTAAATCATGTACATAACATAATATCTCGTAAAATATGCTAAACCCCGCAAAAACAACAATATAAAAAGAAATAGTTAACTAGATAGATATAAATTATGGATAAATAATAATAAATTACTTTTCTAATATTACAAAAAAAGAGCAAAGCTAAAATGACATAAATTCAAGCACCTTTTTGTAACTAACTCAATGTGATTAGGGTTATACAATAGGAGATATAGTGTTTCATAGTCATACAATCAATTCAAATTGAAATATTTAAAAAAATTAGATAAATTTTGTGATAAAGTTAAACCTAAAGATTGTCAGGGGATCAAATGAAACATCTTTCATCATCAAATTAGGCATGAATTAAAATACCTTATTAAATGACCCAAACCCTAAAAAATAGAATATTTAAAAGAATATATACAAAAATAAATATTTAATAGGGTAAAGTTTGTCAAGATGAGTTTAATAACATTCTTTTGTTTTCTAGATTTTATTTAGAATTAATAAAAATTACCAACACAAATAAAAATAAAATTAATAAATTATTTTAATAATTAATAAATATATATTAAAGTTAAAATTAGATAAAATGAGGTAATGTAATTTTGATTGAATCAATGAAATATAATGGTCATAAGAAGCAGAATTGTAATTTCAACGCAAAACAAACAAATCAAAGCCAAAAACGTTAATAAATTAGATTAATTATGTGCGAAAGCTATTTTCCAAGATATTAAGGAGATAATGTGTATCGTCCTTGATTACCAATTCGGAGATGAATTAAAAGTTATTATAAAGGCAAAGAAAATCATAGAAAATAAAATATTTAAAAATAAAAAAAAGATTAAATAGATAGAGCTCTCCAAGTTGCATCCTTCATCCTTTGCTTCATCTTTATTAAACTATACTTGGTATTGCGAGAGCATACCAAATTCAATAAACATAAATAAAATAAATTATTTTTATATTTAAATTATTTATATAATAAAACTAAAATAAGATAAGCAAAAATAATGCAACATTACCAAACGAAAGTGACGTAGAGGTGACATGGGAGTAGAATAATAGCTTCATTGTAATATAATAAATGTAAAGTAAAAATGTTTAAGTAATGTTATAAATTGTACAACAAGGATACTTTCTATTATAATATGGAGATCATGTACAAATTTTTATATCTTCTAATTTGTTGTGAATCAAAATATCCTTTAAAGATGATACCCATGAAAATAAAATATTTCAAAATATACAAGTGATTTTTAAATGCACAGATGTTGTCAAGTTGACCCTAATAATGTTTATTTTTCCTATATTGACTCCCATTTGGAATTACTACAAATTTTCAGTGTAAACAATTACAAATAAAAATAAAATAATATTTTAATATTAATGAAATAGATATTATAACTAAAGATAAGATAAATTTAATTAATGTGATATAATGAAATCAATGACACATAAATGTCACGCAAGAAGAAATTTACAGTACACAATAATATGCAACATCAATTTAAAAAATTTGAAGAAATAATATAAATTATATAGGAATCTTGTATTTGAAGTCATTAACTGGACTGAGTGGTACAGTCTGAACTATTTAAACCTTGAGAAATTGAAATACTACATAAATCATGTCAAAAATTTAGAAATTAAATATTTAAGAGTATAAAAATGAGTACTTTTTTACATGCAGATTGTAGATATGAGCCAAAAAAATATTAATTTCATCTTGATAAAAAACATGATATAAATTACTAAGATTATTAAAGGAATTAAAAATAATAATATGTTATTATTATAATATTAATCCAATATATTTCTTAAATCTAAAATAAAATTAATTAATGCAATGTAATATAAGAAAATAAAAGGAACATAGAGGTCACACAAAAAAAAAGATTAAATATTCATTTTTATATTATTTTAGAGTTCTATCCTGTTTTATAAGACATTTCTATTTCTTTTAATATTGTTATATTGCTATGAAACTATAAATTTACACTCGAGTGACCTATACATCATTTTGATTTGGTTATATTGTTTTGCTTTAGTTTATCTCAAATACACTTTAGTAAATATATCTATTTAATATTAAAAAAATAATTTATTATTGCCTATGCTTACTTACTTCAATAACACAGTAATGATAAATGACATCTGGAGAATATTAAATGAACATTATTTGGATAATTATGATGAGCTATATCATATTAAATATTTATATTTGTTGTTTTAAATATTTTATTTTGAATAGTTTTTGCACTCTTTAGAGACATTTTCTTCATAATCTAATTAACAATTAAGGATGTTATAATCAACCTTCTTTGTTTCTTGGAATATAATTTTAAAGTATAATTTATCACTTTTCTTTGATATTTTTACATTAATTTAGTTATCTTACTATGCAACTCAAAATCTCTATCATGTTAGCTCTACAAATTTTTTTTTGGATATGTTGCATTGATTCAATTAATCTTAATTGAAGTTTAACATATATGCTGTTCAACAAAAAAAATAATTTACTATAATCTATGTTTATTCATTTCTATAACTCGTAGTAGTCCCATTCAAGATCTCATCAAGATAAAATGAAGTCATTGAACTAATCTTGATGAGCTTTATAAACTAAAAAAATGAAACTTTTTTAGCTCAAAATATTTTATTTTCTATGGTATTGATGTACATTATGAGGTATTTTGACTCGTACCTAATTTGATGGTAAGAAATTCTCATTGATCTCCTTATTTTATTGCTATGCAGCATTCTTATAGAGTTTATTTAATTTCTTCAATATTTTCACTTTAATTTCAATATATTACTATGTAACTCTAATTCTTCTTTATTATCATCATTAAAATGTTTTGATTTGATAATGTTACATTATTTAATTCATCTCATTTCAACTTATTTATATAATTATCGAACATTAAAATAATAAATTATTATTATTTATGCTTATTTACATTGATAGTTTGCATTAACTCTAAATGAGGTCAAATCAAGATGTAATAATGTCATTGGATTAGTCTGAATAGGCTCTATCTGATCAAATATTAAATTTTAATTTTTAAAATACTTAATTTTTTTTGTTTTGGCATGATTTGTTAGGTATTTCTAATTATACTTAATTTGATAATTAAGGATGAAATACTTGATCACTTCAATATCTTAGAATTCTACTATGAAATATAGCTTTTCTCATTCCTTAATTATTTTTTTAATTTTTTTATATTAATATTTAGCTATATATTCCCCTCATATGAGCTCTTAATCCTTTAATTTTCTTATATTATATTATTTTAATTCAACTTATTTTAGCTTTGGTATAAATTTACTTAACACTATAACAATAATTTGTCGTTTATGATTATAAACTTTTGTAATTTTGTGTAATTCGAAACTAATTTTGATAAAAAACAAACATCATTCGACTCATCTAGTCAATCTCTATCCAATCAATTATTCCTTTATATATTTTTAAAATTTGAATTCTCTATAATTTTGACAAGATTTATAAGGCATTTTGCTACACATATGATTTCTCTTATAAGGACATTAGGGTGACCTAAGTTTTATTGAATGCAAATTTCCCAAAAATTTTATCTCATTTATTGTAAATTTTTTATATCATTTGTTTGTATTACTATATAACTTTGAATCTCCTCTTGTGTGGCTTTTGCTTTACTTTGATTTGAAAATACTACATTACTTCAATTTATATCATTTATATATTAATAAATATTTACTTTTTATTAAAATAATATTTTATTATTATTTATGATTATAAACTTTTTTTAATTTAAAAAATTGAAAATAAGGCTGATTGAAATGGAATAAATGCCATTAGACACATCATAATGTGCTTTATCTAATAAGTTATTTATTTATATATTTTTAAAAATTTAAATTCTTATTATTTTCATAAATTTCATGAGACATTTTGACTTGTTCCTCATTTTGTTATTGATATTAGAATTGATCTCATAAGTATTTTTGAAAAACTACTTTGAAGTAACATTTGTCTCAACTCTTTAGAGTTTTTTATTTCATTTTGTTATATTACTATGTAACTCTTAATCTCCTCTTTTATGACTTTTACTTTGGTTTGATTTGGAATTATTTTCTTGCTTCAATTTCTGTCATCTAGGTTTATATATATATATATATATCTGTGTGTGTGTGTGTGTGTATTTACTTAATATTAAAGGAATTAATTTTTATTATTTACGCTTATTTACTTAATTACTTTGTAATATTTTTAAACATGGCCTAATCGACATGTAAGAAATGAATTTTTATAATAATAATTTTTATTATTTACTTTTTAAACTTTTGGTAAGATTTATGAGATAAATTCATTAAGAATATATTTGATAATTGAGGATGTTATACCTAATCTCTTTAGTGTCCAAGCATACAACATTTGTTTATAATTTATTTTATTTTTTAAAATTTTTACTTTTTATATTGAGTCATCACTATGTAACTCTAAATCTTTTTATAATGTGACTTTTATATTGCTTTCATTTGGTTACATTGCAAAACTTTAATTTTTCTCATTTCAACTTTTATTTTGTTTTATTTAATATAAAATATTACTTAATTATTATTTATGGTCATTTAACTTGTTAATTTGTAATAATTTCAAATGAGATCCTAATAAGATGAAATTACATTATTGGACTTGTCCTAATCAGCTATATCTAATCAAATATTAATTTAATATTTTAAAATATTATTTTATTATTTTAATTTTTTCCTTGTCCTTTGGAATACATATTTTTCAAAAACATTATCACATTTTTCAAATATCTTTTTTTTTTCTTAATTACAATAAAACTCTAAATTTCTTCTCATGTGATATTTACACACTTTTATTTGGTTTGTCATATTGCTTCAATTTATCTCATTTTATCTATAAAATACCTTTACATATTATTAAAATTATAATTTATTACTTTTTTAAGCTTATTTATTTTGGTAATTTATACCAATTATAAACGAGGTGTCATGGAGATAAGACAAACATTATTGAACTTGTCTCGATAAGCTTTATTAAAGTAATTACTTTTTTATTTCATTAAATTTATTTATTTTCAAGGGTTTTGGAATATTTTATGATGATCGAAGATGTTAGACTTGATCTCTTAATATCTTGAAATGTAACTTATGTAGTTTATCTTTATCTTTCAAATTTTTTACTTTGATTTGGTCATCTTACTATGCACTTTTAAATCTTCTCTCATGGAACATTTACATAGTTATGATTTGGTTATATCCCATTGCCTTAATTTCTACTTGTTAAATATTATAAATTAATTTATTATACTAAATGCCTATCTAATTTTTGTAATTTGTAATAACATAAAACTAGATATATTAGAAGCGAAACAAATATCATTTGACTCATCTTGATGAGCTCTATCCAATTAAATATTCTTTTTTAAAATTGTTTAATATTTTATTTTTTCTAAACTTTTATAATATTTTATGAGATTTTTTGAAACATACCATATTTAATAATTGATAATGCTACACTCAATGACTTAATATATTGGAATTTAAAGTTTGTACAATTTTTTTTTCCTTTGCAAAATATTTTGCCATTATTTAGTCATATTATTATATCAGTTTGGACATCTAATGTGAAGTTTACTTTTTTTTGCTTTAGTTATACTATATTGATTTAATTTATCTCATTTTAACTTTAGAATACATTTACTTAATATTCAAATAATAATTTCTTATAATCTTATTTTCTTTTGTAATTCACGATAATTCTAAATGATATCTAAGAGCTAGATAAACATCATTGGACTTGTCTTGACAAGCTCTATTACATTAAAAATTAAGTTTTATATCTTTAAATAAGTTATTTTTCTTTTGTTCTAACATATTTTAAGAGATATTTTGATTCGTACTTGATTTGATGATTGAGGAGGTTACAATCAATCACCTTAGCATCTTTGATTATAACTTTCATATAATTTATGTGATTTCTTTTAGTATTATGCCTTTATTTTGTTGTATTACTATAAAACTATATATCTCCTCCTGTGTGACCCTTATATCACTTTTGTTTGGTTAAATTGTATTACTTTAACTTATCATATCTTAACTTTAATTTAGATTTACTTAATGTTACAATAATATTTTATTACTATTATGTATGTTTGCTTTATGAATTCATAATAACACTAAAAGAGGACCCAACGAGAAAAAATAAATTTTGTTGAATTTTTCTTAATTCTCACTAAAGAATATAATATTCATTTCTACATTTCTAAATTGTTTATTATTCTATTATTTTGGCATACTTTATGGGTCTTATTTATTCATTCTCAATTTAAAGAGCAAAGATATTGCACTTGATTTCTTTTTTATTTTTGAAGACACATTTCCTAAAAACTTTATCTCATTCTTCCAAAATTGTCTCTTTTACTTTATTAAATTACTAATTAACTCTTACTATCTTCTTATAAGGACTTTATAGGTCTTTTAATTTTTTTATACTATATTTCTTCAATTTATTTCATTTCATCATTGAAATATATTTTTTTGATATAAACATTACAATTTCTTACAATTTATGCTTAACTATTATGAAAGTTTGTAATAATTCTAAATGAGACTCCTAATTATGAACACTATCAAATTAAGTGTTCAATTTTAGATTTTTAGCTATTTTTTCGAAATGAATGTCACACTTATTTGATATTACACTTGATACTCTTAGCATTCTAGAATGATAATATACTTGTATTTATTTATATTAAGCTATAACAATAAATCTCCTCATATTTGAGCATTACATCATTTTTAATTTATTTAAATTAAATTACTTTAATTTAACTTACTTTAGCATTAAATTACCTAATATTAAAATAATGAGTTATCCTTTTTTATGCCTATTTAATTTATTGATTTGTAATAATTATGAATAAAGTGCCATGAGATGAAACAATCATTGATTAACACATTTCAATGAGTTTTATCTAATTATATATTAATTTTAAATATTTAAAAAAATTATTGCTCCATCTTTTTGGTATGTTTAATGACTCAATTCAATTTATGCCTAATTGGACTATTGAGATTGTCGAACTCTTTCTCCTTAGAATCTTAGATTGTAACTTTTTAGTACAATTTATCCAAATCTTTCAAAATTGTTTTGTGTAATTAGGAAAAACTACTATGTTAGGCTTATTATTTTGTAACTTATAATAATTCTAAACTAGGTTTGAGTGAGACTAAATAGAATGAGTGAACTCTTCTCAATTAGCACTATTTATTTAAATATTCATTTTTATTTATTTTATTTGTTCTACTTTGTTTATATATTTTATTTTTTTTATTTATTTTATTTTTTTAATGGTTTAACACATCTTATGAAAATCTCATTTTAAAATTTAATATTATGAATCTACTACTGATTTTATTTTTATAATATTTTGCATATATAATTAAATATTTGAAATAAGCATTTATCTTCATAATATTATTTTTTATGCACTAATTGTTTTCCTTTTAATATTATGTATTTGATCTCAAAGGTTTTTATTATACATTTTCTTTTTGTTAGCAAAATAATGTTCGACATATAACAAAAAAATTATGTTTATTTTGTTATACATAAATTTTTTAATATTGAAAAATTCTATGCATCAATATTTATATTTTATTTTTATTATTTAATATAAATGTTTTAATTTTATGGAGGCGCACAAACATATTTCTTGGGATTATAATAATAAAATAACATATATTGATGTATTATTACGTATATAATTTTTATTGGTATTATTTTTGTTTATTTGAAAGTTTTATTTTTTTCCATAATTCTTTTCTTGATGTCAAATCTTAATTATTCAATTGCTCTAGGTAATTATTAAATTAGGTTTGGCATATTGTGAACAACTATATTTAATGGTCTGTTCAGTAGGTTAAATTTTTATTTTACATTCTAATTATGTTTGTTTATTTATTATGTTTTTATTGTTGCATACAATATTATTTTTATATTCTTTAATGTTTTCCTTTTTCTATTTATCAAATGACCCTTTTGTTAAAAAAGGATAATTTTTAATAATTATTGGAATAAACGTTATTACTTATTTACAAAATGTTTTTTATTATAAATATTCAAAGATGTTATTATTATAATTCTTATTTTGTTATAATTTTTTTAAGAAATATTATAAATAACTAAATCATTATGAAATTTTTTCTAATATATTTGTCCAAATGTTTTGAACTTTAAACGTATTGATGCAATGATTTTTATTGTTTATTGATTTATCAACTCTAGCTTTTTTGCATAGCTTGTGCATTCATAGCATTACTTTTTAAAATTTTTGCAAATATATTTACAAGTCAAAAGTAAGGTAATATATAATGTTTTTAAATTTTTTTATTTTTGTTGAATATGTTTTTAGGATTAACACATTTATCATTATATTATAAATGAATAATTTTTAATAATTACGTAATCTTTTTGTCATATAATTTTTATGTTATCATATTTATGTTTTTGAAGTAAATGTTAATATTTTAAATATTATTTGAATTTGGTTATTCTTTATTCCTTCGTAGTTGTATAAACTTATTTAAATTACAAAATTTTTAACTTTTTTATATAAGAAACAAAAGATTTGTAAATTTCTGAATTATTACTCATAATTTGCCTGTAAAATATTCTTAACCAAGAAAATATAAGAAATGTCCAACTTTAATAAAAATATTATACAAGTACCAATAATAATATATAAGGTAAATAAAAAATGTTAAAGTTCAATCTTGATACGTAAATCGTCCAAAACAATTTGCGTAATGTCCGACAAATTGTTTATTATTATGTAGAAGTGTTTTAGATGTGCTTCTTGATTTATTTTATTTTTTGTTTGTTTAGTTATTTTTTAAGAGAAATATGACATCTTAACTAAAACATCAATAGTCTAATTATTACTTAATCATTGAAAATTTGTAACGTTGGAACAAATGATTTCACAATGAATATATAATAAAAAATTATCATTTTCTCACATTGAAATGTAGAATTTCAAAAATTAGGTATGTTCATTATTAGACAAAGAAATTGAAAAACAAGGTGTATTTATTATTAGATTATTTTCAGTTTTTTATTTTTAAAATTTTTTAATAACTACATTGTTTTCATACATTTTTCACATTTGAATATTTCGTTTGGCCATTGTCATTTTTTTTTTTTACTTTTGTTGCATAATTGTTTTTTATTTTAAATGTTAAACTCTTCGGCATGGGTTCTTGTGAGACTTTTCTGTATTAAAAGACACTTTTTGTGAAATGAAATAGAAATAATTTAAATTTTTGATTTCAATTTTTTTAATTTTTTTTACTTAGAATATCTTCTTTGATAATGTTTCAAATTACTTGAACAATTTTCTTGTCATATCATTGAATAGTTTTCAATATTTTAGATCATCTAATGCTTTATAGTTCTCTCCATGCACTATTATATTCACCTTATCATTTATGAAATATTTATATTTTATTAGTATACGTTTTCTTTAATTATTTGTAAATTAATTTTTGTCTATTATTTGATGGAGGTGTAATTTTATTTACTTAAAAACTATTTTACATTACAATATTACATAAATTAAAAGAATTTTAATACTTTATATTTTGTAGATTAAGTAATTCTAAATTTCTAAGTTTGCTTTATTGTTTGTCAAAAAAAAATAATTACAATAACAAAAGCATAAGAAATTTTAGTGCCAAAGAAGCAATCACATAAATCTTCAAACACATTGGATATTGAAAGATTTATATTAAAGTAAATACGAATTAAAATAGCAAATGAAAAAATTAAAACTAATTGTACTGTGAAATGTTTAAGTCAATTAAAATTAGGAAACATAAATCCATTATACATTTTCAATAATGTAAAATATCCAACATTTGAAATAATATTATTTGTTCGACAAATCAAGTAAATTTATATACTACTCAAGATGTCGAAAATATAACAACAAAAACATATATTATTTAAAAATTGTGATCAACAACGCATTGATAAATTTTTTGAAGAAATATTTTTTTAAAATGAAAATTACTAAATTAAAATAAGAAAGTAAATAATAACTTAAAATTATTTCAAATCTTGAAGATAATATGGAACTTTTGTCATAATTTATGACATATTAGTTGAAAAACTAAAAAAAGTTTAAATATTCAAGAAATATTAAATAAGTAAATATCATACAATAAGGATTAAAAGTAGAACAATTCACTATTATAATAGTACATAAAATATTTTTTTATAAAAAAATTAACAAAATATTTTACACAAAGTATGAAATTATTCTCATAAAAAATTGGACTTCCCCATAATGATACATACAAATGATCCAACATTATTTAATATTTAATCGGAAATAACCACTAAATCATAGAAAACATTTTGTTATTTGTATGCAGTGGCCTTCTTAATACCTAATTGTATGTATTTTAAAGTATTGGAAAAGCTAGTTAATATGGTCATAAACCTTTTGTACCTCCAACAAAACATCAATAATTATAAAGCATTATTTACTTCTTTGTTACAAGTCTATACCATCAATTTACTGGTTATTTATTTTGGCATATTAATTAATTTGATAATTTATTTGTTATAAAACTTCTCATGTTGTCCAAAACGAAAATATTTTTTTGTACTTCCATTATGAAAAAAAGTTTTTAACGGTTATAGTATTCCATTGTGCTTCTATATTTTTGTATTTTTAAATTTTCAGATTTTAACTTTTATTATAATTTTAAGTTTTCCTAAATTTAGTCATTTAAAAATATTTTTCCTAATCTTTTTTCAAAATTCATAAAATAATTTATATGTTCATTATATCGATGTTACTATTTTTTTTCTTGTTTTTGCTATTATTTACAAAAAGATAGTATGATTTTTCATAAGATAGTTGTTTGATATGACAACTTTTTTGTAAAATATTTAATTTTTCAATTTATAATAACTCATTTATTATTCTTATATTAATAAATGATGCATATTTTGAACCCTTGACATATTTGTAAATAAAATAATTACTTTTTGACATGTAATACAAATAATTCCATGCAATTTAGATTGTCTTTTGCTTAAACAGTTCTATATATATTTTTTTCAATAAATTTGTTGATAAAATTTACTTTCCCACCTAATATTAAAATAAAAAAAATATTATAGATTTTGTTTCTGAATAACTTTATATATTTTTTTTATCACTTATCATTTGCTTTTACTAACACATTTTTAGATACATCACAAATTATCTTTCATTAACACTTATGAATATTTCTGATATATTATAAAATTAAAAGCATATTTTGGTTAATATATTTTTATCAATATATTATAAAAATATTTGTTTTCTTTTGAAGGTAGATTGTCCAAAAAAAATTCTATTTCTTTAATTACTTTTGTTTTTTTTCTTTAATAACATAGATTGCATAATTGAATTGCTATGTTCATTTTATGTTAATATTTTGTAGACATAGAAATGGAAAAAAACATTTAATTATATACATTTAAATTTATTTTTCAATGATTTAAATTTTTTTGATAAATATATCTTACACATAGCTTTCAATATGACAAGCATTCTGTTGTCTTAGTATATGCTTGAATTCTTATAGTTTTTATTTTTTATTTCTAATGTAACAATTTTTCCATTATTAAGATATTTTTATTGTGCTTTGTAAATATTTTGAGTAGTTTACAATAATGATGATGTCTCTTTTGTTTGGTATTCATATTAGTTTTTGCACTTATCACTATCTTTTTATTTAGTTATAACAATAACTTACTATGCACCATTGAAGAATTGACATTTTTTAAAATAAATCTTTATAACATTTTCAATATTAGTAAAACTCTTTAACGACACATATTTTTGAGAAATAAGTATTTTTAGATAGTTTAAAAAACTTCTTTGAGTGAGTTACAAATAATTCTAATTGTTGAACTTTGTTTGACAAATACTTCTTTGATGTCAAGAAATCTCATGATTTTTTATTAATGATTTTTTGAGTGATTTTTAAATTGCAACACAAAATCAAATATTGATTAATCAATTATAAACTCAATCAAGTGTACATAGAGTAATTAATTTTTGAATAAAAGTCAAAGAGTGTTGGTGGCTTTGTTCAAGTGGAGCTCTACATATAAATTTAGTCATTTTCGAAGCATATCATAAAATAGTTGCATATAAAAAATTCATAATGTATACTTTATTTTTATTAGACTTACAAAGCTTATCACTTTATATTTGTATGATAAATATGATTGTATTATGTTATACATGAATGTTAAATTTAGGTGAATATAAGCATGCATTTAATGCATATTTACATTTATATAAATATGTTTTGATAAACATTTATTATATGAATTTCAAGAGTTAAATGGATCGATTGTCATAATTTGCAAAAGCATTAAAAAGCATATTATTTACGCATTTTTGTTTATAAAATTCAACTATCTTTTATATGAACTACATTGAATGGCATTGAATAATGGTTATGTCGAATGTGATCATGCGAGAAGTGCATCGATTACATTATCTGTACTGTGTTAAGGTGTCTAATAGTAAAAATTCTTACAAAATTATATCATATTTTATACCATATGATGTAATCATTCGATAATTGGATGGGAAGCTAATAGATATTATGTGACATAATATTTGAAATGTTGCGTAAATACAACAAGGTCATTACCAAAACAGAATTAACAGTTATGAGCTAAGATTTGATGACTTAATTTTAAGTGAGCTGATTTAATTTTTACTTTTATGTAATTAAAGTCATATTAGTATAATCAGATTAATTGAGTTGTAATGTGTATTGTTGCAAGACTATACTACATAAACATATTAGTATGATAAATTTTACAATTGACAAATAGATAGATTTCAATTACACTAGTACAATACTAATGTCATGCCATTATGATGTAAGCATTTGTATGGGTTCGGTTATGTCTGATGATTTGGACATTTTTTTTGGCTTATTTGTGTAATATTTTTTTTGTCTACTTTTCATGTAATCACAATCATTCATGATTATAATTCTGTGCTTCTTGTAGAACATATTATGTGTTATATTCTTGCATTATACATTTTTTCTCAAGAGTTAAAAAATTAGTTTGTGTAGGTTTGTCTAACTATATATTATAACAAACTTGTGTAAGTAAGATACATTACGATATCCAAAATAGAATAGAATGGAAAACAACTTATTGTAGGAAATTGTAATTTATTTTTGAACAATGAGATTTAGTTACTAGAATTTTTCTATTTTTATATATTCCTTTGATTTGTATGGATGGAAGTAATTTTTGGAAGAATATGGAAATCAATCTATTATTATTTCATTTTACATATAAAACAAGAAAATGGAAATTTAGCTTTATCGATATTATATTTAGATTTACTTCATTAAAGTTTTTATTATATTGAAGATTCATATATTAACTTAGTAATATCCTTTCATAGTATTTTGTTACTAGGTCATATTAATTTTTTGTGGATTAAATAAATTATTGTCGTAATTGTGTAAACTATATTGCACTATTTTGATTGAAGTGACTTGCACTTGGCCATTATCAAAAAAGTAGTAAACTTGATTGAAATATCACTTACTTTGCCTTTGTTAAAAATATAGTGTCTTTTAAAAGAAACAACAAGGTAGCCAAGGGGAATGAAGATGTGGTTTGAAATGCTATGCTCCAACTGGCAATAGCAAAAATTATTATTATTAATGGAAGCCTATTTGATGTAGACCAAATATAGATTTCTATGATGGTCTAAATTGAAGACTAAAATACGTGACATGTTTAGTGGAATATTCTAGAATATGAAAAGATATCATGCATTAATTAGGGTTAGATAGAATATAATATTTTAGAACTATTCAAATATTAGCATTCTAAAATTGTAGCATAGATTGTTAAATTTAGTAAGTGAAAATATTTCAAGCATTAAGCATAAAATCTTGCAAAGTGGTTTTTGTGACATCCAATTTTATATAAATAAAATAAAAAATTAAAGACAATCTCTAGATATAGTACTTTAATAGAAAAGAACTACTTTGCCTTTAGATTAGTACATTGAAAATAAATATTACTAAATGGGCATGTTTTTCTGGTCATGATATCATATTGCTTTATAAGCATTTGTGTTTAGTGTACCAATGATAGGACGGGTAATGAGGTGGTGGTTTTTGGGTTAATAGGGAGCCTAGCTTAAATTGGTAATAAGATAGTAAGACATGATTTAGAGCCTTTTTTAGGAAGATTTTTGTTTGATGATTAGATCAAGAGAGTAAATGGTGGGTGAAGAATTATTGTTATTACTGGAAGTAAGAATTTGTTTAGTTAGCTACACTTCCAGTAAAAGGTCTCTCAACTTCAATCATTGCCTCTCGAAAGAGATTTGGTTGTCAACATTCCTAGTGAAAACTCTATCATACTATATCCTTATCTCTTATGTGGGGGGAAATTTGAATCTCACCAAGAAGGATTGGTATAAATGTTTTTAAAATAGGTAGAAACACGCAAACAAATGAAATTTCATTCCATTCTTTTAATCTTGTAAGCTCAGTATTTCATTTTATATAGACCTTAAATATTTATTAATTAATTTTTAAAAAAATAAAAAAGCTATAAAATTTATTGAATTAATAAGTTCACAAACTTATCCTATGTTTTAACCTGTTGCAATGGCATGAGCAAAAAAACAAGATAATCAGTGTGGCTCTGACTAATCGATGCATCATTTTGATTTTTTACTTTTGTGAGTAGCACTGGTATAGACATGCTGAAGCTTTAGGTCTACTTTTATGATGCATGGTTCGTAGAGAATCAATTTGTCCTCAAGCCAACATGTTCGTTGATCTAGCTGGCATCGGTTGAGTTGGTTTTGAGTTCCATGTGTTGGCACAAGTTGAGTGGGTGTCAGACAAGTGTCTTTAGTAACTTTTTACAGAGGCACTAATGATAGTGGAAGGCGGATGTGACTGAGACATCAATGAAAATTTTATTTAAGTTTTTTAAGCAATTCAACAAAATTTTACACCAGCAAATTTATTTATTTTGTGTGACAATAGTGGTTGTATATTTGTAAGCTAATGATAGATGTCCTGTAATTACTGGTTGAGTTGATTGGGGTTAAATGTAAGAGATATTTTTGTCTAATCACCAAAAAATCTTATATGCTGCTTCTTGAAAATTATTAAGAATTTTGTTTTAAAAATATATTATAATTCAAATTTTGTATAATAATAATTTTTTTATGCAAGATAAAAATTATATTTAACATCAAAAATAAATTTCAAACATTGTCATTTATATCAGCAAACTAAGGTTTTTTTATTTTATTAACACAATGAGCAAACATTTTTATTTAATCTATAACTTTTTATTTCTTAAATATTTAAAATTTCAATTTCCGAAATAGATATTTTCTATTGTCACACCGCTATAATTATTTTTATCTTATAAAAAGTAATAACTTTGTCTACTTTCAATTTCTCAAACATTAGTCCCTTCTTTTAACTTGCTTATTTTTTCTATTCTCAAATTACATAGGCATAACAATCAATTTTATGTTTTTTAAAAATCTTTTTTGATTAATTGTTTGTTCATTGTTAAAAGATTCAATGGGATCTTTATACGTGGGATTTTAATTTTTTAGGTCTCTCTTATTTATGTATGGCTTTTGTAATTTACCAGCTTAAAAAAATATATTAAGAGAATTACAATATCATATCATCCAATTGACCATTTCTATTCTTACTGTTTTTAAATATTTACAATATTGTGTTGAACAAGTTTATATTTTTATAAACATTCCATTAACTGTTATGAATAATATTTTGAAAATATAATTTGACCTAACATCCAAGTTATTTACTTTTTTTGATAAATTTTTATTTTTTTTTAATTATTAATTAAGATTGATTATGAGGAATATTTGTTTAGACGTTGAAAAACACAAAGTTTCAATCTTTTCATTACTATAAAACTAAAAATTTTCAATTCACTGTAACTTCTATTATTTGTACTAAAATGTTTCTTAAATATCATGAAACATTTTCTATTGATGTAAAAGTCATACCTTTTATTATGGAAAAATCCTTATACGACTAAATTTGTGAAAACTATATATTGATCTTAAGCTTCATTACAAAATTGGATGTATCTACTTGTTACATGTGTATACAAATTTTTTTAATTGTTATATACATTTTTAACAAGTTTATTATAAAATAATCATTTCTAATTTTAAAATTTTCTTTACTTTTCTTGAGGACAACTTTGATAACTAAGTTTTAAGTAGATTCTTATATATCACGTATTCAATTGCCATAAGTATTTTTACATTGTCTAAAGCTTATTATTTTTTAATTTCAACAATAAGATTTTTTTTATTAAGTTATTTTGTAACTTTCTCATGTGTCATGTAAAAATAAAAAATATTTTAAAAATTGTTTTATAATTGTGATGTGTCTTTGTTTGCATTTTTTTAAGCTAATGCTGTTTTATTTAGCCAACTACTCTCGAAGCTACAAATGTTTTTAAATATTTACATATTTTTTAGTAGTAATAGCTTGTTTAATTACTATAGCAATACGAAAACTCTTTGTTGAAAAATTATTCTTATTGCTTATCTTATTTATATATAAATTAATCTTGCTTTTATTATTTTGACAGATGTTGTAAATTCTTTCGATATTATGTTGTCTTAATAACTAACATCGTTTTAACATCTATCATATTCTTGTTTTAACTGGCATGATTTCACGTAGCTTTGAATTATTTAATTTAGGTTATAACATTTTTGTTGACATCCTTAATTCCTTAAGCTGTTTTCGCTGCAATCGCACTATCTAAATTTTTTAAATAATTAAAATTTTTTTATTTATATAGCTATTATAAAAACTTTTGTTTTAAATTGTTTTGTGAAAATAACGAAAATCATTTAGAATTGAAATTTTTTAAAAGACTATCAATTGTTTTATTTTTTTCAATGTTCTTCTTTGAAAAAATAAATTTTAAATATTATAATTGCATAATGTATTTTTTAATGTTATATTTTTATTTATTTATTTATTCTTACAATCTTTTGAAATTATATTTTAAAATAATTATTTTTAGAGTGGCAATCCACTTTGAGAAAATGTCATTTATGACACATGCACTAATAGAAAAACCTTAAGATGACAAGTAATGTTTTAATATTTAATATTTATATGTAAATAAAAATTAGAAATTTACAACAAATGTAATATATTTACAAATATTTATATATTTTTTACTTTATTTTTTTATCAAAGAAATTACAAGAAATTAATTAAAATAATTATGATCTAAAGCTATATTTTAGTATATTATGCTATTCACATAATGTCTATATTGTTTCGAACAAAGAAATTTTTTAATAAGAAAAGTATGTTTTTCCTTTATTCTTTTTGTATTATAAACAGGAAACTGAACTGTAATTAGTAGGCAACTTTTCATCACATTTTAGTGACATTACTTTGAATCATTTTAGAAATTTTCTGTTAATCATTTTGCTTAAAGTTTTGCAATTTTTAAATTGTTTTATATTATTTTCCTAATTATTTTATTTTATTTTTATTTTTGTTGACATATTCTTCATTGAATTTTTGTTATAACTACGTCATATATAGACATATTGATTAAACTTTTAAATACGAAATTTCTTTAACGATTATTTATCTTTTAATTATTTAAAAATGTATACATTAAGAAATTTGAAACCATAACCTGACTAGGAATTTTTTTTACATTTCTAATGCATTTGGCAATAATTGTTTAAGTCGTTTTTATTAGTCTTGCTATTTACATTTTTTTTTTATTTTTTTATGTTAACAAATTTGTCTTCATTTAATTAGCAAAATATTTTTTCAATACATTATAAACGTTATTTTAAAATTGAGGTGCACTTGTTTCATGATGATTTAGAATTTTATTGCCTTATAATATTTTTATTTAAATGGTATGTTTTTATAATTAATATTATGATATTTAATTTACAGTCTTTGCATAATTCTCTTGTTCAATATGATCAGCCTTTTTTTAATTTCAGTAGTTTGCTTGCCCAATATTTACTAAATTTCAAACATTCTATTACAAATATTTATTTCTATTTTTCAATTATTTTTTTAATTAATATCTTAAAAGTATAGACACTTGCAAAAGATTTTTTAAATATTATAGAATTAAAAAATTGGTTATCTTTATAATATTTCCATTATTATTTTTTAATATACTAATATTTTAGGAAATATATAGCTCCTATATTTTGTTATATCATGAATCTTCACTTCGCTGCAAATATTATAAATTTAACGATTTATTATTCTTTTAATTCTTTTAATAATTTTATGTTCATCTTTGATTACCCAAACTTTCTTGATAATTACTTACTTTTACTTAATTTGAAAAATTATTAAATTTTGATTTTTAAGAGCAATTTAGTTTTTAAAATAATTAGAAATTTTCTAATAATTTACTAATAAATAATCTATTTTGTATTTTAGGGATAACAAATATGTTTAGAAAATGACAATATAACATTAATATAATTATTTCAATATCATTAAAATAATAAGAACGTTTCTTACATTTGATTTATTTTCATATTCTTTTTAGTATTTTTTTTTTGAGTTAGACAAGTCTATAAATCTGCTAATATAAATTGATTTGTTAAGCAAAGTAAAAAAGAATTAATTCTATATTATAATATCTAACTAATCAAAATTGTACTGAAGATGGAAAAAATTAATTTAAATAAAAAGAGGAAGAGAAATTGTTTTGTGAAAATTATGAAAACATGAAATATGACAAACTAAAAACATACCTAATTTGATAAACATATATAGGACTAAAATTGTATAACAAAGAAAAAAACTAATTACATAAGGTTAAAAATAAAATAAAAGAGAAAATTTAAAAAATAAAAAAATAAGAGAAAAAAAAATTAAATGAGGACTCATAAAATATAACATTACAAATATATTCACAACACAATATCAATAAAATGCGAAAAGAAAAATTCTTTTGCAAAAAAAAGTGAAATTAAAGTTTTTAAGCATCAAAAAATAAAAATAGTAAACCCTACAAAATATCTAAAAATTGTTAAAATTTTGGGTACAATGTTTCATAAAAATATTGCACATATATTGGAAATAAAGTAAAAAAATAACGAATAAACATAATAAAAAAATAAAACATAAAGTTTAGCAATGATAATTTAACATTATATCATGAAAAAAATATATTATAGATAAAAACATAACTTTTATTACTGATAAATAGGAGAAAAGGGTTTATGTGTAAAAAGGTGGATGGAAATCATACAAATAGATTTAGATCATGCTCTTATGGGACAACAATAAAAAGTGGTGAATGAAGAATAAAAGAAAAAGAAGTATGACCAATCTTTGTATTTCTCTCAAATTGCATGTTTGTGACAATTTCTCGATGGTGGAGACATCAAATGTTATGATAAAAATTCCATATGTTCGTTCATAAAGGTTTTTAATATTTTAACTGTAGGAATCAATGTATTAGAATGTTAACCTTCAGATATCAAAAACATTACGTATACATAAAGAATCGCAAAAGAATAATTAGTACAAATGGAAAAAAAACAAATAAATGATCATTACGAACCCTGTAATACAACTTTTTCTTATCTTAGCAACCCAACAATGAAATGTCATATTTTATGTTTTTATATTTTTTGGATATTACATTGAATCTAATGTTTATTTTGAAGATGTGATTAATTCCTTTATCAAAATAAATTCATATAAATAAACAAAAAAACTTTATTCTTAGTTTATATTTGAAGTAATGGGTAAGAACATTTTCGGGAGTAACACAAATTGAACTTATTATTCTTTCAATACTTTAGTTTGATTAAATTTAAGATAGATAAACTAAGATGGCTGTCTCAAAAATATAATGCTTAAAAGTTTTATTACTATAATAAGAAATTGAATTAGGATGACATTATTGAGATGTTTATGTGTTTCAGTTAAAGTTTGCCTAGGTGGACAAATTTTAAAAAGTTTTCCAATTTTCTTGTATTAAAGAAATTCAAAACTTTACATTTGAACTTATCATTGATGAAATGTAAAGATGAAGTGTTGAAAAATAAAATGGATATTTTAAGTGATGGAACTAACATGACCAAAATGTCGAGCACTTTGCACAACTAAGTTCTTCCAAGGCATAATATTAATGTAGCCATATAAATCCATCACGCGAATATTATGTTTGCAATTTCCATACTTAATAGCAATAGAACTATTTGAGTCTCTTTAACTTGAGTTGCTTTATCAGCTTCCATTGAAATGACTCTAAGAAGTGTAATAGGACTAATATTTCTAAATTTAATCAAGATAATCCCATGTAAGAAACAAAGCTCTCATTAATAAAAATTATTTCTTCTAAAAAAAATTTAATGTTCAACATATTAAGAGATTGTACATAATAATCAAATGTATTTTGATAGTGCATTAAGAAATTTAATACATAAATGTGTCACAACAATCATTTTATGGTTTGAATATAGAAAAAAACCCATGTAACTAAGTCATCATTTTGGATGCTCAAGTTTAGAATATTGAATTCAAAGGTCCACATCTTTGAAGATTGATGTTTTTATAAAACAACACTAAAATGGACAAATATTTTGAAATTTAATTTGTCATAAAGTAGAATATAATCTCCAAAAAATATATCTAATGTACAAATTGTAGGCTGCAAGTGGCATAAGAACTGCATCAAAATGTAGCAAAATTTCAATGAAATTTTTTTTCAAAACTTGCTTACAAAATATGTTAAAATAGTTTTAAAAAAAAAATTTGACTCTCCATAGGCCATTTTCAATTTAAACTTAAATAATAGTGAAGATGCAATTCCTTTGCCATGTTAATTATTAGTTTGGAAGTAAAGGAAGCAAGTCACTTGAAACTTTTACTCCAATGGGACCTACTTGACCAATACGAAGAACAATAATGTTGACATATACACGATAGTGAGGTCATGAGTGGCGTTGCTGAAACACTTTTGCTCAAGAGTAATTTCAAATAAATCAAATAGCAAATGTGGTAATGTCTTGCCTTCATTTAGAATATATTAATGTGAAGCCATAATATGGGTTCTAGGAAAATGTAAAAAATGAAGGAAGAAAAGAAAAATGTAGCAATGTTAAAAGTAGTAGTTTTGAATCATAATGGTTATTTCAATAACTCAAAATAAGCTTTGATAAAAAAACAGTTGACTCTTTGATAAAATTTTTAATGATATTCTTATCCACAAGCTGTGTAACATGAATTTAGTTTTTTTACATGATCAAAAGTTCGACGCTAATCTTGATGAAGATTCACTTAAATCACCACACTACATAACAAGGTTTCTTTTTATGGTGCTGATTGATATAAGAAGACTTCAATTATGATAACATTTTAGTTAAACTATTTAATTTTACTTATTTTTAATTAGTTTACTACATTTTTTATTTTAATGTTGCTTTTAATGTTTCATATAATTTCCCCATGACATTATCAACCTTTCTTAAACGGTATCATTTTTGCATGTTTTCATTAAGAATGGTGGTTTAGCCAATTTTTCTGTTGAATTTAGGTTACGAATTACAAAATATTTAAAGTCCTATGGTGGAATAAATAGAAAGATTTTTTTAATATTTTAATAATATTTGTAGAAATAAAGTTTTCTTTATCTAAAAGAGTATACAATCCTAGTTTTCCATCTAAATATTTTTTTTGATTCTCTGATATCTAAATTATTATTTGAACTTATATCCACCATCATTGTCATCCTTTTCATCATTACCTCCTATCATAAATCCTATTATAGGAGTTCCCTCTACCTATCCCACATTCATAATGTTTGACCATTTCATTAGTCCCTTAAGCCTTAAGCCTTATAAATCATTAGGCATCATGTTGATTTTAGCTAAGCCACCCTAAAACGAGGTTCAAGTTATGAAATTAAGTACAATAATAATCCCCACTATGACTATGGCACCACTAATTGTGCATAAGTGGTTGGCCTTAAACTCTACATTAATCATAACAACCATTTTAGCATGAAACAAGGATTTAGTAGCTCGATCCACAACTCTATTTATCATGTTTTATATAAGACTTTTATTCTTCAAGTTTTGGATTTCTAGTTAGAATTGCTAACCCTTGATACAATATATATTAGCTTTCTCTCATTTTGAATTTATTAGAAATCATTTTCGTTCATATTTTTGGCATTCTCTTGCTAGCCTTCAAATAATATTTTGCATAATTTACCTTTTTCACACATCTAATAAATGTATTATACATTGCCTTATAAGTTATTCAATTTTGTTTCAAATTATTTAGTAGAACGTGTAAAATTGAAGTTATTGATGTCATCGACCAAAAAGGTGAGAACTCCATTATGATTGTGGAAGTGGGTAAGTTCATGTGTGTGATTTCATTATGTAGACAAATTCCTATTACACTCTTCCTAGTTTTTGTATATCTGATATGCATGTTCATATCATTGAAAATGTATGTTTATTGAATGATGCCAGTCATATTAGTCCAATGCAAATAAAGATTGAGTCTATATAGTATAAGAGTTGAGATGCTACTCTTATGCTCATATTTGAATATTCTTTTTATTTATTCTGCTTATAAAATAAATTTCCACAGTACAACGACATCATAACATGAATAATATTTGTGATGACCAAGTATAAATGGATGATAATGTAATCGACATAGTTCGTATTAGCTCGTTGCCTACAATTCTTTGTAAAACTTCAAACTTGTCGGAGCTTCTACATATAGTATGTGATGACTATAGTGAATTTCTACTTACATAATGTTATTATTTGAGGTAATGCTACATTATAATAATATCATATTTTGATAGTATTTACTTTGTTGCATGCATTCTTTATCCAATAGTTATTGAAGTTGTCTTGAGAAAATCATACACTTCGGTGAATATTGCTCACCAATCAGTGCTATTCAACAATTTTTATGTTATGATTTTCTATTCACATGAATAGTAATTCTAAAAATTAGAAATGCATAACTTGTAAAAAAACTATTTCTATTATACAAAATATATATAAACTTTGAATATCTCAATTCTAACCCCATGTAATAAGAAGATTATTCCATATATTAAATGTCATGTCCTTTTTGATGAAAAAATGAATGGAAGGTATAATTTTTTTTCATATTAATTGCAGCTTTGTGCTTATGTAGAATCGATATTCCATCCGTTTTATGTTTTGAATTTTTTATTGTAGTTTTGTTTGCATGAGATATGTAAACATTATTTTTTTCTTAGTTTACTAAACTCCACTTTATGTTTAGCAAACTAGTTCCCATACATGCATCTTGTACCTTGCCAACTCTTATTGTATATTTTCTCTATCTTAGAATAAATCCAATAGCACACAACAATCCACTAAAATATGTAAATTATTAATTTGCAATTAGTTGCATAAATGAAGACCAATATTTATTGCCATTACCTTGACTTTAGTATTTTTTTATTCATTTAAATTTAAAAAAATCTAAAATCAGTTCTTCTAAATTATTTCCAAGAGAGGGAACAACATAATCACTTCCACAATTTTTCCTAAGTTCTTGCCAATTAATGTACGATTCCCAAAATAATTTGTTTGATATCTTCCTACAAAGCTTCAAAGATTGGAAAAAACTTATGAAGCAATAATTCTCTTTATTTTTAATTTTATCAATCAAAGTTTGGAAGTAAGCTACTTTCTTCTAACCTATATATAATGTGTAGCACAAATAAGCTAAAGGAAAACTTATTTAATGCAATCCTGACCCTTGCAAATGTTATTTACCTAGCATATACTCTTTTTGTTTCTAACAAATGTTCTCACTTTTAATTTTTATATTTAAGAAGCTTATAGTGTGTTGGAAGAGCAGTAGAAACTTATTATGATTAACAATAGTATTTAGATGTCCTTTAGTAATGATAGTTATGTTGTTTCCATAAGCTAGGAGAGTAACAGATAAAGATGATCTATGTTGTCCATATAATATCATTCTTTTTTAAGAAAAAAAAATTGATAGTGCTTCTTTTGAAGAACTCTATGAATGAGATGAAAAGAAAGAAAGGTAAAGGATTACCCTGGTTAAGACCTATGAAGGTTGAAAAAAATTACTTGGTGATCTGCTAATGATTGTTTATATCCATGCTTTGCAAACATAATTGGTGAGCACCATAATAAGCTTCTTATTAACATTGTACTTCGAGAGTGTCTAACAAAGAAATTTTAAAGATATATTGTAATTCAAATTCCTCAAATCCAACTTAACAATAAAATTACTACTTTTTATTTTTTGTTAAAAGAATATACTTATTATTGAACTATAATATGTTATGTATAATATCTCTACATTTATAAAATCATTTTGATTTAGAGAAATAAGTCTATATAAAATTTCTTATATTTAATCAAAAATGGCTTTGTGAATGTTACTTTCATGATGCTTTGAAGAACATTTGGTCTAAAATCAACAATGATTTCAATGTTATGAGATTTAGGAATATATATAATGTTTGTGCCTAAACTCCCCCAAAGAATTAGAGATCTTATAAAAATTTGTTAGCTACACTACGCACAAAATTTGAGAAGAAATCTAAGTAATTAGTGACGAATTTTCCATAAAACCATTTAGGTCAATAGTGCTATCTCATTTGATAATAAAAGTTATCTCCTTATTTAATCCTTGGTGTTGCATTATTGTATTGCTTGTTTGCTTTTGTTAATAAGGAAAGGATGTAGTTAAATATATTTTCACCTTCAATTACTTATGAAGGCTTGAAATTATTTTGAAGTTGGTTGATTATAAATGTCATTATTTTATCCTCTTTGCTAGCTTCTCCACTTCACCATTATTATATAACATAATATTTTCTTTATTTCTCCATCTATTAGCAATATAATTCCTTCTTTCTATTTCCAATAGAATTTCAATCTTTCTAAATCTTGTGAATAACAAGAACTAAATAAATACAATACTTTCCACTAATCCTCCTTTGGTTTTCCTTGAAAAATTACTAATTTGTGATTCACCTCTTCAATATCTAGTTTAGTAAGATAAAAGATTTTTGCAAATATTTATTTTTTCAATCATTAAGGCTCATTTTATGTTTATTTTATTTTAAATCTAGGAACTTCTTCCCAAAGTATTATAAAGTTGTGTGCTGTCTATGCAAATGTAGGGTGGGTCAAAAACATGTTGTGAAATTTAAATTCTTTAGGAGTTGAAGGATGAATTTTAATGAGATTTAAAGGAGAGGAGGTATGTCACATGATCTAGTTCTAAGAAGGTGATGAATAATAAAGGTTGAAAGTAGTTATCTATGTCTTGTTAACCAATGACCTATCTAGTACATTCCAAACCCATATTTGATTACCTTTTCTTTTTTATATAAAGGAATAACAGAAAAATCACTACTGCTTAACATAACATAGATTTATGCAATCAACAAACTCTTACATTGGTTTAGTTTTGGAGTTGATAATCCGCTGTAATCATCTAAAGATGTGATTTCGTTAAAATACCTATCAATAATCCATAGATTTTTAGTATTGTTGATAATGTGAAATGGCTTGCCCATAACAAGTCCTTTTATATGTCATGCTTTTATAATAGGTGAAGCATGCAGCTTGCTTCAAAAAGCTAGGCTTGATGCTTGATATTAATATCGATAAACAACTCCTTATTGATGTCAACATTATAGTTTAAGTCACTCCAAACAATCTATAACTTGTTCATATATTGTAAAAATAACGTTAAAAATTGGGTTTAATATCAAATTTTAACATCTTATCCATAAAAGGCAGGTTCCAACGAGGCAACTGATCAAACAATATATATTTTAATAAATTAAGTTATCACATGGGTAAACCATTTTAAGTAGCACTCTAAATATTTCAAAATGAGAAATTATTCATTATGACCAATATTATCTATAATTTTGATAGTTGAAAGCATCCTCTAATTCCTTTTTGTTTAATTAGTTTTTCTTGAATCTTCTAAAATTTTCTTCTTATCCATTAACATTTCAATGGATTAGACTCCTCCATATTTTGAATTTCAAACATAGAGGTTGTTGATTTCCATAAAGTTCTTCACAAAAAATTTTGAGAGCTAGATTATCATATCGGTGCTCAATTTTATCCTATGAATTTTTTAAATTAAAAATTTAGTTGATGTCCTTCTCAATTTTTAGAATTTTTTAAGTAACTATAATCATCCAATAATTAGCTTGCCACACAATTGCACACCCTTGTATGTATCACTTCCCATTCATTAGCATTACGGATGTGCTCAATTGTTTTTATTTCTTTTAGACCTATGTTTGAGCATCCATAGTGGACTTCTTGGTTAAAGAGTTAACAACTTAAGTAGGAATTTTTGTGGCTTTAGTCTTTTCCTATTACATGTTATTTTCGATTACATCTTTATTGAAATTTTGTCCATTAATTACATGACCCCATTTCTCGATATAAACAATATGATGATCATAAGGCTTATCTAATTATTTTTAATATTTGCCATGAGCTACCTATGGTTAAGTTTGTGGCATCCTTTGTAAAATTTAGATAAGTTATCATACTAGATTGTCTGACCAAAGCTATTGCTTGAAACCACTTTAGTAGAAATTCTAATTTGTTCTGGCAACTCTTTTTGTAAGTCAACATCAATACATACTAAAGAAATTTTACGATGTGTGAGATTCAAAGTAGCAAAATCTACCTTTAATATATATATTAAAGTTTTTAGATACGTTTTATTTTTCAGAAAAAGTTTTTTTCATTTGATAGTCTTTGCAAAATCTTTAAAAATTTAAAACAATTTGTACATTTGATCGTTATTGTAAAGAAATTTATGTTTTCTTATTTTTAAGAAAATTAATTTTCTTAACTATAAATATAATAAATTATTGATAATCATAACGATTTCAAACTTTTCTACGTTGGGTTATAATTTACTTCATATTATAGAACTCAAACCATCATTAAAAAAATTTTAGATCATTTCTATGTAAATCTTGCAGAATATTAGTTATTTGTTCTTATCATAGATATTCTTTGTGATTGCAATGTTTCCTTTTCATTAAATAGTTTCTATTGATGCACTTGTATTGATAATATGTTATTTAAATTTAACATAAATCATTTTTTATATCATAAATGTTCAGTAATCTCATTGTATTTTAGTAATATTTTAATCTTTTATGCATGTACTTCTATTAAGACAATTTATGGATCAATGCCTTTTATTTTTTACTTTTCAACAATAATTTTTTGTCAATGTGATATGTAATGTTGTACTATTGAGTTGTTTATTTTATCATGTAATATAATAATTTTTATTAATAATTTTATGATAATGATTGTTGTTCATTTTATTTTTCGTTTGCTCATTCCTATGTTGTAACATTTAGTAGTTATAAATTTCCAAAAAATCTTCTGTTTATTTTTATACAGATAGAGCTAAGCATTTCAAGTAACTCAATGCTATTTAGTGATTGTTGTTCATTTTATTATTAATTTTATGTTAATGACAGTTGTTCATTTTATAATGCATTTTTTAATTTTTTATTTAGTGTTTTATTTATAAAATACTATTGGGATAATTGTGTAAAATTACTTGAAAAAGAAGTGAAAATTCTTAACTTAGTAAAAACTTTTTGATAACTAAATGCCATAAAAAGGTAAAAAATTATGAACAAATGCTAAGTAAAAAAATATTGAATGATATGGTGATGACTTTCCCAAGAAGATCTTTAAATTTTTTTTGAATAAATTTTTAGGTCATATTAGTGTTAAAATCAATAAGTGTAGATCTAATTATCTAATCAAGTGTTTGGAATGTTTGTTGGCTATTAAGGAAATAATTGAACTCTTTATTAGATGAAGCAAAGATTGTCCAAATCAAATATAATAAGAGATTGAAAGTTGTTATACGAGTGTTAGAAGCTGCAATATTTTCTTTAATTTTTTTTTGGTGATTGTTAGAATCCCATAAAATATTTAATAATCATCAAATTAATATTTAATAGTTTCAAAGAGGATACATATGGTTTGATGAGGCTTTAATATGCTAATATATTGAATACTAACAAACATATTATGTACTAACAAAAATAAATATGGCATAATAAAGATAACATGCTTTACATATAATGACAAACTTATTAACATTTATTTTTTTGTAATGCATATATTTTATTAAGTCTGGCAATGACTTATTATGTAATATAATCTAAAAAATAAATTGTCTTTCATTTATGGATGTTAAGACTTTTCTTAATAAATAATTATGATAGTTCACTTTAATTTTTTGAACCCTTTTATGCATCACGCATGATTATGAAAAAAACTCAACTGAAATAGTTAGATTTGTTAAATACATAGGATGATTATTAATTTTTAATAATGTTAGTTTGAATAATGTATTGAAATTTAAATCATTTGAAAAACGTAATAGTGAGCTGTTATGGTGGCAATAAAGCTCAAACATTATTTTTTCTATAATAAAACACGATTAAAAGTATGAAATATTAGGAATCAGCTCGTCATAATTTTAGTATGAGTTATGTGAACGCTTTGACCGTTTAAAAATTTAGTTCAAAGATGTTCTTGCACGAATATTTTCACGACAAAACAAAACAAAAAAATTGAAAAAGTCAATAAATTAAATATTAAAAGGTCTTTAAAAGATTTAAATAAATATGAATAATTGATATAATTTTCTACTTAAAGATATTATGTTTAACAAAACATTTGACAATAAACGACTCTATGTTTTAAAGAAAATTTGATATTGACTAATATGCTGAACATTTTGAACATTTAATTGTTTTTGATTTCTTAGTAATCTTTTCTTTTCTTTTTCAAGATTTTATACTTTATTAATTACGTTGGTGTTTTTCCATTTTTTGTTTTTATGATAGTTTTTTAAAATATATTGAATAAGTTTAGTTATGATAATAATATCATTACTTTTTAATTTTTAGGATTATTATAATTACAATAAAAATATATTTACTATAGATTATTTATAAACTTCAATGTTTTTCTTTTTTATTTCTACATATTTTGATAATCTTAGATTTACCTTGGTTTAATTTGAAAAAAAAATTCTTTATACTTTATCATGTGTATAGTCCTCTTTAAGTGAAACTTCATTTTGGTCCTTTACAACATTCTTTAATTTTTTATGTTTTATTACTGTTAATCTTTTTCGTTTTCACTACGTCATTCATAATATTTATTAGGATAATACTTTGTAACATTTCCTAAACAAAAATTTTAAAATCTAAAACATTTCAAATTTTTATTTGTTATTTTTTATGTTTTGTTTTAGGTACCAATAAAAATATTATCAACACTTATGTTACCCTTAAATTATTTTTTGAAATTTTTATTATATAATTTATTTTTTAAAATTTGTTGATAGAATATTTTCTCATGACATAGCTGCATATATATTTGAGCAATACATAAAAGTATCATATCTTCTAATTTTTATTTTTTAAGTTTTCTTAACATATTATAATTTTAAATAATTTATATGCCCATATTATTTTGTTTACTAATCTTTAATTTGAGATATTACAAAACTGCTTTTAATATGTCATCTATAATTTTATAATATCATTTTCACTTTTTCATAGTTGTTCAATTTTATTCTATTTTGATATTTTTAGTTCAAAAATAGATATTTAATTAGTAAAATTTATCAATATTTTACTAAAGTCTGCAAAAATTTTACTTTTAGTTGATTAAAAATATCTATTAGTAAAAAAATATATCAAATACAATGTAAGAACAAATAATTCCAAAAACGTCACTAATAGGCTATAACATAGTTAAAAAGTTTTAATATTTTTAGCATAACTAGTCAAAAAAAGATTTTTACAATTAAAAAAAAATATCTAGTTAAAGAAAATGACAAATATGAAATTATAAATAAATGAATGGAAGTTCGTAATAAGTAAAGTGACATAACAAAACAAACACTCCAAAGAAAACCATGCACACAAATAATCAAATTAGACTTAATATTAATCTTGAATGAATGATGCTAAATACAATCAATAATCGAGAATTGACACTTATCATAGTATCAAACTAAAACATATAATGGGTATGAGTGATCACCATCTACTAATTACATAAGCCATCGCCGTATTAATCATACGTATCAATAAAAAGAAGGTCACAAAAACGTTTTTAGAAAAGAAGTTCCAATATATTGTAAAATGAAAAAGTACAACCCAAAGTGGCGTCATACAATGTTACGTAGTTGACGTGCCTTCAACATATATAAAGGTTTATGAGACATAGTGCAATATGAACCTATGAAAATTATGTTATGATCTTTAAGAAAAAAGGTGAAAAGGGTACAAAGTGATTCTCCTAGTTTGATAATCATAATAATCTATTGAATTTGTTTATGAAAAATTATCCAACAGATTGTATGAGCCCTATTATATGTGAACCTATTATAAACAGTACCATCACTACCAAGTAAAACAATCAAGTGATGATCATTCAAGTTTTATGATATATTATTGTAAATGATATTTCTTTGGGCCTAGTTGTCTAGAAATGATAATATAGTACATCTATATAATGTTGTTAAACAACCTTGCAAAGAGAAAAAAGAAATTGAAAAGTTATCTACTAAGATTTCTATGATCATAATAGTACAACAACTTTTGAAATTTAGTATATTATCATTTTAACATGAAAATAAATCAAACATTACACCTTTTACTGTTTATAAATGCAAGGTAATTGAGTTTTTCTCACGTTCAATATGGCTCCACCTTGATGTGGAATACTACAACAATCTCATGTCTATTTGTTATCTAATTGACCAACAATTTTTGAAATTTTTCTAACTCTATGGTTACCATTATTACAAATGAAATGCCAATCGACATTAATTGCTTTGAAAGGCTTGTTTAATTTTCTAAGTGTTTTGTTTTAATTTAAATGATGTTTTTGGAGACCTTGGATCATTTTAAGGCATGTGATGTAATTTAGTTCAACTATTAGCATAATATGTCTATTTCCACTCATACTCCCAAACCTTTGATGATAGAAAATACAGTTACTTCCATAATAGAGCAATGGCCTTCCAATTAAGTAATAACTTTCAATATTTTACCATGCTAATCCCAAATGATTCATACTCTCCTTCATACAACTTTTTAAGCAAATTGAGTTTCACTTTTCTAATAGGTGGCAAGATCTAATCGACTAACATGCATTTTCTAAATCACATTTAACTTAATAGTTAAACAAGACCCAATTGTACTAATGCCATATCCTCTTAAATAGCCTACTTAAGAGAAAAACATTTGAATATGTTATATTAATTATTGCTCAAGTTCTTCATAAAACCTATATTTGATTGACTAATATCCTTGTTTATCTTAAGTTTCCTTTCTTTAAAAACAATTTCTTTTCATTGTTATAACATTTATATACTTTTATGCAATTAATATTAGCTTTTAGATGTTGAAATAATTTATTAAGTTATAATTCATATTTCTAGATACTTCAACATTTTCATTGAAAGAATATTTTTGTAAATTAATCATGCTAAAAGTTTTTAACCTTGTAAAATTTGTATTTCCTTGATGACATTTTATATTTTAATCTTCAATTTTTTACTTTAACTATGAAGGTTTCTTCACAATTATTTTTAAAAAATTATTTTTATTAATATATTATGTAAAAATTTTGAACATTTTAATTATTGTATTAAACTAACAACTTATTTTTTTCTACTTTTAAATTTTTTATTCTTACCACTTTAATTCTTTTTTGTTAAGTATTTTTAAAATGACAAATAATATTTTTGACACCAAAATAGTTTTTTGAAAAACGTACTTATATAATAGCCATTTTAAAAATGAAAAACTTTTCAAGTACTTAATCTTGAATATTTAGCTTGTTTACGTAGAAAAAAGTAGTTTTGATGTCGTTTTCCTAATGCAATAAAAATTCCAATTTCTTATTTACATAAATAATACTATATATTTTTGGTATTTATAAAATTTTTATTTACGTTAAAATGTTACAATTTCGTTATCAATATTTTAATTTTTATCATTTTAATGTTTTATGCTTCACATTTGAATCATATAATTTCTACGTTCTAAATGTCAATACTGTTATTGTCAATACATTCTGTACTTAAAATACTTTATCTTTTACAACAAGTTTTTTGGAATTTGTTTTTTTAAAAAAATAAGCAATTTTTATTACTGCTTTTTAGAATCATCGATTGGAAAGTTGCATGCAGTATTAAAAACTTGAAATTTCTTAAATCCGAAAATTCCACAAAGCTCTCGTCAAAATGGAAGAAACATAATCTATGTTTTTCTTTGGTCAGTGTATGCAGTAGTATTGCAAAAAAGGGGCTTCAGATAAGGAGATACCAAACAAAATATTTTTTTCTTTTGCAACAATTTTTTGAAAATTGAATTTTTTTAAAACCTTTCGCCATTTTAAGAATACCAGTATTGAAATTTTACTATAGTTTTGTTAAGGCATTTACAGTTCTTTTTTAAAGATTTTAAATATTCTTAATACATTAGCAAATTTTATGCAATATTAAAGATTTTAATTTTACTTAAAGTAAAAACTATGTTTCATTGAAATTTACAAAATTCTTTTCAGTTTCAAAAGTATTGGTCAAATTAGCATTACAAAGGTTTCTATCAATCTATAGCATTTTAATTATATTTATTTTCATAATTAAATTACACCATTTTTTAAAAACAGTTGTTTCTATTCTTGTACTTTATCAAGGAAAGAATGTTAATGTTTGAGTGTTAAGTAATTTATTGAATTTATTAATTGTCATTGTTTTTTACTAGTTCTAGTTGCGTTAATATCTTTGTATTACCTTGAGTTCAGTTTATATATTTTTCCATTGTTTCTCACAAAAGTGATGTTTAACAATGTTGTAATACTGAAAAAGTCATATTTTTTAAATATAACATAAAGTTTTTATATCATAAAATGTATTATCTGTAAATGTTTTTTATTTATATTATTTTATTCATTCACCATATTTACTAAAACTTTTTTAACTTAATTTATATATGGATCAACATTTGAAATAATTAATTATTTTTTAGTTTTTATGTCATAATACTCGTTTGGTTTTTTACTTATTTGTAAAAATACTTTTCATTATTTGGTAACACTAGAGTCTTTTAAGTAATTCAAATATTTTGCTATAAAGTTATCTTTTTTTATTTTTTTATAAATTTTTATATTAATCAAGAATCAAGTTTGATTATTTTTTAATGAAAAGGTATTCTATTGATAATTATGTACAAAATTATGAACATATAAATTTGTTACTATCTTTTATGTTAGAACTAATTTTTTATGTTAATGGCATAATTTGAAATTGATGCATAAACCACTTAATAGCAATTTTTTAATGTATTTTAATATCTTTTTCTTTTTCACACAATTTTGAAATACAAATATTTTTTATTACATTATTATAACACTAACAGTTTAACATGCCACTAAATATAATATTTTAAATTTTTTGTTTGATTATAGCTTTATACAATTATTATTTATAAATTTAGGGGACAAAATTTCTTCTAAAAACTGGCATTATATTTTACTATCCTTTTTATTTTTGATAATTTTTTTATTTGTATAATGATATTGTTTAGACCTAAATGACTATTATTTTAAAGGTCTTCAATACGTAATTCGATATTTACTTTTGTTCATCATAATGTACTACTTTTTATTGCTTTATCATTTATAGTTAAAGTTTTGTAAAGAATTTATATTGCCTAAATACATTCTTTTTTTGATGTTTGCACAAATAATTTCAAATTATAAATAAAATAAATTAGTGCTAATTAATTTTTAAAATTTTCGAATTAATAACCTATATTACCTTATTTGACTTTCTTCCAATGTTATAAAAATCTTTTTTTGTAGTATAAAAATATTTCAAAGTTAGATTACATTTTAATTTAATTTTCTTTAATTTTTTTTATTATAATAATAAAATTTAAATTATTTTTGTCTCAAAAATTGTTTTATAAAAAAAAATTAAATATTTTACATAGCTAAAGGTTTGTTTATAATTGGAAAAAATAAATTCTTTTAGTTATCAAAATAAGAAAAATGAAATTAGAACAAACATTTTATAAAAATACAAATATAAGAAATGCTTTGAATAATTAAAAAAATTAAATATTCAAACTATTGCATTACTAGCCAAAAGTAATAGGTAATACTATAACTTGTCATTAGAGATGAATAATCCATCAAAAAAACAAAAATGAATCTTATAAATAAAATTTTAAATTAATTAGAATTATGAAACAAAGATAATTTTTATTTAAAAGAAATAAACATATAAAAATGAAATAAAGATAATATAAAATTTTGAAAATTAAAAAATCACAAATAGTGAACATTAAAATTTTTAAAAATAAATTATACAAATAGTAAATTGACTTACCATTCCAAAATTTGTAAGAATGCCTTCGAAATAGCATTTTAATGGTAAATATAATAATGAAACATATTCTTCTACTTAATTAAAATAAAATATATTTACACAATGAATCATAAAATAATAAAACAAGAAATATTTAAATTCTAAAAAAATTAGAAAATTTTTCGAAAAGAACATTATATAGAAAAAACATTAATAGATGACGAATTATTAAAAATAGCAAATATTTAATAGTATAAAATATAGAAAAGTCTAAAACTATTAATAAAATATTTATCGTACTAACAAAACTATGAAAAATATTTTGTATCAAATAAAAAAGTGAAAAAGATATTTCAAATTGATGGAAATAAAGCATTTATCTCTAAGTTCACCACAATTAATAATCCAATTTGAATAGCTAAAATTAATCCATAACAAATAATAATAATGTAAAGCCACTTTTCTTGTCGATGGGCCTTTACCTCATCCATCCTAAGCATCCTTAAAATTTTAGGTTTGATAAACATATCAATTGATACATTTCTGTTCTACTTAATGATTTTTTATGCAGATTTTGAGTAAAGTTTTAAAATTTCAATTAAATTAATTTTTTAGTTTTTTATATACATAATTGTATGCGAGTTATGCACATTATTTTTAAAGTTTTAGTTATTCTTTTATCATAATTATGTTTTATATATTTTTAATCCTTCAAAAGTTTTTTAAATCGATAAGATGCCGTTTTACCTTTCATTACCAAAATATAACGTTAATGTATTTTATAATTCTATATATATTCTCTCCTTTTTAATTTCATGTTAAAGTTTTGTTAGACTAACATAACTTTTTTAAAAATTATAATTTCTTCTGTTAGCATTACTTATTGATGATATTTTCATAAATAAAATGTCTTCAAGTATAATAAAGTTTTGCGCATTTCATATTTTGTAAAATAAATTTGCATGTTATTAAAGTAGTTATGAGTATTTGTTATTTCTTTTGTTAATAACTTTTTACTTTTTATAAATTAGGATGCTCTAATTTTCAATGAATTGCTTTCAAAAAAATATGAACCTTTTAGAAAAAATTCAAATTTGTTAATTGTGAGTGCTTTAACCATTTTTGTATTCATAATATCATTTCTTTCTATTTCCTCGAACTTTTTAGTTGACGTATCACAAATTTGCAAAAATATGTAATGAATCATCTTATTAATATATTATGTAACTCATCTTTTAATATTTTTATTTTCTTCATAGAGTTATTTTATTTTTTATGTTACATGTATTTGATTATATCTAGTGCCATATATCTTAAAAATTATTTTGACATAAGAAATTTATATTTTATTACTTCTAGCATAATATTTTTATGGATAGAACATATATAAATTTTTATTTTAAATGCAACTTTTTGTCAAGTTAATATTCACATAATTTATGCATTATTATTTTTTATTATTTATGTGCTTTTCGTAGATATGAAACTTTTTTCATATTAATATTTTTAATGATTGTAATTTTTTATTATTAAATAATTGATATTTTGTTCATATTATTTATAATATTTTTATTTTTTATAATTTTTTTCTTTTAATATTTATATTTGCACTATAATTTTTGCATTGTTTTATTTTGTTATATTTTCTAATTTTTTTAATTTTTTTTCAAAGAAATATTTAACACTAATTAACTGGGTTAATTGTTAAGATTACTCTTCATTAGAGTAACTTTCACCTTCTTCTTTCAATAAATTCATTGAAAATGATTCTAAACATTGAATAATTATGTGGTTTGATATTTATTGAAAATTATCAAGCTTGTGCAACTCTATATTATCTTTATCTTGTGGTTCAAGAAGGATCAATCTTTCCCAAAGAGAATTTATTGATTCTATCCCAAATGTGTAGATTGTTGACATAATTTTGATTGATTCAACACAAGTGCCAAATTCGATAGAACTTGCCATCTATTTGATAAGGTAATCGTTGGAAACTTTTCACAAGTCATGGTGCAAACGTTACGTCACCCACCATGTGCATCTAGGAATTGAACCCCACATTAAGTTAGAAAAAAAAAGCAAATTGCATTAACTCTATCATTTTAACGTGCCAAGAAGCAATGAAAAGCAGACAGATAGGAACCGAGAGGTTGACCATACCTAAATGAAATTGAAGCCATCATTCTTTTAATAATTGGAACATAAAAACAATGAAAGCCCACAAGGATCTCCTTCAAATACTTAAACCCCAATTGGACAAGAAGAAAGAAAAGTATCTCAATGGCCAAAACATACTTGACACCTTTTTGAATGACTCTCTATTTAACCTTGTTTGTTCTAGGTGCTTTGGAACACCTTTCAAACTCCTTTAAAAGTGAAATTTGAATGAAATTAATAGTAACTCCCATAATTCTTTACCAACTACCATCAAGTGAGTTGCAATCCTAATCGTCTAATAGGGATTTATTAACAAAAAAAGTGATGACTTATTGGAAGATGCGCTTTCAACAAAACTCCTTGAAGTATCAATTTAAGTCATTATTCTTTTTAAAGATTTTCTTCTTACTAGAAATGGACATTGTTTTGATTCTAGTTGAAGTGTGCTTTAGCAAGAGGGATGAAAGTTTAAGAATAACAACAAAGACTTTTGAAAAAAAGTATTTTAAAAGTATATTTTAAGGTAATTATTCTAGGTCTCTTATTAAGCTCTAATAAATCTTTGTTAATAATTTTTAGCAAATATAATTTTTTTATAATAAATTAATTTTTTAAATTTCAAAAGAAAATTTGAAGTTAGAAAATTTAGAAATAATAAAAAGATATAACAAGTTTTGATGATTCAACTCAAGTTAAAACCTACATCACACCTAAACAAAGGACAAACAAAAAATCAAAGAAATTAGTGTAAGCCTTTCACAAATAGACAACTCTCACAAAAATAATATAGAAAAAATGGTTATAATAGTATTTCATTGAAATAAAAAGTAGAAAAATAATTGCAACAACACATTTCAATTTGATGCTTGTGGTAATCTTATGTCTGATAAAATACTATAAAAACACAAATGCATTATGCTTTTACATGAATGAAGTAAGGAATAAAAGAATAAAAATTTTCTCATTGGAGAAGATAAGAGAGTTCAGATTAACAATAGTTCTTAAGAGTTAAATTTTGTAGCTTAAAAAAATTCTTTGGTCTTTCAACAATTATTTTGTATTAAAAAAATATACATTTATAAAATTACTATGAGTAAAAATAGTTACAAAAAATTCCTATAATTTGTTATGTGTAGAATAACTCGAGCTCAATAATTGTTGAAAAATCCTATTTAACAATAAATAATTAATTAGGGTGGCCCAACGGTGTTTTTAAAATAATTATAACAATCCATCAAATGTCATCGAGACTTTTCACTCTAGAATAGATCAAGATAAATAAGGCATGCATAATTGTTTTTAATATAGATTATTAGATAAAAGAGTTGTTTTCTTAGTAAAAGATAGATGATAGCCACATGACACATTTCAATGTAAACTATTAAATCAAAAATTAATTTTATTGAAAAAAGGTAGATGATTGACACATGATTGATTTTAATCTAGACCATTATGTTATAAAAATATAACAATTCAGTAGATTTAAATTTACGTTTTTTAGAAATGGGATATGATTTTGACCATTCCATCTTGATAATTGCATGATTAGATGATTGTATTTAAATTTATATATTTTTGAAAGATGGTTGAATATTTGAATGTTTTGATCTCCGAAATTGTGTGATCCAGAAATGGATTTTGATCAACGTGTTTTAGAGAGAGACAAATGAATTTTAGATTATTTAATGTTACCAGTAAATCAAATGTTGCACATCCACCTCAATATTTTTGAAGTGATATATACAAAACAAATTGGGAATTTTTGTCACACATTGTTTATTTGCACATGAGAAAGTTGTATATAAGCTCTACTTGTGTGCATATAATCACTCAAAAATATGAGTTTGGCTACCCCTTGGTTTGCTTAGAAGATGACAGCTCTTGCTCACTAAAAAATTGCATAACGCGTTTGAGAGTGATTCTATGACTTCGTAGTGTAACATGGGTTTAAGAGTCATGCCTTAATGGCATTCAATCATGTTTAATATTTTAATAACAATAAAATTAAAAATATATAAAATTAAATTAAAAGTAAATCTCTTTGTAATTATTCATTCTAATAAAGAAAATATTCATAAGATATTACATTTATTCTTATGTAGGTTCTTTGATTAACATAAACATCACTTATTTAAAATCTTAAAATTCACTTAATAAAAGTTATTATAAATTCTTAGTTGTTATCAACAACTAAGGCACAATAATTGGTGTTTAAATCCATAACTATTATGTTAAAGGCACACAATTAAGTTATTTATCAACATATTTAATTCAATACATTGTGTCCACATTATTTCAATTATCGTTATATTAACATTAAACCAATGGTTAGGTAAACTATTTAGATTTTAACTATTCACTGCACTTTATGTATATGTTTCATTGTCTACTCTAGCGAGCAAAGGTTGACATTTAAACTTACATAAAGATTATGGAAAGTGATACCCCTTATCATGATTAGGATGAAAGTAAATTTTTGTTATATGAGTATGAAATGATTTGTTTAATAATTCTAAGCCAAAGTATTATATAGAAAACACACTCTAAATAAGAAATTATTACACTAAGAGCTGAATCTATTAGCGCCAATAACTAAAAATTTAGTTATTCTATAGTAATGTCTCCAACACTCATTTTCTTGTCTTTAATTTTTTATTAACCCATGAATCAATTAATTAAGCTCTATAAAAGATTGATTTAGAAGATCATGAGATGCATGATTGGAAATATTTCACAAAAAAATTAGTAAACAATATAAAATTTTTTTTATCATTAAGATATTATGTCAAGACCAAGTTTTCAACGTAAAAATATAAAAAAATATTAAAGTTCTAAGTAATTAAAATTTTATCCATAAGTAGTCTTCTTAGCTCTTCTTTTGTTTTGTTGTACCACATACTATGATCCATTTTTATATGCTTATACATTACTTACTATTTGTGCACACTTTCACTATCTAAATCATCATTTAACTCAATCTATACATGTAAACATATTTTTCACTCTTCTGAATCACGTTGTAGTAGTTGTCACGTATCTCTTTGTGTATCCATTAGTCTCAAAAGGATTCATACATTATCCTTGTTCACCTAGATCAATTTTATAAGCAAATAATGGCCTTCCTTTGTTCATGCTTTCACTTTTTATATAAAATTTTGTACAATTAGAATGCAAAATTTTATTTTTTTAAATAAATTAATAGTTTGCATCTTCTTCTTTCAAATTTATTATGCTTTATATGATGAGAATTCTTCTTTGTAAATAAGTTATACATAGTTCTTAATGTTTTAAGTACTTTATTACAATGATTGTTTTCTTTATATTATTGATTTTGAAAATTTTATATTTGTAGCATTAAACATGTTTAATGTGTAATATCATGAAAAGTATTTTGAGACTATGTTGCAATAATAATTCATTTATTTAATTATATGTTTTTTCATGTATTTATAATTTTAATGCAAGAAATATTTGTCTTTTAGAGTTAATTATTTATCTTAATTTGTTGTAAACCTAAGGATTTTTAAGTTTCGAATAACTTATTTGTGATACTACCACTAAAATATAAGCTTTTTCATTAAACATCATATTTAATTTTTCCCTTTGTTAAATAAAAAATATTACAAGATTTGAAAAAGATTTGCGACAAGAAATAAGTCATAATGTTAGAAGTATAATGAAAAGTTTTTTTAATGCTAATAAAAACATAAATAGCCAACAAAAAATTACTAACACAATATTTGAATAAAATGGGATAAATATGTCAGTTTTTAATGATTAAAAAATATGACAAATAAGGCATCTCAATCCTAATGACATTTTCCTTAAATTATTTCAAAATAGGCACTAATGATATAAAATACACTTAAGAGTTTTAAATTGTTCATATAAAATTTTAAAGAAAAAATTAATGTGTCATTTTAAACACTAAAAATATCACAATAAATTTAAATACTTTTTAAGGCAAATTAAACACAATTGTAATGACAAATAACATGAAACATTTAAAAATTACCTTCCATATTCTATTGACAAGCAAGCATCATTTTTTATCATTCTAGCAAATATTGCAAAATATTTTTTTGGATCATAAAAAAGGAATGTGAGTAACAACAAAAAATATTTAAACTATTTAAAAGAATGATTGTTATGCTAAAAAGCACTTAAAAAGGTGAAATATAAGCCTTTATGAGATAATAAAAAATTACAATAACTAATAACTCCAAATATTTAGAGTATAATGTATAACGTTTTGTTTTACTAATCAAAACATAAATAATTAACAATAAATGATTGATATGACTTTTCAAATTAAAATGCTGGAAAATATATCTATTTTGAATGACCAAATGATTTGACAGGAAAGGCCTCCCAATTATAAAACATATTTATATAGAGTAATAATTAAATTGTTAACATAATTTTAAAATAGAGACTAATAGTATAACATATACTCAAAATTAATTAGAAGTGTCAACTAACATAAACATGAAAACTTATGCATCACATATATGATAGATAATTAAAATATGATGATGAACTCTAATTTATTATTATATTTTATTTTTTCTTGCACCTCTTCTTATCATTTTCTTTTTTAATTAAATTTATATTTCATTTGTCTTCACAAAAAGTTTGTGCATTTTTATCATCATAGCTTTTAACATTTTAAAATATTTTTTTAATTACATTTGTTTATATATATTTTTATTTTTAACATCTTTTATTAACACTATGTTTATTTTTAGTTTGTGGCTAAAAGAGATTTATTATTCATGTATTATGTACATAATTTATATTTATTTAGTGTAGTAATGCAAATTATGTAACAAATATTTATTATATATTTTCAATAATATAAAATATTTAATAATTGAAATGTTTATAGTAAAACATTTTCAATACCTAAATTGATGCAATACAATGAAGGGAAAATGTTAAGCTTTTGGCATGTCTAACAAAGCATCATCAATTATGTGATATTATTTATTTTTATCCATGCCTAAATATTTTATTTTCGTGTTAATTATTTTAGAATATTAATTAATTGTAGATTATTTTTTAATAAAAATTATTTAGTAATTACATTAAGAAAATGTTTTTAACATTTTTAGCATTTCATTATCTTATTGGATAATTGATTTTTAAATGTTTAGCTTTTAATGTTTATTATAAAGTAAACTTTTACTAGATTAAGATATTTAGAAGTTCTTTTGTTAATCTTTTATGTAAATATACAAAATAATTTATGAGTTCATTATGTTGATGTTACAATTTCTTGAAATCTTTTGAATTTTTTATATACATATAATATAATTGCTCTGAAGTTAATTATTTGATATGATATACTATTTTTCTAAAATATTTATGTTTTTTCTTTTTACCATAACTCAATCGTGACTGTCAAATTTACAAATGATATAAGCAAATTTGAAGCTTTGTGATGTTTGTATACATAAAATCCACTTTTTGACTTATTAAAATAAATCTAAATTATGCAGTTTTTTTTAGTCTAAATAGTTTTATATTTGTTTACTCAATAAATTTTCCAATAAAATTTACTTTTTACCTAATATTCAAATATGTCTAAATATTTCAACAACATTACACATTTTTATTGGTTGTGCCTTTTTGTTTGTAATTGCACATTTTAGTTAATATATTAATATTTTTATTTTTTATTATAAATTTTTTTAACTCTTTGTTTAATATTTAAGAAAACAATATAAGTCAACATTATAAAAAAGTTCTAAATTAATCATAATTTTGAAAAAAAATTTAATAATCAGTTATATCAATAAGATAGAATTTAAAATTTATCTTTGAAATTAACAAAATATTATGTACTACAGAACCGAAAAACATTTGGATTATTTATTATAGAGTATTTTATTTTTATAAACCATTAATAGTACTTGATGAAAAAAGTTGTGCTATTTGAAACTCGAGAAGCTAGCAAACGTAAAGAAAATAGTGAAGTAAATGTATGTAAAATGATACAAATTTAAAGTACTAAAAAATATATAAAATATTACTTTGATAAGTAATCATAAGAAAAATATTTTACAAAATATTACTAATATAAATTTTTGCAAGTAAAAAAAGGAAAAAAAATATATAATAAATAAAGATTCTAAACATTTTAGATATATTAAAATAAAAAATTAAAGAATATAGAATAATAAATAAAATTAAATTATAAAAAACAACTTTACAAAGTATTAATAAAATATCTCACTTATTGAAACAAGACAAATATGTTTCTATAAATTAATAAGAGATAATTTTATTATGCCAAGAATAAAAAAGGTACAACAATAAAAAAAACACTATCCAAGACAACATCTATGATGAATCAAAACTAAAGCCATTAGTAATAATGCAAATCATGTTCTAATCTGTAAAATTCACCTTGTTGTCTAAACACGCTAATTGGAAATGATCATTGAGATTTAGCATAGGCAGCAAAAAAATATGCTCACAAGTGCATAAGCTGACCTTATATCAGCCTAGAGTGTTTAAAATTCTTTAAAAAACATATTACACCCATATAATGCATGCTCTTATAATGCACTTCTTATGCACTTAGTTTTTAAAATTACAATGTTTTGTATTAAATTAACGGCATGGTTTGGTGAATTGGTTGCCAATTACATCTTGAGAACATTTTCCAATAAATATGTTATGAACATAGCTTTTAATATGTTGAGCATTCTATTATGTCACTATTTTTTTTATTCTTATCAAATTAAATATTTTTTATTTCCAATGCCAAGTTTTTCAATTATTATAAAATTCATACTTTGCTTGTTAAATATTTGAAATATTTTAAATAGTTTAAAATAATAATAATGATATGTCTTTTGTTTAGGTCTCATAGTTTTTTATTACTTTTTACCGTTTTAACACTTTCGTAGTTAATTATTAAAAGGATTCAACTATACTTTTTTGAGAATTGACTTTTTTTACATGCAATAACTCATTCATGATATTTTTAATAATATTAAAATTGTTTAATGATTCATAGTTTTGAGTAATTATGTTTTTATTAATATAAAAAATATTTTCATTGTGAAACACAAATAATTCTAATTGTTTAACATCCTATGATGCCACACTTTTTTTTGTTAAAATTAAACCACCATATTTTTCTCAATAAGAATTTTTAAGTGATTTTTAAGTCTTACATCTCAGAATAAAACAATGATTAATCAATTAAAATTTCAAATCAGGTTTTTCATGAAATAATTCACTTATGAAGATTGGTTAAAAAGTGCTGATAACTTTACTCAAATGTGACTCAAAATATAAATCAAAGAATAATTTTTCTAACATTTGGTATAATGGCAATCAATAAAAAACTTATCATGTATAATTTATTCTAGTTAAATTGATCAAATATCATACTTTGTAAAAGTAGTAAAAGTAATAACTATATCATTTTTCTAACACTTGGTATGATTGTATTATATTAGTCACAAATGTTAAATTTAAGACATCACAAAGAATCAATTTTATATATATTTATATAAATATAAAAATGCCTTAATAAATATTTATTACATAGATTTAGTATGATAAATTGATCAAAATTCATACTTTGTAAAAGTAATAAAAAGAAAAAAATTTCAATTCTTTTTGCATTTGTACCTTTCAACTATCTTATAATACTATCTACACTGCATGACATTGAATAAAACATAAGATGAATACAATTATGAGAGATTTGCATAAATTATATTGTTTGTACTAGTGTGATATTCGTATCATATTTCAAAATTAAAAGGTCTATCAAAGAAGTGTGTTAATGTACAAAATATTACAAATTCATGCAAAAAGATGTCATATGTTACACCATATTATGTAGTCAACAGAAGATTTGATAAGGTAAGTGATATTAAGAATGTAAAGTTTGTATTGTCGTATAAGTGTAATAAACATTTGCCAATATTAAATTAAAGGTTACAAAATAAGAGTTGGCGTAAATTATAGATGATCCAAGTTATGCATAATGGTATGATCTAAAAATCATACTAATATTAATAGATTAATTAAACTGAAATATATATTGTTGTTAGGGTATATTATATACTCTTATGGGTATGGTCAATGTTACAAATAATCTATAGATAGATTTTAGTCATATTAGTATAATACTAATATCATGTTATTATAATATATATCTATGTATGAGTTTGTTTTGAGAAGTTAGGCATTTTTAGGGCTTATTATTGATTTTTTTCTTGGCTTATATTTCACACAATAGCAACTAATCATGATTATTATGATAAGCTTCTTGCACTACATATTATATGCTACATTCTTTCATTGCATAAAATTTTCCTGAGGGCTAAAAAATTAGCATGGTTAAATTTTCCTAATCACTTAAACAATCTACTCTTTATTTATTTTTAATTCATTGAGATATGCAAAAACGAATATATTAGATAGGCACTAAATGTGGACAATCTGAATGCAATACCAATCGTGTGCACATTCTTATGTTTATAATTGTATGATTGTTATTCTGAGAGCGTGACAGCCACTTCAATTATTTTATAATGAGATTTTAGGAATTGAAAATTTCTTGATTTACATATATTCCATCAATTCATATAAATAAATGTGATTTTTGGAAGAATACGATAATCAATCTATTACAAAGTAATTTTACATGTAAAATAAGAATAAGGATGTTGATTTTGTTTTTCAATGTGGTATCATGTGTTTTCCTTTTTGCTTTATTGCTATTAGATTTAGTGTTTTACTTGCTTCACCAACTTTCACATTGTATGAACTTTCGATTGCAACTTGGAAACATCCTTTTATGATATTAAGTTAATTATGTCATATTATTGTTTTTTGAGAATTATATAAATTTTGTTGTATTATTATTTTAAATTGTTGTGGAAATTAAATAAGATGACTTCTACTTGGCCACTATAAAAAAGGAAGTGGAGTAAAGGTGCCTCTTACGTGGTCTTTGGTAATAATAGAATATATTTTGAAGCTAACTCAAACCTAGCAAAAGGCAAAAAAGATTAGTTTGTATGGTTTTGTTATTGCCAACTTCTTCAAAAGGGTGTTGTTGTTAAAGAAAGCTTATTTGGGATAGACATAGATGATAGATTTACTGAGTCACCAAAAAAATTTGCATACCTTTTTTATTTTGTTTTAGTTAGATTTATTTATAATTTTAGAACATCAATATTGTGACATAAAACTTTAGTAATGCTAGAAAAAAGTTCATGAAATATTTTATAATAGCATTCAATACACCCAAGAAATATCTTTTGTGAAGCTCTTGATTTTTATTAGGTTGTGATTGAAATAAAGAATTCCTTTGTGATACCAACAAAAGTCCTAAAAAAGGCTTCCTAAAGGCGTAATTAAGATTAACAGGGGATTTTGTAGTGATATTTTATTATTTAAGTATAATTAAAATTATTGAAGATTGATTTTTCTAATTAGAGATTACAAAAATTTAACTAATATCTTTATTATGAATTAACATTTCAAAACTAATTTAAATTTTACGACACATAAATTTGAACAATTAACACCATCTTATTAACATTTATAACATTAAAAAATTTAAAATTTTATTATTTAATAATTATATATATTTTTATTTTTAATATTATTCATTTATTTGTTGACTTGTACTTCTAGCAAAAAAAATTTAAAATTTTTTATACAACAAAAATTTTTCATTTATAATATTTTTATATTTTATTTGTGAATTACATGATATCTATACTTAAAATTGTTAAATAATTTCATATCAAAATATGTTATTATTAATATTTTCCATATTTAATATTTTTTATGCACTATACTAATAATGTTTAACATTAAGAATACATTTCTAATGTAATTATCAATATTAATGTAGTTAATATTTTTATTTTTTAAACGCATTGTGCTAATCTTTTTCGTTATTCTAACATTTTCTTTTTTTTAATAATTAATTTATTTAACATTATATATGTTTTGTTTCTACATTTATAATAATTTTTTAATTTTTTAATTTTTAAATTTATTTATTATGGTTTGATTATTATAAGAATTTTTTTAAAAATATCAAACATAAAAAAATTTTCAAAATTTTAATTGACATAAAAATTAGAAATTTTTAAAATAACTATAAATTTAATTATTTGTGATAAAATGTTTTTAAAAGACTAGAAAAATATTCAATTGATGTAAAATGCTCTTTTTGTTAATGAAAATTTTCATATTTATCAAATTATTTTTTTCTATTTTTTACGTTTTTTGGATAATGATCTATGATTGATCAAGATAGCTTTTTAATAGTTTATACAAATTATATTATATATTCTAGCTATGGGTAACTCTACATGTATTTTTAATTTTTTCTTCTTTCTTAATTTTTTTTTATTCATCTATTTCTTCTGGTTGTAGTTTTTATTACAGTGATATACTTTATGAGTTCTCCATACTTTTCCTATTTTTAATAATTTCTTTAATTTTTATCTTTCACTAAGTATTTACATTTCATGTTGAGAAAACTATTTGTTACTTAAATTAATTTTTTTTTGTTATTAATAAATTATTTTGCTATGGCATACTATAAGTATTTTTAATATTTTTTTATTTTAACGATTTTACTATCTGAATGAGTTTTTAAAATTATTTTTTAATATTTCATAATTCGTTTTAATCATATGAAAGTTTTTAATTATAACAAAAATAATTAAATTTATTTAAAATAAAAAACTCTTTCATGATACATAATTTTGAATACTAATTATTTTTTCATAAATAATATTTTTGATATTTTAATCAATTAATTTGGCATATTTTGAATTTTATGAATATTCTATGTTCTAATTCAAATAATTTACTTCATATTTAATTACTTTTTTCTAGACATTTTCATCACATAAAATCGTTGAATTAAATTACTAAAATTCTTTTTTGTTGGTAAATTATATGATAGAAAACATTTTCTATTATAATATAACATATAAAATTCTTTTTATTTAAAAAACATTCCTTACATTTTTTTGCTCTGTTTCCCTGTTAATATTTCACACAATCTATTTTAAATATTTAAATATTTTAGCATCAAACTAATATTCTTCTGATATGACTGCAAACTTATATTTTCTAGAAAATGTTTGGTAAAGTGTTTTGCATAAAGTTTTGATTTATTTTGTTTTGCTTTAATTGTGTAATTATTTAATAGTTATAATTTTATTAAATTGTTCTAACTTCGTTATATGTACATTGATATATTTCTTATGATTATAATAATTATAATTTAAAAAAGACAATCTAAGAACATATTTTGAATGATTTGTTAAATATTAAATTTTTTATTACAACACAAATTTTCTTATATTGAAATATTTTTCATAACGAAATATTAATTAAGACTAAATTACCCCAAAACAATTTATAACTTGTTTTGCATATAATTTTTAACAATTTTAGTATATTTTTCTTTAGATGATTTTTCATTTTGTGAGCTTTTCAAAATTTTTTCTAAAAACATTTATTTTATACATTTCCTGAAATAAGCCTTTATTAAACATAAGCATGCGACGTCCCCTACGGGGGATCGAACAGGAAATCCAAATACATTAACTTGCAAAGCGGCTCAGGGAGAGGCACACCCCGTCCCCAGCTGAAGCTGGACCAGCACGCGCCACCCAGTCCGCCGGCGCGTTACCTTCTCTGTAAATACAGGAGATGACATGGACGTCAAGATCGCCGGCATGGAGAATTGCATTGGCAAATACACCCCTCGTGGGCTCCTGGGCAAGGAGATCATGCACTTCCAGCATAGCCTGCGTCGAGTCGGTTTGGAACTCGATGGCCCGAGCGTCCGGGAACGCTGATCTAGCTACTTCAAAGGCCTCCAACAAGCCATAGACTTCCATGGCTCAACTCGCTTGAGAGATTACTTTCTTTCCAAGCACCAGCAGAGGCTTCCCCACATGATCCCTAGCAACCAGGCCAAGGCCCGCCGAGTGATCCCCAACGGCTGCATCACAGTTGAATTTGACCCATCCAGTGGGAGGAGGAACCCAATTTTGGGCTACATTCAGTTCAGGTGAACTGAGCGGGTTCCCGCAGGACATGGAAGGACGCGTTCGGTGAAGCAGAGCGACCTCAATCTGCAGCTTGCGTAGGATAAGACTGTAGTTTGGCCTTTCATCGTACTGCTTCTTCGCATTGCGGAATTCCCAGATGTAGTACATTGCCGTGGCAAGGGTAGCAGCGTGCTTCCAATTATTGGCAACGCTCCGTGCAGGTGCTGCCACAAATTCAAAGAGCCTCTGTAAGAAAAAATGCCCAGTGCCCACACCATGCTAAAGACCAAGTGCAGATATGGCCTCACGAAGTTGGTTACTGCGCCAAAAAACCTGTGCATACGGGCACTCCCAGATAAAATGTTCCGACGTCTCGTCCGCAATACAACCCCAAACGCAGCTACTGCACTCAGCAAGTCTTCTACGGGCCAGCCAAACTGTAGTAGGGAGGTGATCACCTATCAGCCGCCAAAGGAAGAGTTTCACCCTATGCAGAGTCTAAAGTTTCCAGATCATCTTAAGATACTCCGAGTTAACTCCCACGTCCTATCAATAATATTTTATACATTTCAGATAATATTTTACCGATGACGATCTTAGTTTTTATTTCATTTTTTTATTTTCCTATCAATAATGTCTCATTCTTTATAAATTATAAGTATTGTTTTTTAAAACTTGTTTTTTTTAAAACCATTTATCATATGTAATATTCTATATCACATTTTTTATATCGTATGGTGACAAATTTTTCTTTGCCGATGATATATTTTCAATGCTGCTATAAACAATTATATTTTTTTCATAACATCTTATATTCTATTAGAGAATTTCACAAACAGGATATTTATTATTTTCGTGGTTGTTTTGCTGTTATAATTTCCCTAAATATTTATAACGTGAATAAATATGTTATTTGCATTTATTCAATATATTATACTATTAATAATAAAACACCATCTTAAAGTTCATTCAGTCACTATTTTTTCAACTATTAGTAAACTAGAATATTTAACAAGATTACATTACTAGATTTAGCTAATGTTTTTTGTTCAATTAAAATACACTAAATATATAATGCAAAAGTATGTTTTAAAATATATTTAAAAAATTTTAAATCATTAAATATTAAATGCGTAACTTTTTCTTTTGAAAATATCTTTAGGAGTAACACAGCCATAATAAAAAATCAATATAAAAAAGTCAATAAAAATGTTAGTATTATTAAAAAAGAAAAATGAGAACTATGTCAATGGTATTATAAAATTATGAAACACTAAAATGCAAAAAAGATATCGAATTGTTTGTCATTTCAAATGATCAACTTATATGAAAAAATTATCAAAAAAAAAAATTGAAGTTCTATAAAGTGAATAGTAAACATCAAATTTAATTAAAAATAAAGTTTTAAAGAGAAACAAAAAAATAAAAAATAAACAAGTTTTGGTAAATGTATATTAAATTTAAATTATTTGCATAATTTTTTAAAAAGCCAGGAAAAATGTCTTTTAAAAACAAAAAGCATAAAATAATCAAAACATTAAAAATAAGTTTGAAAAAAATACTGAAAATTGTAAAAATAATGTTATATTATTTTAAAAGTACATATTTCAGACACAAAGATATATAAATATGTTATTATTAATAAAAAAATTCGAAATACGAGCATGAAAGACCAAAGCAAAATATTGGCCTTAGTATTTGGAACCTTGCACAAGTTATTGCAATTGACCTAGACTGATTACTAACATGAAAAATTATCACATCCTTAGTTTGACCAACTCAACTATAATATAGAAATTAAATTTTTAAGATATGATGTTGCATATTTTTTCTATTTTTCTTTGATATGACAAATGATAATTGATGGAAATTTTTTTCGTGCTTTTTTAGATGATAATTACAAACATATAAATTTGTTTCAACGGAGGAAAGAAACGTTTCTTGAAAAAATAACATTGGTATTATTTATTAGAAAGAAATGTTGTTTAAATTACATCATAATAAAGAATTATAATCATACCAAAGCTAAATGCAATTATTGTGTTCATGGTTTTACTAATTGACATCCATCTAATTATGTCAACTTATCAAGTGAACCAATTTGTTTTAAAATAAGAGCTTGTTCTAATTGTCCCTTTGACAATATGTGCTTTTTAGCTACTATTCTTAGTCAAAAATTGTTTATGCTCTAAGTTAGCCAAGCTAGATCAAACTTGAAGTATTTATTTTTTTGTAAGAAAATAAAAGATTTTTTTCAATATACATTTCAAGTTAGTTTGATATCCATATAAAAATAAAAAATTTAGAATAAATAGTATCTTTAATCAAACATGCATGTGAAGTGTGATTAGGTTACATGAAATAATATATATAAAAATATTATAATAATGTTGTGAGATGTCAATATACGTATGCATATGAAATCACCTCATATTTGTAATAAAACATACCTACTAAGTGCTTCACATTTAAAAATAAGTGGAGCTCAAAGATTTAAAATTACTAAATTCTTAACTAGTGATGTACGTTCGTTAACTTTTATATTAAATAATTATTGGCGTTTTATATTCCATAAATACGTACCAACCATATTTTTAGTTTGACAAAGAAGACCTCCATATTCATAATAGTTCTCTTTTTATTTTTTTTATATTTTTTTAATAAGATTTGATTTTTTTCAAACATAAAATAATTTTTGAGTCAATTAGTTTTGAGTAAATTATCTCCTGGTCAATTAAGATGTACTTTTTTTTTCTTCTCTTTTAGTTATCATGGAAAAGATTACTTCATTTTCATCCTTCACATATGCTAGCACTCCTTAACTCATTCAAAGCAATTTATATCCTCCTTTTTGTCATTTCTTTTTGTTCTTCTTCTCAAATGACTGTTCATATATTATCTCTAAGTTATGCAAATTTCATAAGCTATTTCTAAACACAAGATTCTATTAAATCCAAAAGTTTTTAAAGCACATTTGACATTGGAGCATCTAACATTAGCTCACAAATACACATTCACTGGAGCCACGCTAGTTTTAGAAGTCCATCAATACAAGGTTTTGTTGTTAATTATTTAAAGTTAAATTATCTTTTTTATTTTGCTGGGCACCACTGTGTGCCATAGCCTGTCATCTTCAGCGCTATGGTTAGTATGCACTACTATCAGCCAAGCTCCGACACCAACACCCTTGCCACCCTAATTGAGTAGGAACATTATTTCACTCACACTTGAGCCAGGTTGACTACCCATCAAGTACTCGTGTTAACCCGCTAGTCTTGTAAACCATTTTTCTTCACTCGACCAACACCCATGAACTACTCGTGCTGCTTAACCCTAGTTTTGCTGCTAGTTATTTCAACCCTCATCATTACTACCACCTCAAATGCGTGATAAGGTTTGGAACTTTTAATCTAATTAAAATTTTTAGTTTTTTTTTCAATTTTTTAATTTTTTAAAAACATTATTAATGAACCTATGAGGTCTCTAAAAATAAGGATACTCACAAAATTAAAGGGGATGAAAAATTATAAGAGAAACATATATTGTTTGTGTGATTTCATTTTTTTGACTAAAATATGTGTACTCAACTTTACTTCGAGAGATTCCAACTTTCTTTGTTATAGATAAGGATTAAAGATGGGAGATATTCAACCAGGAGAATCGACAACTATATCTCATATTAGAAACAATGATTGAATGTGAGAGACCTTTCACCAGGAGAGTCGATAACAAAACAAATTCTCGCTTTTGCCAAAACCCCAAGCTTCTCTACTAATCCAAATTACCACTATATAACCTTTTTACCACATTAGTGCTCTAGACATCAAATAATGTTTATCTCAAATTGTTTTTTTATTTGTTTGAAATTGGATGTGACAAAACTTATTTTACAAGATGTTATACTTAATACTTAAGGTTCTTCACTTATCAACTTAATAATCTATGTTAAAACTTTGGAATGTCAATCATTAAATAGTTTTAAAATACCATGCATGTCACCTAACCTTAATTTGTGTTGAGTCACTTTCCATAATTCTTCATAATCTATTAAGTATCTCTAACTTTATAAGCTCCTATTTTGACTCTGATAAAAGTCAAAATCTATTCTACATTAGCTTTGGTATCATAAAATATGATTTTGTTCTAAAACAATTCTTCTGTTTAGTGCTTTCTACTTTAATATTAATACCTATAGATTTTTACGAAATTAATTTCTTTTTTGGTTTAGTATTTTTAACTTTGGCATTAGCAATATGATTTTTTCATTCTACATCAACTTTAGTATTATATAATATCATTTTAAACTAAAAGAATATTTTCTTTTCCATTTTCTTAACTATATCCACCAAAAAACTATCAGTCTATTTTGGGTAAACTTTGAATTAAGAACTTGCACAAAAGCAATGCTACAACTCTCTACCATCTTTCCTAAGAACTATTTGGTTCTGTCGAAGTGGTTGTCTAGCAAAAGTGAGACCTTTACAACATCTCATTTTCTTAGGAGAACATCTTATCTCTATTTTACTGCTCCGTAAATGTGATTACTTTGCTTTCATATTTTTTTTATTAAAAACATTCCCACGTTATTTCCCTTGATATCCTCTTGTATGGAAAACATTGCTAAGATTATTAGATATGGCAAGTCTAATCAAATTACAAACCAAAATAAATTTTTTTTCAAAACTAACAACAAAATGTAAACTAAGACCTTATGCTAGACATATCCCAATCAATAACACAACTCATCGATATGGCTAGACAAATCCTCTTAAATAAAAAATGTGAACCAAATCTTTGAAGAAAAAAGATAATAGGAGAAAAAGAGACACACAAATAATTTTAAAGGAAGAAATCCTAGAAGACGTAGAAACCACAAAAGATATGACCCATTTAATAAATCTAACTAAGATATCTATAAGAGAAATCATGATAGTTAGAGAAATCGTGATACTTTCTTGACACAAAGGTGTCTGTGTTTTGGTATCCCAAATTTTAGCTATGTCATAATTAAATTGGATACATCAGTAAAAATTATGTAGGTTCTATATTTTATTAGAAACGCATTACAGGAATTTAATCATTTTTTGGACACCTCTTAAAACTACAGATCTAGTAGAAAAATAAGGAATTATCGTATTTGCAACAAATGTAGTATAATATATAACATTGTGAGGATTTCTTGTACAAATGTTTCCGTTGAAAACTAGATTAGACATTTGTAAAATCTCCCCATAAAATATGACAATATGAGTGTCATTTGCCTAATTGAAATTCTTATCAAGTATTATTAGACCAAAAAAATTCATTGTCAGGCATCATTTTATGAGGGACCATATCGAATGAAATTTGGTATACAATTATTTTGTTGCTAACGACATGCCACAAATCAAAATCTTAACAAAGTTGCTTAGTTAAGATTTATTTTATAACCTAAGATATTTTTATTATTACAATGTGGGAGAAATTAAGCTTTGTTTTAAGAGCAGTTCCTTAAGTGAAGGAGAGCTCATCCATGTGCTTTTATTACCTAAAAATCTTACTTCACTTGATAATATCAATTAATTATTTTCTTAGATGACATTCAATTACTATATGTTAAACTTAGATGGTAAGTTATCATAAAAGAAGAATAGGCGATTTGTCTCATGAGCAATACTCTAACATATTTCGATGATAATAACAAATTAAGTAAAATAATAATTAATCATCTAGATTTCCTAGTTGATATGATAGGTGAACCATGTTGGAAGATGATTAATACTAGAGGAATAAGGCAATTTATTAAATATGACGATGTAACCATGTGTGGGATAAGAACGTAAAATAATTTTGTATCCTTAAGTAACTATGTGTTCCTTTTAAGTAAGAGATTTTCCCCACCTTTTAAATTAATGAAACTTGTTACTCAATTGAACTACTTGAATTTATCCATGATTTTTTAAATTTAAAAAACATTTTGAATGAGTAAATGTATATTATCATGTTTTGTTATGATGACCTATGGAAGAAAAAAGACAATTTAAGGACCAAGTTTTTTGATCCAGGTCAACATGGAGATCTAGTGAAATTGGATGGTACAAATACTAATGAAGACTTAATCAACATTATCAAACTATTCAATTTGGGAGAAGTAAACCTAAAAAAGGGGTATAGAAAAAAATCAAAGAAATCATATGATACAGTTAATTTATACATTATAATAAAGTCACATAAACGACAAATAAACTTTTGAAAGTGTTGTATATCACTATTATAGTATGAAATGTTATAAGGAACCTTATAAAATGTATATCATGATGTTCTTAGCCTAATTAGTTTTGATTATAGAATCATAGTATTTTGAAAAACTTCTATAAAACATAGAAATTTGTATGTTATGATAATTTTTATTGGACTTTATGATAAACTTACTTTTACTTATCATAAGAAAATCATTGAATTTCTATGGTAAGCTAACATGCTTTCAAACTAACTGCATTGACAATAAAAGAATACCATCATATTATCATTACATTGAATTTCATAATCATTTTCAATCATATGGTATGTTATGATGAAGGTGTATAATTTTCTTAATATTTCTCAGCTAGCACAGGGTGGTGAATATAAGCTTGGTTAAATTGAACTATCGAAAAAATTTAAACTTATGAAACTCTCTTATGGCATTATTCTTATTTGAGAAATTTTACTAACAAATCAAGAATTCAAACATAAATTTTGAAAATAAGAAAAATTGAAATTCAATTTTTTAAGATGTTTGTAAAAGAAATCTATGAATTTTGTGTTGTTAAATATTTTTTCGAATTTAACACTATTTGTATCTCAAAGTAAAAAATTTGCATCAGTATTATAGGGTTATAATATTTTATTTTAGATAAATAACAATACTTTTTTCATTTATTATGAATAATTTTTATTCTTATTATATACATAGTGTTTTGAAGATTTTAAACTTGACATGATATGAACTAATTTTTATTCCTTCAATAGTTTTTAATTTTAATTAGTAAACAATGTAAAAAAATTAGAAAATTCTAAATTTATAGATATTCTAATAAATTTTTGTAAATTTTTTGTTCTAATTTTAATTAAGAATATTGTTTATTGAAATGTTAAAATATTTGACTTATTGAAAGTTGAATGGAATAATTTTAGCTTTCTTTACATTAAAATATTTGATTAATTAGTATAATGAATAAGATTATTATCAGCAAACTAATCGTATATTGAAGGTCATTATTATGTTTTTATTATCTTTTTTGTTTATTGTAATTATGTACTTTTTCTTGTGTTAAAAGTTTCTATTCTTTTGCATTTTTAGATAGTTAGTTGATAAATTTTATTAATAGTTTTAAGCAATTTTTCAATTTTTGGTGGTCTAAATAATTTCATAATTTGTTAATATTCTATTCCTTTTTAATTGTAAGAACATTTTGTTATTAAACTATTGTATTTTTTTAATTCTAACATCTCTTTTATTATTTGTGATAGCATTAGTGCATTTCTATGACGAAATTATGCTATATAATAGTCATTGTTTTAATCGTTCAACTTTTTTATATTAATGTTCTTCCTCTAACTTATTTGATTATCTCTCTTATGCTATTAAAGCAAATTCTTTCATCAAACTTATATTATTAAAACTATTTTTATTTTGCTTCAAATAGAAATATAATAAAAAATTCAAGTCAATAAATTAATGACTTTTTATATTTAATTACTTCTTAATTAATGGTTGATTTTTGTCTTTAATATGTTTTAATCATATCCTTCAGTCATTCATTTTATCATCAATTTAATAATTGTTTTGCTAAAAATATTTATTTCTGCTAGAAGTATTAATTTTGACAAGTTTTTGTTTTGAAAATATATTTTGTAGACTAAATTGTTAGAAACTTTGGCTTCAAAAATTGTTTACTATATTAGTACAAATATAGTTTATACATTTGTAGACCATACTATGCATTTTATATCATTTACTAAGTTTAAATTACTTTTGTAACTTTTAGACAAAATATTTGAAATATCAACTATGCATCTAATTATAATTAATTTTTAAAAAAGCGTTACATTTCCACAAAAACATTTTTATGATTATGTTACTAAAAGAGTTCTACTGATATATAATGCAAGTTCTATTGGCCTTTTGAAACTATTTTATTACCAAACGATTTAGATATTTTATGTTTCTTAAAAAATTACATGTTTTTTGTTATTAAATTATTGAAAAATTTTCATTTAGCGTACTAGGCATGTAGTTTTTAGGAAATTATGTTAAAATGTATTTTAAGTTTATTAATTAATTTAAATTTTACAGATTTGAAAATTTTATTTTATTTATTTTATCATCAATAAAAATAGATTTGATACTTCTTTCTCATTATCTATATTTTATTGGATATGGGACTGTATCAGATTGTCTTATTGGACTTGGAGTATACCAGCTATTTTGTTTATCAAGCTTTTGTAGTTATTCGTGGTATTTACTTAGATTGGATTAGAATGTAATAGTTTCATTGATTTTGTTGATATTTTATTCATGTTTTGATCTTATGGATGAGAAAAATTATTTAATTCCTAGTATTATAATATTTTTCTTGGAACCTATAGTACAATATGATACTATAACTATTTAGAATTTGGTAAAACAATAATTTTTTTGGAAAAAATTGGGTTTGTGATGTAAGATGATTTGAGAGTTAGGTTATGGCAAAATGATATATATATATATACATACATACATACATACATACATACATATATGTGTATGTTTGCGTGTACAACTAAATCTTTTTATTAAGAAAAGTTGTTATATGATCCATTGAATATATATATAATGTATGTTTATTTTTCTTTTAAAGGTTTACTTTTGCTATATTATAAAATGATGAATGTTGTTCTCTCAAATACCCCATGGAGGATCAAAAATATTTTGATGATAATAACCCAATTTTGTTATTTTAAGCATAATCATAAAGCTTGGACATATTTTGTCTAGATAAGTGACAAAAAGGCTTTAAAAGGGGCATTAAGAATTTTTGTAAGCAAGATCTTGTAACGTTCATGCATAGCCATGGTGCCCTAATTGATGACAACATACTATATTTTTCAACAATTTTGGTCAGAAAATTTTTAAATTTTTGATAACTAATGTGTTTTTTCAAGGAAGATGTCAAAGAAGAAGAATAGTAAATATTAAATATAAGGAAAATCATCTAAGTTAGAGTGACAAGTTACGAAGAGATATATTTTAAATTAAATTTTAGATATTTTCAAATTTTTTGTTTAGAATTTTAGATTTATTTAACTAATCTATGCAAGCTATATAAATGCACTAAAAATTTAAATTAATCAACTTTAAGAAATTATTTTTTGTTTTTAATATCTTGAAACTTCATGCCATGATCATCTTAGGAATCATTTTTCTTAAATTTTGTTATTGTTTTTCCATAATAATTAATTAAATTTAAAAAATAAAAAAAATTCCACCTTCATTAGCTAACCTAACTATTCAACGATGATTGGGCACATAGCTTTGATATCAAACCCGTTTGCTACAATAATAGGATTGAGAAATCACTATTGAACATAGATGGAAGTACCCAGAATCAAGGCACAACTCCTTGCATTCATAAATCAATTAATCATGTTATTCAAAGAAGATTGACAATTCATAGATATTGATTCCATTATTTTAGTCATTATTGATATTCAAATTCATAAAAGAATGTTTATTTTGACATGGCATTACAAAAGAACATCAAACATAAGCATCTAAGTGATATTGAGGTCATAACATTTTTCATGTTTGATGAGTGCAGGATGAAATTTGCAACATGATTCTGGGGTCATTCCATTATTTTAAGAATTATAGTGCATTTTTTCTAGGGCCTTTCTTTTATGGTGAATTTAGATAAGTTCTCCATCCTTGTCAAACATCATAATGCCAATGTCTTTGAAAAAGAGGACATGTTCGATCGGGTACACTTGTATTATTGAGATTTTCACTAGAATTCGACAACATTTGATACGAGATGCACAATATTTTGAAAATCATAGTATTTCAAATAAGAAACAAAAAATGTTTCCCAATGTTTTGGCTCAATATTGAACCTTTGAAAGCTCTAGTGTGGATCTCGTTGGAGGAACTAGCAGTCCACCTGGTCAACAGGTAATACCTATTCTTAATCATGTTAATAGTCAACAACCTATTGAAAGTAGATTCTACACAAATCAACTTAATAGGGCCTAGTGGAACTCTACCCTATGTATTGGTCAATCTTTTTAAAGATCTTCCTTTAGATATTAAAGTCTCGAGAAGGATTAGGAGCAATAATGGATTTTGGAAAAAAAAATAAAGTATTTAAAATTTCTTCAAAAAGTATCTATGTAGGTTTATGCAAGGATTGTTAGTGGTCCAATGTGTGTAAGAAAGCATTTTTATACCCTTAGTTGCAAGATATAATGAAGATGAAATAATTCCAATTAGTAAATCGGTAAGTATTATGAAATGTCGGACTTCCTTAGTCATCAATGTAGACACTTAAGGGTCGGATAATGAATGAAAATCAATGAGGCAAGGTAAGGGTATAGAATTTAAAAAAGTATATGATAAGATCTTAACATGCTCCCCCATAATTGAAACAAATAACTCCCCGAACTACTCCACACACATTAACACTTAGTAAAAGAACTTAATTGTATAATGATCAATGATTTGTTCATTTTTATGATAAACTTCAAAGATAAATTGTATAGTAAGAGTAAAACATTTCGATCTAACTTGAAACAAAGGATGCATAGCTTAAACAAAAAGTGGAGATTCAATTCTCTTAAAAGTCTTAATAAGGATCTCCAGGAAAAAGCAAAGGATCTTAAGCATATTTTAATAGACTATAATGGCTTTATAGTGGTTACCAGCCACAAGTAAATGAAAAAAAAGCAACTAAATGGAATGTAAAAAATGGAGTTTCTAGAAAAAGACCAAAAGAAGCCATTAGGAATCTCATAATGCAAATATCACATATTGTATTTAATAACTTCTTGATTTTCAACATCATGGGTGTTGTTATTTCTGTAATGACTTGATGTCCTAATAACATGATCAAAATGAAACAATTAGGTTAATTGCAATGTAGGAAGCCTTTGCAAGTGATAGATAAATGGACATTATTTGATGGATAAAAACTTTTCACTATTATGAGGGCAACATTTCAAACAAAATATGGGTGTTGTAGCTGTAGTACTCACAATGCAAAAAAATTAAAATGAAGAGAAATTCCTTCACATTTTTATAGTGCATGATATGCAAATGATGTGCTACCTATTGAATCATGATTGGTTCATAGAATAAACTATTATATGGGTTCAACATATGAACAATTTGTTATCCGACCACTCCTTATGTCAATCATTTCTCTGTCAATAATTAAATCTAATACTGGACAATTTAGATTCCAAAGATCTTGGGCAGAAGGCATAGAATTCTATCTATTCCTTAGAATTGGATTCTTCCAATTGCTAGGTTAAGAATAAGGGCCCTTGCTTACATGCTGAAGAGAGTTAAAGATCCTTATAAAGGATGAAGTAAAACTTTATTTGGTAATATATTTTATAAGATTTAATTATCATAATAACATGTTATTGAGATGGAAAACCAATCCGAAGAGATATAGATGAGTTATCAACATTGGAACTAACAAAGCTTTGGATCAGCTACTCATGGTTGCAACAATAGTGGAGTTGTATTAGAGTCAGAAGACATTTATTGTATGACTCAAGGATGGTGATAAAAATACTAATGTATTCCACACAATGGCCAGTAATAGGAAAATGTATCTTAATGCATAAAGAATTGAAGATTCAAGTGGGAGTTGGGTCTTAAAGCAAGATTCAATTGCCAAAAATGTCATGGATTGCTTAACCCCTGACTTGTCCATACTTAAAAAATGGGAGGTTTTTTTGCTTTGTTTTGCTTAGACTCGCTAAATAGTACTATGATTTTGATTCAATATGTTAGCAATGAGGAAATATAACAAATTCTTTTTTGGATGGATTCATTAAGTCCTCATGGATTCAATGGGCTTAATGGCTTCAGTTAAAAGCACTGTTTTGCCATAATTCAAGATGACATTTATGATGCTATTATTATTTTTCTTGTTGGTAGCCCATCACGCAAAGAATTCATTAGTAAAGAAACAATTTTCTTTCCAAAAACATATTGTGGTACATCTTTTTTATATTTTAGAACAATTTGCTTCTATAGTTTCTTCTAAAAAATACTATGTTTTTAGTAATCAGCTTATAGTGTTTCCTACTCAATATCATCTTAATGGAGCAATTAGCTTTTACCAAATAGAATTCACCAAAAATATCTTACTGGAATAAGAACTACCTGACATAAATAATTCTTTTGTGATACCAAGAAAAGTCTTCCTAAAACAAGCTTCCTGACAGTGTAATTAAGATTAGTAGGAAATTTTTGCTATGACATTTTATTATTTTGGTATAAATTAAATTATTGAAGTTTGATTTTTATTTTGTATTAGGAGATTAAAAGAATTTAACTAATATCTTTATTATGAATTGACTTGTCAAATCTTAATTAAATTTTACTATGCATAAATTTGAAAAATAAACACCCTCTCATGAACATTTATAACATTAAGAAATTTAAATACTTTATTATTTAATATATTTATACATTTTTTATTTTTCACATTATTTGTTTATGCGTGACATGTACTTTTTAGTTATAAATATTTTAAATTTTTTATAAAAATTAAATTTTTTATAAGAAATATTTTTCATTTATAATATTTTATGTTTTATTTTTGAATTACATGATATCTATACTTAAAGTTGTTAAATACTATCATATTAAAATATGTTATAATTAGAATTTTCCTATATTTGTTAAGCACTATACTAGCAATGTTAGACATTAAAAATTCATTTCTAATATATTTATACATAATAATGAATTTAATGTTTTTATTTTTTAAACATAGTGTTAAAATTTTTCATTATTCTAAAATTTTCTTTTCCTTATGTATTTGGAAGTTTATTTTTCTTAAAAAAATCTAATATTCTTACCCTATTATAATTATTTTATCTTTTAAATATTTATAATTTGTTTCTATTTTTTATCTCTCAAGACTACTGAGTTCTTATTATTTTATTTTAGTCTTTGTATTCTAAAATTGAACAAATATATTTATCAATTTTATGTTATTTAAAAATCTTTTTATTTGACAAATTATCCATGTATTGCAAAATGATTGAATTGCGTCATCATCTCTATGATTTTAAACTTTATGACTTTTATACCTAGTTTTTATCTACATAAGGCCTTTGTAATTGGCAAGCATACATTTAAAAAATTGAAATGTTATACTACCTAGTTGACCCTTTTTATTGTTAGTTTTTTAATTATTTATAATATTGAGCTGAACAAGTTTATATTTTCAATATATAATCTATTAGGTGTTTGCTATACATAATGTTTTGAATATTTAATTTTAACTAATATCTTATATTTTTTGTTTCTACAATTTTAATAATTTTTTAATTTGTTAATTTATTTATTACGATTTGATTATTATGAGACTTTTATTAAATGACAAAAAAAATAAAGTTTAAAATTTTAATTACCATAAAAACTAGAAATTTTTAAAATAATTATAGATTTTATTATTTGTGTAAAAATATTTTTTCAAAAATTAGGAAATTATTCAATTGAAGTAAAAGACTCTTTTTGGTTAAGACAATTTTCATATTAATCATTTTTTTTATTTTTTACTTTTTTTGGATAATGATCCATCTATTATCGATTGATCAAGGTAGTTTTTTTAACACTTTATATAAATCATAATTTGTATTCTAGTTATACATAGCTCAACATGTATTTTTAATTTTTTTTTCTTTTTTCTTAATTGTTTTGTGGACCTATTTGTTTTGCTTGTAATTATTATTACAAAGATATACTTTATGAATTTTCCAAACTTAACTATTTTAAAAAAAAATTATATTTTTTACCATTCAATAAATATTTACATTTCATGTTGAGAAAACATTTTGTTACTTAAATTAAATTTTTTTGCTATTAGTATTTTTTTATAGCATAATATATGTATTTTGAATTTTTTTGTATTTTAATGATTAGTCTATCTTAATCAGTTTTTAAAATTATTATTAAATATTATAATTCATTTTAAGTATATGAGTTTTTTAATTATAGTGGTAAAAAATAAAATTTATTTCAAATAGAAAACTCTTTCAAGATACATACTTTTGAATATTACTTATTTTTTCATAGAAGATATTTTGTATTTTTTACTAAATTAATTTTACATATTTAGAATTTTTATGAATATTCTATTATCCTATTCAAATAATTTATTTCATATTTAATTACTTTTGATTTAAATTATTGAAAATTTTTTTGATGATAAATTATAAAATAGAAAATATTTTCTAATATAACATAACATCCAAAATTCTTTTAATTAAGATAAATTTTTATTTTATTAAGTTTATTTAAAGTGACAATTAATAAAGCATTCAACTCATTAATTTTGCTATATGTTTGCAATAGATATTTCTCCCAATCTATTTTAAATATTTAAATATTTTATTATCAAACTAACATTCTTCTCATATGACTACATGCTTATACTTTCAAGAAAATGTTTGGTTAAGTGTTTTGCATATAGTTTTAATGTATTCTTTACTTTTAGCATGTAATTACTTTAATAATTGTAATTTTATTAAATTGTTCTAAAAAGGTTATTACTACATTGATAAATTTTTTATTATTATAATTTAAAAAAGAAATGGAAAAAACATATTTTAAATGATTTTTAAAATATTAAATGTTTTATAACCATACAAATTTTCTTGTATAGAAAAATTTTCTAAAACAAAATATTACTTATGATTTAATTATTCCTAAACAATTTATAACTTGTTTTGCATGTTTTCTCTAATAATTTTAGTACATTTTTATTTAAATGATTTTTCATTACATGTGCTTTTCATAATATTTGTTTTAAAGAACATATTTAATTTTCACTTTTTAGTATAATATTTTACATATGATGATCTTTGCTTTCACTTTATTTTTTTATTTTCTTATCAATAGTATCTCATTTATTTTAAATTATAGGTATGTTTTTGACAACATGTTTTGTGTGAACTTTTTATCATATTTAATATTATATATCACATTTTTTTATATCACATAGTGAAATATGCTTCTTTGCCAATGATATATTTTAATGCTACTATAAAAAACTATATTTTTTCATAATATCTTATATTGTAATTGTCAACTTTATATGTAGGATAGTTATTATTTTCGTGGATGTGTACAGTTATAATTTCCCTAAATATATATAAAATGAATAAATATGTTGTTTCCAATTATTCAAATATATTGTATTATTGTTAATAAAACATTATCTTAAAGTTCATAAAGTCACTTTGTTTACAACTATTAGTAAACAAGAACATTTAACATGATTGCAACACTAAATTTAACAAATAATTTTTCGTGCAATTAAAATATAATAAATATATAAGGAAAAAATATATTTTAAAATATATTTTAGAAACATTAAATCATTTAATATTAAAGGCATTAAATTTCTTGCAAAAATAATCTTTAGGTGTTAGACAACCATAATAAAAAATCAATACCAAAAAGTTAGTATTATTAAAAAAGAAAATTGAGAATGATATCAATGGTATTTGAAAATTATGAAACATTAAAACGGAAAAAAGATCTAGAATTGTATGCCATTTCAAATGATCAACTTATCTGAATAAAATATCAAAAATAAAGTGAATTGTTGTAAAGTGAATAGTAAACATGAAATTTAATTAAAAATAATGTTTCAAATAGAAACAAAAAGCAAGAAAATAGAAAAATAATAATCTTTTCTAAATGTGTATAAAATTTAAATTATTTACATAATTTTCCAAAAAACAAGGGAAAATGTTTTCAAAAAACAAAGAGCTTGAAAAATCAAAAGACTAAAGCAACATATTTTTTTTTCAGGTGTTTCAAATCAAGGACAACTTATTACAATTGATCTAGACTATTTTACTAGAATGAAATATTATCACATCTTTATGTCGATTATCTTTTACTATTTTTCTTTGATATCACAAATGATAATAAATGAAAATTTTTTTCATGCTCAATTAGTTGATAATTACAAACATATAAAATTTTTCAAAGGAGGAAAGGAAAAGCTTCATGAAAAAAACATTGATATTATTTATTAATAAGACAATTTGTTCAACATACATCACAATAGAGAATTAAAATCAAACCAAAGCAAGATAAAGTTATTCTGTTCATGATTGTACTAATTGACATCCATCTAATTATGTCAATTTATCAAAAAGCAACTTGTTTTAAAATAAGAGTTTGTTCTAATTATCCATTTGATAATATCTCCTTTTTATCTACTATTCTTTGTGCAAAATAGCTTATGCTCCAAGTTAGCCTAGCTAGAAAAAGCTTGAAGCCTATATGTTTTGTAAGAAAATAAAAGATTCTTGTCATTGCTCATTTCAAGTTATTTTACTATCCATAAAAAATAGAAAATTTAAATAAATGTTATCTTTAAACAGACATGCATTTGAAGGATGATTAGGTTACATGAAATAATCCATGTAAACATATTATTATAACGATGTGAGATGTCTATATACCTATGCATATGAAATCTTTTCATATTTGTAACAAAAAATGCCTACTATGTGCTTTTCTATTAAAAAAATGTGTAAGTTGGCCTCAAAGACTTAAAATTGCTAAATTCCTTAACTAGTGACGTATGTTCATTAACTGTTATATTAATTAATTATTGGCCTCTTTATATTCCATAAATAAGTATCGACCTTATTTTTAGTTTCATTAAAAAGACCTCCATATTCATGATTTTCTCTTTTATTTTTTTATATTTTTCAAATAAGATTTGATTTTTTACAAACATAAAATAATTGTTGAGGTAATTTTTTTGAGTAAATTACCTCTTGGTCATCTATGATGTAGTTTCTTTTTTCTCTTCTTTTTAGTTATCACAAAAAGGACTTCATTTTCTACCACCGCATATGCTAGCACTCTTTGAATCATTCAAAAACTATTTACGTCATGTTTTTTTTTTCCTTCTACTTTTTCTTTTCTTCTCAAATTACTGTTCATATGTTATCTCTAACTCATGCAAATTTCATAAGGTATTTTTCAACTCAAGATTCTATTAATCTAAAAGCATTTAAAGCATATTTAACATTGGAGCATCTAACAACTGCTCACAAACATACATTCACTGGTGCCACACTAGTTTTGTAAGTCCATCAATAACCACTACTGTTGCCACTATCTGTCATAGTTTGCCACATTCATCATTGTGGTCAGCAGCTACTAATATCGCCCAAGTCAACACGAAAACCCATGTGACCTGAATTGAGCAAGAACATTGTTTCACACACACTTGAGCTAAGTTGACTACCCACCAACTACTCGTATTAACCAGCTAATCTTGTAAACCATTTTTTTGCTCAAATAATGCCCACACATAACTCAGATTTATAGCTCTATCGTGCTGCTTAAGCCCTTTTTTCACACTTGTTATTTCACCACTCTTCATTACTACCACTTGAAATGCGTTGCCAGTTTTGGAATTGCTTATTCCAATTAATTTTTTTAGTTTTTTCGATTTTTTAATTTTTTGAAAATTATTATTAATGAAACTTTGAGGTCTCTATAAATAAGAATATTCACTATACTGTAGGAGATGAAAATTATAGGATAAAATTATTTTGTTTGTGTATTTCCACTTTTATGATTGAAATATGTGTGCTCTGCTCTAGTTGAAGAGATTCTAACTTTCATTTTGAAAGATAAGGATTAAAGGTGAGAGATATTCCACCATGAGAACCAACAACCGTAGCCCTTATTACATAAGGATTGAATGTGAGATACCTTCCACCAAGAAAGTCGACAGCAAAACAAATTCTTTCTTTAAAAACACCCCAAGCTTTCTTACTAATCCAAATTACCACCATGTAACCTTTTTACCATATTAGTGCTCCACACACAAAACAAAGTTTTCTTTAATTTTTTAAATTTATTTGTTAGTGTTAAAACTTGTTTTACAAGATGTTGTGCTGAATGCTTAAGGTTTTTCATCTACTCAACCTAACAATCTATTTTAAGGCCTTAGAATGCCTACCATTAAATAGTTTTAAAAAACCATACATGTCACCTAACCTTAATTAGTGTATAATAATTTTTCATTTTCCTTAATAATCTATTAAGTATCTCTAGTTTTACAAGGTCCAATTTTGACTCTAATAAAAGCTAAAATCTATTTTGCATTAACTTATCATAAGATATGATTTACTTCTAAAATAATTCTTTTGTTTAATGTTTTAATTTTGATATTGTTGCCTATAATTTCTTACTAAATTTTTTTCTTTTTTTGTTTAATATTTTTAACTTTAGTGCTAGAGAATATGATTTTTTATTCTACATCAACTTTAATATTAAAAAATATTATTTTCCACTAAAAAATAATTTTCTATTCTTTTTTTCTTAACTTTATGCACTAAAGAACTATCAGCTTGTTTTGGATAAACATTGACTTAAGAAGTAGTCTGGCAACTATAAGACATTGATCACTTCTCATTTTCCTAGGTGAAAACCTTATCTCAATTTTACTACTCTATAAATGTGATTGTTTTGCTTTCATAATTTTTTTTATTAAAAAAATTCCCATATTATTTTCCTTGATATCCTCTTGTATGGAAAACAATTTTAAGACTATTAGATATGGCAAGTCATATCAAATACCAAATCAAAGTCTAAAATTAATTCAAAATAAAGGGCTAAATAGAAACTAAGACCCTCCGCTAGACATATCACAATCAATACCACAACTCATCGACATGGTTAGACAAACCCTCTTAAATAAACAATGTGAACCTAACCCAAGAAAACTAAGATAATAAGAGAAGAAGAGGCACACTAATTATTTAAAAGGAAGAAGCACTAAAAGACATAAAAAACAAAAAATATAAGATCTGTTTGATAAATCTAATTAAGATATCCATAAAAGAAATCTTGATAATTAAAAAAATTAATATTTTGAAAAATTAGATTACAAAAATAATCTAGATATATCTAGTGAAGAAGAAAGACCTAAGAGACACTAGGATTTGAGTATATCCCTAATGTGAAACTATATGTATCAATTTTTTATAGTAATTATGATCTTAAGAATTATGGTAATTAATAGAGTAGTATGGATGATTAGCTTAACTTGCACTAAATGAGTGAGTAAAAAAATATCAATTAATTAAACTACACTTAGTGTGTTGCCCGTATGTTTCTTAGAAACTTAAAGTAATAATATACTAACAATGTTGAAGAGGTATGCTAATCATGAAGAAACCTTAAGATTAGGTTCTATAGTAGCTTTATTCCAGTAACCTATAATATCAATATATAAGACAAATAGCAACAAGTTTTTGAATTTGATAGACCTTTTGAAGAGTACATTAATAAGTTTGAAAATTATAAACTTACGTGTTATATAAATGTCCCCAAGTATGTATTTGTTTTCTTTTTAATGGTAAATTTAAAGCAATACGTTTGGGGTAGAGGTTAACTTGTTAAATGTTACTACCTTAAAGAAAGCATATCACATAACAAAAAATGTTATAAAAAGTAAAATTTTCTATTTCAAGAGGAACAAAAAGCCAATTCTACCAAAGGTTTGCACCATCATTTCTTAACCCACTCATACTCAAACTTCATCTATCCCAACCATTATAGTTTTGAAACCTCCTAAACCTACATAATCATCTACATCTCTACACCATTCTCTAAGCCAACCCAACAAGTTTGGAATTTCCTATTTATGTGCTATGAAAAAAAATGTAGCAGTAAACTATCCAACGAGATCCACGAATACAAATCAGAAAGTTTTAACGAATACGAAGAGTCGAAATAAGAAGAAAGCACAATATCTGGTGAAGAAGTTGAGAAAGAATTAGAAACATGGAAAATATTATCATTTAATGCACCCCTATCTTAACATCAATAAGAAATTAATGAACAACATTTTTTTATGATAATAGATAATGGTAGTTGCAACAATACAATCTTTTATGGCTATTAAAAAAATAAGAGTTTCTTTCTTGGAACATCCAATCCATTAATCTATGTTGTGCATAGATAAAACTTCTATCCTATTAAGCAATGATATTATGTATTATTGAAATTAGGTAGGTGCAATGTTGAGGTTTTATGTGATGTCATACCTATGGAAGTAAGTCATCTTATTATTTGATGATTATTCTTTTTTGTAAGAATATTACTATGAAGGGTATGACAAATATGGGCTCTTTTATTTATAATAAAAGATCATCACATTACATCATACTCTAATTTACAAGAGACTCTAATCACTTAAGATTAAGAAATCAATAAAAACTTTTAACCCCATGGATAAAGAAAAAAGAAAGACAAAGAGATTAAGCTTAAATATAGTATCTTGTTACACCCTTGTGTTTGATGAGTCAAGAATAAATGATTATATTTCAATTGGGCTTGTTCTAAACAAAATTGTTAATATTCAATTCAGACAAGCCATGAACATTAATTGCCTAAAATAGTGGTCTTCAAGACTCTTGGAGTCATGGCAAGCTTCAAAGAAATTAAAAACATGTACTAAAGCATTCACACTTTATTTTCTTTTTATTTTTCTTAAATTTGATATGTCCAAATTTTGAGATGATGTGGCACACAAGTAGTATTAATATTTAAAAATGTTATAAAATTAATAATTATTGAATTTTGATTTTTGGGCCCAGCTTTATTGATAAAAAGTATAGATATTGGTATTTGATTTTTTAAAATTATTTAAGAATTAGTTTTCATGAATTTCTTTTCATATTCATTTAGAAAATGTATAATACTATAGTAACATAAAATTATTTTGGTACACTTATATTAAATATTTTGGCATAAAAATCCCACAAAACACCCTAAAAAAAGTTACTCTCGGGAATTTTCACTGTAGCATTGGGTGGGTCGACCTGACCTGACCAGACCACTGGCCCGTCTAGGCTTTTAGTAACTTAAAAAATAATAATAAATATAAAAAATTGGTGGGATGACCCAGTAGGGGCGCCCATAGTCCAAAGAAATTCAGGTCGCAAGCGACGACAGAACAGTGCAAGATCAAGTCAACCCGAAGCAGGTGATGAAATCATTGTTAAGGAAGGGGGGAGCCAGCCCCAAGGAGGCTCGAGAGTAACGGGAAGCGAATTATCTTTAACGTGCAATGGCAAAGAATTTTCCACGATGTCGGACTAAATTCCAACTTTACTATCAAAGAAATCAGAGGAACAAGCGCGATCGATCGTCTGACTTTATTCAGCTTAAAATGACATGCAGAAGAATCGAACCCAGGTTGCATGGATATGCACCAGGACACGGAACCATTGAGATAAACTATTTTAGTTTGAATTATGCCAGAACACCTTTTACTAATTCATGTAGGGTAGTATGTGCGCTGCTCAGATCAAGTCCACCCAGATCGGATGGACGGGATTAATCTCAAACTGTAAATTCGAGATACAATCTGTGCCGTCCGTGTTTGGGCCCAAATGGGATGGTGGTTGTTTTCCATCCTTTACCCAAACGGCTAGTTGATTTTAAGAGCCGTTGGGAGTGATTTTAGAGCTCAAATTTAAACTCTATAAATAGGGAATAATGAAGAACTTCTAGAGGTTACATTTTGCTAAGATCTCAAAGCTTTCAAATCACGACTTCGAGCAAAATCAAGTGAATATGGTGCTTCCAATTTCATAAAGAGAAAGTGGCAAGAAGGATTCCAAAATTATAGGTTATTGCTTTAAAAATATCTCAATCTCTATTCCTCTATTTTTTTGTCTTATATGCCTCTTATTTCACTTCAAGTTATTTTAAGTTTTGCTAATTTTTGTATTCTGTTCTTTGGGGTAAGGGCATCTTGTCATTGTGCAAAGCCCGGGGTTTGTGTTGAGCCAGGAAAAACTCAAGTAGGTTCGAGATTAGTCGTAGGAAAAATCTTAAGTAGGTTTGAGGTGAACCGTACAAAAAACATCGATTGTAATTTGGTATTTTTAGTGTTCTTTTTCCCAAAATCGGTTGGGGGTGGATGTAGGCTCGATTTTTGGTCGAACCACCTTAAAAATCTTTTGTGTTATATTTCTTCTTATTCGTGCTTAAGAGATTTAATTTTTACATTGAAACCAAAAATCAAAACAAATTTTATTTACCACAATTCACCCCTCCCCCCTCTTGTGGGATTTCCTTAACCACAAAGAACTTCATATCCCAAGTTAGGAAAACTCTTGATTAAGAAGACTTAGTATGGTTTCTTTTAATTAAGAAGTTAGCTACCACCTTACCAGACCCTCCGCTTAATTTATATGTTCATGATAATAAGACGATACCATTTATTGATCTTATTCACTTCTTAATGGTTTTTCAATTTTCAATCTGTAGTAAAATTTGTTTATTACTTGCAATAATATCTAAAAACATTAAATAAAGTAACGAAATATATAAGATATTTATAGTTGCTAAAGGAAAGGTTACGAAATTTTATGAAAGTGACTATGTTATAGTTAAAGTTATTTCTTAATATATTTTTCTTATAGCTTATATGAAATTATGAGTGCATGAAGTTAGAAATTTTGAGAATATTAAAAAACTCGGAACTAATGCATATATGTTGGATTTATTAGAAGAGTATAAGATTAAGACAAGTTTTTATTTGAGCTTAATTCTTTTATGTTGAGTGTATTTGTCTTTACCATTACATTAGCCTCGATAGTAAAAATAACATGAAGAAAATTTTAGATCATCAGACAATTTTAACCAAAGATTATAAACTTAAGAAACCTTTAGTTTGTTGGAAGGACAAAACTCTGATCAACAACTTTTGGTTTTCTTATGATAAACTATAGCATATTATATTACACCAATTAGAACACTTATATACCCATCACTCTAATCCCATTGAACTATGCTCTCTTTACTTATGGAGGATGATATAGAAGCTTCTAAAATTATGTCACAAATATACATTCCTTGGCATTTCATTAGTTCCACAAGTCCATAGGTGCAAACTTTGGTCCAAAATTGCTTACAAATGCTTAAAATTGAATTTCTTTTATTGAGTTCACCATCGGTCACATTTCATCGTGTCCATTACCATCGGTGATACCATCTGTAGTCACTCTCACTATCCAAGCTGACTTGTGCACATACAAGATCCTAATTGACCTGAGAATATTATTTCATAAACACTGAACATGTTTTGATCAGTTACCCTCAACATTTGATGAAGACTTCCACCAACAAGTTAATTCTATCAATGATGTTGTACATGATCCCATGCCTACCCAGAAATTAGATCGATGGCTCTTTCATGTCACTCGCCCTAATTTTGTGCCACCCACCATTTTTTCACTCATCATTACAATGTCCCAAAATGCATTGCTAGTTTTTGAACTTTTAGTTCAAATATGTTATAATTTTTTCTATTTTTTTAAAAAAGATCACTAAAAAATATTTAAGATCTCTATAAATAGTGATGATTAAGAGGTTGTAGGGAATGAAAAAAAAGGAAATAAATTTATTTTATTTGTGCGATTCTACTTTAGTGAACAAGCAGCTAGTTCACTACAGTAATTGCTATAGTAGACTCTTATTTCAACATCACTATTTGACCATTAAGAAGTAGTATTCTGAGGGGTGTGATTGTTTCAAGAATAGAAATAATATCAATTGTAGATGTTGAACCTAAAACCCAACTTTTTCTCATAAAATTAAGACTTACCCATGTCATCTAAAATAAAAACTCTAGTTCCAACATTATTGTCTTCTTACACAACTATGTCATAGTTAATAAGAAGGCTAAACCTTAAATAAATTAAAAAAAGAGGCACCACCAATAGTGGAGCATATAGCTTAAGTTTACTAAACATGAGTAGCCACATTAGGTTGAAACATAATAAATATTGACAAATTTGAAGCTTGATTTTATTGGCATTAAAGCATGCCCTTTCTTAGTTGTTAAGGCAATTTATCTGGTCAATTTCATTAAAAAAATAGGGCCTTAACTTGCTAATTAGTCATGTAGGGTGCAAGCCCTATAGCGAGCTTCTTAAAGGTATTATAGCAACTTAGTTCATGGAAGTTTAAGGAATTCAAATGATTATGACTCCCTTAGATGTTTTGGGCTACATGTGCATTATGCTATGCATTCCATGAGTCCATTATCTTATTCAAAAAGCATTGGTAATCTTACTAAAATATCAATGTGATGGAGATATCATTGTATTTTCTACTCTTAATTGAAGAATTCCTAATAAAGGTAGGTCATTAGCTTGCTTTGATTGATTGACTTAGCCAGAAGTCTATTAAGCCTTATCTCTTAGGGAAAGAAGTTGTTGTAAGGTTTATATCCATGAACCTATGGATGGATCATAGACAAGAGGAATGACTGATTGAGCAATCAATGCAACTGCTAAAGGTATGATGACTGTTTGATATTGCATTCATCTATTAGAATTCTTTTGCTTCATTATAGACCTCAATGCAATGAGGAATAAACAATAGCCTATGGGCTGGTCATGCACCATAGGAGAGCAAATGCTAAGCTCGTAATAAGTTTGTTTTGTATATTATGGGCGTACGAATCAAACATTGAGTGACTCTTGATATTGGATATGTTAGCTCGGGCATTTGTGAAGAATGTAGTAGAATGTATTCACGTTTTTAATTTTAAAATCCCATGAACCATCCATTTTTTAGTGCAAGTTGTGATCATGGATGAAAACTAAATGCATTCCAGTGTAATGTGAACTATTTCACTTTGTAAAAGATTAAAATTACTGAGTTGGGTCTGGTCCCCATTTTCAGAAGATCAATGACACCTCATGCTTTGGCATAGCATTTTATTTAGTAAATATATATGAAAGTTGCAATGACATAAATTAAAACAATATAATAAAACAAAATGAATGACATATGAAGACAACATGAAGTAAGATTTAATATTACATAGTAATATAACAAAAAAACAAAAACAATTATAGAAATGAGATAAATTGCATGGTAAACATGAATTTTGATGTACAATAGAGACCGACTATAAAATCCTCGATTGTTAAATCAAAAATGAAATGAAATGACTCGTAAAGCAAGAACAATGACTACAAAATAAAAAATTTTAAAATCAAAAAATTAAAATTTAATAGCATGAAGCTTGTAGAGATGAGTCGAGTGAAATTATGTTTTCTCAACTTACTACATTTTGAATCATAGTAAACTAACAAAAGAAAAAAGAAAAAATACTAATAATCATTTAAATCTTAAGTAAATATATGTAAAAGCTAAAATGTAATAAAATGAAGTAACATAACATAAGCAAGTCAAAGTGATGTAAAAGTTAGATAAGAGGAGATTTCAAAAAACATGGTATTTACCAAATCAAAGCAAAAAAATTGAAGAACTGAGATAAATTATACAAGAAAATAGCTTTCAATAATGGAAAGATGATTAAGTGTGACATTTTGGATCATTAAATCAGATATGAATCAAAACATCTCGTAAGCTACTCTATAAACACGAAAAATAGAATATTTAAAAAATATAATACTGAATATTTTAATGTTGAAGATCATTGAGATGAGTCCAATGATTTTTATTTTTTTCAACATTGACCATTGAATAGAATTAATTTCATTTAAAAAACATAATAAGCATAAAATAAAATAAATTATTTCTTTAAGTATGAATTAAATTTATATCACATCTTCAATGAAAAAAATTAAGGAAACGTAGTATAATAAAATCAAGGCGACATAATGGTCACACAATAGAATATGTAGAGTTCCACACTTCTACAACCAGATGAATGCAAAATAGTTAAAAAATTGTGCTAAATTGTATGGAAAAGTTACACTCTTAGTACTCAGAGTTTGAGTATAACATCCTTGGTTGTCAAACAAGTTGCAAATCACAATATCTCATAGTGTATGCAAATCCATTTAAAATAATAATATCTAAAAATATAAAGATAAATATTTAATTTGATAAAGCTCTTGGGACTAGTCTAACAATATATTCGTATATCTCCATTGGACCTATTTTTGGAATTTTTTGTGAGTTTTCAAAATAATTAAGCTTAAATAATAGTAAATTATTACTTTAATAGTAATTAACTATATAAATTAAACTATAAATAAGAATAATTGAAGCAATAATATAAAAAATTAAAGAGATGAAAAGTCATGCAAAAGGAGAATTATATTCACATTGTGATATAATGAGATGAAAGTGTCAAATAAGAAAAAATGTGATAATTTTTATTGGAAAGTCAATTTCTAAGATACTAAGGAGATCAAGAATAATAAAGGCTTTTGTTAAATTAGTTACAAAAGAAAATATCTCATAAAGAAGCCAAAATTTTTAAAACTTAAAATATTTAGAAATAAATAAAAAAAAGTTAATTATATAATACTCTTTGAAGCAAGTCCAACTGCATTTGTTTCTTTAGGTTGAATTTAATTTGGAGTTATTGTGTTCTATAAAAATAAATAAACATAAACATTAGTAAAGTATTATTTTAATGCAAAGAAAATGTATAGTAAAACTAAAAATGAGATAAACTAAAATATTTTAATATAATTAAATAAATGTAATGTAAGATCCTCATGATAGAGACTAAGAGCTACGTAGTAATATAACAAAACTAACTCAAAAAATTAAAGAAATTAGAAAAATTTAATAAAAAATTTATAATCTAAATTACTTAGAAGATTGAGCATAACATCAATGATCACCAAATTAGGTATGCATCAAAATAAAATATTTTAGAACTTAAAAATAACATTTAAATGTATAGAGATGGAGAAGAGGAGTCAAATGGCATTTGTCAATTCTTTATTGATCCTTATTTGCAAAATACTATAAAATAAACAAGTAAATAAAAAATAAATAATAAATTATTACCTTAATATTAATTAAAGATATAATAAACCTAAAATGAGATAAATTAAACGAATGGAATGTGACCAATTCATAGTGATGTAAATGTCACTTGAAATAAGATTTTGAGTTACAAAATTTGTTTTTTAAATAAATTATAAAATTCATAATAATATATATATATATATATATATATGTGTGTGTTTTAATATATATGTATATGTGTATATAAATATACATACACACACATATACATATAAACATATACATATATATATATGTATATCTCAGTAGTGGTTGTCAAAGTAAGTCTAACGAAGTTTGTTTCATCTTGAAGGGAGGCCTTTTGGAATTACTATAAAATTCTAAAGAAAATAAACATAAATAATAATAAATTTTTATTTTAGAATTAAGAATATATATATATTAAGTAATGAATAAATGAAACTAAAGCAATATAATATTACTAAATCAAAATGATATAAAGCTAAAGCTAGAAGAGATTAAGAGTTGCATAGTAATATAAAAAAATAAAATCAAAAGATTTGAAGTGATGAGATAAATTGCTTTGGAAACATGCATTTGAAGATACAAAGTAGATTGAGCATAATATCATTAAGGTTAAATCAAGTTGGAATCTAAATATCTTGAATAGCTTACCAAAATATTAGAAAAAAAAGTACTTAGAAAGTATCAAAAAGAATATTAATTAGATTGAGCTTCTTGTGATGAGTCCAACAATGTTTATTTAGCCTTTATCAATTCTCGTTTTGAATTACTGTGAATTATCAAATGAAATTAGCATAAATTTTTTAATAAATTATCATTTTAATATTAGTGAAATATATGATAAAAGTGAAATGAGAAACTAAAGTATTATTATAAAACTAAATCAAAGTGTAGTAAATGCAAAATAAATGGTGATTTATAGAAACTTAAAAATATAACCATATCAAAGTAAAAAAAATAAGAAGAAATGTGATAGATTGTACGAGAAAGTTGCATCCCAAAATATTTTGAAGATCAAACATAACATTTGTTATCATATTATCAAGTATAAAATTTAAAGGTCTCATAAAGAATTCCAATTCTCTACAATGTAAAACATTTTAAAATGTAAAAGTGAATATTTAATTTTTAGAGATCATTAAGATGATTTAGACGATATTTGTTTCTTCTCCATTTGACCTTGTTTAGAATAAATAAATGCCTTTTGGTATTAAAGAAAATGTAATATCTTTTAACGAATTATATGATTATGTAAAATAAAATATTTAAAAATAATAATAATTAATATTTAAATGTATAATACTCTTTTAAAATAGTTCAACATCCAATATTTCATCTCGATCAAATATCATTTGGAATAATGCTGAATTACAAAAATAAAATGATAATAAATTCTTATTTAAGTGAGTAATAAATATAAATTAAAGTTGAAATAAGATAAGTTGAAATAAGATAATATAATGAAATTAAAATAATCTAATGGCCAAGCAAATGGAGATTTTGAGGAATAAGTAACAAAACCAAATCAAAGCTAAAAATTTGATGAAATAAGATAAACAATATGAGAAAGTTTCATTCTAAGTTATTATGTAGATTAACTATGATATCCTGAATTGCTAAATCATGTATGAATCAAAATATCACAAAAGGGTACCATTACTCGACAAAACAATATATTTAAGAGTAATTTAAAATAAATATTTAAAAGGATATAACTAATCGATGTTAGTCCAATTACATTTGTTTCATCTCTATTAGATGTCACCTTCAATTATTATGAATTATAAAATAAATAAAAATAAAATATAACAAATTATTATGTTAATAGTAAGTAAATATATATTAATGATAAAATTATATGAATTGAACTAATTAAATATATCTGAATCATAGTGATGTAAAGGTCATACCAACTAAGCAAAAGAGTTTCATAATAATATAACTAAATTAAAAAAAATTATTTTAGAAAAGAACATAAATTGTATAAGAATTTGCAATTCATTATAGTATATTAAGAATATCAAGTGTAACATCATTATTCATTGAATAAGGTATGAATCAAAACATTTTTTAAATTAAGCCAACAACAATGGAAAAGAAAGTTGTAAAAAAATATAAAAGTAAATATTTAGTTGGATGAAGCTCATCAAGATGAATCCAATCGATTTTGTTACACTTTGATGAGACCTCATTTGAAAAAATTATAAATTATAAAATTAAAGAAATGTATCACAGCAGAATCCAAACGATGTAAATTTGGCATAAGAGGGCATTTTAAGTTTAATGGAATTTTAACTAAATTAAAAAAACATTAAAGGCATGAGAAAAATTATAAGAAAAAGTTAAATTGCAACATAATTAATGGATCAAGTACAATGTCCCTGATCATCATATTAGGTACAAATTAAAATTTTTTTAAAGTATGCCCAATTCATAGAAATTAAAAAATTGAAGTTATAAAAAAAACTTTTAATTGGATCAAGGTAGCACACATAAGTCTAATGACACTTATTTTATCTTGAATGCACATAAAATAGAATTTCATGAAATTTCAAAGAAAAATATGTATAAATAAAAGGGTACTCTTTCAAAATTATGAAATAAATAGTAAAGTTGAAATATGTTCATTCAAAGCATTAAAACTTATCCAAATAAAAATAATTTAAAAATATCAGAAAATAAAATGTTCAAAAAAAATAATTTATTATTTAATTGGTGGAGCTCATCCAAACAGTTACAATGGCATTTGTTTTGTATCGATTTCATCTTGTTTGGAATTACTACGAATTACAAATTAAAATATGCATTAATAAGTTTTTTTACTTTAATGTAAAGAAAGAATATACTATGATAGAAATGAGATAAATTGAAATAATTAAACATAACTAAATAAAGTGATGTAAAGATCACATGAGCTGAGAATTAGAGTTTGATAGTGTTGTAGTTAAGTCAAAGTGAAACATTTTCAGAAAAAAGATAAATTATGTAGGAAAACTACATTCTAAGCTATTGAGGAGATTGAGTGAAACATTCATGATTCTCATATTAGGTAAAAATGAATATTTAATTTGATAGAGCACTTTAAGACGAGTCAAGCAAAATTTTATTCATCTTAGTCAGACCTTGTTTTTATTTATGAAAAACTGACCAAAAAGTAAAAAACATAAATAATAACTTATTATTTCTTATCATTTAAATATATTTTAATAATAAAATGAGAAAAATTTGTGAAAAGCAATACAATAAAATTAATGTAATATAATCAACACATAAAAGAGTACATTTAGAAGCACACAAAAGTATAACCAAGTCTAAATAAAAAACTTCAATTAATGAGATAAATAGTGTGAGAATGTCATATTCTTTGATACTAAGGAGATCAAGTGTAACATTCTTAATTATGAAATTAGATAGAAATTGAAATTTCTTACAAAGAATGTTGAAACCAAAGAAAATAAATGATTTAAAAAAATAAAAATGAAAATTTACTTTGTATAGCTATTTGAGATGAGTGCAACAGCACTAGCATATTCTCAATTGAAACTCATTTTGTAAATAAAATAAATTACCAAAGAAAAGAGGCATAAATAAAAATGAAGTATTGTATATAAGTTAGGAAAATATATGGTGAAGCTAAAAGGAGAAAAATTGAAGTAATATAACATAATTAAATAAAAGAGATCAAAATGTTACACAAGAAGAAATTTATACTAACATATTAACAAAAAAATATGAAAATCAATAATTTCAGGAAATATGTTAATTTTGCAACAAATTTTTTTCCCAGATGTTAAGAAGATAGACATAACAACTTTGATTACGAAATTAGGTATGAATCAAAATATCTTATTAAATATGTTAAAACACTAAAAAACTAAAATATTTATAAACATTAAAGTGAATATTTTATGGGATATAATTTATCGAGACAAGTCCAAGGACATTTATTTCATCAACATTAGATCTCATTTAAAATTGTTACATATTATGAAATTAAATAAGCTCAAATAATAATAAATTATTATTTAATATTAGAAAATATAAATAAAAATAAAAAATTTGATAAATTAAAATAATGTGGTATAACCAAAAGTGTCACATGATAGAATAATTAACATTTCATAGCAATAAAAAGAATCAAAGTTGAATAGTTAAAGAAATGGCATAAATTATATGAGAAAGATGCATTCCAACATAGTGTAGGGGTTGACTATAATATCCTTGTTCACCAAAAAAGTTATTAATCGAAACATCTTGTATAGAGTTATAAAGCTAAAGAAAACAAAAAATAGAAAAATATACGAAATAAAATATTTAATTATATTGAGCATGGAAGTAAAACACCTTTTGTCTCATCTTAATCGGACCTTGACTAGAATATTTGCAAATTTAAAATTTGGAAAAAACATAAATAATTAAAATTCATTATTTTAGTTTTATGTATACATAAATTGAAGCTAAAATAAGATATATTAAAGCATTGAAATACAAATAAGTCGAAGTAATGCAAAAGCCAAATTAGATGAGATTTAGAGTTGGTAAATAATATAACCAAATGAAAGGAAAAAAGTTGAAGAAATGATATAAATATATATTAAAATAGAATTATTTTTACTTAACTTCATTCTTCAAATTTAGTTAAAATTAAATTAAAAAAATTAATAAGTGAGATTTAATAGAGGAAATGATTTGTTAAGTGAAAAATTGAAACATAAATGCATCCTAAAAAATGGAAATGTTGCAATAATTATGACTATGAAGTTTGATGTGAGTTCTTACAAGTAGAAAGATGTGTCATATGATTAAAAATCAATAAACTAATGTTCTATTTCATAAAAAAGAAAATATTTTAAAATTTGATGTGCATTTCTTTAATCTTTGAAGCTTACTAAATTGTCCAAGTTTCTTTGAAGGCCAAAAATTTACCATCTTCAATATTCCATGTAGCATTCTTCAAAATTAACCTGATACACCTTAAACAAACGTACTTAAAAAAAATGCTAAACAATTATGGCTTCACAATTACAATACAAAGGTTACCTAGTGCATTTAATAGAGAGATATATGTTATTATTTTTAAACATATTCTATTTAAGGGAAGAGCTATTAGTGTCTTATTAATTGAATTAAAAAAATTAAATTTTTAATTTTGATCTGTACCCAAGACAAAAAAGTATGTCTTTGTTATTAGTGGCATTCTAGAATTGAGAGCATCAATGATCTCATGATTTCACAAATAATTTGAGAATTGTTGTGTAATTTTTCTTCCATGGTCCTTTAACCACAAATACTAGAAATTTAGCCAAAAGTTTAAGCATACAAGCTTGATAATTAGGATATCTTGAAATGAAGATGCCAAAAGAACAATCCATGTAGAAGTGAATGCAAAGTTCTCATGAAAATTATGTTATGGAAATATTTAAATCAAAATTATTAAAGAATATTAGTGCTTTATGTTACTTGCCAAGACTTCATGCCATATGGTTTGCATTCTTACAAGTTGCTTTAGCATAGTATTACTCAATAAATACTAAAGGATATCATGATTAAGAATAATGTTCTTCAAATTGGAAACATAAAAAAAGACGATACAATATGGAAATTCATTCATAACCTTGATTTCTTGACTGAAACATTACTAGAAGATTTTTTGTTCTCAATTGATGTAGACAAGGCTATGAACATTACATTAACACTTGAAAATAATAGTCGAACACTATGTGTTCTTGTAGCCAAATTTTTTCTTTACTAAGGTATTCACGGGAAGCTTTTGACATGTCTCTATTAAGTGATATGAGAAACACATTTGTGCCCCTTTTAAATCTAAATGGCTTCTAAGGCCAACATAGCCCTTAGTTTTTTATGCAATTCTTGGAATGCTAATGTTTTAATCCATGAAAGATGGCTATGTTTGTTAGTGTCATTATTTGTTGGCATGAACGAATTGGTTTTCACTAGAAGTACTTAAGAATATGGATAAAAGTTGATTATTTGATATTGTTATTATCATATTAATGATTCTTAGTTCAACTTAAAAAAAACTTGAGGTTCTTAGGTAATCCCGTAAGATGATGAGCTACATATGAAAGGCTTTAAGAAACTGGGTGTATTACTATTTAAGATTTTTTCATAGACTTATGTAAGGTAAGCCTTTCTTTGGGGTACACTAATAAATTGGTTTATATTGAGGTTATTACTACTAGAAGGTCCTATTGATAGACATATGTTATTAGTACCTGGTGAACCTTTTATGGTTGTGAATGATAAGGCCATTAGATATTGAAGGGCTTTCTAAATCACTTTGATGAAAGTTGAAGGGCTCAAGTTATGCCTTAGAAATATGTAAGGCTTCACAAAAGGCTTAATTTTATTTGTAATGTTGGCCAAACCCACTGCTTTATTTCATTTTTTTGTTGATATCATAAGTAGAAAAAATTAGTTTCTTAGACATTTGGCTAAATCTCTAGATGGTTATTTGGACAATGTGTGTAGCCCATGGGAGGCCTTTAAGAAAGGTGCAATGGCTTATGTTTACCTATGGGATTTGAGTGTTTCTAAGAAACTTATGTGAAGCCATGTTTGGTTGGTGTAATAAAAACTTTGATATTATGCCTAAGTTTGAAGTCGAAAGATGTGGACCCAAATAAAAACTTAATGGGTAGCCTAGAAAAGAAACAAAATAATATGATGCATATTAAATAACATTATATCATATAGTAGCTATAGGATTGACTTTTAATTCAATTATGGTATAGGGATTAGAGGGACTCTAATTTGGTCATATACTTGATTGTACCCCAGATTGTTGACTTAATGTTAGAAGAACCCTTGTTAATGAAAAGAGTTTATTTATAGTTGAAAGGAAACCATATGTTACCTAGGTAATTTGTTATATCCTATATGGTTGATTTAGGTTTTAAGGACAATCTTATGATATCAAGGTAATTCATTGTACTATATATAACTAATTTAGGGCTTGATGGGGCCATAGGTAGTTCATTTATTTTTGAGAAAACAATAATAATTCTTAAATATTATTAAATAAAGAGTTGAATGATGATAATAGGCCATGGAATTTGTCTTAATTAAAGTGATAATTTTCATAAAATGGACCCCAGATTATGAAACTTAAATAAAAGATATGCATGTAAGCTATTGCTACTCCATTCATAAGGAGGTGACCATTTTGCATGATTTGTTAAACATGAAGAAGGAGAGTTAGGTCCATCATAATAGGCCTTAAGTTTGCATGAGTGACACTTAGACATTCAATCCTGCAGGGAATAGTTGCACATTTAGTCCCTTAGGGATTAGATGACATTCTAAGATATATGTCAAGTCGTGCATATAGTTATTGAGGACTCTTACATCCCTATAGGGTTAGCCAATGGTATTGATATTACCAATTATGGAGTGCTAGCTCATGTGATGAAACATGAGTGCAAGGTCTTGTTATGAGCTTATTGAGTATGGAAGGGGTAGTGTATTGTTTGTGGAATACCTTACATCTATTTTTTAGCATCAAAACTTCGTGCATCAACTTAATTCACTAGATAGAGATATGACAAATGAGATTTTAATCTAGTGCTCTTGAAGAACATTACATTAGTCATTCCCTTATGTCTAGCAACCAAACCATAACAATAGCAACCTTCGTAAAGGCCTTCCTTAAGACACGCACATCACTTGCATTACCATTTAGGGTTTCATCATGTGGTCTGATAGCTTAATAAATGTAACTTATGTTCTTACCCAATTAACCATATGACGCCAAAGGTTTATCCAACATTACAAAAATAATGAACTCCTTGTCAAAGCATTATACATCCCTAATGACTAACCTAAGCTTTCTCATCTTCTTCCAAGAGTTTTGCTAAGAGTTTTACTACCATAAGGTATTATCCATTACATGCACAATGGCTCACCAATTGATATTGATTCAATCAATTTGCAAGACCATCAATTGGCAATTTCATCAGCATAAACTAAATCTACAACTTAACCTAAAGCTAAGCATACCTTACATATGTTTATCTAAATACATAACTAGCATTTTTTCTATTTCTAATGCTAACCAATCTTTAAAAAGATAAAATTGAACAAGTATTCAGTAATAAAATATTAACAAAATTTATTATTCCAAGTTTATCAGAGCCTTAAATCTTTGAAACAAACCTAAACTTCTTTTGAGGGAAAAAATAAATCCATTCCATGCTTTTTGACTAGAAAGTGAGGGCAATATTAACCTTAGAAGTTGTATATGTTCACTTAAGAGCTTAAGCTAATGTCTAACATGCTTTAACCAAATCACACCTCAAGCTTCCTATGCATATCCTAGCTAAGAGGTTACTTAGACAAGAGAATTTCATAGGTTTGGTAAACTTTAGATGTGTCATCCTAATGTTCGTTGTCTAAGCTAGGTCTAAAGTTTTTAAAAGACAATTTTACTTATTTCTTAGAATGGTTTTAGAATTATAAGTGTATGCCATAAATTTGTTATGGTATTCTTGTTGGAAACATAAATTCACCATCCTTAAACTGAGATATTGCATGACTCATATAGATTTAAACATAACAAAATTTCCTTGTGAGCAATGAATTTAATTTTCACATAGGATGATGTCTCTATTCTAGCAACTTAGCAAATTAAGGAATGAGCTTGTAAATAAATTTTCAAAAAGTGCAAAGTCGTCATAATAATAGGAATTATCTTCATTCATAATTTTTTTATTGTTAAGGATTTTCAAAAGATAATTTCAAAATGAACAACGAATTAACATGTATATGGTTTGCATTATGGCTACCAAGGATTCACTTTAGATAAATGAACAAGCTTACATGTTTGAAATTTAAAAAAAATCTCTACCATTAATAGGTAATTAACTGTGCTAATAAATCATGCTAGAATTCTCATGTTCATAAAGGCACATGATGTCTTTATTGACCTTTATTTGATAATGCTTTTAATTATAAACAAAAATTGTCATGCCTTAGGTAAGAAATTTTGAAAAACATGAATCAATGCTTCCATGTTAAAAAAACTCTCTTTCCTTGCGTATTCCTAATGTCAACAACTAATTCCTAATGAATATGCTCTTAAGCATAATTATGCATAGTCGTGTTTCATTTGAGGGATGAATGATAACAAAAATTGAGATTCTAAATTAAACGTTTTAATTTACATGTACACTAACAAATAATCTCTAGTTTAGCATGCATATAATAATGTTATTCTATCATACATGCCTAGGTAAGATTATATGAGAGAATATGCTTGGTTTATTAATAACAACGAGATTAATAAAGAGGAATCGAATACCTGCACAAGTAAAATCCTCCAAGTTATAGGTCACAAAATGAGGTTTACTTAGTAGGAATATGTTGAAAAGTCATAGCATACCTCTTTGAGTTTGTGGAACTTGATAGAGGTGATGGATCATCCCATATACTTCCAAACCATATATAATTGGACATGTCCTAATTAAATTTCTTTTGCATTCTTAAATCAAGAAACTTGACGAAGTGTCTAACATATGTTAATACATTATGGATCACAATTATTCACTACAACTTTATAAAATTAGTAATTTGTTTCAATTAGAAATTATCTACATTTTGCATCTATAATGCTAAGGTTCAACCTACCTTGTTATCTAAGCAAAGGACTTCTCTTAGGATAAACCTTTTCTCTTTCAAGCCTTGGGATCATTCTTCATCTTCTTGGTCATGGGTAGATCTTGTTTGTCCTAGCTTCTCTTGATTGGTCTCCTTGCTCCCTTATTTGACTAAATATTCTTAAAACTTAATAAAGAAACATCTTAACACTTAAATACTCTTAATTGAACACTATTAAATCTATGGATTTACTAAAAAAATTGGTGAGGGTCTTCTAGGCTAGTTAAGCCAAGCATCTTGTATATAAATAACTACAAACCCATAATCTATCTCAATAAGATCCAAAGATCTAATTAGATTATACTAATTGGATTGTCCAAAATCATAATTTAATCAGCGCGATCAATGTTCTTTCCAACAATTTGAAATTAGACACCTTGACACTGAAGGTTGTGATCAAAAGTAACTCATCACAAGACTCACATTATTCAACTTCTTTATATCACACTAATACCATACCTATATCATAATATATGTTGATCCAAATCACCTTTGACTGCCTAAAACTTTTTTGAATATAAAAGTATGATCAACTATGTTTGCATGCATGATAAAATATAAGTACACATTTATCATCTCATATTTAGAGGAACCTTTGGTGTGATAGAATTTTGAACTGGTTACACTTATATAATATTACTAACTGTAGTATACAGCCATTGCTCACATAGCACACAAGTTATCAAACATAGATCATTTTCCTTCCCTTAATCTCATGCATATACAACCAAAATCTCATTCCTATATGATCATAGTATTAACTTAAATTGACCATTGAATTCCATATTAATGCCCTTATATGTTGGTTTGATTAACACAACATAATAATTAAATTATCTTGGACCAATTCACAATTTCCATTACCTCATAGTACCTCTTATTGAATGATGTGTTGTAGTTCTATTAAGCAATAGTAATTATTTACCTTGGTTGCATCAAATTCTTTTGATGTTAATGATCATCACATCATGAAATAACACAATAGTGATGTCACATTAACACAAACTAAATCTACTTCACACTTGTATGCTTATTACTTTTGTTAACAAATCATATCGTACAATTAACCAATATTTTATGGCAAAATATTACAATCAGTTTCACTTTCAAGTTTCCTGACCATCTTACCGTATGATTCTCATCAGAAAGCACAAAAACTAATAGCCTAACATAGTTGATCGAAATGGTACAAAACATTAACTAGGAAAATGAAAGAAACATCATATATTAGTTCTCCAAAGAAGAATTCTAGAATGTCTCCTAGTAGGTCCACCATGATTTAAGATGAAAGAGTTGTGTGGTTTTGTTGGAATGTCTCTTATTAGGTTCACCATATTTTAAGGTAAAAGAGTTGTGTGGTTTTCATGTAGGATGATTTGCTAAAAATTATTTTAGCTCAAAAAAATTAAATACTTTGGTTCAAGTAATATATCAATATAGGAGCATACCTATACTATTTTTAATTTAGAATTGAAAATCCTAAGACCATTGGATAAGTAAAAGCTTTTTCTGGAAACCAAAGACTTACATTGTTTTTTAAGGTAAGGGATCACAACTTAAAGAAAACACTATTCTATTAATTGACACTCCATGTAGTCATGATGACTGTGAAGTAGTGAGGTACACCCATAAGCAAAGTTTTTACAAGGCCAAACAAAAGAAATCAAATGATCACATGCACAAATGATAAAGTTAGGCAAGACATTTAATTTTTTAAAACTTAAAAAAGTGGTTAAGGACTTCCCTAGTGACTTAATGCTCTTTGAGGATATTGGATAAATGGGATGAGCCTCTCCCTTGCATTCCTAAGAAAACACTTAAATCACATCGCATATTAATCATTCATGATATTCACATACCAAAAACATTTTATCATAGCACTTCATTACTTAATTCATAACTACAAATTTTATAACATTGTCAGTATTCTTATTTATAGAGGCCTTAAGGATACAATAATAATTTATTAGCATAAGTATAAAAGGATATTTTGGAGTTTGCACATTTTAAATATGCGAAGGAAATTTGAAAATTCCAAAAATCACCACAAATTATAAAGAAATGATTAAATTCAACAAAAAATCCTTAAAAATCTAAAACATTAAAATATTATTATTATAGTTGATAAATTTGACTGTACATTTGGATCGATAATATAATATGTAATGAGGAGGTGAGCCATGGGATCAGTGGGTGTAGGGGAGAGGCACGTGACACCTTTGCTCTAGTTTTCTGGTCGTTGTGGGTTAGAGTGAAGAGTATTTGTTAACTGGTCAAGCATGCTAAGAAATTAAGCCTATGCATGTTGAAAGCTTAGGATGGGTTGAGTGGATCAATGACTTCAATGGGTCAGTGGTGTTTGGGTGAGGTTGCATAGATGATGTCATTAACCACTGATGGTAGTGGAAATGTCATCGAATGATAGTAGAAACAACCGAAAACTTTATTTTAAGCCTTATTGAAGTCATTTTAATCAAAATTCTACATTAGTATAGTTATGAGGCTACTGAACAGACATCCTCTAGCAAATTTATAGCTAAAACATCTTAAAAGCTACCAATTGACCTTTGAATTACTTAAACTAAGGTGTAGATTTAAATAACTTAACATACTAACAAAAAACTTAAATGGAAAATAAATAGGGATTGATTGTAATTAACCCTAACAAATTTAATGATAGTAAAGATTAATGTGAAGTAGAGTTAATCTTGGCATGAATACATGCCTAAATAAGATTAGTATGGCTCCAAATGAAACATTTGTGTATTTTATGTGATGCTATTACATCACCAATCCCGAATTGGAAAGAGATCAATATCTTAGAGCTAAGGAAACTTCTCTGATATTCTTCTAACATCCTGTGTTTTTGTTGTGAAGCTCCTCCATGGCAATCAAAACATTATTAGTGGTGAGATGGAATCACCAACATATGAAAAGTCCTTGTTCTTAATCCTATGTGAAACTATTTGATTACTTAAGATTTGCTCCATTTGATCTCTCAAAAAACTACAATGGGCTAATTGTAGTGGTAGAACAGATTTGCTCGATAATGTTGGTGAAGATTCAAAAGACTCACTAGGTAATGAGTCTGGTTATGTACAAAGTAAGGGATCACAAATATTAATGGTAATGCTTACATCATAATCTTTGGCTAAATCAAAATCATAGGCATTGATACCTAATTTTTTTTATATAATTTTAAATGGTCTAGTACCATAGGAATGTAATTTTACAAGGATTTTTCTTAGTATTGACTCCTACCATGTGTCAAGTGTACGTGAGTCCTACAATGATAAAGTTATAAGTGACTAATTGGAAATAGATGAGTCAATTTGGACATGGCTACAAGTCTGATTAAGACTAGTACATCTTTAGGTGAAATATTTATCTTATGTATGGAAAAAAACTACATTAGGTTTATTTTAATGGAAGTCAAGTCATTAGACTCGTGGGGTCTTTCATTAATGTTAATTTTCATGGCTTTCAATTCATCCTGTAGCATTTTTAAGATTGTTTCACTTTTTTACCATAAGTTGTCTTCAAATGTATACAAAATTGTTGAGCTAAATTTGTTGTTATATAATTGCTTTTGCATCATGGTTTTTAGAAGCTCATTGTTTGCTCTCACTATTGTAGCCATGACTCCACATCATCTATGACATTGTTAACAAAAAAGGTAATCATTTTTAAAATAGGCACACACTTTTAGCGAAGACAATTTATAGTTATGGATAACAACTTCTATGTGAGAAGCACAAATTTTAATAGTTGCACTAGGTGCAACAATCAATTTATCCTTTATCCCTTTAATTGTATTTTTAATGTGTATCTTAAGACAATCAATATGTTTTATGCACCAATTATCTGATAAAAATTGATTTTAATTCTATTACGATGATCAATAATTGAATCAGTTTATGAAATGGATTTTATAGAAGATTATCATATACTGTTTCAATTGGTCAAACATAACTTTCAAAATTAAATTTGAAATCCAATAATTGATCAATTCTAAAAGTGGACCATTGTCATTTCCTAGAAAAAAAATGGTATTTTATTTATTAGTTATTATTCAATGGTGGATTGATTTTAAACCATAAATGTATCAGTAGAAAAGTTTGTTCATTTAGAATCTCTCTTAGATGCTAGGCCATTACAATCCTTGCTGTAATACCACAAGTTTGGCATTGAAGAATGAATGAAGATGGTCAATTTTGTGTATAAAAGATTTTAAAAATTAGAACATTAAAAAGCAATCATGCTTTAAATAGCAACAACAAATATTTACCCAAATTGTAATAATGGGTGATAACCGAAAAAATTTCATAAAAGAAATTATACTTAGAAATTATTTTGTGGATTGAGCCAACGAGCCTTATCAACCCTTAATCCATTTGGATTTTTTCCAAGTGTTTTCTTTCAATCTTTTGCCAATGCTTGTAGAGAAATCATAAGAACTTGTTCTAATCTATAAAGCATAAGAAACAATCTCTTCTCTAAGTTTTTTCAAGGGTGAAACTCTTGCCATCATGAGTTTCATTTAAATCTAAAAAACTAACTTTCCTTGAGGTTTTCAAAACTCAAACTTATCAACTTTCTAAATTATTTTATGGCACAAATTCAACCTATTAGAGCTTGCAAGAAAAAAAGAAAACTCTTAGTCACCTTTTCAGAGTAGAGTCACTAATTTATCTTATTTGATAATTTGTTGCATAATCACACCTAAGAAATCAACAAATTATTTTAATAAAACCACCAGATATAACAAAATGCATATACCCATCAATGTACTTGCCAATGAATTCATTCAGTTCATTGAGTTGACATTAAAACTTGGAGCAATGTTCCACCAATTTGACCATCATGCAAAAAAAGTCCCACAAAAATTTCCTTGTCTCCTTACCAACTAGCAAAAAAATCTATTTAGATACTCATTCACCCCATGCTATATGACCCACCAACATGCAATGTCTTGCATATGACACAAAAAAAGCCTAAAAATGTGCCATATATGCTAGAATGAAAAGATTGTCTTATGACTCATCGATATCCAATACCATAATACATAATATAAAAGCGATAAATATCCAATCTAAAATAAAATCCTCAACAATACTTGAACCTAAAATATATTATAATTATCAAAATGCTAAAGCACTCAAATAGCAATAAAGTACCCCTTAATAAGCACAACTAAAAATAATCAATAAAAATAGAAATACAGCGTATTAAAATCATGAAATACAAATAGAAATGTCATCCAAAAGATCAACAAATTTTAATGCTTAAAACTTTAGCTCTTAAGTAACTCTTAACAACTTGTTCTTTTATAAGTATATTAGGTAGTGTGCTTGGGAGTTTAGTAAGGAATCCTAGAGTTATATTATAAAACTAAAAAGCAATAATAAGGTTATATATATATATAATAAGTAATAAAAAGAATCAATATCAAGTAAAGTCTCATTTGTTGTGTCTTTATCTAGTGAATTAAGCTGATGCTTCAATTTTGATGCTAAAAGATAGATGGAAAGTGTTCCACAAACAATGCAATACTCCTTCGATACTCAATAAACTCAAAACAAGACCATGCCTTTTTGTCTCATCACATTAGTTAGAACTCAACAATTGGTAATGTCAATCACATGCACTAACACTATAGTGATCTAAGCATCCTCAAAAACTGCATGCAGTGCATAACATATATCTTCGAACATCATGTAATCCCAAAGGGACTAAATGTGCAACTTTTCATTATCACATTGAACTTTCAAATGGCACTCAGGCAATCTTAAGGCCTCTTACGATTGATCTAACTCTCTTATGGTTTCAACAAATCATGCAGAATGGCTACCTCCTTATCAATGTAGTAGCAATATCTAACTTGCATATCTTTTTTTAAGGTTCACAATCTAGGATCCATTTTATCTAAATTTTTATTTTAATTATGACAAATTACATGGGTTATTAGCATTAATCTATCATTTATTTAAGTATATTTAAGCACTATTGTTGTTTGTTAAAAAAAATCAAGTACCTAACGTCTCATTTAACCCTCAATTAACTAACTATGGTACAAAAAATTACCTAGACATCATAAGATTTTCTTTAAATCATAAAGTCAACCAAATAGGGTCGAATAAATTACTTCGATGGTTTCCTTTAAAAAATAATATACTATTTTGAATCACTAAAATTCTTCAAACTTTAAGTCAACTATCTGTGGTACAATTATACATGGCTAAATAACGATTTCCTCTAAATCCTATACCATAATCGAATCAAACATCAATCTTATAGTTAGTACTTGATCTAATGTTATTTAATATGCCCCTTATTATTTCATTAACTATCTAGACTATCCTTTATGTTTTTTATTTGGCTCCAAATCTTTGGTCTTTAAAATTGGGAACAATATCTTACTTATTATTACATCAACCATTGTTTCGCATGAGCTTCATGGTAACTCTCAAATCTTGTAGGTAAACCTATGAAACTGAACATTTTTAATAGCCTCCGTTGGGCAACACTTTACCCAAGTAGCCATTCATAGTTTTAACCCAATGTCTATGAAACTAATCTTCACCACTAATGATCTTAGCCAAAAAAAGAAATCAAGCCAATGGTTTGGACAATATCACAAATATAATTCTATCCATGAACAAGCCTTGCGTATCTCTAAGTCTCAACACTTCACTATCTAATGGCATTGTCATTCATAACCATAGAAAGCTCACCAAGAGTTAATAACATTTTTCTAACAATAGGACCTTCTAGTGGTGACAACCTTATTACAAAAAAGAAATCATAGGTCTATCCAAAAGCAAAACTTATGTTTTATATGTTTATGAGAAAATCTTTACTAGTGATATACCCACTTTCTTATGCTAACTGAGCTTTTCATATATGGAACATCATCCTATAGATTAACTAAGAATCTAAAGTCTTTTTAACCTAGAACTAGGGTTTGCCATATCAAAATAACAATGTTTAATAGTCTAATTTTATTCATATCCTTAAGTTCTTCTACTGAAAGCCAATCCTTTATGCCAACAAATAATGACCCAAACCAATGTAACCATCTTTCATGGATTAAAACTAAGCCCTTGTAGGCTTTACATAAAAAACTAAGGGCTATGTTCACCCTAAAAGCCAATTTGATTTAGAAAACGACATAAATGTGTCTCTCATAATAGAGATGTGTCAAAAGCTTCCCATGAACAAGTTAAAGAAAAACCTTGGTTGCAAGAATTCTTTGCGTTTGGCTGCTATTATGAAGTGTTAACATAATGTTCATAGCCTGGTCTAAGTCATTTGAGCACACAAAATATTGCAGTGATTTTTCAATCGAGAAATCAGGGTTGTGAATAAATATCCCAATCGTATCATAGTTCATATGTTTCAAACTTGAAACACATCATTCTTAATCAAGATAACATCTTGTATTTATGGATTAATACTGTTCTAAAGAAACTTGTAAGAATGCAAACCATATAGCATGAAGTCTTAGCAAATAACATGGATTACTCATAATTTTTAACACTTTTGATTTAAATATTTCCATAACATAATTTTTACACGAACTTCACATTCACTTCCACATGGATTGTTGCTTTGGCATCTTCATTTCAAAATAGCCTAATCATCAAGCTTGCATGTTTAAAATTTGACTAAATTTTTATTAATTAAGGTTAAAGGAGCATGGAAACAACTTACACAAGAATTCTCAAATTACTTGTGTAATCATGAGATCATTAAGGAACTCAATTCTAGCATGCCTTTAATGATAATGACATACTTTTACGTCTTAGATATCGATCAAAATTAATATTTGCTTTTTTTAATTAAATTCATTAGAAACTAATAGATCTTGATTTAAAAACACATATTTAAAAATAATAACACTTATCTCTTTATTAATGCACTAGGTGACCATTGTATTGAATTTGTTAAGCCATAAATGTTTAGCATTTTATTCAAATAGGATTCTTTAGGGTGAATCAAGTTTAGTTTTGAAGAACATGACATTCACTATTGAAGATGGTAAATTACTGGTCTTTAAAGCAACTTCGATTGTTTAGTAAGCTTCAAAGAATGAAGAAATACACTTCAAATTTGAAATGTTTTCCATTTTTATGAAAAAGAATGTTAGTTTGTTCATTATTTATTCTACAACACATCTCTATACTTATATGAACTTGAAATCCAACTTACATCAAAATTATTATAACATTTGCTTGATTTAAGAACCCTCTAGGATTCAATTTTAACCCTTTTAATCATTTTCTTTGTTAAATCTCACTTATATTTTTTTTAAATTATTTTAGTTAAATTTGAAAAATGATAATGAGTAAAAATAATTCAATTCTCATATGAATATATATAAAATATATATATTTATGTTAAGCCTAAAACCAAAGTATGGACCTAGTGCAAAGCAAACAAGCTGATCAAGCTCATCTGGGCCTCGAGTCAAGAGACAACTGAAACAAAGTAGGTTCAAGCCCTATCACAATAAGGGTGTGTTACTTAACATTTTGTGAGGGAAGGATCGAGCCAGGAAAAACTTGATAAAATGATCCATTTGTCAAGTTTGATGCACATATGTTAAACATGCAGGAATCAGGTGGCCAAGGAGATCAAATTTGAAGCCCAAAATAAGAAAGCAAACTCCATTTTAGCTACATTATTCTAGCACAGATTGTAGAAGCACTTTAATACCCTATCATGTGGGAATAAAATGTTTCCCAAGTCAAACACTCAATGCTAAAACATGCATGAAGTCTTACAATACAATCATTGTGGGATGACTGAGAGTTCATATTTTGGTGATATATCATTCAAGGCACATATTGGACAATCAAAACCTCACTCAATTTTATGGACAATTATTGTTCTGTCTTCATTATCAATTAACCTTTCCTTGGACTGGTTAGCTCGTAATTCTTAAATTTGAATTTTATGGTTGAGATCATTACCACCTTTATTATTGATAAATAAAATGATTAAGATCTGTTATGAGATAATCACATAGCCCAATTCTAACCCTCCACGATCAAACCATACATAATTCTATCATTTTTACATATCTTGATCTAACCAACGAGAACACATCTAATTTGATCTAATAGCTATACTTGATCTCATCTAATGTCTAACTCATTGGCAGTTAATTGTGTGATTACAAAGCCATCCAGAAGAACTTTGCAAGCTATTAGGAAATAGATCATAAAATTAGTTTTCCTTAAACTTTTGACTACTATGATCAATGGTTTTATACAAAAATTTGTCCAATATGAATTAAATGATAATTGAACTTGAAAAACATTTTGAGATCTTACCAGAGCACAATATAATCTTGTCCTTTTATATAATCCTTTGACAGCCTACTACAGCTTAGTACTAGTTGAAATTCCAAACTCTTCCAACTAATTCCAAGACATAATAGTATGCTCTCTTCCCTTCATAATTTTGGGCTCATTATTTCTTTCTTTATTCATAAAAAAATGTAACAAATTGAATAGTTTTATCAAAAGTTCTTTTCCTTACTATAATTTTCTTCTTCTTTTACATTGTGCAGCACAACATTTCGATATTCCTAGGTCTAGTTTGATCTTGTTAAAGAATTGAGTAGGGCATAATTTTAAAACCCATAATTTATTTTCCTATCATTAGATACAGGCACACTCAATTGATTTCAATTGGCATTAGAGTAGGTTTGAAACCATATTTTGAGTCAAATGATTTGATTGAACTACACTATATGTTTTAGTCTTTTTTGTTAAGTTTACTTTATTTATAATTTTGTTGTACACTAATTTTAATTTCTGTCTTACTTATTTGCATGCTTACAAAATGACTTATGTTTGTTAGTTTATTTGTTTTTAGGTTTTTTGTATGACTTCAATATGATTAATATGGATGTAACATTAAATGAAGGTTTTTATTCACTATGTACACCAATATTTGTTGGTAAATTTTATTTATATTGAAAAAATAGCTAGACTGAGTCAACTAACTTAAAATTACTTGAAGTGATCAATAATACTTGTGATTTACCTTGGGATTCAAGTAATAATCAGATCAAATTAGTTGACAATCCTAGCAATGACAAAAGAAGAATGGAATAATTAAATGCTAAAGTACTCGACAACCTTCATTGTAGCAATTATCTTAGTGAATTTAATCTAGTTATGAAGTTGCATATCACACTTGAAGTTTAGAAGAAGTTAGAAGTAACTTATGAAGGTATTTCAAAAGTTAAAGACGCAAAAATAAATATTCTTAAACATGATTATTAGATCCTTATAATGAAAAAGAACATTTTTATTCAATTTACAAACATTAATAATAGATTAACAAATTTTGGAGAAGTGTTTTTTTATAGGACTTCAAAGAAAAGTGATAAAAATTCTACCCAAGGAGCATGATCCTCTTCACACAATAACAGAGGCAACTAAGAACATAAACAAGCTCATATTAGATGAGTTAGCTAGAGAATTATTGATGATAAAGATTAAGATGAATAGAAGGTCCAAAGTGTAGGCTTTCATAAACAAGCCAAAGATTGGAGCATAGAAACAATATTCATTAGCATTTAAAGCAAGCAAAAATGATTCAAACACATTATCCATCACCTCCATGGATTTTAAAGAATAGCTAAATTTGCAAGGCTAAAAATTTGCAAAATGTTATGCAAATAAGTATTCAAAATAGAAGAAAAAAGTGGAGAATAATAAGGCACCATGACGTTATGAATGTGGCAAAAGAAGACCTGTTATAATGGAATGTTCACAAGTCAATCACACCAAAAGGAAGGATGAAAAAAAGAAGAAAATGAAGAAAATGTGAGCTTTTCATACTACTAGGAATGCACGTCAATAAGGACGAAGGTATGGTTTGTTTTATGGCAAAGGATGTTGAATCAACTACATCTAACGAAGAAGAACACAAGAAGGTAAGTGGTTATTCTTTTGAAATTCTTGAGAACAATTACTAACAGATTATTAGTGTTTTAAATTATTTAATATATACAAAAAATATTGAAAACATTATGAAAAAAACATCTAGATTTTTCATGAAAGAAATTAAGTAAAAAATAATAATAGCAAAAATTCTTGACGCCAAGAAAAGCTTCCATGATTATTGAGAATGCCTCCCTAAAAATAGAATTCACTAATTTAGAAATGAAGATTTCGCATCTTAAAGTTGAAAAAATTTCTAATGCTTCACTTATTTATTTTCCTTAGCATTAATATATTTCTTCTTTCGAGCATATGTATATTTTTTCAAATGTTAAATGATTTTTTCTAGAAAAGGCCATACTAGGAACGATTATCAAATCAAGAAAACAATTTTTAGTTCAAAATATGGTTTCAAATTAGAGATTAAGAATGACAATATGAATACACTTGTACTGAATGTTAGTGGTCAACCCAAGCTTAGATAATAAGGAATTTAGTGTATTTATAGGTTAGATGTAACTTAGGAATTTTTATTGAAGTAAGCATACTAGTTATAGAAACCAAGGTCACATTTTTTAGTTACTAAGTCAAAATTTACAATTTATATAGCCATACAGAGAGATATAAGGTTCTAGGAAACACTAGCAGAGAATTCTTAGGAAACACGAAGAGACAATTGTAATCAAAATTTTTATGGATAAACAAGTGGTTTAAGTGGATAGGATACACTAGGACACAATTGTAAGGAGTAGGATTAAGGGCCATTAGACTTGTATTATGATATTCATGTCATAAAAATTTTAAATCATTTCAAATGGATGTTAGACATGTTTTTTTAAATATCATAATCGAAGAAGATTTGTATAAAGAAAAACCACATATTTGAGACCCATGCATAAGGTGATTATGTATAAAGTTAAAGATGGCACTTTTTAGCATTAAGAAAGCATCTCTTGCATAGTATCACAAATTTTTTAATTGTCTTGTTGATAAAAATTTTAGGAAAGAAAAAGTGCGTGCAGTACTATTCCTAAAAATTATATATATTATTTTATGGATTGTACGAGTTTGTATTAATGAAATTATTTTTGGAAGCTCAAATAAAATAAAGTTTAAAGAATTTAGTGAACTGATGGCAAGTGAGTTTGAGATGAGTATGTTGGGTGAGATAAATTTATTATTATGATTACAAATTAAACAACAAAAAAAGAAGATATTTTTTTACAAACTAATTATTTAAAAGAATTATTCAACAAATTTTTCCATATGAAACATAAGAATTATCTATTGAATTAATAAATCTATTTAAATTTTTAGAAGAGGTTGGGAAATCCATTATCTAAAGACTTTATAGTGGTCTTATTGCATCCCTACCTTATCTCATGGCTAGCAGACTAAAGACCCTCTTTTGTGTTTAATTATTTGCTAAACTCTAATAAAATCCTAAGGAAGATCATTTTCAGGTTAATTTAATCTTCAAACATCTAGAAGGTATAACAAACTTAGGATTATTGTACCCCTGAAATACTCTTTCACGCGATCTTATATGTGACACAAATTGAGACGTTGTAGGCTCTATGGTAGGTAAGGAAAGTATCTCTAGTGTATGTTAATTCCTAAGAAATTGTCTAGTCTCATGGACAAGCAAGAAGTAATTTGTATAACCTCATTTACCATAGGGCCAAGTATGTTGACTTCAAAAGTTGTAGTTTTCAAGTGCTATGGTTAAGACAAAAGTTTAACATTACGGTTTAGATCTCTTATACATTCTCAATAGAATTAATAATACAAGAACCATAGGCTAAGAAAAGAACCAAGTTCATCATTTTAGAACCAAGCACATAAATGTAATATATCATGTTATTAGAGATCAAGTTGTTAAAGGCATTGTTGAATTTGAATATGTTCCTGCCATGCAAAAATTTATAGACATGTTGATTAAATCATTTCAAAAAATTAAACTTAAAATCATAAGGTGACAACCAAGTCTAAAGTAAATTTTATTTTATTGTACCTTCATTATTATGGTACCAAAGGGGAACAATGATCATGGTTTAAATAAAATTTTAAAAAATCAAGAAGTGAGGAGAACTACATAGTAGGAGAGAGCACATGTTCTTGATTTTTAATACATCTTATAATAATATATTTTTTAAATATATCCTTTTACTTATTATATTTTTATCTAAACATTTATGTCTTGTCATCATCAAAAGGGAGATATTGTTAATTGGATGTTTCAAGCTATAAATGTTTAACATATTATACTAATGGGCTTGTTTGGTAGGAATTAGGTTTAGCTATGAAGAACAAGCTATGCAATTTAAAGTATGATGAATTAGTGGCCTTCAACAGACCTTTTAATGTTCAATAAACTAAAAAGATTGAAGACATGCAAATCAAATAAAAAGGTTTTCATTTTGTGTGAAATAAAATGTTAGCTTATTTACTTTAAAATATAAGGAACATCTCTTCACCCATATTAATTTGAAATCCTACTTAAGCATTTGAATTATTCAATACATTTCTTGATTTGCAAAACATCTTAAATTGCATGTTTTTGTTCAATTAATTCCCTCTATTAAATCTTAGTTATGCATTCTTAACATATATCATTTTGGTTAAATAGAAAAAATAGTTGTAAAAAATTATTTTATTTTCTTAATCTGTACATATATATATATCTTAAGCCTAGTTAAAGTGCAATGCACTAGATCTAATAAAGCTTTAGTTGGCTAGGCTGATGAAAACATGGATGTGCTAAACCCAATCAAGGTTAATTATCAAAATTATCTTCTATGTATCAATTAACCTATCCTTGAATCCAATAGTTCAAAGCTTTACTTTTTGAAACCTTTGACAAAGATCATTCTAGCATCTACTATTAATGAATTCAATGGTCTATATATCGTATGATGTATTGAAATGGCCAAAATCTAATCCTATCTTATGCAACCATCCATAATTCTTTCAATATTATAATCATTGATCTGATAGGCTAGACCTACTCTTAGTAGACTCAAGGACTCCAATCAATCACACTTAATGACTAATTCCAAAGCTATTATTTGTGTCATTGTAGAAGCTATTTGGAAGAATTTTTTAAGTTTTTTGGTAACATATCGTCAAATTGCTTTTCCTTGACTTTCTAATAGCTTTTATCAGACTTTTTATATAAAACCATTGTGAATGAAGGTGCTAATGAATGCTAAAAAAAATTTATATGATAATCTATTGGTATATGATCATCAAACAACACATTATGGTTTATTACTACTAAAAGTTCAAAACTCTTCTTAGCTGTGCCCCTCACTACTAAACTTTATTTTTCTCAAGTCTCTTCATAATTCTGACTTTCTTGTGATACACTTTATTCATTAACAAGCATAAGAAGTTGTATTTTTATCAAATATTTTTTATTGTTGTATTGTTTTCCTTTGGGGTTTGTGGTCCAATTTATATGAAAGGTTGAGCTTGGTTTGATCTAATTAAAAACAATTGAGTTTCAGTTGAGCTCACAAAAACTTGGGTTATATTGAACCCATAAAAGCTAATAAGTTTGACTTCAAATGTAAAGAAAATTTTGATGTTATTCAATTGGACTTATCAAACCATAAGATTTTCTTTTCTTATGTCTTATTATTTGTTTGCTTCTTGCTCATACCACACTCTTTCTCCTCCTTTTCTTGGTTAGTCGTACAAGATAGAAGTATATGCTGGGTTTATAAGCTAATTAAGTGATGCAACTTATATATAAAAGAAAATAGGTCCTTAATCTATCCTAATAGGAACCATAACTTGTATTAGGCAATGCTAATAATATGGTCTCAATCCCTTAATCCTAATGTGAGCTCCTTTGTTGGAGTTGTTCCAAAATTTAGATATAAGACACAGTAATTCCAATAGTTGGTATTAAAAGGAACTAAAATAAAAATCTCGTTTATTATGTTCTCCATGTCATACATGTACTATAAAAGTTTTTTACTATATGATGTACTAAATTTTCCCCAATTAACTATTTGTTCCATTGATTGTAACTATATCATTCTACAATTTCCATGATAATACACAATGCACACATTTCTCTTGAAATAATTTAATGATTCTCTTGTGTGAACACACTCTTATCTTGATGATATTTACAAGCTAGTACTAATTGTGTTGTATGATATTCAACTCAAAAAACTCGAACCATTTTGCTACTTTTATTATTATTCTTTTATGATACATGACTTCACACTTGTATGACCACATAATCACCTCCATTTTTTCATTAATGATCTTGCTCGCTCTTGTAATTAGTTGTGTTAACTAAGTGTCACAGTTTATCACATTTATCTCCTTGTTATACTATATTGCAACTTATGTTCAACACCAATTTATTCTTTTCTATCAATATGGGATACAAATAGCAATTTATCATGACATTATTATAGTTATATCATAACCATATTGTACTATTATGACCAAAGTCTACGTAAATATTTTATTCATAATTTCAACTTGATTGGTATTGTTAGCGAATTTTACTATAGGATTAACCAATATAATAGTGTGCAATATTCATTATATGGATTTCATTGACATTTTTCCCATAATGTACTATGTGACCTTCTACCATTATACTAAATGATTCTTCATAGAGGCACAATTGGGATAAAACTAGCTTACTTTCCAACATTTACAAGAATTTAAGCATAAAAAAGAGAAATTAAAATATATTTGTTAACTAAAAGAGAGGTGTACAAAGGTCATGATAAGTATTGAGAAAGAAAGGATTACAGAGTTTTCAACATCAAGAAGATGTGAAATGAATCTCAAATCATTGCATTGTAACACAAGTCTCCAACAATAGTAAAAACTTTTAATCATGATATGAGGTTTTGGCTAAATGAAACAACTAATTTTCATAATATATGGATTCATTGACCATTCATGTGTTTTGTTCTTATGGATTAAAGTCTTATTTATATTGAAAACATTTTGTTAAGATCATCCTAAACTCATCGAATTAAAGTTGTATCATATCGAAGGATATTTACTCATCCATAAAAATGCTAATAAGAAAATTTATGTGCAAAAAAATTCAAAGACAATCTTAATAAAATGGTAGTCATTGATTGTCATCAGATTCCTCATTAAGCAACATGTACCAAAAGGGATATTCAATTTACATATAGAAGTTCAGTGCAGTAGTCCGTTGCATTTGTGTATGTTACTTCACACTTTACCAACCTGAAAAAGGGCACAAAACAAATTGTACATCATTATTTATAGATGATATTATCATCTCTATCTTCTTTTATTTACCATAAATTACTAAACATAAATTGAATTACTAGTGAAAAGTTTCTCATAAACATTAAGTCAAAATTGATGCGGCATACATGATCGTTAATTTCATGATCACTTATTGTATGCACTCTATGCACTTTTAAAATATGAATGATGTGCTATATAAGTAAAGGAACATACAATTCAACCAATAAAAATTCCAAATTTCATACTTTTTACCAAACTCCAAATTGTTAATGCTCAAAAATCTTTTTAAAGCACCATGTAAATGCTCACTTGTTCATGATTTTTTAAATGATGAATCCATAAATAACAAAATTTTGTGACATTGAAGTCTAGTTTTGTAAAAATCTTAATTCATACAAGTGTTCATAACAAAGCTAGGATCATAAAAATATGACAATAAGAAAAAAAATATTCTAAGTTTAACAAGCAACATGAAATGAGTTGAAGATTGTATACTTGGATTAAGACAATCATATTTGCTAAATTACTCTATTAGAGGCATCACATATAACAAATCTTTGTGTTACAATGTGAGTGTTAGTACGCAAATTTCTTATACTAGTACAAATTTCATGGTCATACAGTTATGACCAATTTGGTTAGTAGTTAGCAAAGAAATATTTAGAACATCATATAATACAATATTAATTATAGTACTAATACAACATTTACAATGGAACAAATCAAGTTTTTTATATGAGTTTCTTCTGATCATAGCCAATGGAATTGAAGTGTATAAGATCTAAGAAATGGAAACAACTTGGATAGAGTTGGCGAAGGGAAAATAAATTTAAGAGAAGCACTAACACTAGAATGCATGTGTCCTTAATAAAAACATAAGGTGATATATTATAACTATTCTAATAGTATATCTAATGATTTGATAATTATTTTTTAGCTATATGAGGTCCTAAGAAGTGGTAGGGCAAGAAATGTTATCACCTTCTAGGATTGAGCTCTTCTAAGATCATGTAGTTGACAAAAATCTAAAGAAAAGAAGCTAATGACATGGAAGAAAAAGTGGAATCTTTAGCTTGCTTCAAGAAGAAGACAATACTGCCATTTTGCATAAGACTTTTCTTAGTTTCTATTGTAGGCAACTCTTAGTTTACTAGGAAAACCGAAAAGCATATTAGGATAATAACTACAAAGTATATGCCCACAAAGCATGTAAATAGACTTTGGACTAAGATCCATTACTTTTTTGCCTTAAAGCTAAGATATTGCATGTTGAGCTTTGCCTATCATGATACTAACTGAGTCATGATATTTCCATTTGATCATTAAAATGCATGTTCATGTTTAATTAAATTGCCTTCTTGAATTAAGCATGAATTTTATAAATTCATCTAATTAGAAATTGCATAACATGCTTGATTAAACAATTATGTTCCTATTGTCAAATTATGCTTGTATCGTTCAAGTTCTTATTCTAATATAAATAATGATAATGCTTTCAATACATTTAACTAATGCTATCTGACCCTAATCTATCATTTTTGATTTCTTAAAATCTTTAATCATTTGTTAACAATCCATGTCACTTATAAATCTACTTTATTATCTAGTTAACCTACGTTTTCTACTAAGGACTAATCTACCTGTTTGGGTTTCTTCCCCATTCACATTTCATGTATTTGTACCAAATCGTTACCCATAATTTATGAATCCATTTCTTCAATAATTTAACTCATAATTCTTACTCTTTAACCACCATTCACATTAATTTCACTACTAACACTTTCTTTCCTCATAAAACAACTAGAATTATCTATCTTTCTCAATGGCCCCTCTTGAGTTTCCTAAACATCATGAAACCATTATTGGGGTGTTAATCCATGGCTTAGCACCTTAATTAATGGCTACTCAACATCTCACAAATCAACAAAACAAGATCAAGTTTTATAAAAAATCTAAGTCATTATAGGTCCCTTGGCCAAGGCTAGCACAACTCCTCATGTTAAAATAGCCATCTTCATCACTCTAATTTTAGTCTAATCGATAATGTCATGAAATAATGGCCTCATTTAGAGATTGTTAAAGGCTTAACAAAAACATTATATTATTACTTTAATACTAATTTGTATCTTAAAGTTTGGTTCAGAAAAAACCTTAATCCTACGAAAAGTTTTCTACCTATTTCTTGAGTTATTTTATACATTATCAAAGGCTTTTTAGTTGAAACTTAACAACATCAATACCATCGATTTTTGGGTTCTCAAACATAAGTTAGAGTTTCAAACCCTTAAGAAATTTAAAATTTAAATAATAGACATTAAAACTTTAAATCCATGACATACAAATATAAAATTTAAAACTTTTGAATTTTAAATGTAAAATAATATAAATTTTAATATTATTTATTCTTATTTAATAATAATTAAGGATAACTCCATACGAGCTCTGATCTAAAAGAAACAAATGTCGTGAAAGTTGTCTCGATAAGTTATATTCAAATAAATATTCATTTTTTTAATCTTTTTAATTATTTGGTAACTAAGGCTTTTGTTGTTTTATGAGACATTTCAATTTTCGTAGGATTTAATAATTGAGCATGTTACACATGACCTCCTTAACATCTTAGAGTGTAGTTCTCTTATAGAATTTCTCTCATTTCTTAAAATTATTCAATCTTATTTAGGTATATTACTATTTGCTATAGAGCCGCTCTACTGTAACCTTCGTAATGATTTGTGCTAGTTGTTTTAAATTAGTTTGATTTATGTTTTTTCAACTTTACTATATATTTATGTAAAATTTAGAAATTAAATTATTATTGTTTCTATTTATTTAATTTCACAATTTCAAGCAATTCTAATTGAGCGCTGATCAAGCTTAAACAAATCACAATGGATTGACTGAACCACCAGTTCCTATGTAAATATTTATTTGTACGATTTTAAATATTTTATTTTCTATGTTTTTGTTATGTTATATTAAACTTTTTCATTTATACTTGACATTTTGATTGAGGATATCATATTTTATTTCTTTAGTATCTTAGAATGCAACTTTCCTAAAAATATTTTCTTATTTTTTAAAAATTTTTACTATGGTTTATTTATTTTAAAATGTAAATCAAAATCTAATCTCAAGTGACCTTTATTTGTCCTTAATTTTGTTATACAATATTACATCAATTTATCTTATTTTACCTTTAATGATATTTACTTAATAATACAATTATAATTGTTTTTAAACTTATTTGTTTTTATAATTCTTAGTAATTCTAAGTAAGGTTTGATGGAAATGAAAAAAATCTCCATCCTTTTTTGTGTTCATTTTTGCTTTTTAAAATAAATATTTTAGGGTTTCGACATGTATTAAGGGACAGGTTTATTTTTACATTTTTTATGATATAATATGTGATACTCTATCTCATTAATATTTTGATATGATTTGGATATATTAGTATGTAAATCTAAATCACCTCTAAGGTGATATTTACATCTCTTGATTTGGTTATACCATATTATTTCAATTTATCTTATTTTAAGAATTATAATATATTTGTGCAATATTAAAATAATAATCTATTGCTACTTTTTTTGGTAATTAATGATAATTCAAAATGAGGACTTATCAATATTAAATTAAAGAACATACACAAAATCTCAATGAGCATTGACTTAAGAAATATAGAATTTTATGTTTTTAAATACTTTATGCATTAGTGGCTTGACATGCTCAATGAGATATTTCATTTTCCAAATGGACTTCTCATTAAGGATGTTACACTATATCTCTTTAGCACCTTAAAATGCACATTTTCAATCAAATGTATCTCATTTGTTTGACATTATTGCATTGGATAAATTATATTACTTGGCTTTAATATATTTTTACTTAATAATAAAAAACAATTTATTATTATTTATTTCGTAATTAACAATAATTTCTAATGAGATCTAATCTAGACTAAATAAACATTATTGGACTAGCCTCAGTGTTCTATATAAAATTAAGTATTTATTATAATTTTTTAAATATTTTTGTTTATTATTTTGACTCTTTTTAAATGTTTCAATTCACACTTAATATGAGCCTTGGAATGACATGCTCAATCTCATTAGTATCATGAAAAGTGGTTTTCTTATACAATTTGCTTCATTTCTTCAATTTGTTTACTTTGTTTTGGTTATATTACTAATTTAATTAAAATCACATCAAATTACACCATTACTTAACATTATTTTTTTATTGCATTACTTCAAATTATTTTATTTTATAATATTTTTTTTGCCTTCATAGACATTTCAATTTGTATAGAATTTTATGATAGAGTATGATACACTTAATCACCTTAGTAACCTAGAATGAAACTTTTTCATACAATTTATCAGTTTTTATTTTGTCATGCTATGATGTAAAATCAAACCGTAGCTCTTATGACTATAAAAGTCTTTAAATTATTTACCTACATTGATTCAATTTATCTTTTTTCAAGTTTAATATACATTTTTTGAACATAAAAAAATAAATTATCATTTTTATTTTAATTTATTTTCATAATTTGTAGTAATTCCAATTGATGTCAGGTTGAGATGAAATAAATATTATTGCATTGAGGTTGATAACGTCTATTAAATTAAATTTTCATTAAAAACTTCTTAAATATTTTTTCTATGGTATTGTCATGATATACAAGAGATTTTTTCATTCTTATCTTATTTGATGATTGATGATGTTACACTCAATCTCATTATATATTGGAATGCAACTTTTCTCTTTTCTCAAATGTTTCACTTATATTTGGCTTTGTTAATACTTAACTCTAAATCAACTCTTGTGTCACCTTTACATTACTTGGCAAAGTCATGTTATATTGCTTTAATTTACCTCATTTTAATATATATTAAATATTCACTTAATAATATAATTATTATTTATTATTATTTATATTTATTTTTTTTCGTAATTCACAATAATTTCAAATAAGATTGAGACAAAACAACCATCATGGGATGCATCTCAATAATTCACAATAATTTATCTCATTATAAGTAATATTATATGTTTACATAATATTACAAAAATATTTATTATTATTATTGCTTATTTACTTTGGTAATTTAAAGTAACTGCAAACAAAGCTTGATTGAGACAAAATAAACATTGTAAGGCTCATCTTGATGTGGTTAATTCTAATAAATATTCACCTTTATATATTTAAATATTCCATTTTTCATCATTTTGGCAGGCACTAAAAGATATTTAGATTTGTGCCTGATTTAATCACAAAGAATGTTACATATGATCACCTCAGTATCATGAATAGTAATTATCCCACACATTTTATCTGATCCTTTAAATTTTTCAATTTTATTTTGTTATATTATTTTGTAACCATAATTTTATTCTCATTTGCCATTAAATGCATTTGATTTAGTTATATTATTTACTTCAATTTATTTTATCTGAGTTAAGATGTATATTTATTTTTTATTTATATAATAATTAATTTTATTTATGCTAATTTATTTTTGTAATTCATAGTAATTCCACATAAGATCTGATAAAGACAAAAACATATTATCAGACTCATGTCAATAACAACTACAAAAATTTATATTTAATATTTTTTATTTTAAAAGTGTTATTTTCTAGATCTTTTGTAAGTTCTTTTAAACATTGTGAGTCATACCAGAGTTGATTATCGAGGATGTCAAACTCAATCATATTAGTAACTTGGAATGCTATCTTGCCAAGTAATTTTTTTTATTTCTTCAAATATTTCACATTGATTTTGTTATATTTCTATTTTACTAAATCTCCTCTTGTGTGTTTACTCTACTTCAATTTAGTGATATTACACTACTTTGAATTATCAAATTTTACTTTTAAAACATATTTACTTATTATTTTAAAAAAATTATTATTATGTAAGGTTAGTAACTATGTTAATTTTTAATAACTCGAAAGGATGTCCAACTGAGATTGAACAAACATCATTCGAATTATTTTAGCAACAATCGTCGAATTACATATTAATATTTATATTTTCAAATAGTTTATTTTTTTAAGTGATTATTCGCATTTTATGTGATATTTTGATTCTTAAGGATTATGATGATCGAGAAGATACACTTCATTTCCTTATTACCTTGGAATTGTAGCTTTCATGTATAATGTTTCTCATTTTTTCAAACTTTTTCTCTATTTTTGTTATATTACTATAAACATTTAAATCACCTTTTGTGTGACCTTTACATGCCTTTGAATTGGTCATATTATATTTCTTAAATTTATCCTATTTTAGCTTCAATATATATCTACTTAACATTAAAGTAAAAATCTATGATTACTTAATCTCATTTTTTTGTAATTTAGGATAAATCCAAATGTTACCTAATCAAGAACAAACAAAGATTGTTGCACTTGTCTCAATGAAATCTATCAAATTAAATACTCATTTTCCTATTTGTAATATTTTTTTTGAAGTGTTTTAGTAGTCTTTGCAAGATCTTTGATTCATACATTATTTGATGATAAAAGATGTTGCATTTGGCCTCATTAGTATCTTGGGATGTAACCTTCCCAATATAATATATCTCATTTTTTAAAATTTTTTGCATTTATTTTGTTAAAATAAAAAGTAACTATAAGTTTATTATCATATGGTCTTTGCATTGCTTTGAATTTTTTATAGTACACTGCATTAATTTACCTCATTTTAACTGTACTATATATTTACTTAATATTAAATAATAATTTATTATTATTTACTTTGCAATTCATATTAACTCTAAATGAGGTCTGATCAAGATAAAAATAAATGTTGTTGGACCCATCTCAATTAGTTCTATATGTTTAAATATTCATTTATAATATTTTTAAAAGTTTTAATTTTGCTAATTTTAGCTTGTTTTATAAGAAATTTGATTCGTACCTGATTTCACAATAGAGGATGTCATACTTTTTGCCTTAGTATTTTGGAATGTAGCTTTCTCATGTAATTTGTTTAATTTAATTCAAATGTTTTGCTAACATTTAGCTATATTATAATGTAACCCCAAATCTCACTTCAAATATCATTTACATCACTTTGATTTGAAAATATTGCATTTCTTATTTCATTTAAACTTTTTTAAATATTTAATTAATATAGAAAAACTTATTATTAAATTTTTCAATTTACTTTGGCAATTAATAGAATTTCAATCTTAATATATGTTTAGTTGATAATAAAATAACAAATAATTGCTCATTATTCCTATTTACTTTCAAAATTTTTACTAATTTCAAATGAGGTCTGATTGAGATAAAATGATTATCGTTAGACTTGTGTCGATATGCTTTATATAATTTAATCTTCACTTTTATAATATAAAATATTGTTTTCAAGGGTTTTGACCTGCTTTATGAGTCATTTCAATTCATACAAGATTTTATGATTAAGGATTTTGCTCCAACTTCTAGTTACCTTGTAATATAGTTTTTTTCAAACACTTTAACTCATTTTTTCAAATCTTTTTTGAATTGGCAATTTCATGTTCTTTCAATTTATCTCATTTGTGCTTTATTATATATTTAATTAAAATTTAAAAAATCATTTATTATTATTGCTTAATTTATTTAGTAATTTGTTGTTATTCCAAATGAAGTAACATCATGGTGAAATAAAAGCCATTGAACTTGAATGAATGAGCTCTATACAATTAAATATTTCTTTTATATTTTTTGTTTTGAAACTTTTTATGAGTAATTTTTATTCAAGCATAATCTAATAATAAAAATGTTACAATATATTTCTCAATGTCATGGGATATAGCTTTATTATACAATTTATCATATTTTTTCAAATTTTGTGCTTTTATTTAATTATATTACTATGTCACTATAAATGTCCTCTCATGTGACATTTACATTAAATTGATTTAGTAACATCATATTGCTTCGATTTATCTTTTTTTATTATAATATAAATTTACTAAATATTAAAATAATAATTTATTATTATTTATGCTAATTTAGTTCAACAATTCATAATATGTCAAAACGATGTTTGATTGAGATAAAACAAAAACTCATTGGACATTGATTGGGTTATATGCATTGTTTTGATTTATCTAACTTTTGCTCTAATATATAATTACATAATATTAATTAAATGATTTTTATTATTTTTGCTTATTTATCTTACCAATTCATGATATTTCCAAATATTGCCGTAGTTAAATCCAATAAATGTCACTAAACTAACCTTGATAAACTTAATCGAATTAATTAATCATTTTTAAATATTTTTTTTCTAAGGTTTCGACATACTTTTTGAAAAATTTGATTTTTACTTGATCTGATTATCAAAGATGTTACTCTCGGCCCACTTATATCTTGGAATATTATTTTTTCATAGAATTTATCTCATTTTTCAAATATTAATTTTTTTCATTACATTACTATGTAACCATAAATGACCCTTATTTAAACTTTACATGTCCTTGATATGGTTATTTTATGCTACTTGAAAGATCTCATTTCAGTTTTAATATATATTTACTTAATGTTAATGTAATAATTTATTATATTTTATTATTATTTATTTGTTATATTTTAGTAATTACAAATGAGATTTGACCAAGATGAAATAAACGATATTGGTCTTATCTTAACAAGCCTTATGTAACTATATAATCAATTATATACCTATAAATGTCTTATTTTCTATGATTTTGACACATTTTGTGAGAGATTTTAATTTGCACCTGATATAATGATGAAGGATGTCAAACGCATTCTCATTAGCATCTTGGTATGCAACTATATCACACAACTTAACTCATTTTTCTTAAAGTTTTTTTTTTATTTTTTAATTATATTGCATTACTATATTTTATCTAATTTAAAATTTAGTATATAATTACTTATTATTAAAATAATATTTCATTACTATTTATGCCTATTTACTTTGGTAAATCAAAATAATTCTAATTGAAATCCAATCAAGATGAAAGAAATATCATTGAACATTACTTGATAATCATCCACAAATAAAATATATAGTTTTATATTTTAAATTATTTTTTTTAGTTTTGAAATGCTTTATTAAGACATTATGTTTTGCATTTGATTGGATTGTCAAAGTTGTCACTCTCTAACTCAATAGTTTCTACGAATGTAATTTTTTCAGATAAGTTATATCATTTCTACATATATTTTGCTTTTGTTTTCATATATATTACTATAGCTTTAGTTCTTCTCTCATGTGACCTCTACATTACTTTATTTTTGTTATATTATGTTACTTTAATCTACTTAATTTTTTTTACTTTTCTATATTATAAATTTATATTAAAATAATAATTAATTTTTACTTTTACTTATTTAATTTGGAAATTTATAACAATTTCAAACGAGATCTCATCAATATAAAACAAATATTATCAAACTCATCTTGATTAGATGTATAAATTTAAATATTCATTAGTATATTTTCAATTATTAGAGAATTAATGTTTCCTACAAACTTAATCAAATAAAAGAAAAAATTTTAAAAATGAGATAAATTATTTGGTAAATTTGCATTCTACGTACAAAGGAAATCAAGTGTTGCATCCTTGATTATTAACAAAGGTACAACTCAAGAAACCATATAAAGCATTCCAAAATCAAAGAAAATAAAATAATTAATGATATAACAATGAATATTTAAATTTATAGAGGCCTAATAAATGGACATTTGTTTAATATTCATTAGATGACATTTGGACTTTGAAATTTATACTGAAATAAATATAAGAAATTATAAAATATTATTTCAATATCATGTAAATAAATATTGAAACAAAAATAAGATAAATTAAGGTAATAAAATATAATCAAATAAAAAAATATAGGTCACTCAAAGATATTAACAAGATTGTGTGTGGAATTCTTGATTATAAATTTACGTATAACTTCAATTTTCTCAAGTAGCATGACAACACCATGAATGAAATATTTTTAAAGAAATTAATTTGATAAAGCTTGTCGACAAGAGTCCAAAGAATTGTCCTTTCATTTCTATTTGACCTTTGTTTGGAATATTATGATTTAAAAACTTAAATAAGCATATATAGTAATAAATTATTGTTTTAATAGTAAAATAATATATGTATTAAAACTTAACTTTTATAATTTGAACTAATCTAAAAAAACTAAATAAATCAAAGATATTTGAAAAATTGAACTAAAATTTAATTGAAAAATTGTGTTAAAATTTAATAGAAATGTTGAATTCGAAGATTTTATTGAGATCAAGAATAATAACCTTGTTTGTCAAATAAAGAACAAATAGAAATTTCATGTTTAGTGTACAAAAATAATAAAATAAATATTACAAGACCTAATAAAAATATTTAATTAGGTTGAGCTCATTTATATGAGTCCAATGATATTTATTTTCCCTATTTGACATCGTTTGTAATTTCTATGACTTACAAAACTAAATAAGAATAACTAGTAATAAATTATTTAAAAAAAATATAATTTAAATATTAAAAAATAATATTAAATTGGTTAGAGGTGGTTGAGATGAGTTCAAGACATTTGTTTCATCTGAATATGGCTTTATTTTGAATTACTATAATTATTGAAGTTAATAAACATAAAAGTAATAACTTATTTTAATATCAATAAAATAAACATATCAAATCTAAAATAAGATAAATTAGTTTAATGCAATATAATAAAATCAAAGAAACATAAAGGTCACACGAGAGAAGATAAACAGCTAAATACTAGTAAAACAAAATCAAAGCAAAATATTTAAAGAAGTGAAGTGAATTCTAGAAGAAAGTTATGTTCTAAGATACTAATGAGATTTAGTATAGTGGTCTTGATCATCACATTCGTCATGAAATTAATGTCTTAATAAGAGTGCTAAAACCCTAGAAGATAAATTGAAAATATAAAAATTGATGTTTTATTGGATAAAACAACTACTTAAACAAACAAATTTAAAGAAATTTGTTAAATTATTTGTAAAATTTGCACTCCATGATACTAAGGAGATTGAACACAAAGTTCTCAATTATCGTTATAGGATGAATGAAATGTTTTGAAAGGGTGCCAAAACCCTAAAAATGACATTTAAAAATATAAAATGAATTTTCAATTTGATAAAGCTTGTCAAGGTATTAACATTTGTTCATGTTGATGTGGGCTTGTCTATAGTTACTATAAATTCCCATGAAAGGAAGGCATAAATAAAAGTAGATTATTATTTTAAAATGAAGTAAATTGTAGAAATGAAGTGTAGTAAACTAAAAGTGTTGGATATACCATGTAGAGGAGGAAAAGAATTTCGTAGTAAAAATGAATATTTAATTAGATAAAGCTTTTCAAAGTATGTTCCATGATGTTTTTTCATCATGATCAAACTTTTGTTGGTGTTCCTCAAAATTACAAATTTAAATTAAAAAAATATTTTTTATTATTAAGTAAATATATATCAAAGTTAAATGAGAAAAATGTATGTAATATAATATTTCTAGTTCTAAATGATGTAATGGTCAAATGAGTGGAGAATAATAGTTTCACAATAATATAAAATTATCAAAGAAAACATTTAAAAGATTGAAATATGTTGAACAAAAAATTTGTATTCTAATTGAATAGGGAGTTTGTGCATAATAATCAAGATTATGAAGTCATTAATGATTTCAAATGTCTCATAAAACATAACAATTCTAAAATAAGGTATTTAAAAATATAAAAATGAATATTTAATTTTAGAGTTCATCAATATGAGTCAAGCTATGTTTATTTCATTTCCATGAAGCCTTATTTACAAAACTAAAAATCTATAAATAAGGCTAAAATATTCTTTTAATAATATGAATATATAAATATATATATTTGACCTTAAATAATATAAATTAAAAAATTAGTAATATAACTAAATCAAAGCAATATAAGTGTCATAAAAGTCAGGATTTATAGTTACATAACAATATAATAGAATCAAAGTAAAAAATTTGAAAGCATCAAATAAATTGGGAAAAAATTGAATTCAAAGATAACAGGCAGATCTAGTGTAACATCCTTGATCATCAAATCCTGTAGAAATAAAAATATCTCAAAAATATGACAAAATGTTAGAAAATATGAAATTTTAAAAAACATATGAACATGATTGTTTTAAAAAATTTGTATCATAAACCATAACATCTTTAATTAACAAATTTTGTGTTAATTGAAATATATAATAAAGCATTCCAAAAGCATCAAAAATTAAAAAATAAAAATATAAAATTAATATTTAACTTTATAGACCTTATCAAGAAGAACAAATGACATTCATTTTGACTTCATGAGAACTTGTTCAGAGATGCCAAAAATTACCAAACTAATTTAACATTAATAATAATAAATTATTATTTTCAATTAATTAAATTTATTTTAAAATAAAAATGAGATGAATCGAAGAATATAATATGACAAAATTAAAGAAAATTAAAGGTCACAGAAAAGAACTAGACTTTCATAGTAATGGACCAAAATCAAACCCAAACATTTGAAAAATGAAAAATTATATAGGAAAGTTACATTGCAAGTCACTAAGAAAATAATTTGTAATATCCAAGGTCAATAAAGTATGATAAAAATTAAATTATTTAAAAATTATGCCAAAATAATAATAAATAAATTAACTGTATAAAAATGTGTAAATAATAAAAAATTATTTTTTAAAAATTTTTAATAAGCTAAAATCAGATAAATTGAAGCAATTTAATTTGACCATTTCAAGTAATGAAAATGTCACAGGAGACGAAATTTCAACTATATAGTGTTTTAACCAAATTAAAATGAATGATTTCAACTAATGAATTTAATAGAACTATAAAATTAAATGCCATGATAGAAAAAAGATTAAGCATAACATTCTTTAATAACAAATAAGGTACTAATAAAAATGTTTACTCAATAAACCAGAAACCATATAAAATAAAATATTTAATAATAAAAAGAAATATTTATGTTTGTTTAGAATTAGAATGAGTACTAATGTAAATATAAATAAATAGTAATAAATTATTATTTAAATATTAGGTAAATACATATATATCAAAGTTGAAAAATGATAAATTAAAGTAATGTAACATAAAAAATCAAAGCAATGTAGAAGTCAAACGAGAGAAGATTTTTTTAATTGCAACATTGAAAAATCTAAGAAAATGAAAGAGACCTTATAATTAGTTTGGAAACTTATATTCCAAGATGCCAAGGTGTTCAAGTACAACATCTTTAAGCATCGAATCAAGTATAAAAAAAAATTCTTGTAAAACATGCAAAAGCATATAATAAATATTCGATATGATAAAAATAAATATTTAATTAGATAGAGGCCTTCAAAACAAGTCTAACAATATTGATTCCTTCTTAATCAGACCTTGTTTGGGACTAATACAAATTAACAAATTAAATAAAAATATATTATTAAAAATTATTTATTTAAAAGAAATTGAATATATCTTAAAGCTGAATTAAAGAAAAATTAGCAAAATGCAAGAGTATCATAGCAATATAACAAGATTAAAATATATCATTTAAACAAATGAGATACATTACTAAATAATTGTAAGAATATATTTATTTATTTTATTAATTTATTATTAAAATAATAATTTATGAGTCTTCATATTTATTTATTTACCAATTTATAATAATTTTAATTAAGCTCTATAATGATAAAATGAATTTTGTTGGATTCATTTCCTGAACACTATTCAATTAATACTACTTTTTTAAATTTTAGGATATTTGTTATCCAAAATTTGCATGACGAACTAGAAATTTTGATTCATACCTAATTTGATTTTCGATCATGTTACACTTGATCTCCTTAGCACCTTGGAATTAATCTTTTTTGTATAAATAATATTATTTCTTAAAAATGTTTTTCTTGATTTGGTTGTATTACTACACAACTCAAACTATTATTTTGTGTGACCTCTGCATTGCATAAATTTTATTATATTACATTTGATTTATTTTATGTTAAGCTATTTTTAAAATATATTTCATTAAATTTAAAATAATAGTTTATTATTGTTTATGCTTATTTGTTTTGGTGATTAAGAGTAATTCCAAATGAGATCTAATCAAGATGAAACAAAAGTGAATAGGGTCATCTCAATGGGCTTTATCAAATTAAATAATTTTCTTAACTTTTTAAATATTTTTATAAAGGTTTCGTATGTTTTACAAGACATCTCAATGCACGCTTGTCTTAATAGTAAGGCTTGTTAAATTATATCTGTTTAGTATTTTGGAATGTAACTTTCTTGTATAATTTATCTTAATTTCTAAAAGCTTTCATATTGATTTGGTTATATTACTATTTACTCACAATCTTATATCACATCTCCTTTCACATCGCTTTCATTTGCTTATTTTAAATTGCTAAAATTTATCTTGTTATTAGCACTAATTCATATTTCCATAATGTTAAAATAATAATTTGTCATTTTTTATTCTCATTTACTTTGCTAATTCATAGTAATTAAAAATAAGGTTAGTCCAACCAAAAAAACAAATGTCATTACACTCTTTTAGATGAATTGTACCCAATTAAATATTTATTTTTTTGTTTTTAAATATTATTTAATTGGAATTTTTCATGTTTTATAATGTGCCATATTTTTACCTAATTTCATAATCAAGGTTACTACACTTGATCACATTCATCTATTAAAATGTAACTTCCCCATTAAATTCATCTTGTTTCTTGAACTTTTTCTTTTTGATTTGGTTATATTATTACTAATCACTAGGCCTCTACTATTAAGATTTCTAGATTGTATTCTTTTATCAAGCGATGCTGTTACACAAATTCTCTATTGCGTCTTGGAATGCAAATTCTTAGTAAATTTTATTGAATTCCTTAAATTACTTTACATCCATTTAAATCACTCTTATTTAACAAGAATATTTTTTACTTATTTTATTTTAGCATTAATATGTGGTTTCTTAATATTAAAATAATTTCATAGTAATTATTCTTATATATTTTTGTATTCGATAGTAACTCTAATTGAGTTTTGATTTGAACAAAACAAACATTATTTGATTCATCTAAAAGAGTTTTATCAAAAAACATTACTATTTTTACATTTTTTTTAAATATTTTGTTTTGAGGATTTTGGTATAATTTACAAGATAGTTTGATTTTTACCTGATTTTATTACAACTTTTTTCTATAATTTGTCTCTTCTCTTCAACATTTCCCTTTTTTTAGTTATATAACTATGACACTCTAAATCACCTCTTTAATTTCCATTATATCTCTTTGATTTAATTGTATTATACTTTTTAGTTTATCTCATTTTACCTTTACAAATTATTTATTTTAAATAAAAAATAATATTTTTTTACTACTTGACCTTCTTTTGTTTAGCAATTCATAGTAATTTCGAATATGGTCTAATCAAAGTGGAAGAAATGTCATTGGACTAGTCTTGATGCGCTCTAACAAATAAAGTTAATATTTCCTATATTTTAAAGAAATTTTAAGGTTTTTTGAATGCTTAACGGCACATTCTAATTCATATGCAGTTACATTTAATCTCCTTAATATTCTGGAATGAAAATTTCCTATACAATTTCCCTCGTTTATTAAAAGTTTTTCCTTTAATGTTTTTGTATTACTATGCAACTAAAAATCTCTTCTCGTATTACCGTTACACTCTTTTGATTTGTTTGTATTATATTACTTTAATATATCTGATGTAATCCTCAATATAAATTTTTCTTAAAACTAAATGGACAAAGTTTTATTTTGTAATGATACTAAGCCGGGTGGTCCACAATATTTTGAACAAGGTCTTATTGAGATTAAGACAATGCATTAGAAACATCTCCATGAGTTCAGTCTAATTAAACATTCATTTTTAAGTATTGAAATATTTTATTTTCTAAGGTTTAGCATGTTTTGTAAGGCATTCTAATTTGAACTTGATTTCAAGATCATGGATGTTATGGTCAATCTCATTTGTATCTTTGGAATGTAAATTTCTTATATAATTTGTCTCATTTAAGGAAATGTTTTATTTTGATTCAATTGTATTACCACGATAATGAAATTCTCCATTCATGTCACCTAAATATCTGTTAAATTTTCTTACATTACATTTGTTTAGTTTATCTAACTTTAGCTTTAAAAAATATTTACATCAAATTAGAAAAGTTTTTAATGTTTATTTCCATTTGTAATTCGCAGTAATTCCAAACGATGATTGATCGAGACAAACAAAATGTCATTGGACTTATCACAATAAGTTCTATCAAACTAAATAATCTTCTTTTATATTTATAAATATTTAATGTTTTATAGTTTTCCATTATTCACAAGACATTTTGAATACCTAATTTGGTACTAAAAAAATTAACACTTGATCACCTTAGTATCTTGTAATGTTACATTCTCATTCATTTTATCTCATTCTACAACATTTTGCTTTGATTTCCATATATTACTATATAATTTTAAATCAATTATTGTTTGAAATTTACATTGCATTGATTTGGTTATGATATATTGTTTCAATTTTTCTAATTTTTGCTTTAAAATATATTTTCATAACAATCAATTAATAATTTATCACATTTTATGCTTAATTATTTTGTCAAATTGTTGTAATTACATATGAGGTATGATTTGATGGAAACAAATGCAATTTTTTTCTTTTAAACATGCTAAATCTAGTTTAATATTTATTTCTATATTTTTTTATATTATTATTTTACTCTAAAACTACTCTCGTGTGACCTTGCATGACTTTAGTTTTATTATATTAAATAACTTGAATTTATACATTTTTATATTTAATAAATATTTTTTTATTATAAACTAAATTATTTTTAAATTAGTTATTTAGGAAGATTAATTATTTATAAATTTTTCCAAGTATTTCTCTTTGATTTTTTTAAATAACTATATAACAACAAATCTTTACTCATGCAACCAATTACATTACTTTGATTTTGTAATATAACATTTCATTATTTTATCTCATTTCAATTTCATGTTATGTTTACTTAATATTAAAATAATAATTTGTTATTATTTATACGTATATAATTATGTAAATCATAGCATTTCCAAATGAGGTTTATTTAGGATGAAGCATATATCATTTAACTTATCATTAAGACCTCTATCCAATAAAGAATCAATTTTTTATGTCGTCAATTATTTTAGCTTAATGGACTTTGGCATGGAGATTTCAATTTGTACTTTATTTTTTTATATTATAATGTAACTCTAAATACCCCTTTTTGTCACCCTCACATCACTTCAATTTTAAATTGAATACATTGCTTCAATTTATCTAAACTCAAGATTAATATATTTTTTCTTAAACTTAATGTAAAAACATATTACTATTTATGCTTATTTGCTTTGATATATTGTAGTAATTCAAAACGATGTCCAATCGAGTGCAACAAATGGATCTCGACGAGCTTTATAAAATGAAATATTGTTAGGCTCATCTTTATGGAAACTATCAAATTAAATATTATTATATTATTAAAATTATTTTTCAAGTATATTATTGCATTCTTTACTGGTCAATTTCTTAAGTACCTAATTTGACAATCATTGCTATTATGCTCAATCTACTTAGTATCATTGATTACAACTCTCTCATGTAATTTATCTTATTTCTATAATTTTTTTTATTTAGATGAGTTACTATAAAGCTTAAGTTGTGCACTTGACCTCTACATTACATTGATTTAGTTGTATTACTTTAGTTCAATCTACCTCTTATCAACATTATTATACTTCTTGGATTATATAAAAAAAGTAATTTTGTATTTTTTCTATATATATACTTTGCAAAATCATGGTAATTCCACATGTGGCTTGATTAAGAAGAAAGAAAGGTCATTAGACTCATCTTGGTGAGCTCTACTTAACTAAATTTTTATTTTTGTATTAATAAATATTTAATTTTGTATGTTTTTGTCATTCTTTACAATTTATTTTTATTTGTACTTGAATTAACAATGTAAGATATTATGATCGATTACTTTAGTATCATAGAATGACAATTTTTCATGTAATTTATTTCATTTCTTCATTTTTATCACTTTTATTTAATCATATTACGGTATAACTCTAAATCTTCTCCCTTGAGTCATTCACATCACTTTGATTTGGTGATATTACTTTACTTCAATTTTTTTATTTCAATTTTAATAAATTATTTTCTTGATTTTAACATAATAATTTGCTATTAATTACTTATTATTTATTTGGAAATTCTTCATAATTCAAAACAAGGTTTGATGGAGACAAGATAAATATTGTTGGACAAATGGTAAATATTAATTTTTTATTTGTAAACATTTTATTTTTAATTTTGAAAATACCAATTTAGTATTATTTTTACTAATTTACTTTTGTTATGTAAGACAATTCGAAATGTGGCTTTATGGAGACAAAAAAATATCATTGGATTAGTCTGAATGTGCTCTATCAAATTAAATATTCACCTTCATATTTTTACATGTTTTATTTCCAAAGCTTTTAACCTATTTACCAGTCGTTTTCAATCTTAACAGATTGGACCATCGAGGATGTTACACTTTATCAACTAATTATCATTTAATGAAGCTTTCCAAAAAAATGTATCTAGTTTATTCAATTTTTCCCTTTAAATTTCTATAATATTATAATGTGACTATAAGACTTCTATATTATGACCTTTATATCTCTATGATTTTTTTTGTATTACATGAGTTTAATTTATCTTCTTTTAGTTTTAATATATATTCGCTTAATTTTAAAATATTAATTTATTTTATTTATTCCCATTTATTTTTAATTTTTTGTTATTGCAATTGAAGACTAGCAAAGACAGAAAAAACAATGTTAGAAACATCTCAATGTGCTCTATTTTAAATAAGAAATTTTTCAATTTTTTAAAAAATTTATTTTCTTGAATTTTGGCATATTTTAAGGGACAATTTTACTCATACCTTATTAGATGATCAAGGATGGTACACTAAATATTCCTTTATAATTAAAATCATTTATTCAAATGTTCAAAATTTATTTGGTTATATTATTATGAGACAAAAATATCGTCAAACAAGATTTGATGTATAAGAAACAAACATAGTATGTGTAATTTTGATGAGCTCCTTCAAATTTAATATTCATTTCTATAATTTTTCTGGTATGTTTTCTGTCATTTGTTTAATTTTTTTTCTTTGTTATCTTTATGTCTCTTTGTAACTCTATAAGTCATGTCCTGTAACTTTTATATTGCTTCAATTTGGTTAAATTATGTTATTTGTAGTGAAACTCAAATTCTTCTCCCATGTGACCTTTACATGTTTTTGTTTTGGTTATATTATGTTATTTCTATTTGTCTTATTTCATATTTAATATTAGTTAACATAATATTAAAAAATAATTTTTTTATTATTTGTGCTTATTTATGTTGATAAATCATAGTAACTCCAAACTAGATCCAAACAAGATGAAATAGTTGTCATTGAAATCATCTTAATAATTTTATCTAAATAAATATTAATTTTTTATATTTAAATTTTTTGTTTCTTAAGATTTACAACATTTTATGAGATATATTGATTCATGCATAATTTGACAAATTATGATTTTACACTTGATCCTTTGCTTCCTTGGAATGTAATATTTTTTTGTGATTTATCAAATTACTTCAAATGCTTTCCTTCAATTTGATTACATTAATACATTACATTAAATCTTATCTTGTGTGATCATTAGATCTCTTTGATTTTACTATATTACAATACTTTAATTGTCTCATTTTTAGCTTAAATACATATGTACTTATTATTAAAATAAAATTTATTAACATTTATGCATTTTAAATTTGGTAAATTGTATTAATTTTCATATGTGGTTTAATAAAGATGAGATAAACATTATTGGATTAGGCTCAATGTCCCCTATCCAATAAAAAATTCCTTTTGTAGTTTTAAATGTTTTACTTTCTTAAGTTTTGGTGTGCTTTAAGAGTTATTTTGATTCATACCATATTTAATAATCAAGGATACTGCATTCAATCACATTAGTATCTTGGAATTATTCTTTTCAGTAAAATTTCAGTAATTTTTTAAAATACTTTGGTTTGATTTGGTAAAATTTCTATCTAACTTTAAGCCTCCTCTCACATGGCTTTCGCATGTCTCTGATTTGGCTCTATCATATTTCTTTAATTTGAGTCATTTGAGTTTCAAGATATATTTATGAAATTTTAGAATAATAAATTTTTTAATTTATTAGAATCATCTTGATGAGCTCTATGTAATTAAGTATTCATTTTTTAAAAATAGGTTTTCTAAAATTTTTGCATGCTTTATGATAGCATTCATATCATGCCTTATTTGACAAACAAACATTTTACACTTAATTTTAGTATTCTTTTAGTAGAAGTCTCCAAGAAATTTATTTCAATTTTATAAAGCCTTTTGTTTTATTTTGTTATATTATTTTTCTTCAATTTATCTCAATTCTCCATTCATGTAACCAACTCACCTCATACCATAGGGGAATTAACTCATCCCATATTATGTTATCGTTTTCACCATAAGAACTAATTCACCATAATGACAATTAGGCAAGCCAACAAGTCCTAAATTCATCATCATTATTGTCATAAACTATGTGAGAGCAAACACATCCTAGTAGTGATATAGGGAATGTACTCACACAAATTTTAACATCATTTTAACAACCAAAGGAATCGACTCCTCCTAGGAGCTACTCAAGGAACTAACTCACCTTAATCATAAAAAATCTTACCTTTATAACAAATATTTGTAAAACGACATGAATTGTTAAATATATTATGTCATTAATAATTTTTATATTTCGCATGTTATATTTTGTTCACCAACAAAATATCAATATTAACTTAATTTTATATTAAGTTAACTCATTAACTTGTTGTAGGAATAACTATAATAAATAGAACATAAATAATTATTTTTAGTTGGAATCATAAAATATTACATAAGATATCTCTTGGTATACAACGACCTTACAAAAATACAACTTATAATCAACATATAGTCTCTTTCTTTCTCTCTATAATGGTTACTATTTTGTGCCCTTATTGTTGAGAACGATTGTTAATGCTCCCCCACAATTTAAACGAGATGATCAACATTAGGCTCAAAGACTATAACAATTATGTGATTTGAATATGGAGACAAGAAAGAAAATAAATGAATCATTTACGTGTAATAAATGACCATATTGATGAAAAAATCAATAAGACTCCTCACTTCCTTTAGAATGGCAATGATTTTTAAATAACAATAAAACCATGATTAAGGTTTCAAATGTGGCTATCGACACTCAACTGAGTAAGAGAGTGAAAATGGAAAGTGTTAATGTAATGGGTTAAGATTAGATTATAGGATTTTGTGCATAATAATTATATCTAGTAAATCATTTATTTTCTTATTCAACATTCAAATTAAAAAAAATCATAATCATCAAAAATGCAATCACAAATTTTTTTAGAACATTACACTCATCCTCAATAGTACTCTCTTCTTCTCACTCATTATCCCCAAGTAACTTCCATTTGCACCATCTAAGGTATAGTCACCTACCAATTTTAATATCCTCAAGAATCACCCCAATCACCTTATTAGCTCTCTGCTTCTTGTCATTCATCAATTAGAATATAAAAGTATGAGTGAATTACCTACTTGTTACATCCCCTCTTTGCCGACCAAGACCAAATGCTTGACTTGAATCTCTTCCTCTCCATACGATTTGTGGATTTTAAACACTACCATTTGTATAGAAGTTGACTAAGAAATTTTTTTAGGTTATCAACTTGCCTTATTTCCTTCACTTGATTCATAATATCTTCATTTCTCACAAAAATCTCACTTGGTAGCAAGGATTTAATGGTAGGAAGCTATTCAATAGAAAAACATGTTGACAACCATGTCATTCATGATTAGTATTTTGAAGTAGAGGTGGTTGACCAGAAGTTCCATAAGGCTAATTATTTAACTAGAATTAGAGATATATGAAGAGCTCTTATGTTAATGATGATTACAAGAATAGTCCTGCTCTTTGACCCTAATAAGCATAAATTAAAATGCAATCTATCCCTTACCATGCAGTTTTGTAACTTTCTCAAATCAATTGTTCTTTGTAGATAAACACTTTCGAAATTCAAAAAACCATTGGTTGTCTTCCTATGACAACAAAACCCATCATTCAAAGGAAACAAAGTTGATCATAACTTTTTTTATGGGAACTCTTATTTGTAACTAGTCAAAGCCCTAATGTTAAGCTATGTCTAAATCCTAAAATATTAAAGAGGCCTCTAATTGTCTCATAAAGCCCTATTTGTGCAATTTATGCATTCTTTTGTCATCATTGCTGCAATGTTGTGAGCATTCCTATTTTTTGTTGTTATTTTCCTTAGTAATCATGTCATAAAAGATCACAATGTAGAAACATTATAAGTTATTTTCTACCCATTTGAGAATTATTTCTTTGATAAAATTTGATTTATATTTCTCAATCATAAACTAGCATAAAAGCATTATATTTTGTGAGGATTACTAAAATGTCAATTGGGAGAGACATTCCAACTTCTAAGAAAAAATCTTCCAAAAATGCTTTTGAGATAAAAATCTTTTCGCCACATTAGCAGCCTCATATAGATAAGTAACTTTGTGATTCAAAGAATACATACAAATAATGCAGATAAACTTCATCGCTAAGTAGTTAGAAGTTTAGCATTGAACTAATATATGATTGCCTTTATAGCAGCACCAAGAAGAAGATCAATGAAGGCTTTTATTATCTTTTGTATATACAAAGATTTGTTAAGTAGATGAAGTGCCTACTATGCCAACTTACAAGCGATGCAAACTTGTTAAAGAAGAAATCATGCAAGGTAATAAAGCATCCTACAAACTCTCATATTCAAGGCTCCATTGACAATGAGTAGAGGTATCAAGCCCCCATTGCTTCAACTTGAAAAAGTTTGGAACAACTCCCAAGTATACATTCTAAAGGTTGATAGTAAAGATTTACTAAGCTCAATTCTTCAAACAATAATTATTAGGGTTCTCGTCTCCCATAAAGGAGAGACCTTCAAAACATCATAAAGGTTGCCTTTATACATCAAACAAGCATCTTCTCTACTATAAAGAGAACCTAATGGAAGCTTTGTTATATAATCTATGACATAAAGTCCAAAGCAATATTCAAAGTTGCCATTTTATCCAACAATCATTGATTTGACTATCAACATCATTAGAGCTACCAACACCCATGTTGATTGTACTAGGTCAACTACATAAATGATGCCTTGCCCTTGAATGGTACATCAGGGTGCAACTCATAAAAAAGCTAGTGAGGAAAAAAATTCCATCTTCCATTTTTTATGCCTTTTATGAAGATCAATTTCTAGATGTAGTGGTTTCTCATACAAACAAAGTGTCTCATTTGTTAAACTATTACTGAACCTTGATGCTATCTGATCATTGTGCCATCATTTCTAGTGGTTTTGATAGTAGTTTCAACCACAAGAACATTCCTCTTCTCCCAGACATTTGTGGTGGCGCATGCATTGTGACACCCTCTCTTTTAGCTATTTAGTGAATGATATGAAACAATAAGGCCCTTCTCTAGAGAAAAGAATGAATCTTTTGCTCAATTTTCATTAGGATGTTTCCCAATTAATGTTCATTAGGATGTTTCCCAAAATGCACTTGTGATACATGGCATAGATAGTAAGGGAGGTCACATAATTGATAGAAAATTTTGTTTAACTATTAAGAAAGCTCCAACACCCAAAGAAGAGATTATATCCCTAGCAATCTTAGTGATTTGGTCAACATCTATAAGGAAGAAATGACTAAACTAAAGTAGAATCCCCAAGGGTTTACTTGAATTCTTTTTTGGTACCTCAGCTATCCAATAGTCATCTATTGGAGAAACATTGAAGTTGTTATACTAAAGAAGAATTGCAACTTACCCTCACTAATCAAGTGCTCATACATACAAAAATAAGCAATAAGAATAAAAGAAATCTCTTGAATTCTATTGATAATAGTTATGGCATATAGTTTAACATCATCCATATAGTAGTTGATATTATAGATATGTTTAGGAACTTTCCTTCCATTATCTTGGGTCATATGGAAATAAGGAGTCAAAAACATCGAATAGAGGATATAATTATATGGCAATAGAGGACAACCTTGACAGAAGTTCTAGTATGCTTGGATCTAATGGAATTGCCTCTTTATTACAAGTGCAAATTATAGCTATTAGGTCAAAACCATTGAGGCAAATTCACTTACTAGTGGACGAGCATCACTAGCATGATTATCCTTCAGTAGCATTTTATATCGAAAGTCTTAGCAACTTTTAAAGAAGTATCATGTTTCTTTATACATACCTAAAGTTTGTTTTCCCTTAGAGAAAAGAAAACAAGCACCTTGCCATTAGTAAAGGTGTGCCATCAACTCTCTAATTAAAAAGGAAATTATTGCTTACACATCACATGTGACTGCGTTTATATGAGGAGTGTGGGAGCTAATGTTTTGGAGTTTATTTAAGATGAACACCAGTTCATGGTGAAGTGTTAAGGAGGCATGCGAAAAGCCTCTTGAGTAATATCAATATAAATGTTATCCCTATCATTTCAGATATTAATCCTTCTTTCCATCCCCTTCATAGTGCTAGTTTGGCCAAAGTTAGCCATGTTCCTATTACTTTTGAGATTAAAACACGTCCTTGGAGTGTTGTCGACTCCAAAACTCTAGACATACAAGGCAAGTGTTATAATTTGTTACTAATAATATAACCTTTAATGGTCCTCCTCTGTTAAATACCTCTCTTGTCCTTTAATCCCTAGAGATTAGTAACTCCCTTTAAACAAATTTATTGTCATTAAAATGCTACACATTTGCTCTAAACTGCAAGGACTAAGTGCTCTAAAGTAACAGGCACACTTTTGGCTTAAGATAGAACCAAGGCTCCAAATTTGTCTTCTATAATCTTAAACAAGAACCTATTTGATTTTCTCCAAAGTTAACTAAATATCACATAAATTTTAGGTTGTTGTTGTACATCCTAAACTCTAATCACTAAACTAAAGAACTTGTACAAAATGACTTGAATTAATGCAAACAAAAGGAACTAAGGCATTGCTCACAAATCCCATGAGTCATTCAAAGTTCATTAACACTATAGTAAGACTCACCTAGATTACAGCTTTCACCTCCTTATTCTTGCACCAAGTCCATGGCAAGACCTCAAATTCCAAATTTGATAAATCTATCTTTGTTAAAAGGTTTGAATAATCCTCAACTGATGGCCTACAATTGAATGGCTTACCAATCTCTACTATTGCCAGCATAAAATATCATTGAAGACAAATATTGCTAGAAGATATTAACCTAATAAAAATAAATATGTTTAATTATTTTACCTAACAAGGTGACCCTTAGTTTATTATGGTTTTTTTTTCTCCATCCATTAGCAACTTATTTTGCCTTGTGTTTTTTAACTATCACATGTACTTATATTAATAGTAGACCTTCAACTCAATTGATTTTCAAAGAAACTATATAACTAGCTTATCTACTTAATTTTAAAAGGGCAATAGCTTAAAAATTTAATAACACAAAAAACTTAATGTTCATGCATTATTTAGGGAAAATTATTTTTATTTGTCATATCACTATAATTTTCGTGTAGAACAATTAGACATCAAGTGTTCGTAATGTATCTCCATTCATTATAATGAAGAAGGGGATGTTTCTATCTAGAAGTTAAGTATTATATGTTCTTAACTCTTCATGCAATACCTTGATATATCTTCAAAGTTTTTCTCTAACTTGATATGTTAAGAGATATTTCCTTTCAAACTTAAATATGTTCTCCTTTTCGTATCACCATGCATATTACACAAATGATTTGGTCGATGCAAAATCTTTGTTTAACAACAAAATGTGTAATATACCCATAGATAAACTTCTTGAAAGCTTAAAAAATGGCCCCACTCACAACAAATGTCCATCCAAAGCCATAAGATGGTTAGTGAACTTTTATAAAGCCTACTTGTAAGGAATTTCTCTAACTCAACAAATAAATGAGGTACACACTCCTATTTAAGCACAAGGTTCCATCAAATGATTAAGGATTTTACTAGTTGAGAACTATCGAAGTTATTTCTATTTCATATATTTTTCATGGCTTAATGTTGTGGCAAAGCTAAGATAACTAGGTTGATAGAAAATGTGGCATGCATTATAGAGGAAAGAAATGCTAAATTCTAAGATACTAAAGAGATTGGATGAAATATCCTCAACTATAAAATTTGGTGACAAACAAAATTTCATAGTAAAACCTACCAATGATGTTTATTTTGTCCACATCAAACACAACATAGAATTGTAGTGAATTGCTAAAGAAACTAAGGATAAGTAATAACAAATAAAAATTTCAATATTAATTAAAAAAATATTAAAAATAAAATTAGATAAATTGAAGGAATAAAATATAACAAAATAAAATAATATATAAAATAAAAAATAAAAAAGTTTTGAAATAATGAGACAAATTTTGTTGTAGTGTCGTGATTCTAAGATATAAGAAAATTAAATGTAACATCCTTAATCATCAAAAAATATGTAAAATTATTATTAAAAAATTTAAAACATAAAAATAAATATACAATTTCATAGACCTCATCGAGACAAGTCCATAGACATTAGCTTTGTCTTGATTGGCCCTCTTTCATAATTATTATGAATTATAAAAATAAATAAGTAAAAAAAGAAGAAATTATTATTATAAATTTTTAAAAATATAAATTAAATTGAAAAAATGAAAATTTAAATTAAGGTAATATAACCAAATCAAAGTGATGCAAAGGTAACATGAGAGGTGATATATAGTTACATAGGAATATAACGAAATCAAAGCAAAAAAATTGAAAAAATAAGTTAAACTATTAAGAAAATTTATATTCCATGATGCTAAGGAAATCAAGCACAACATCCTTGATCATTAAATAATGTACATAGTAAAATATCCCATAAGGCATGCATAAACTCTAGAAAAAAACATATTCAAAAATTTTACAACGAATATTTTATTAGATAGAGTTCGTCGAGAAATGTCTAATGATGTTTGTTTCATATGAATTAGACTTTGATTAGAATATCAATGAATTACCCAGGTAAATAAGCATAAATAATAAAAAGTATTATTTTAATATTAAGTATTATGTAACAAAGTTGAAATGATATAAATTGAATCAATGTAATATAATGATCTCAAAGAAAAACATTTGATGAAATGTTACAAATTGAACAAAAAAAATTGCATTTCGAGATAATAAGGAAATTGAGGGTAACATTCTCGTTCATTAAATTAGGTAAAAATAAAAATTTTTCATAAATATGCCAAAAAAAATGGAATGAAAATAATTATAAAAGTAAAAATGGTTATTTAATTGATTGAGGTCATCAAGAATTATGGACCTATATTTGTTTTTCTTCATTAGACCTTGTTTTGAATTACTTGGAATTGCAAAATTTAATAAAAATCTTTTTTAAGGTTTTTGCATGATCTTAGAGATACTTTAATTTAGACTTAATTTAATGATAGAGGATGTTACACTTGATCTCCATAGAATCTTGGAATGCAACTATTCTATATAATTTATCTTATTTCAAATTAATTTCTTTTATTTGGTAATGTTACTAATTAACTCCAAAGTTCTTCTCGTATGACCTGTACATCACTTTAGGTTTTTTATAATATATTATTTCAATTTATGTCATTTCAACTATAATAGATATTTACTTGATATTAAAATAAAAATTTATTATTATTTATTCTTATTTGCTTTACTAGTTTGTAGTAATTTCAAACATGGTACCATTGAGTAGAAAAAACATTGTTCGACTCATCTTAATAACCTTTGTCCAAGTGAATATATTTTTTTAATATTTTTCAATCATTTATTTTCTATGATATTGACATTGTTTGTGAAACATTTTGAATTGTACCTAATTTTTCGATCATGTATGTTTGGTCGATCATTAGTATCTTTGAATGCAACTCTCTTATATAATTTATATCACTTTATCAAACTTTTTTCTTCACTTTGCTTACATTACACTTCTTTAGTAACTCGTAATTTTGCTTTATTTTATATTTAATCAATATTAAAATAATATTTTATTGATAATTATGTTTATTGCCTATTGTAATTTAAAGTAATTTTTAAATGAGGCCCAACCGAGCTGAAATAAGCATCGTTAAATTCCTCTAAAAAAACTTTATCAAATTAAATATGTAATTTTTTTATTTTAAAAATTTTTATGATTTTCACAATTTTAATAAGACATTTTGATTCATACCTAATTGACAAACATGCATCTTTTGCTCGATCTTCTTAGAAATTATGATTTCTATTTTCTGATATGATTTATATATTTTCTTCAAATTTTACACGTTAATTTGGTTACATCACTATGCAATTTTAAATCTTCTCTCATGTGATGTTAACAACACTTTTTTTTATTACATTACATTATTTTGGTTTATCTCATTTGAGCTTTATTATAAATTTTCTTAATAACAAAATAATAATTTATTAATATTTATTTTTTAATGCTTTTATAATTCATAATAACTCCAAATGAGATGTGATCAAGAAAAAATGAAGCTCATATGATCTTCTAAATTAATACTCTCCAATTATTTATTCATTTATATATTTTTAAATATTCTATTTAGCTAAGGTTTTTACACACTACACTACACATTTTAATTCGCACATGATTTGTCTATTAAGGATACTAAACTTGACCTTGTTAATGTATTAGAATGCAACTTTTCTAATCAAATTATTCCTTCTGTTAAAATGATTTGCTTTGATTTAGTGATATTACTATGAAGAAGAAGGAGGAGAAGAAGAAAAAGAAGAAGAGGAAGAAATTAAAAAATTGTTTAATTATTATTAAAGCTAATTTATAAGGGTAATTTAAAGTAACTCCAAATGAATTCTAATCAAGTAGAAATAAATGATTTTAGATAGGTCTTGATGAGCTCTTTCCAATTAAATATTAATTTCTATATTTTTAAATATTTTATTATCTAGTTTTTTTATGCTTTACATGTCATTTCCATTTGTACCTAATTTGGTGATCAAGGATGTCACACCAGATCTCCTTAGTATCTTAGAGTAATGCTTTCTTTTCCAATTTATCTCCTTTTTACAAACTTTGTACTTTACATTTGCTTTATTACAATGTAACTTCAAAGTTCCTCTCATGTGTCATTTGCATCTCTTTGATTTAGTCATATTACATTCCTTTAATTTATCTCATTTAAAAGCAAGTAGCGTCAGACTCATCAAGACAAGCTCTAATCAATTAAATATTCAATTTTATAATTTTAAATATTTTCTTTCAGCATTGGCAAACTTTCTTAGTAATTTTGTTTTATAAATGATTTGACGATCATAAATGTTACACTAGATCTTTGTAGTAACTTAGAATGCAAATTTTTCATACAATTTTCCTAATTTTTTTAAATCTTTTGCTTTGACTATGTTTCAATTTTACAAAATATGTAATTCTCCTCTCATATCACCAACACATCACTTTGATTTGGTTCTATTGTATTAATTTAATTAATCTTACTTTTAACTTTGTTATACATTCAGTAGGTACAAAAATAATAAATTATTATTATTTATACTTTTTTATTTTGGTAATATGCAAAAATTCTAGATGATATCTACTTGATACAAAAGAAACATTTCTGGACTCATCCAATTGGGAAATAATTAATTAAATATGCAATTTTTTATCTTTTTAAACATTTTCTTTTCATAGTTCTTGTTTACTTTATGAGATATTTTAATTCAAGCTTTATTTGAAATCAAAGACGTTGCACTCGATCTTCTTAGTTTTTTAATAGAATTTTACTACATAATTTATCTAATTTCTTCAAATCTTTCTCTTTCACTTGGTTATATTATTAGTAAATTCTAATCATCTATAGATGTGTCCATTGGATTTGTTTTGGTAATTCATAATATTTTCAAATGAGGTCTTTTGTAAATCATAGAAACATAATTGCACTCACCTCAATAGGATCTACATAATTAAATTTTTTTTCATTTTTTAAAATATTTGATTTTCTTAAGTTTGTGCATGTTTTGCAAAATATTTTTATTTGTACCAAATTTGATTGTTCAGAATGTCGTATTTGATCTCTTCAATATGTTCGAGTACTAATTTCTACCATTTTTAGCTCATTTCTTAACCAATTTTAATTTGATTTGCTAATATTACTATGTAACTCAAAATCCATTATCATGTTATTTTTACATCCCAAAGAGTGGATTATACTATTTTTCCACAATTTATTGGATTTTACATTAAATATAAATTTTGTTGGTATTAATATAATATCTTATTATTAGTTTTCCCTAGATAAATTTGTAATTTGCAAAAATTAATCATGAGCTTTGATCAAGACAAAGCAAATGTCATTGTTAAGGTTTAGTTTCTATGATTTTTGTAGAGAAACTTTTTTTGTGCTAGATTTGATCATCAAATACATTACACTCAATATCCTTAGTCTCCTAAAGTGGAAATTTCTATTACAATAACTCTAACTTCTTCAAACGTTTCTCTTTAACTTAGTTATATTTTTATTAAATTATGATTCTCCTTTTGCGTGACACTTACATTACTATGATTTGGCATATTACATAACTCCAATTTATCTCATTTAATCCCAAATATATATCTACCTAATTTTGAAATAATATTATATTATTATTTATATTTAATTAATTTTGTCTTTAATAAAAATTCAAAATGAGGTCTTATGAAAGAAAACAGCCATCGTTGGAGTCATCTAAATAATTTCTTTCCAATTAAATTTTTATTTTTCATTTTGTTAAATATTTTAGATTTTAGGATTTTTCAAATGTCTTACAAAGTATTTTAATTTGAGTTTCATTTGATGATCGAGGATATTACACTCAATCTCCTTAGTGTCTTGGAATGTAACTTTCTCGTTGATTGGATGATCGAGGATATTACACTCGATCTCCTGAGTGTCTTGGAATGTAACTTTTTGGAACACTTTTTTAATTTCTTCAAATCTTATTCTTTGATTTGGATATATTATCATCAAACTATAATTCTTCTCTCGCATGACATTTACATTACTTTGATTTAGCTATTTTACATTGCATCAATTTATCTTATTTCAACTTTAATATATATTTATTTAATACAAAAATAATAATTCATTACTATTTATATTTATTTATTTTTTTAATTCACAATTTTTCAAAAATATGTTAATGGAATAAAAATAAACATAGTTGTACTCACTTTGATCAACTTTATCAAATTAAATATATTTTTAATTATTTTTAAATAATTTTTTGAGTATTGTTTTAAATATTTCATTTTAATTACATTTGCCATATTTTGCAAAATATTTTTATTTTGACATGATTAGATGACTGAGAATATGCACTCATTCTTATTAAAAATGTATAGCACAACTTTTCTTTTTAATTGATCACATTTTTTAAATTTTTCATATTGCATTCATTATATGACTACATAACATAAACAAATTTATCATGTGGCCTTTACATCGCATTAAGTTGGTCATACTACTTTGCTTCAACTCATCATATTTTTTCTAAAATATAAATTTTCTTAATATTAAAAATAATATTTTGTTTATTATCCATGATTACTTACTCTAGTAATTTGTAGTTATTCCAAAATGGGTCCAAACAAGTGAAATTATCATGATTGGACTTGTCTTAATGAGGTCTAACTGATTACATATTTATTTATGTATTTTAAAATATTTTTGTTTCTAGTATCATAGCATGTTTTGTGATGCACATTGACTCATACCAAACTCGATGATCGAGGATGTTACACTTGATCTACTTTGTATCATTCAATAGAACTTTCTCATAAAGTTTATCATATTTATTAAAATATTTTTTGCTTCCATTATTTTATATTTTTATATTACTCTAAATCCTCTCTTATGTGACTTTTTTATTAATATGATATGGTTGTATTGTGTTGTTTCAATTTATCTCAATTCTATTACAACATCTAATTATTAAAAATGTTATTTTATTATTTATGTTTGTTTTTTTAGTTATCAAAAATTCCAATTATGGTAATATTATGATGAAACAAATGTGGTTCAAGTCATGTTGATGACCTATATTTATAAAATATTTGTTACAATCTTTTAAAATATTTTATTTTTTTATGGTTCTTACATGTTTTATGAAAAAATTTTAATTTGTACCAGAGTTGACATTGAAGAATTTCATACAAGCCCTCATTAGTCTCTTCATTTGTAACAAATTTGAAAAATTGAAGCTCTACAAAAAATCATTGACTAATATGCTTGTAATTTTTGATATAAGGAAAGGATAATCTATGTTATTACGTGTTTTCTTACTTCTGATGTATATGAAAAGAAACAAAGTGATTCTTAAAGTCTTTTGAGTAATATTAGAAAACTTTTATTATAAAAAGAGGAGCCTTGGAGGTTTTTCCTACAAAATAGTACAAGGCAATTAGTGTGATTTGTCAATCTTATAAAAAAATCAGCATAAATAGGTTACATTAAGACTATAGGTTTAGTAGTGTTTCTAGAATTAATATTGAGTAACCAGAGAATTGTAACTCTTTTTAATTTGGTGTTTAATCATTGATTTACAATTGGTTAAATGAAAAGAAATGTAAATGCAAGAATTTTCCCAAGGTGAGTAGGTAGGTAAATTTTAAATAATTATGTTGTAAATATGTTATTTTGTTGTGATTATTCAAAATTTAATTTTATGGCATATTATCCCTCTTTTTGGCTTAATGTTCTATGCCATTATTACATATTATGATATGAAAAATGAAAAATGATTAAGCAAAATTGTTGATTAATATAGTGATAATAGTGATTTGAAATATTAAAAAAAGAATAAGAAAGACTATAAACAAGAAGATGAGAAATAAAAATAAACTAAAAAATAATAAAAGATAAGTGCTTATGATATGAGAACTAATGAATACTAGACATGATTCTGGCTATATATGATTTATAATGTTGATTTTACAGATGATGTCACTAGTAAGAAATGGATTTATTATGGCTAGAATTAGTAAAGATAAGAATTTTTATATTTATCCAATCACATTAACGCTAATTTTTATAATGTACATCTAATATTAGTAGAGATAAGATGATGTACTATGATATGGTGCCACTTACATTAGACCCAGATGATATATGATGACCTACATGCTTTTTTATTTAATAGATAGAGATGATATCCATTGCAATAATAATATGATAAATGATAAGCTACTTGTTGGGTATCTAACAACTAGAGATGCGACATAACTCATTCCTATACAATTTAGTAGCTTTTGATTAAATCTACTTTGATAAGTATATGTTATATGAAGAGTCACTTGTAATTTGAATGAGTAGCTTTAATGAGATCTACTATATATGATGTATGATAAGTACCTTGTTATGTAATCAAGCAACTTAAAGCTAAGATCTACTATGAGATAGACATGATATGATTTACTTGTAAGTGTTTTATAAGATATGAAGCAATATTGGATGATATGTTATGAGATTTATATGTTGTTTTCTTCAAGTAGAAATTACATAGGTGAATTGAGACCATATAGCAGTGGAATAATAATCAATTGGTAAGTACCTATGCCATAATTATGAGTGCCATAAAATCGATAAGAATCAAAGTCATTTAGAAAAACATATATAGAGATTGGATTTCATACAAATCAAATCAATTATAGTGGATCGAGAGATGTGTATGCATGAACATCAAGGTGCAATTATGCATCTCCTTATGGGTTGATTATTTTATTAAATTCTACCATTAGTTCACATGCTCTTATATGGCTATACATCTTTTTAAATCTTGATATCATGATTTTATCAATTCACTTTATATACATTTCTAGATGATAAAAATAAGAACTTTTTAAATATTATTTTACTGCCTTTTAATAGTTTATCATATTATCTTATTTGGTTTTATTATAGTTTACATGTAAATTTAGCAACTAGGATTTAAGCCCATTATGTACTTACAATATAAGTCCAATTTCTAAAGCAATAAGAAATTGGAAACGTTCGGTCCACTTATGTTTCATAGCTTAATTTTTAGAAGATTATAATTTTTTATTTATATATTTTAAAGGACATGTGAATGGTGTTATTTAACATGATTAATGTGCATGTTTATGCATTTGTCCTTAAAGAAGCTCAACTAGTTCATTAGATTCTAGTTAGCAATTCAGGAACTATTATTAAATTTCTTTATTGTGTTATATGATAAAAAATTGATAATTGGGTTATCTTTTGGAGATGAACTATTATTAAGTTTCTTTTGTAAATGTTATATATCTTATGTGATTCTTAGTGTCAACTATTAATATGTTTAAAAAATACATGGTTACCTTTAAAGGAAACACTTTTTGTTTGATTTTTATAGTATAACAATTTCTTTGACAAGACTTGAATAATTAGATGAATTGACAAAATAAGAATTAGAGTATGTCTTATGAACATTTCTCATCTAGTAAGATTGTTAATGTGACCTAATTATGTTTAAAATTTGATTATTCAAATTCTAAAGTTATTAAGACTAATATTAAAATGACATGTAGGGAAGGGTGTGATAGGATGGTATCAGAGTAATCGACAGCCTATAGATGATAGTTAATCCTCTAGAGAAATTTAATTAATAACTATTTATACCCTAGACTGAGTGAGTCTTATGCCCATAATTTTGTGAGAAAATGAGTTAGGACACTGATATATTGCATACACTGTATCCATATATTTCATTATATGTAACTTTTTTTAAAATCTTTAACCTATATGTTTGTTAAAGTTTTGATGCAGGAGCTAAACATAGAAAATTATGTAAAAGGAATTTGTCTAAAAAAAATTGAGAAAAATATTTTAGTGTTCTAAATTGTGAGAGTAATAGATCTTTAGGAATCATGTAGTGTGGGAAAGAAGAAAAAAGAATATTTGTTTTCTTCCACCTACCAATCAAAGAATAGAAACTAGTTTAGGTGTTGCTTCTATTGTGACATTTAAAATGAAAGTGCCATACTATACTAATTGCAGTAGACTACATCATGCTAATTGTTCGGTTCTTATAGGAGCACTCAAGCATCGCTATACTTCGAGAGAATATGGCAATTTAGCAAAAGACTATGTTAAAGTTTGCTGTGAAACAATGATGCCTTCATTACTTTTATAATTAGATAAAGGTAATCCATCAATTACCATTCTTATTAATGCAAATGTTGACTAGTCTATAATCCTTGACATTATTGAACTTTCTTCTCAGAAAGTCCTGAATGTAATAGACTAATAATAGCTATGTATATTTTAAATATCTTTTTGTTATGTTTCTATATATGCTATCATTTAATCTACCGTTATGAAAGTTAGACTCTTGGTACATTATTAGTAAAGAAAATATTGGACTAAAATATTAGGATATTATCTTATTATATGTGTTCTTAAATTACAAAATTATGTATTTAAGATTTTTAATTATGATGAGCATTCTAATGATAAGTTGAGAAAGATTTAATTGCAATTTTAGTTTGGTCAAATCATTCATATGGCATATATTTATAGACATTGAATTGAGATTTGAAAAAAAATGATTATCTATTTTACAATTTAGTAATGAGAACTAATAAATAATAAGAATTTTGTTAATTAGAAGTGATGACTATTTGTTATCAAAATTACTAATTTTTAATAGTTTTCATGATATATCAATCAAATACTATTGAGTTTTGTCATATTTAAAATAAGAGAAATTATATATTAGAAAGAAGAATAAAGGCATTTTTAACGAGCATTATTATTTGTTTAGAATGTGATTGAAGAGTGATGCTTAAAGTGAAATGATAAGATTGAGGCTATACCAATTAAATATATTATTTTGATAAAAAATGTGCCAAACTCATCATTACATAGATGTGTAGCTGGTGTTACTAACACAAAGTTCTTCACCCCAATTAAGTTACATGCATACATTGAAGGGATAATTTTATATGGCCAACGTATTTGTTACATTCATAAAGTGGAGTTGATTTACTTATGAGATGCTCAAGTGATGTTATTTGCTTGCAATCTATACTATTTCAAACTTTTAGATTAACAACAATTATTTTTTAAAATATTTGCATCAAATGTAGATTATGGAATAATTTGCTAAACTAAAATTTTTGGAAAATAAATAGTTTTGAATATGATGAAGTATATTTTTAACCTTTTAAGCAAGCTATTGAACTAAGATTGAGGAAGCCAAAGTGAATTGAAGATACAAATTTGAGGTACTATACTGGCATTGCTATAGAAAAGAGTTGTGAGATATTGAAATTAAGGATCACTTTGAATACTCCTAAGATTATTTACAAAATATGAAAGAAACATGAACTTGTGCTACTTAATGTAAGATATTGAAATACAGAGCAGGACAATATTGGAGAGAACTTGAATGATATGTGCTCAAATATTTTTGTTTAAAATGGGACAGATGCAACTAAATAGAAGGAATTAATAGAGAACATGCTTAATGACATTATAAAATTGAATCCTTTATTACAAGCTAAACTTGTTAAATACAAGGGTATTTAGGAAATTATAAAAGAAGATATTAAGGAGAAAGGCTTGATCTTTAGAAGATCTAAGTTTGTGGAAAGAATTGCTATGAACAACAACATATAGAAAAAATTAAAAAGGTTGAAGTTAACATATGAGGAACTTGAGGTTACATTCTTACTAAAAGATAAGGAGATTGATGCTTTAAATTCTTTCTAGGAGAGACTTAGAAGTTATGATTTTGTTTATTAGGTGACAAAAGATTAACTAAATGCTCGTTTTATTTACATTCACAATGTAATCATTTAGGAAGATCGAGAGTCTTGCTAAATGAAGTTGCAATTATATTATGAAAATAAATTTAATTGAACTTAATATAAAATATGAAAGAAAAATTAAATATTAATAATACCTAAATCATTAATAAAAAAGGGAAATAATATAAAAACTAAAAAAGCCACATTCAATTTTAGTCATCCCAACAAATACTAGTGTTAATTCTTCTTTTCTGTCATGAATTCATTGACCCTTTTCTTGGCCTCCGTTCCTCACCACCTAACCTTTGACTGACTTAAGAAACTCCAGTGTATATGGTCTCTAAAATAAGAAAGGGACCATTATTTCATCTAATCCATCACTTTGTCATCTAACCCCTTCACAATTTTTGTCCCTAATCCTTATGTCATATTAACACGAAGTTATTTTTCTTAACATTGGTAACTCGTGAGTTGCTATTACAATTTCATCCCTCTTTGATTTGATGAGAAGAACACAGTGACTATTAGGTTACTAAAAAGGGAACATGCGATGATTAAGTTCAACCTTCTTGTAATTCTTTCCTCATTGTTTTGAGAGAACTTGGAAGGAATTGATTTTTATTTTTTTGCATCGAAACTGGGGCAAAAAAGTGTTGTTTTCTTTGGAAATTTTAGCCTTATCAACTATGATTCACTATTGTGCTTGTAATTTTAAATAAAGGAGAAGTTGTATGTTATTACATATATCCTTTCTATTGATGCAAATAAGGAGTAATTATGTGATACTGAAAGGCCGTTGGGCAATATTAAAAAATATTAACTATAAAAGGAGGAAGCTTGAATGTCTTTCTACAAACAAATGTAAAGTGGTCAATGAAATTGCTCAATTTAATCTAAAATGAAGCTTATGCAAGGAACATTTAATTCATAGAATAGGAAGTATTATTTGAATTAGTATTACACCATAATGTGATCATAATTTTTTTGAAATAGTTATTCAATCATTCATTTGTAGGAAGATAAAGGGAAAGAAAAGTTAATGTAATAGTGTTTCTTAGAAAAGCATCTAAGTAAACTTAAAGTAACTGTAATTAAAAATTATTTTTTGTTATGATTATTTAGTATTTAAAATTATAATTCATTATTTTTTCTTTTATACCATGTTTTGCATTATCATTACATTTTATGTGATTAGAAATAAAAAATAAGGATTTAAATAATTCATTTATGTAGTGATATAAGTAATTTGGAATATAAAAAATAATGATGAAAGAGGATAGAGCAAGTAGACACAAAAAAGAATTGAAAAAACAAAATAAAAAATAAATGCTTGTGACATAGTACCATATATGACTTAGGCTATATAAGTTTTGTTTTGATGATTTTTCCAATGATGGTGTTGATGTATCACGAATATAGTTTGGCAAGAATGAGTAGAATTAGAAATACAGTATTTGTCCAATAACTTTAACTCTAACTTTCATATTCTACAACCACTACAAGTGCTAATGAGGTGATGTACTATGATTTATTATCATTAATAACATACCTCACTTGATATGTAATAAATAAAGATGTTGTCTACTATGATTTGATTATAATATATAATGAGCTAATTAGTATGTGATCTAATAGCTAAAGATGAGATTTGCTATGATATTGATATGATATATGATGAGTCGCTTGCTATGTGACCTAACAACTAGAGATGAAATTATATATGATGTAGATATAATATATGATTTGTTGCCTACTATGTGATGTAGTAGTTAAAATAAGATCTATTATAATATAGATATGATATATAATAAGCTAGTTCTTGTGTGATCCAATAGCCTAAAGATGAGATCCACTATGAGGCAAACATGATTTGATATTCATATTGGCTGGGTTTATACTCTATTATATGATGTTAGACGATGTGATATGAGGTGTGCTTAAAATGTGCTTGATGTTCATATGCTATAGATTAGTTGGGATCTCATAAGTGTCTTGAAATATATACAAAATAATAATGGGAAGAAAAGTTAAGAAAATACTAGAATCAAAGTAGTTTTATTACATAAAAGGATATTGATTTTTTATCAATAAGATAAATTATAATTGACAAATAAATGTAAGCATGAATATATTACAAACTACAATATGCATCTTTTTATGTGTTCATTATTTTATACAACTCCGTCATTTGATCACATTCTCTTATAAGATTTTATAACTTTTTAAATCTTGATATCATGATTCTACCAATTGAGTTTATTTACATTTCTAGAAGATAATCACAAGAACTTGCTTGATATTATTTATTTGTTTTTTAATAGTTTATCTTATTATCATATTTTATTGTTTATTTGTAAATTTAGTTACTAGGCATTCAAGCTTATTATTTATGTAGATTATAAGCCAAAATTCTAAAGCAGAAAGAGAAGAGAAACTTTAGGATTTGTTACATTTTATACCTTGCTTTTTAGAAAATTGTGATATTTCTTTTTATCTATTATAAAGGACTTATGGATGATTGTATTTGAGGTCATGTATCGATATATGTATTTATATTTATATCATTTATAAACTTTATTACTTTTGCAGCTTATAATTAACACTTCTTGCATTAATTATAATGTTATGGATGTTTTTATATCATTAGGCATTGGAAACTATGATATCTTATGAATAGGAAATATTTTGTTATATTAGGGCATATAGTGTTTGATTATTTTGAAATTGTATTTCTTGATTTGTCCTCAATGTAAATATTTTATATCTTATGATTATTATTATTAATTAGTCACATAAACAAAGGATGCAGTAGTAGTTTTTGGGGAAACTCTATCTATTTGAATTATAAGGTAAAGTAGTTTCATATGTTAGACTTCAATAATTATATGATTTGAAAAAAATAAGTAGAGTAAGTTTTATCATCATTCCTTTCCTAATTAGGTTGTTAGTGTCTTCTAATTGTTTTATAAAAATTATATGTTATGTGTGGTGTTAGAATTTACTATGGTTATTCATTGTCAATCTAAGCAGATATAAGCAAGATGAAATAAATGTTCTTGGATTCCTCTTGATGAGATCGATCCAACTATTTATTCACTTTCTTATTTCTAAAAAAATTTATATTATCTTTATACACCTTATGAGATATTTGATTTCATAATTGATTTTTTTAATGATGATGTTGCAACCAATCTCCTTAGTACCATGGAATGTAATAATGCTATCAAATTTATCTTATTTCTTCAAATATTTTGCAATGATTTTGTTATATTACAATGAAACTCTAAATCTCCATTAATGTTAACTTTACATTGCTTTTATAAGATTATCTTACATTACTTCAATTTAATTAGTTTTATCTTAAAAATATATTTATTTAATTCTCAAATAATCATTTATTATTAATTATGCTTGTTTACTTTTGGAACTTGCAGAAATTTGTAAAATAAGTCTGATAAAGATGACAACAATTTGATAGGACTCATCTCAATGAACTCTATCACATTAAATATTCATTATTAGTACTTAATTTTATAGTGGAGGATGTTTTATTGATCACTATAGTGTCTTGGAATGCAACTTTCACAAACAATTTATCATAATTCTTTAAATAACGTTATTTCATTTGGTTGTGTTGATATGTATCCCAAGTGCTACTATTGTGTGACCTTTACAATGTTTTAATTTGGTTATTAATTCTTATTAACTTTGACAAAAAATACTAATTCTAAAGGACGTCTCATAAAGATGTAGCAAACCTCATTTGTCTCTCCATGATGAGCTTTATCCCATCAATTTTTCATTTTTTTATCTTTTTTATATATTTTACTTTCTAGGATTTTGGCATGCTTTAAAACAAATGCTTACTCGTATCTTATTTGATTATGTAGGATGTTACACCTGATTTCTTTAATATCTTAGAATACTTCTTTTGAATATGAATTACTCATTACTATAAAGTTTTTACTTTGATTCCATTGTACTCCTGTGCTACTCGACCTCTCATCTAGTTATGTTTTATTATTTCAATTTACCTTAATTAAATTTTAATATATGTTAAATCGATATACAAATGTTAATTTATTATCATTTATATCTATTTTCTTTGGTAAATTACAATATTTCCATTCAAGGTATGATCAAGAAGAAATAAATGTTTAATTTAAATATTCATTTTTTAAATCTTGAAAAATTTAATTATTTTAAATTTTTTGTGCTTTAGGTGATATTTCTATTCATAACTTATTTGACATAGAGGATATTACACTTGTTTACATTACTATCATGGAATGCAACTTTTACAAATAATTAAACTCATTTCTTTAATTTTGTTTTCTTTAATTTGATTATATTACTATGAAATTCTAACACATGTGAGCATTATATTAGTTTGATTTCATTTTATTCAATTTCTTAAATTAGCTTTATTTTATCTTTAATATTTATTTGTTGAATATCAAAAGAATAATTTGTTATTATTTATACTTATTGAATTTGGTAATTAATAATAATTCAAAAAATGGTCTAACGAAGATGAAACCAATGTTCTTGGACTCATCTTAATGAACACTATCCAATTAAATATTAATTTTTGATATTTTGAATTATTTCATTTTCTTGGTTTCTTAAAATGGTTTAGGAAATATTTTGATTCATACCTAATTTGATGATTAAGGCTATTATAGTACATCTTCTTATTATCTTTGAGTTTAATGTTCTACTAAAATTTATCATATTTTTTTCAAATATTTTTCTTTGATTTGGTTATATTTCTCTTATTATGTGAGCTTTATATGACTTTTTTGTTCTATTATATTATATTGTGTTGTTTTATATCAATTCAACTTTAATGATTATTTTCTTAATATTCAAATAATAATTTATTATAATTTAAATTAATTTAATTTTAGAAAATTATAGTAATTAAAATTGAGGCTTAATTCTGTCCAAACAAAAGTCATCTTTATCATCTTAATGAGTTATATCCAACTAAATATTTATTTTTACAATCTTTTTAAAGTATTTTATTTCTTAGAGTTCTAGATTATTTACATGAGATTTTAACTCATACCTTAACGATCAAGGACATCACACTATATCTCATGATTAGAATGTACTTTCTTGTATTACTTATCTTATTTCCCCAAATTGTTTTCTTTCTTTAGGTTTCACAACTATCAAGTAAAATTCCAACCAAATGTGACCTTTACATCATGTTAACTTAGTTATAATACATTGCTTCAATTTGTCATATTCCAACAATAACATAAATTCATTCAACATTAAATTCAAAAATTTATTACTATTTGTATTTATGTTTTTTGATAATTTATTGTAATTCTAAACGAAGTCCATTGAAGACAAAACAAGCACCACTAGGCTCTTCCCAAAAAATACTATCCAATTAAAAAATACATTTATATATTTTTATAATTTTTATTTCAATTATTTTATGACACTTTATAAGGTATTTTTGTTTGTACCCTAAGTTGTTGTTCAAGGCCTTTAAAGTCGATCGTGTTAGTATTCGAACTGAACTTTCATGTTCAAATTATTTTTCTTCAATTTGTTTTGATTAAAATTGCTACTTTTACCATAAAAGTCTAACATTCCCTTATTTGACCACCACATCATTTTTATTTTCTTATGTTACATTGCTTTAATTTAACATATTTTAGCTTTGTAATACAACAACTTAATATCCAAATAATACTTTATTATTATTAATTCTTATTTAACAAAATAAATTCACAAGAATTCTAAATCATGTTTGATAGAGATAGAAGAAAGCTCATTAGAGTCATCTCAACTAACTCTATCAAATTAAATATTTTTTTAATATATTTTAAGTATTTTTGGAGCTATGATTTTTGCTTATTTTATAAGAAATTATACTTCATCTATAACATGATGATTATGGATGTAAGGCCCAAATTCTTTTGTATCATAGACTACAACTTTCTAGGAAAATTTACCATATTTTAATTTTTTTTGTGTTGTTTATATTACAATGTTACTTTAAATTTCTTCTCGTGTGCATGTTATTTCACTTTAATTTGCTTATACTATACTAATTTAATCAACCTAATTTCAACTTTAATATATATATATGCATAATAATAAAATAATATTTTATTAAAATTTATGTTTATTTTCTATTAGCACTCATAGTAATTTTGAACAATGTTCGATTAGGACAAAACTAATGTCATTGAACTGATCTCAACAATCTCTATAAATATTCAATGTTCTATTTTAGGTATTTTATTTTTTAGTATTTTAACATTTCCTTTGAGTACTTTTAATTCCTATTTAATTTAACAAATATGGATGTTACATAAATTTGCATGCAACCTTGGACCATAATATTCCTAAATAATTAATTTTAGTTCTTGAAATTTTTTACTTTCATGTAGTTATATTACAATGTAAATTTAAAACTCTTTATCATGTGACCTTTGTATTACATTAATTTTATTATATTAATTTTCTTCAATTTATCTTTGTTTTTCTTTAATATTTACTTTCATAATATTAACATAACAATTTATTATTGTTTTTCTTATTTATTTTTATAATTTCAAATGAGGCCTAATAAAGATCAAACAAAAGTCATTGGACCCATCTCAACAAACTCTATCAAATTAAATATTTTTTTAATTATTTTTTAATAAGTTTTGTTAAGGACTCTTCAAGCTTTGTAAGACATTTTGATCGTTAAATAACTTCATGAATGAGCATATTACACTCACTTTGAAAACCAAAATTGCATTGCAATTTTTCTTATTTATTAGAGTTTTTCCTTTAATATGATTATATAGTTATATAACACTAATTCTCTTCTCGTGTGACCTCCACATGTTTTTTACTTGGTTATGCACCATTGTTTCAAATTAACTTCTATCTACTTTAATATACATTTGCTTAATAAGAAAATAAAAATTTATTATTATTTAAGGTAATTTATTTGGTTTATTCATAGTAATTGCAAAAGCGGTATAATTGAGATGAAACAAATCTCATTAGAATCATTATAATGAGCTTTATCCAATTAAATATTAATTTTTATTTTTTAAGATATTTTATTTCCAATGATTTTGGCTTACTTTGGGGATATTTTCATTCACTCCTGATATAGTTGTTACGAAACTTTCATTTGAGCTATTTAGCTTCTTAGATAAAACATTTCTTGAATTATTTAACACATTCATTCATGTTCTTTATTTTGATTTACTTGTATTATATTGCAACTCTAAATCTTCTACTATTGACCATTACATAGCTTTAATTGGGTTATATTACTTTACTTCAATTTATATCCTTTTAGTTTTGACATATATATCTACTTAACATTAAAATATTAATTCACTGTTATTTAAGTTCATTTACTTTTGTAATTTGTTGCAATTTCAAATGAAGTTCAAGTAGGGATGGAAAAAAGATGGTTGGACTTGCCTTGATGAGCGTTGTTAGAATTAAATATTTGTTTTATGTTATATAAAGTTTTTATTTTCTATGATGTTAGAAAACTTTATGAGCAATTTGAATTTATACTTGATATCATGACTGAGAATGCTATAATTGATCTCCTTCATATGTTTGAAGGTAACTCTCTTGCATAAATTATATCATTTTGTCAATTGTTCCATCTTGATTTGATTATATTACAGTGAAACTCTAATTTCCCAGTATCTAAGTATTATATTCTTTGATTTTTTTTATGTTACATTACTTTAATTAAATTGATATTAGGCTTAACATGTATAACCTTATCATTACCATTACTATTATTTACACTTATTCTAATTGAGGTCAAAAAAATCTTTGATCAAGACAAAATTAGAGTCATTGGACTCAACTTGATGACCTCACTCTAATTAAACAACATATTTTATGTTTTTTATTATTTATTTTCTATGATTTTCATAAGATTTAAAATATATTTTGATTCACACCTTATTTGACAATCAAGGTTGTTATACTAAATCTCTTTTGTGTTTTGGAATATTACTTTCCAATAATATGTGTCTTATTTCTTAAATTTTTTTCTTTGATTACGTTATATTCAACAGAACACAAAATACCATCTCTTATTGGCATTACATCTCTTTATTTGATCGTATTATATTATTTCAATCTAACTCATTCCACTATTAGTACATATTTACTTAAGTTATATTACTATGTTACTCTAAATCTCCTATCGTGTGAGCTTTTCATCACATTAATTTTCATACATTATATTATTTCAATCTAACTTATTCCACTATTAGTACATTTTTACTTAAAATTATATTAATATGTTACTGTAAATCTCCTACCGTGTGAGCTTTTCATAATATTGATTTTCTTGTATTACTTTGTTTCAAACAATCTCATTTTTATTATAATACTTATTACCTTAATATTGAAATAAAAATTGATTAAAATTTATGATTTTTGGTTTTGCTAACTCATTATGATTCCAAATAAAGGCTAATCAATGTGAAAGAATGTTATTAGACTCATGTCATTAAGCTATTTATAATTAAATATTTAGTTTTATAGTATGAAATATTTGATTCTAGGGGTTTTGGAATGCTTTACAAGATGGTGCAAGGGTACCCAATTTGACAACTAAGGATATTTCACTCGATCTTTTTAGTATCTTAGAATGTATATTTTCTAGTACAATTTATCTCATTCCTTCAAAGTGTTTTCTTTGATTTGGTTAAATTGTAATGCAACTCTAAATCTCCTATCGTGTGTCCTCTATATCTTTCATTTGGTTAAATAAAGTACTTAAATTTATCTCTTTTAGCTTCAATAAATATTTAGTTAATATTAAAATAATTTACTAATATATTTATTCTTCTTTTATACAACAATTAAAAGAAATTGAAAAGATGTCCAATTTAGATGAAAAAACTTCACTAGATTATGTTGGACTACCGTTATCTAATTAAATATTGATTGTGTTTTAAAATATTTTATTGTTTATTATTTTACCATACTTTATGAGGCATTTTTAATAGCACCTGATTTTATGATAGAGAATATTACACTTTATCTTGTTATCATCTTGATATTCAACTTTTTTGAACGGCTTACTTTATTTGTTAAATGTGTTCCTTTTCTTTTTGAGATATTGTGTAACTCTAATTGTTCTCTCATATTACATTCACATTGCTTTGATTTGGTTATATTACATAACTTCAATTTATCTTCATCAAGTTTTATTATACATTTATTTGATATAAAAATAAAAATTAATTAATATTTATTTATATCAAATCTAGTAATTTACTATATTCAAAATATTGTTAGATCCAAAAAAATCAAAGTTATTTGACTTCTCTCGATGAGCTTGGCTGAATTAAATACATAGCTATGATATTTTAAAAATTTTACTCTGTAGGGAGTTAGCACTTTTTCAAATGCATTTTGATTTATACCTAATTTATTGATCAAGAATGTTATACTCAATCTCATTAAAATTATGGAATGCAACATTCCGAAAACTTTATATCTAATATTTCTCAAACTTTTTTCATTGATTAGGTCATAGTGCCATCTGATTCTTCCCTTTTGTGACCCCTACATATCTTTGATTTTGTTATATTATATTATTTTTGTTTAACTCATATTAGCCATAATATTCATTTTCTTAATATTGAAGTATTAGTTTATTTTTATTATTTATTATTTTAGTTTTTGTAATTTGCAATAGTTTTAATTGAGATCCAATCGAGATGAAGGAGAGAATGTTGGACTCATTTAGAGAAGGTCTATTGAAATAAATATTTTTTTGCAAAATTTTAATATTTTTATTTTTATCGTTTTAGTATGCTTTGCAAAAGAACTCAATTCATACCATATTTAATGATTGGAGATGTTGCATTCAGTTTCCTAACTATCATAGAAAGCAATTATCCTAAACAATTTATCTGACTATTTCAAAAGTTGCAATCAAAAGTAATAATGAAGATCATGTGTAATCATCTTGATCCTCAAATTAAGTACAAATAAAAAAGTTTTGATATATAGTGCACAAAAAGAAGAGTAGAGTCATCAAGATGAGTCCAATGATGCATATTTAGTGTCGCTCAACCCTCAATTAGAATAATTCAAATTACAAACAAAATTTGAATAAATAATTATAAATAGTAATTTAATACTAAGAAATATATGTGTTAAACCTAAAATATGATAAATTGAAGCAATATTATTATATTTCCAAATAAAAGTGATATAAAAGTCACATAGAAGAAGAATTTGGCTTTCATGTTTGGATATTCAAATCAAGGAATTGATTTAAGGAAATGAGATAAATTATTTGATAATTCACATTCAAAGATACTAAAAAGATGGAGTACGAAATCTCTTATTACAAAATTAGGTACAAATAAAAAATTCTCAAAAATTATATAAAATCATTGAAAATAAAATATTTAAAAATATAAAAATTAATATTTAGAATTTATATTTAAGTAAACAAGAAAAAATAACAGTAAATTTTTAATTTAACATAAAAAAGATACATACTAAATCTTAAATGAGATAATTAGGAGCAAAGCATGATAACAAAATAAAAGCATTGTAAAGTTCACCCAAGTGGTGAATTAGTGTTTTATAGTAATGTGGTTAATTCAAAACAAGTCTTTTGAAAAATGAGAAATTATAATGGACAATTAAATTCTATGATATGAAGGAAATCTAGTGTGCATCCTTGATTGTTAAATTGGGTACAAACAAAATTACATCATAAAGCATGCTAAAAAAAACTAAGAAAAATAAATATTCCAAAATATAAAAAATGGATATATATTTGGATAAAGCTCATCAAAGCAAGCCCAAGTAATTTTTTTCTTTTCCATTAAACCTTATTAAGAATTACTAAAAATTACAAAAGTAAGTAAGTATAAATAATAATAAATTATTATTTTAATAATAAGTAAATATATATCAAAGAAGAAATGAGATTTATTAAGGCATTGCAATATAATCAAATTCAAGTGACATAATGGCAACACAATTTAAGAATTATAGTTTGAATGTATAATATAAAATGCTAAGAAAAAAGTTTGAAAAAGTTAGATTAATTTTACATGAAAGTTAAATTCAAAGAGCCTAAAGAGATCAAGTGTAATATCATTAACCATTAAATCTAGTTCACATAAAAATATTTTGTAAAGTATGTGAAAATCAAGGAAAATAAAATATTTAACGGTATCAAATTTTATTATTTAATTGAAAGGAGCAAGACGATGATGTTTGTTTCCTCTCAAACGAACCTCGTTAGGAATCATAGCAAATCGCCAGTATAAATAAACATAAGTAAACAAAAAAATTTATTTTAATAAGTTAAATTAAAGTAATGCAATATAACATAATTAAAGACTTATAATGGTCATATGAGGGATCCTTTAAAGTTACATAGTAATATAATAAGATCATTATAAAATATTTGTAACAAAATTTGGATAAATTTTTTTCCAAAATACAATGGCCATCAAGAGTAACATTCCAGATCTTCAAATTAGATTGAATCAGAATTCCTTACACAACAACCAAAACTCTAGAAAATAAATATATAAAACATAAAAATATATATGTAATTAGCTCGAATTCCATTATCATACCTGAATTATAATTTTAACAAATTATCTTGTTAATTTAAAAAAATATTCCTTTAATATTATGTTAATATTTGTTAAAAATTGAAATGAGATGAATGGAACCAATGCTATACAACCAAATCAACGTGATATAAATATTGCATAGGAAAGAAACTAGGTTTTCATAGTAATATATTTAATTCAAAAAAAAATTTGCAAGATTTAGAATAATTGTTTGGAAAGGCTGCACTAAATGATACATAGGAGATATTGTGTAACATTCTATATCATCGAATAAGTTTGAAAATAAATATTTCATGAAGCATCCCAAAACCCTAAAACAATGAAATTATTTAAAATCAAGTTAGGTACATTTTAAAATGTCATGTAAAGTGTGATAAAACCAAAGGTGATTGACTGTAATAATCTCGATCATTATATTATGTACTAATCAAACTATTCCATAAAGAATTCCAAAACACAAAAAAATATTTAAAAAATATAAAAATAAATATTAAATTTGTTAGTGCTTGTCGAGTGAAGTTCAATGACTCTTATTTCAACTTGACCTCGCCTTATTAAGAATACTATGAATCAACAAAGTAAATAACATTGATAATAAAAAATATTATTATTGTAATATTTAGTTAGTATATATTGAATGTTAAAATAGCAAAGTTAAAACAATATAATTTAAGCAAATTAAGTCAAAGCAAGGGTCCCATAAGACAATATTTAGCGTTCCATGGTAATATAACTAAATTAAAGTGGATAACTTGCTGAAATAAGATAAGTTATTGGGAAAAGTTGCATTCCAAGATACCAAAGAAGTAGAATGTAACATCCTTGATCAATAACCTTCGTAAGAATTAAGGTATTTCTTAAAACATAACCAAACTATAGAAAATAAGCTATTGAAATCCTAAATAATGAATAATTAATTAGACAGAGCTTGTCGAGATGAGATTGCCAACATTTGTTTCATCTCTATCAGAAATCATATAGAATGTATAAGAATTGCAAAAGAAAAAAGAAACAATAATAACAAATTATGGTTCAAAGAGAAAGTACTTATCTATTAATATTTAAATACGATAATTTAAAGCAATGTAATCTTACAAAATCAATGCTATGTAAAAGTTACAAGAGTGGAGAATTAGTGTTTTATAGTAATATTACCAAATAAAAAAAACATTCATGAAATAGGAAAAATTATATTAGAAGTCACATTCCATGACACTAAAAAGATTGTGTGTGACATCATCGATATGTCTCCTTAAGTGGGCCAATTGTCAAAAAATAAAATATTTAAAATAATTTAAAATAAAATTTTAATAATTTGCAAATATATTTTAAAGAAAAAATGAGACAAATTGAAGTGATGTGATATAAATAAATCATATTCATAAAAGGGTCACACCTGAGCACATTTAGAATGTCACTAAATAAAATAAAAAAAAATTGAAGAAATGAGATAAATTTTATATAAAGTTACATTCCAAGATACTAATAAGATCAATTGCGACAACCTTGATAACTAAATTAAGTATGAATCAAAATATCTCATAATGCATGCCAAAATGCTTAATATATAATTTCTTAAAACATAAAAAAATATTTATTTATATGGAGGTTGCCAAAGTAAGCCCAATATCATTTATTTCATCTCAATCATATAATAATTAGAGTTATTATGAAATATGAATGTAAATTAGCATAATTATTATAATGGTTTATATTAATGTGTTCTAAATAAAGGTAATGCTTAAGGAGATAAATTTAAGTAATGTAAAATAACCAAATAAAAAAATTGTGAATCTCACATGTGAGGAGACTTAGAGTTAAATAGTAATTTTAAAAAAAAGGATAAATTATAAAATAAAGTTTTTTTCCATTATAAAAAGGAGGTTGGCTATAATATTCTCAATAATCAAATTCAGGGTGAATTGAAATGTCTCATAAAGCATGCCCAAATACTAGAAATTAAAAAAATATAGAAATTAAAATTTAATTGAATATATACCATCAAGAAGAGCTTCACGATATTTGGTTTGCTTCAATCGAACTTAATTATGAATTAATGCAAATTTTCAAAGTAAATAAAGAAAAATAATAATAAATTATTATTTTAATACCAACTAAATTTATATTAATATTGAAATAAGTTAAACTATACTAATATAATTAAACAAATCAAGGCTATATAAAGCTCACAAGAGAGCAGAGTTATAGTTTCATAATAATATAATGAAATTAAAGAAAAAATTTAAAAAACAAAAGATAATGTGTAAAAAAAATATTACATTCAAAAGAGCTAAGGAGATCGTAACATCCTTAATAATCAAATAAGATACAAATCAAAATATCTAATAAATCATACCAAAATGATAGAAAATAAAATATTTAAAAAACATAAAAATAAATTCTTTAATTAGATAGAGCTCATAAATAGGAGTTAAATAAATTTTGTTTCGTCCTCATTAAACCACATTTCTAATTACTATGAATTACTAAATTATTTGGCATAAATAATAACAAATTACTATTTTAGTATCAAAAAAATAAATGTTAAAGCTGATATATGATAAATTAAAATAATCTAATATAACAAAATCTAAGTGATGGAAAAATCTCCTACAAGTAGATTTAAAGCTAAATAAATATAAATAAATGAAAATCAAAAAATTAAAAAATAAAAAAAATACTTTGGAATAGTTACATTCCAAAATACAAAGCAGATCAAGCACTTAACTCTCTATTGTCAAATTAGGTACGAATTAAAATGTCTCATAAAACAAGCTAAACCCCTATGAAATAGAGTACCTAAAAATTTCAATTTCAATAGTTAATTGGATAGATGACATCATCAAAAGTCCTACAACATATGTTTCACCACTATCGTTTCTTGATTATAATTTTTGTGAATTACATAAGTAAACATAAATAATAATAAAACACTATTTCCAAATGAAGTAATATATAACAATAGTCAAATGACCTAAATGGAAGTAATGTAATATAAACAAATTAAAGTGTTGTAATAATCATGAGAGATGAAAACTAGAGACTCATAGTAATATAACTAAATCAAGTTAAAAATTCGAAAAGATTAGATAAAATATATGAGGACATTGCATTCAATGATACTACAAAGATTTAGCATAACATCCTCGACTATAAAACCATGTACGAGACAATATATCCCATGAAATGTAAAAAACATCAAACAAATTTAAAAATTTTAAAATACAAAAATAAATGACAAATTGGATAGAGATTATCAAGACAAGTCTAAAAATGTTTTTTCTTCTCGATTAGGACTTGTTTGTAATTATTGTAAAATTTGACAAATTAAAGAAATGTAATATAAAAAAATAAATGATATATAAACATCTTATGATAGGATATTAAGAGTTACATAATAATATAACCAAATAAAAAATTTTTGAATAAATGGGATAAATAATAATGGAAAGTTAAATTCCAAGATAAGAAGAAGATTAAGTGTAAAATCTTCAATAAAAAAAACAAGTACAAATAGAAATGACTCATAAAATATGTAAAACACATAAAAAATGTAATACGATAAAATATAAGAATGAATATATATTTTGATATAGTGATTGAAGATGTGCAAAATAACACTTGATTTGTCTCGATCAAACCTATATCATAATCATTGCAAACCAAACTTAATTGGAATAACTAATAATAAATTATTATCATACTTTCACTTAATGAATTTTACAACTAAGATAAGAAACCTTATGCAATGTTCTATGAACAACTCAAAAAGATGTAAAAGTCATATTGGAGAAGAGTTATAGTTCCATTTTGATATAACAAAATTACATCAAAACATTTGAAAAAATTGCATAAATTGTACATATAGTTGCATTCGAACATACTAAGGAGATCCACTGTGATATCACCGATAGCCAAAAGAGGTATAGATCAAAACTTGTCATAAAAAATGACCAAACAAGAGAAAGTAAAACATAAAAATGCAAAAAAAAAAAATAGCTAAAAAGATAAAGATTATTGATACAAGTCTAGTATTTGTCTTATTCAAACATCAATTGAATTACTATAAATTTCTAAAATGATTAATTAAACAATAATAAAATATTCTTTTAATATCAATCAAATAAATCATAAAGCTAAAATGAGATAAACTAAACTAATGTAATAAAACCAAATAAAGGTGATGTAAAGGTTGCATGAGCGAAAAATTAGAGTTTTATAGCAATACAATCAAATCAAAATAAAATATTAGAAGAAATGAGATAGTTTCTATATGAAATTTGCATTCCAATAGATTAAGATGATCGTGTTTAACATATTTACTAGTTAAATGATGTAAAAATTGAAATTTCTTACACGAGTTTGAAAACCTAATAAACAAAATTTATAAAAATATAAAAATAATTATTTACTTAGCAGAGCTCTTTGAGATAGTCTAATGATATTTGTTTCATCTTTATCGAAACACATTGGGAATTATTATGAATTACAAAATTAAATAAGCATTGATAACAAAAAAAATTTAATACTCAATAAACATATAACAAAGCAAAAATAAGATGAATTAAAGCCTTATAATAATACTAAATCAAAATGATGTTAATTAATAATGAGAGGAGAAGCAGAGTTCATATTAACACAACAAAGCCAAAGCTCAATGTTTGAACAAATTAGATTAAATTTTCAAGAAGTTGCAATCCAAGATAACTTAGAGATATAGTGTAGCGCCCTTGATCGTTAAATCAGGTATGAATGTTGATATCTCAAAATAAGCTAAAAATTAAAAATTTCTCAAAATATATCAACAAAAATTTAATTCAATAAAGCTCATCAAGATTAGTCAAATGAAGTTTGTTTCATTTTGATTACACCTCATTTGGAATTAATGAAAATTACCAAACAAATTAGTCATAAATATGAATGAAGTAATTATTTAATATTAGGTAAACATATATTAAAGCTAAGATGAGAAAAAAATTAAAACATTGTGTTATAACCAAATCATAGTAATGTAAATGGTCACTCAAGGGAGGATTTAGACATACATAATATTATAACAAAATAAAAGCAAAAAGTTTATAGAAATAGGATAAATTATACAAGAATGCCAAGTTCCAAGATTTAATGAGATCAGTTGAGACATCATTGATCATCAAATAAGTTAAAAAATTGAAATATCTCATAAAGCATAAAAAACATTAGAAAAATAAAAATAATTAAAAAAATAAGGAAGATTAGTTTAACAACTTTTTCCTCCTTGATAAGATCTTGTTTATAATTATTACAATTTTTCAAAATAAATTTAAAAAATTATTATTAACAATTTTTTTAGAACGAAGTAATTATACATTAAACCTAGAACGAAATAAAATAAAACAGTTTAATCTAGCCAAACCAAAGCAATATAACTATTACATAGGGGTAGAATTCGAATTTCAAAGTAAGAAAATTAAGAGGACATAAAGGTCATGCAATAATAGAATTAAAGTTTTATGGTAAATTTGAAGAAATGAGATAAATTATATGAAGAAAAAATTAAGGCACGCCAATTCCCCAAAAATGAAAATATTATAAAAAAATATGAAAATGAATATTTAATTGATTAGAGCTCATTTAGATGAGACCAATTATTTTTCTCTCATATCAACATGACCTTATTGAAAAATAGATTCAAATAATTAGAAAAGCTTAACATAAATAAGAATAAATTTTTATTTAAATATTTAATAAATATTTAATTAAACTTAAACGACATTAGTTGAAGAAGTATAACATAACAAAAATATAGTCATGTAATGGTGACACTAGACAAGTGTCATAGTTTTATAGTAATATAACATATCAAAGTTAAAGATTTAGAAAAACAAGATAAATAGTGCAAGAAAGCTACATTCAAAAATACTGAGGACATTGAGTACAATTTCTTTGTTCATAAAAGAAGCTGCAAATTAAAATTTGTCATAACATTTTCCAAAACATTAAAAAATGGAAATATTTAAATATATATAAAAAAATTATTTAATTAATTTTATCTCAATGAGATGAGCCTGATCACATTGTCTTGTGTTGATAGAACCTTACTGACATTACATAAATTTATAAAGAAAGTAAACTTGAAAATAAATAAATTATTATTTTTTATTTTTATGAAATATATAAAAAGGTAAAATGAGATAATTGAAGTAATCTATTATGACCAAATCACAACATTATAATGATTAAAAGAGAGTTTAATTATTTTTCCCTGGTAATAATAGCAAATCTAAATGCAAAGTTTAGGAAAAAGAAATGAATTACAGGATATGTTTCATTTGATCATGCGAGGAAAATCGAGTGTGACAACCTTGATCATAAAAAAGTTTGAATCTAGTTGTCTAAAAAAATATGTAAAAAATCATAAAAACAAAATATTTTAAAATATAAAAAAATTATTAATTAGATAAAGCCCATTATGACATGTCTAATGACATTTCTTTCATAACGATCAATCCTATTTTTAAATTTTTATGATATACTAAAATAAATAATTATAAATATTAATAAAGTTTCACAATCATACAAGGACAATATATTAATGTTGAAAATTGATAACTAAAATGATGTATTATAACAAATTGAGCTAACTAACATAATTAAAGAGAAAAATTTGAAAGAAATGAGATAAATTAGATAGGAAAGCTAAGTTCAAAGGTGCTGACGGGATCAAGTGCAATATCCTTGATCATAAGATCAGGTAAGAAACAAAATACCTTATAAATAATTTAAAAATTATTGGAAATTGCAACTTTAAAATAATAAAAATTAATTTTTAGTTGGATAGAGCTGGTTAAGATGAGTTTAATAAGTCATTTATCATCCTGATCATACATCACCTAGAATTATTATGAATTAAAAAAGTAAATAAACATAAATAATCTATTTTTAAATAATAAGTACATATATTAAATCTGAAATAAGTTAAATTTCATGAATATAATATAACCAAGTGAAAGTGTGGTAATATTACATGAGAGGAGATTTAGAGTTACATTAAAATATAATTAAAACAATGTGAAAATTTTAAAGAAATGAAAAAAACTTTTACGAGAAAGTTATACGCAAAAAAAATTGAAGACTATAATCTTAATCATCAAGTCTCCTAAGAATTAAAATTTCTTTTTATTGTACAAAAAACCATAAAAAGTAAAATTTAAAAAAATATAAAAAACAAGAATATTTAATTGGATAGAATTGATTGAGATGAGTCTACATATGTTTACTACATCTCAATCTAAGATCATTTGGAGTTACTACAAATTCATCAAAAAATAAAAAATTAAAAAATATGAAATTATTATTTTTAATATTAAATATACATAAATTAAAGCTTAAAAGGATATAATAAAATAATTTAATAGTACCAAACAAAAGTGATATAAATGTGATAGGACAAAAAAATAAGAATTAGATTATTAAATAACAAAATTAATTTAAAAATTTTAAATTATGACAAATTACACAAATAGGTTACATTCTGACATACAAAGGAGTTTGAGTGTAACATCATTAATTATTAAATTAAGCATATCAAAATGTCTACCAAAGAGTACCAAAGTAAAAAATGATTATAAAATATAAAAAATATTTATATGATTAAAGCTCATTGTGACAAGTCAAACATTAATTATTTCATATTGATTCAACTACATATTGATTTACTATAAATTAACATGAAAAAGAGAACATATAATAATTAATTACTAATTATATATTAACAAATTATGTAACAAAGCTAAAATTACATAAATGAAGCAATGCAATATCACAAATCAAAAGTCTTATAAATGTCACATGCGAGAAGAAATTGAGTTTCATAGTAATATAATCAAATCAAAGAAAATAATTCGAAGAAACGACATAAATTATAAGTGAAATTTGCATTCCAAGTTACCAAGAAGATCAAAGGTAATAAACTCGATAGTCAAATCAAATGCAAATCAAAATGACACATAAAATATGAAAATTTTTCTAAAATAAGATATTTCAAAATATAAAAATAGAGATTTCATTACATAATTCTTAACTCCAATGACAATTATTTCTTTTGGATCAAACCTAGTTTGAAATTTTTGAGAGCCACTAATGTAAACAAGTGTAAAAAAAATAAATTGCCATTTTAATGTTTAAAAAATATATATTAAAGCTAAAATAGGATAAATTAAACAATGCAATAAACAAAATCGACATTATATAATGGTAAAATAAGATGACATACATAGTATTATAACAAATTCAAATGAAAAAATTAGGTGAAATTAGAAAAATTGTTTATGAAACTTTTGCTCCAATATACTAAACAGATCGAGTGTAACTTCCTCGATTGAAATAAGATGTACAAATAAAAATACCTTTTAAAGCACGCCTAAACCCTAGAAACTACTATATTTAAATTATACATACATAATTAAATATTTAATTGCATAAATCTACTTTTGACGAGTCTAATGATGTTTATTTCATCATGATCGAACTTAGTTTGGAGATACTGTCACTTACCAAAGTAAATAGTCATAAATAACAATATAATATTTTTAAAATTTTTAGAGGATTAATACACCATGAGAAATTAGATAAATCATAGAAACATAATACAACCTAATCAAAGAGATGTCAACATCGCATGAGAATAGACTTAGGGTTACATAATAAAGTAACCCAATTAAAGAAAATATTTAAGTAAATGTGAAAAATTGTATAGGAAAGTTACAATGTAAGATACAAAAGTGATCAATTGCAACTCCCTAAAATATCAAATTATGTTCCATTCAAAATATCTTATAAAATATTCTAAATGTCAATAATAATAAATAATTATTAAACTTGATAAGGCTTATCTAGAGGAGTCTAACTGCATTTCTTTCATCTCCATTAGACCTGTTCAGAATTGTAGTGAACTATCAAAACAAATAAGCATAAATAATAGTAAATTATCATTTTAATATTTAGTAAATATATAAAAAAAATAAAATGACTAAATTTAAAGAAGTTTAATATAAAAATTTCATAGCTATATATATGCCACATGTTAGAAAATTATATTTTTATTGTAATATTCCAAAAATAAAGAGAAGTGTTTGTAGAAGTGAGAAAAAGTATGTGGAAAAGTTGCATAACAAGAAAATAATGAGAGCAAGTGTGACATAGTTCAACATTAAAATGGTTATGAATCGAAATGACTGGTAAAGAATATGAAAATGATAGAAAAATATTATTTAAAAAATATTTAAAAGATTTAGTTAGATAGAGCTCAATGAAGTCTTGTTTTGATTTTTCACAAATTACAAAAGTACATAAATGTAAATAAAAATAAAATATCATTTCAATACAAAGTAGATATACATCTTTAAGATCAAAAGAAATAAATTCAAGCCATATAAATATATCGAAAATACATTTATGTAGAAGTCTCATGACAAGAGATTTAGAGTAAGATAAACTTAATAAAAAAAATTAATAAAATGAGATAAATTGTGTGAGAAAGTAACATTCTAAGACACTAAGGATATCAAGTGCAACATTACTAATTATAAAATTATTTTTGAATCAAAATGTAACATGAAGTGTTTTAAAACTTTAGAAAATAAAACATTTAAAAAAACAAAAATAATATTTTGTTTGATAGAGCATATCAAGATGAGCCAAATAACCTTTTTTATTGTTAAATTGAGTCTCGTTTGAAATCACTAAGAATTACAAAATTAAATGTAGATAAATAATAATGAAGTGTAATTTTACTATAAGTAAATATATAATAATACTAACATTAGATAAATTAAAGTTATATAATTGTACAAAATCAAAGTGTTGTAAGGGTCACATGAGCATAGAATTATAGTTTCTTAGTAATATGAACAAATCAAAGAAAAACACTAAGGAGATAAACTTTAAATGAAAGTTATATTCCAGAACACTTAGAAGATAGAGTGTAACATCCTGAATCATTTAATGCTGTATAAATCAAAAATATCTTATAAATAATGTACTAACCATAGAAAATAATGTTTTTTAAAAAATTAATAAAAATATTTTTTATGATAGAGATCATTAAGATCAGCCTAGGGTCATCTATTTCACCTAAATCATACCTAAATTAGAATTACTACAAATTATCAAATTAAATAAATATGAATAATAATATAACATTATTTAAATATCAAATAAATATATCAAATCTTTAATTAGATAAATTGAAAAGATATAATACAACTAAATTGAAGTGATGTAGAAGTCATATATGAGGAGATTTAGAATTATATATCAATATAATATAATCAAAATGAACCAATTTGAAGAAAGAAATAAATTGTATGAGAATGTTCAAGTCCAAGATATTAAGGAGATGAAATATAACTTTCTTGATCATTAAATTGGTTATAAATTCTAAAGTCTAGTAAAATGACCAAAATCCCTAGAAAATAATAAAATAAAAATTTATTAATATAATAAAATTTTTATTAGATAAACCCTATTGGGAAAAATTATTTTAATATTAATAATAAAAATGTCTCATGAAGATGTAAAGAACTGAAAGGATAGTAAATTCAAAAAATATAAAAATTAGTATTTTGAAATGATAAAATTCATCAACATGATTTCAATGACATTTATTTCAAAATGATTGTGCCTCATTATGAATTACTACAAAATATTAAAGAGAATAAACATAAATAATAATGAACCATTATTTCAATATTGAATAATACATATTAAAGTTCAAATAAACTAACTTGAAGCAAAGTAATAAGGCTAAAACAATGAGATGTAAAGGTCACCAAAGAGTAGATTTAGAGTTACAATATAAAATGATCATATCAAATCCAAAAGCTTTAAGAGAAGACAGAAATTATAGGAGGAAGTCATATTCTATGATATTATTAAGATCAACTGTAATAATCAAATTTGTTAAAAGCAAAATGTTGAATAAATTGTGCTTAGACTATAAAAAACAAAGTGATTGAGAAAACAAAAAAAATTCAAATGTTTAAAGCTCATCAAGATGAGTCTGATGATGTGTGTTTCATCTCTATTAGACCTCTTTTTAAGATTATTAGAAATTACAAAGTCAAATAAATGGTCAATAAAAATAAATATTCATTTTAATGTAAAGTAATTATACATTAAAGTTAGAATAATATATATTGAAGCAATGTAGTATAAAAAGCTCAAACTCATACAAAAGGTCATAGGAGAAGAGATTTCAAATTTTATAGTAATACAAAAAATAAACCTTAAAATTTAAGAGATGAGATAAATTGTATGGGAAAGTATCATTCTAAGATGTAAAGAAAATTTTGTGTAACATCATCAATCATAAAATTTTGTATGAATCAAACTGACATAAAAATTATGTAAAAACCATTGAAAATAAAATACTTAAAAAAATAAAATGAATTTTTAATTAGTTGGGTTTCAACAAGGTGAGTCCAGCAACATTTTTTTGCTTGGATAAGAACTTGTTTTGGAATTACTACAAATTATCAAAATAAATAATCATAAATAAGAATATATTATTCTTTTATTCCTAAGTAATTTAAAAAAATTAAAAAGAGATAATTTTTAATCTATTTAATATAACAAAAAGAATGTAATATAAAGTACACATGAGATGAGAAATAGTGTAATGTTGTAATATAAACAAATTCAAGAAAAAACTTTGAGGAAACGAGGCAAAATATGTTGGAAACTTGCATTCAAATATACTAGTGACTTACTCGATCATCAAATCAACTGTGAAGAAAAATGTCTCACAAAACAAGTGAAAATCAAGGGAAATAAATATTTTTAAAATATTAAATTTAATTTTTAATTTGATAATTCTCACCAACATTAGCCTTTCAATGCTTATTTACTATGAATGACAAAATTAAATAAACAAAACGGAAAATAATGTATTATTTCAATAAAAAGTAAAAATATATTCTAGTTAAAATAAAAAAATTAAAATGATGTAATATAACCAAATTAAATGTTTTAAATTTGCATGTGAGTACAATTTGACATTCATAGAAATATAATAAATTCTAAGTTAAAAATTTGTAAAAATAAGTTAAATTGTACAAGGAACCCATATTCTAAGATACCAAAGAATTCAATTGTAACTTCCTCAATTATCACATAGTGTATGAACTGAAATTCCTCAAATGCATGACAAACACTTCAATAATATACTAAAACATGAAGAATAATATTTAATTGGATAAAAATTTTCTAGATAACTCTAATGAAATTAATTTAGTCAAAAATGAACCTCATTTTTAATAACTATGAATTATAAAAATAATTAAAATAAATAATAATAAATTAGTATTTTACTATTAAGTAGATATATAATAAAGTTAAAATGAGATAAATTGATGTAATTTGATATAACCAAATAAAAGCAATGTAAAAATTAGAGAAGAAGAGATTTAGAGTGACATAAAAAAAAATAAAGTGAAAATTTTCATGAAATGACTTGAATTGTATGGAAAAATTGCATTTTAAGATTCCAAGAGGATCTAAGATAAAATCTTTGATCACAAAATATTGTAGAAATCAAAAATGTCACATATAGAATGAAACAATGTAAGAAATAAAATATTTAAAAATATCAAAAATTAATATTTAATTGGATGGAACTCATCAAGATGAGTACAATGACTATTGTATTTTTTAATAGATCTCATTTGAAATTACAAAAATTTACCATGGTAAATATGTATAAATTAACATATTATTTTAATATTAAGAAAAGAATACAATGAAGCTAAAATTATATAAATTCAAGTAATATTGGTCAAACAAGTGCAGATTTAGAGTTACACAGTAATATAATCAAATCAGATTGAAAATTTTTTAAAAATGAGATAAATTGTGTTAGAAAGGTTAATGCCAAAATACTATGGAGATCATGTGAAATATCATTGATAACCAAATCAGCTAGAAATTGAAAGTCTTGTGCAGCAAGCAAAAATAATAGAAAACAAAAAATATAAAATATAAGGATGAAGGTTTAGTTTGTTGTAGCTCGTGAAGATGAATCTAATGACATTTCTTTTGTCTCCATTAGGCCTCGTTTGAAATTACTAAAAAAGTAAAAGTAAATAAAAATATATCATTATTTCAATATTAAGTGTATATATAATAGATGAGATAAATAGTAGTTATGTAAAATCACCAAATCAATGCCATGCAAATGACACGTGAGAAGACATTTAGGGTAACATAGTATTGTAAGCAAATTAAAGTGAAAACTTTCAACACATGAGATAAAACAAATGCGAATGTTGCATTCCAAGAAAATAAAAAAAGTAAGAGTAACATCCTCAATCATAAAATTATGTACAAATCAAAATGACTCATAAATCATGCAAAGACTTTATAAAAAAGAAATTTAAAAAATAATAAATAAATATTTAATTAGATAGAGCTCTTTATAAAGAGTCCAATGATATTTGTATCATTTGAATCAAAGCACATTTGTAATTACTAAAAATTTAAAAATCAAATAAACATAAATAAGAATGTATTATTATTCAAAAATTAAATAAAAATATAATAAAGCTAGAATAAGATGAATTGAAGAAATATAATATATTCAGATCAAAGAAATGTAAATAACTTGCTATAAAAGAATATGAATAACATAACAAAATAATGCAATCTAATAAAAAAACTTTGAATAAATCAGGCAAAAAAAACTAGAAAGTTGCTTTCCATCATAATAAGAAGATCGAATGTCACATCAATGATCATCAAATATGATTTAAAGTAAAATGTTTCAAAAGAAATTGGCAAAAACCATAGAAACTTACATATATAAAAATATGAAAATTAATTTTTATCAACAAAGAGCTTATTGAGATAAGTCTAATGATATTTATTTCATCTCCATTAGACCTTATTTAGAATTATAATGAATTATCAATTTATTTAAACATAAATAATAATAAATTATTGTTTCAATATTTAGTAAATAAATATTAAAGCTAAAATTAGATAAATTAAATCAATATAATATAGGAAAATCAGTATATCTTAAAGTCGCATGAAAGCAAGATAAGTGTCTCATAGAAATGTAATAAAAGCAAATCTTCTAAAAAATGTGATAAATTATATAAGAAAGATGCATTAAAAAATATTAAAGAGATTGGGTATAATATCCTCCATAGTCAAATCGAATACTAATATAATTATCTCGTAAAGCTTGCCAAATCTATAAAAAATAAAATTTAAAAATATCAAAATGATTATTAAATTGGATACAACTCATCAAGTCTAGTCCAACGATATTTTTTTGGCTTGAAAAGATCTTATCTCGATCTATTATGACAAATTGCCTACGTAATTAAACATAAATGGAAACAAATAAATATTTTAATATAATTGAAATGTGATAGCAATGTAAAATATAACCAAATAGAAACCACGTAAATAGCACACAAGAAGTGATCTTGATTTATATAAACCAATTTTAGGATACAAATATAACAAAATGAAAAAATTAATTGAAGATAGTTTTATTCTGAGATAGTAAGATGATTGTGTGTAGATATCTCAATTACTAGATTAAATTGAATCCAAATGCTTCCTAAAGAAAGTCCAATTCAAAGAAAATAAAATATTTAAAAAAACATATGAAAATGAAAATTTAGTTATATAAAACTCATTGAGATGATCACAATCTCTTTTATTTCATTTTGACAAATCCTTTTTCTAATTAGAAACATTTAACAAATTAAATAAAGGTAAACAATAATAATCTTTCATTTAAATATTAAGGCAATATACAAAAAAAATATATTAGATAAATTAAAGGAATAAAATATAATCAAATTGAAGTGATGTGAAAGTCACATGATAGGAGAATTACAATTACATTGCAATACACCAAATCAAAGAAAAAAATTGAAAAAATAAGTTAAATTATATAACAAAGTAGTGCTCCAAGATATTAAGGAGATCAAGGGTAACATCTTTAATCATAAAACCAGGTATGAATCAAAATCCCTCAAGGTGCTAAAACCATAAAATGTTTATTATTTAAAAATATAGAACATGCATTTAACTAGCAAGCACCCATTGAGGCAAATTCAATGACTTTTATTTTTGTCACAATTAAATATAAATTAAATATAAAATTTGATAAATTGAAGTAAAGTAGTTAACCAAATAACTACAATAGAATGGTCATAGCATGATAGATTTTGAAATGCGTGGTAATATAACTAAATCAAGAAAATAATTTGAAAAAATTACAAAAATTATATGATAATTGTATTTCCAATATATTAAAAGCATTGAGTGCAACATGCTTAATCATTAAATTAGGTGCAAATAAAAATTTCTCATAAAGTATTCCAAAACACAAAAATGTTAAAAAATAAATATTTTATTATATGGAGTCATCAATATGAGTTGAATATCATTTGTGTTGCCTCCATCAAACCTTATTTGGAAATATTATGAATTTAAAAAATTAGAAATAATAATAAATTATTATTTTAATATTAATTATGAATCCCTTAAAGATGAAATAAGGAAAATTATAGTAATGTAATATAACTGAACAAAGTGATGTAATTGTCACATGAGATGAGAATCCAACTTTCATAAAAATATAATTAAAAATAAAGCAAAAGATTTGAAGAAATCTAATAAATGTTATGGAAATCATCATTCAAGCATAGTAAGGCGAACAGGTATAAGATCATTAATCATCAATGTAGGTATGAATCAAAAGCATTACAAAATAAGTAAAAAACCATAAAAATAAATATTTAAAAATATAAAAATGAATATTTAATTGATTAGAGGTCACCAAAATGAGTCCAAAGATTTTTTTTTGCATTGACTGGATCTCTTATGGAATTACTAAAAATATCCAAATAAAATAAGAACAAATGGTAATAAATTATATTTCTTATATTTAATAAATATATAACAAAGTTAAAATGAGATAAATGGAAGAAATATAACATAACAAAATGATAGTATTGTAAAAATCATAGGATAGAAGAAATATAGTTTCACATTAATATAACAAAATCAAAGCAAAAATATTTTAAGAAATATGATACATTTTATTAAAATTGCATTCGATGATATTAAAAAGATAAGTGTTACAACTAAAACAATTACAAATTGGAATTACTCCTAAATTATGCAAAAAATCTTAAAAAAAATTATTTAAAACAAAAAATAATTATTTAATTTAAAAAGGCTAGTTTATATGTGTCCATTATCATTTGTTACTTATTGACAAAAAATTACTTTTTAATTAATGTAAATTATTAAAGTAAATGGAACTAAATAATAATTTATTATTATTATAATATATATATATATATATATATATATATATATATATATATATCTCGTAATAACAAAATTTGAATTAATTTATTATAACCTAACAAGTGGGATGTAAAGGTCACATAACATTAAATTATAATTAGATAGCGATATAACCAAAGCAATGCAAAACATTTAAAGAAATTTTAAAAATAAGATGAGAATTTGCATTAGAAAATAAAACATATGTTAATAATTGAAATTTCTCATTAAGCATTCCAAAAATATGCAAAATAAAAAATATAAATAAAAAAATTATTACTAAAATAGAGACAGCTCACCAAGACGAGTGCTACTCCATGTGATTTTTTACTTAAAAAATATGAAATTAAATAAATAAAAATAAGAATAAAATACTTTTTTAATATTAAATAAGTGTATAATAAAGTTAAAATGACATAAATTGAGGCAATATAATAAAATCAAATCAAATCATTATAAATGCCACATCCGATGAGAATTTAAGAAAAATAGAAAGATAGCCAAACATACTTATTGGAAGAAATGAGGTCAAATATAAGAAAGTTTTGCATTCCAACATACTAAAGAGAGATAAGGTGTAATATCCTTAATCATCAGCTAAGACATGAAGTAAAATGTCTCATAAAACGTGTACAAGCTGTATAAAATAATATATTGAAAAATATAAAGTAACCTTTTTAAATTTATAAAGAGCCCCATAAAAATAACACCATCAACATTTGATTCCTCTCCATCACAACTCATTTGGAATTATTATGAATTGCCAAAATAATTAGACATAAGTAATGAGAAATTATTATTTTAAAAGTAAGTAAATATATATATATATATATATATATATATATATATATATATATATATATATCATTATTGAATTGAGATAAATAGTAGAAATGTAATATAACCAAATCAAAAGTTGCTAAACTCACCCAAGACGAAAATACGTGTTTCATAGAAACCTAGCGAAATCTAATTGAAGGATTTGAGCAAATAATATAAATTATGCAGGTAAGCTACATTCAAAGATTCAAAAAAATTTATTGTAAAATCCTTGATTGTTAGTGTAAGTATGAATAAAAAAGGCATGAAAAGAAAGCAAAAATCTAAAACTAAAATATTTAAAAATATAAAAGAAATAATTTAATTGATCAGAGCATGTGGAGATGAGCTCAACGATAATTGTTTAATATCGAATTGACCACATTTGGAATTATTTATAATTACAAAGTAAAAGGAGAATTAATAAGAAATAATTATTTTATATTAAGCAAGTAATTCAAAAAGCTAAAACAAGATAAATTGGAGAAATATTATATAACAAAATGATAATATTATAAAGGTCATAGAAGAGGAGAATTAGAGTTTCATAATATTATACCAAAACAAAAGGAAAATATTTTAAGAAATATGATAAATTGTATAGGAAAGTTACATTCCAAGGACTGAGAAATCGAGTGTAAATTTTTTATAGTCAAATCTTGTATGAATTAAAAGCGCTCACAAAAATATCTAAAAAATATAATATTTAAAAAAATAAAAACATAAATTAAATTTCATAAAGCTCGTTCAAACGACCCCAATGATGTTTGTTTTGTGTTTATTGAACATATTTTTCAATTACTATGAATAACAAAAATAAATAATCTTAGATTGTAAAAAATTATTACTAGAATACTGAGAAAATATTAGTTATAATTAAAAGGAAATAAACTTAAGAAATTTAATATAGCCAATCTAATGTGATGTAAAGGTCACATTAAATGAGATTCAGAGTTAGAGAGTGATATAACTAAATTAAAGTAAAATGTTTCTAGATATTCTTAAATTATACAAGAATTTTCCATTCCAAGATATTAGGAACATCAAATGTGAAATCCTTAATGGTGAAAAAAGATATGAATCATAATGTATTGCAAGGCATGCAAAAACATAAGAAAATAAACAAATTAAAAATATAAAATGAATATTTAATTAGATTAAGTTTTTCGAGAGTAGTCCAACTATTTTCCTTTTGTCCCCAATGGACCATTATGGCAATTACCTTTAAATAGTAAATTAATTAAACTTAAAAAATAATAACAAACTATTATTTAAATATTGAGTACATATTATATTTTAACTAATAAAAATTCAAGTAATGTAATATATAAAAATTAAAATATTATAAAAGTCAAATAAGAGTAGATTTTTGTTTATACAATATTTAATGAACAAGAATTTTACATTTGGTAGCTTTACTATCTTGGTATGCATGTTTCCTAAACAAATTTTTTGTTTTCTTCAAATTCTTGCATCTCTTTAGTTATATTAGTTTGTAACCTAAAATCTTCTGTCATGTGATATTTATGTGTTGCAATTTGGTTATATTATATTACTTCAATTTATCTTATTTTAGCTTTAATATATGTTTACTTAATATTAAATAATAATTTTTTGTTATCTACATCATTTACTTTGGTGTCTCACACTAATTCAAAATGATGTTTAATCAAAATGAAACAATCGTTATTGGAGTCAACTTAAAAGGCTCTATCCAATTAAATATTCTTTTATATATTTTTATGTATTTTTCTCCAAGTGTTTTTTTCATATTTTATTATACATTTTCATTCATACCAGATTTCACAATCGAAGATGTTAAACGAAATCTTCTAATTATCATGAAAAAAAAATCTCTATAGTTTAACACATTTTTCATATTTTGTACTTTGATTTAATCATATTAATTTGTAATCTAAATCTTTTATTATTAAACCTTTACATCAGTTTGAATTTGTTACATCACATTACTTTAATAGATCACATATTAACATTAATATTTATTTACTTAATATTAAAATAATAATTGTTTTGTTATTTATGTATATTTAGTTTAGTAATTCTAAGTGAGTTCCAACCATCACAAAAAGAACATCATTGGATTCACCTCCATAGTTATTATCTAAATAAATATTCATTTCTATATTTGAAATTTTTTTTGAATTTTTTTAATATATTTTTATTTTTCTCTAATTAACAATCAAGGATATTATAATAAATCTCATTATAATCACTAAATGCAAGTTTCTATAATAGCTTATTTAATTTCTATAGTTTCACATTGAATTGGTTGTGTTACTACTTAACTCAATTCTCCCTCATGTGACCTTTGTCTAAAAAAGTGATATCTTATTCTTTGTGATTTTTCTTTATATTGATGAGGTTGATTATATATGAATAACAACAAGCCTAATACTATCCATAGTAGTTTGTTCTTTTTTATTTTTTTATTCTTGAATTCCCATTCAGCTCCAATCAATTATTGATCATTAAGCACAAGAACTAATTCCTATATCAAAATTCTCTCATGTCTATTTAACTATATATTCATGGCATGAACTTATACCGTCAACAAATATTGGTTTTATGAAAGATACAAATATACCTCATCAATTTCTCTGATAAAAACTCTAGTTCTAAACTTTTGATTAGAATATAAATTATTTGATTCCTATGGATTTTGGTACTACAAAACTCAAGGTAGTTATTTGCTAATTTCTTTTAATTTTCTTTCATCTATAATTTTCTTTCGTCTTTTCTCAGCACTATGTTTATCAACAACTCCACCTAATCATTGAATTTTTCATTAATTACTTTTGTAATTTACTGATCAAACTCAATCGTATATTTTGTCTTTCTAATTCCCAAATATAATTACCAAAATGTTTAATTGTAAATTTGATTTTTTTAAAGAAAATAACTAATACAAATCTAAGAAAATCATGAAAATTCTCAATTTTATATTTGTTTATAAAAATCAAATATATGTAGATTATCATGTCGTTTTTTTTCTTACTATCTTACATGAATGTTTGATATTTTCTCTTTCACTCTTCTACATGCTTTCCTATGTATGAAATGTAAATTTATATTATTTTTCTCAATTCTTTTAATAATCATATAAATATTTTTTACAATTAATTACCATTAAATTAAATTATTTTAAATCTTTAATAAATTTTAGAAAATAATGAATATGTAACTTTTTATGAAACTTAAGTAAATTATGAAAAGGTTAATTTGAGTCATAAATTCGTATTTCTTTCCACTTGACTTAAGATGTTTGTGTAAAATGATTGAGATAAGTTATCTCTAAATATCAATAAATTCTTCTATCATTTGTTGGTGACTAACTTACATAACTTTGTTTTCTAGTAGAATTTGATGTCCAATTTGATTTAACTATAATGTCACAAACTATGCAATATTTTGATTCTTAATTATAAAACGTAGGAGCAACTAATCAGATTTGTTAAACATTTCTCATGAAAGTACCATGGAATTGACCTTTTCATAATATTCTAAAACAACATGCAATAATTTTATACATCGACTAAAAAATTCTAAATTATTAATATTGATTAAGAGTAAGTCTAGAATTATTTCATCTTCTAACCTAAGTTCAATAAGATAAAGACTAAAAAAGTTTTTGATTTGACCAAACAAACCTACGAAGCAAGATTTCTCTTTATAGGTCCCAATATATGGAGGCACCACTGTAAAACTACATATGCTTTAAATTTCAAAACCCAAAGTATCTTGGGTATTATAGTGCTAGGGTGTGGTTGTTATTATTTTTCAAAATAAATTTTTGAAGTTTGTTCCTTTAGGAATCCACTCATATCTTTTATGCATTGGATTTGTGTATTTTTTAATTTGGCAATGATGTGTAAGTTATCAAAATTTAGAATAATAATGGAATAAAGCAAGAGATTTAACTTGAGAATTAGATGTATGTTGAGAAGGAATATGTGATGCCTTCAACACATGAATATATGTCTTTTATATTCTACAATTATCATGAAAACATACTTTGTTTATTGCAACATGAATGTAAGATGAAGCATGTTTCAATAACCCTGAAGCATTAAAGTAATAATTTCACTTTTTCACATGAGTGAATGAAGTACCATGTGAAGGAATATGTGAACAATTACAAGTATATACATGAGAAATAAACTAATATGCATTAACTTTAGATCACATATTGTTTTTTCAAGTGAATCATTCTTGTTTTTCTTTGAGATACGACTTTTTCTTTGTTAAGTTATCATTCTCTAACTTTAATGCATAATTCCATGTAATATATTTGGATAATTCATTTTCAAATTCCTTATTTGAAGATTTCAATCATGAAACATTAGAAATATATGCATGAACTTGATTAGTTAAAGAAATATTTTCTTCTTTAAGTGTATCACAATGTTCATACAATTCAATTCTTTTAGATTCATGTTTTGCACAAAATATCTTAAGATCACAAAGCTTGTTTATTGGCCTTCTATTATCAACAACTAAAATACAAGAATTTCATTTTTCTTCACAAGATTCAAAAGTAGACTCATGTCTAGAATTAGAAGCACTTGACACACATTTTCCTCCATGATTCAACTCTAAATTTAGCTTTTTTTAACTTCCTCTACTTCTTCTCTTCTTTCTTTCTATGGTTCATCTCCTTTCTTTCTATGGTTCATCTCCTTCTTGTCATTATCAATATCTTGAGTTTCATTCTCACTGTGCAACATATCTATTCCCTATAACATCCGAAAACAAGTTGAAGCCAAATAGACACATTTCTTGAGACTATGCACAAAATAAGAAATTCATTATTTTAGTTTATAATTTAATTATCATTCCTTATTTATTACTTCTCCCTTTAGGAGTACAAAAATGAATAAAGTGCTCCCTCAAATCTTTATCAATCTTTTGAATAAAATTTTAAAAAGTATTTTTGCAAATAAAAAATTTTCACCCTTAAATAATTCAGGAGCCCACGTTAAAAATCCTTCACATGAAGTTTCACAAATATTAATCAATGTTCAAGTAATCCTAAAACACAAAATTGAAATAAATACAAATACAAAATCAAGTGATTTGATAACAAAGTAAAATTATAAGTTTGTAATTGATATTAATAAAGAAAAAACAATAAATAAACATAGTCAATAACACATTTAATTTGCACACTAAATATATAACCACCCTATTGATTTTACTCAATCTATGCAAGGAACTACATTGATACCAATTAAAGATGAAATGAGTGTGCGAATCCCATAAGAAGGGGATTAATTATGAGTTTTGAAATGCACTTGGTTATTTTAGTAAAATATTCTTTTCCAAAATTCTTTATAAAAGTAATATAATGTTTTTGGAAACATTAATTTACAAATATATTAATTTATAAAATTGTTGATTAACAAGAAATAAAAGTTTAAATGATTACACAAAATTTTTGGGGTATTTGTGTTTAAACAAGAACATACATCCACCCAAATTATGGTTCAGAAAAACTCTAATATTTAAAAACTTAAATCTTTTAATCTTTTCTTATGGTTCACCTACAACCTACTTGAGATTTTTTTCATGTAGTTCTCCTCCAACCTAAGTTTCCATGGGTTTAACTATAACTAAAGCTTTTATCAGCTTAACACCAACTTGTTTTTTTATGAGATCAAAACTGAACTCAAGCTTTTGTAAATGAAAAATTGCCCAACTTGAAGGGAAAAGAAAAATACAACAAGAAATAAATTTCTTATAAAAATATAACAATTATCTTATGCTTGTTGATGAATATAGAAAGACATAAGGAGTTTAACATTATGAAGAGAAATGAGAAAATGAAAGCCTAGAAAAATTATGCATAGCTAGAAGAATTTTTAATTTTGAGTAGTCATAAGATGTACAATATGATGCAGCCCTTCTTTTGGGTGCTAACCTCTTGATCATTTTCATTGTTATTGCATTCATAATGGCTTTATATTTACTGAAAAAATTTTGTTAAGGAAATTAGAAGGTCAAGCAAAAGCCATTTGTAATGGTGCCACAAACATGCTTGAAATACTTTTCCAAATGGCATAAAATTTATTCTAAAATGTTTGTCCACAATGACACATATAACGACTAGTTAATTAGCGATCAGGCAATATCTAGTAGAGTTTTTGGGTCATATCGAAGACCTAAACCATCATGTCAAAGCTATAAAAGTAGAAGTGTAAGAAAACTTTTGGTTAAGGTGGATTAAATATGGACCATACAATCATTTTATAGTGATATTGATCATTCAATTGATCAATAATAATGGTAGATTAGATCTCAATACTTGGAATAAAGTGAGAGAAATTCTGTCTACTAGATCAAGAATAAAAAAAGATAAAATCAATCACGACCATTTGATCGAGCTCATGGGATGGATGATAAGATGGGTCAAGGCCACTATTTAAATAGGTTGATGTAGTTTCTAGCATTTGAACATAAAAACATGCAATTTGATAGCATTAAGACATTCTAACTTTGGAGGCAACAACTGTCAAAATCTTTGTTCTATGTGGTCTAACAACTAAAGTATTCCCTATTTAAAAGGATCCCTTCGTGCATGTAAAATGAGCCAATAACTAGCACAGGTTTCCCCTTTTCATGCTTAGGAATACATACCCTGGGCCATTTTTTTACTTGCAAGTTTAGACAATGGTTATGGCTCTAACATGAATTATTTGCATAATTGATTCTAGATCAACTTAGTTCCATTCTTTGCCTTACCCCAACTAGGTTGACGTTGCACATTGATGAAGGTTAGGCTCTACCCAATTTCATTCTTGCTATTTTTTATCCTGTGTTTTGTGAATGCCCATTTGGGCTTACTAGATTGGACAACATTGCACTTGAGCATGCTTGGGATGCGGCTAGAGATATATAATTTTTTCTTTTTAAATATGATACTTTTAACAAAATTTTTTTTCTAATTTAACTAAAATTCATAATAGAATTTGGCAAAGATATGTAAGTATGATTTAAATAAGAAAAGATTGATGGATTAAAAAATAGAATCCCATTCCATTACTAAATTAGGCAAATGTTTGAACAATTACAAGTCTGAATAGGATTTTAAATTGATACGAATGAAGAGTACCTTATAATCAGCAAGTTAATATTCTATTTTATGGTAAAATAGAAAATCTGATCATAGCTAATCTACATGTCTAGAATCTTTAAATCTTTCCAAAGGCTCCAAAGTTCTTTGGTGACCACTAATTCTTCCTCTTCAATAATGCCTTGTCTTTACAAATAATGTAATTCACTTCAAGCAATCCTATTAAAATAAAATCATAAAAATTTAACATTTTACTCATCAAATAAATTAGTGACCTTACACCGTTAATGACAACTAGCATGTTTCAAGTGCTCATGATAATTCTTGTTCATACTTAAAATTAATTAATTTTTTAATACTATTTAATTAGTACTATTGATATTAATAAAGTTTAAATTACCTTTTGAAACGTTATTAAGACAATACTAAGATTTGATTAAAAAAATGATATGATTCTTAAGATACTCAAGAAGGACAATTAAGCTTTCGAGAACCAATTATTTTTTAAGATGATCAGTTTTAATGAAATTTAATTTATATCTCTGGTATTAAATATTTTATCAAGCTTAGAATTCTGATAAAAAAATTGAAAAACTTAACATTAAATTAAAAATGCATCTCGTTGTGCTCTGTTACTCCAAACAAGATGAACTTCACTAGATTTCATATTTACTCACTTCTTCTCTATGTTCTCCCATGAACACAAACATTTACTATCATAAAAAAAAATTTCTTAAGCAAATATATTAAGAATACCTAGCGTGTGTTATCATCAAATAATACAACATGGCTATAGGTTAACAGTATAATATGTTTGAGTTCAAAAAAACTTTGTTGGCCTTGTCTAACTAGCTATACCTAATTAAATATTTCTTTTTATATTTTTAAAATAACTTATTTTCTAAAAGTTTTGCACAAATGGGATCTTTTTAATATTACTTGATTTGATAATTAAGGGTGTTATACTTGATCTCCTTAGTACCTTTGAATAAAACTATCACTTAAAATTTATCTCAGTTTTTCAAATATTATGCTTTGATTTCATTATATTACAATGTTACTCTAAATCTTCCCTCATATCACCTTTAAAACACTTTTAATTGGATTTACTACATTGCTTCATTTTATATTAGTTCATATTTAATATATTTTTATTTAATGTTAAAAAAATCATTTATTATTGGTTATGATTATCTATTCTCATAGTTTATTGTAATTCTGAATGAGGTGTCATCAAAATGAAGAAAATGTCATTGGACTCGTCTCAATGAGCTCTAGTACAATTCATTTTTGTTTTTCTAAAAATTTTATTTTGTATTTTTTGCATGTTTTACAAGATATTGTTATTCGCACATTATTAGTCGATAAAAGACATTACACTTCACCTCCATAATATCTACTACTACCACTTTTTCATATAATTTATCTCCTTTTTTGAAATGTTTTCTTTAGTTTTATTATATTACAATGAAACACTAATTTGCCTAATATGTGGGATTTATATCACTTTCATTTGATATATTTTATTACAAAAATTTTTTTATTTCAAATTTAACACTTATTTATTTAAAAGTAAAATAAAATTTTGTTATTATTTTTACCTTCTTTTTAGTAATTCATAATAAGTAATAGTAAGGCCTGACTGATAAGAAATAAATGTCATTAGACTCATCTCACCAAGCTCTCTCCAATAAAATATTTATATTTATAATTTTTAATCTCTTACTTTCAAAATTTTTTGCATGATTTATGATGGATTTCAATTCGTACCTTAGTTAAAAGTCAATGACATTATACTCCAACTCTATAGTGTTTTGAAGATTTACTTTCTTATATAGTTTATCTCATTTCTTAAAAGTTTTTCCTTTTATTTATTTATATCACTATTTAACTCAAAATCTCTTCTCATGTTGCGTTTAAATTGGTTTGATTTAATTGCATTACATTGCTTCAATTTAAATATTTTTATCATTAATATATATTTACTTAGTATAAAGAATTATTGTTATTTATTCTATTTATTTTGGTAAATCAAAGCAAATATGAGTGAGGTTTGGTTAAGAGGAAATAGTAATCATTGGGCTTTAATGCAATTAACTAATTATTTTTATATCTTTGGTATATTTTATTTGCAATGAATTTGGCATTTTTATAAGGTATTTTTGTTCACACCTGAGTTGACTATCGTGTGTTTTACATATGACCTCCTTAGTATCCCGGAATGCAAGTTTCTCACACAATAAATATCACTTTTGAATTACTTTTCTTTATTTTTTATATTATTTTATTCCAATTTATTTTATTTAAACTTTAAAAAATACATACTTAGTATTAATGTAATATTTTTTTTAATTTTTAATAATTATTAATTTTGTTAATTAATAATAATTCCAAAGATGGACTAATTCACATGAAATTGTCGTCATTAGACTAAAAATTATTTGGTCACAAAAATTTTCATCTGATCGACTTATTGTCTTGGAATGCCAATTTTTTAAATAATTTGTCGTCAAAGCAATTTATATGAGTTCATAATTTTGCTATGTATCTCTTAATTTCCTCTTTTGTGACCTTTGCTTTGCAAGATTTACCTAAATTACATTACTTCAATTAATTTCTTTTTGACTTTAATAATTTACTTAATGTTAAAATAATAATTTTTTGTTATTTATGGTTGTTTATTTTTAACTTTGTAGTAATTCTAAATGATTGAGATTGGACAAATTTATTGGAGTAGTATCATTAAGGGCTATTTGAATAAATATTTATTTATGTAGTCTAAAATATTTTATTTTATAGGGTTCTTTATACTTTAGTAGAAATTTTTATCTTTACCTAATTTGATGATCTGGGATATTGCACTTCATCTCCATATTACCTTATGACATAATGCCTATATAATTTATCTCATTTTTAAAACTTTTCCACTATGATTTGATTATATTATGATTTATCTTTAATTCTCCTCTAATGTGACCCTTACATCACATTGATTTGGTTATATTAAAGTTATTCAAATTGCCTCATTTTTATTACAATATACATTTATTTAATAATAAAATAATAGTTTATTATTATTAAAGCTTATTGACTATTGTAATTACTGAAATTCTAAACGAGGTCTAATGAGATAAAAAATGTCATAAGATTCTGTTGGACTAGATGTATTAATTCAAATTTTCATTTTTTATAATTTTAAATATTTTATTCTTTATAGTTTTTCCATACATTAAAAAGTATTTCAATTTCTAACTTATTTAACGATTCAGAATAACTCGATCTCTTTTGTATCTTGGAATGCAACTTCTCATAAAATTTATCTAATTCAATAAATTTTTTCTCTTTTATTTGGTTATATTACAGTGCTTTAATTTGTCTTATTAACCTTTCGTATATATTTATTTATTATAAAAACAATAATTTATCATTATTTGAGCTTATTTATTTTAGTAATTCATAATAATTACAAATAAGGTCTTATTAAGAGGAAGAAAATTTCATTGAACTCATGTTGATGAGATCTATCTAAAAAATATTCATTTCTATATTTTTAATTATTTCTCTTTAAAAGGATTTGTATGTTTTATGTGACATTTCTTTTCATACCTAATTTAATGATCATAGATTCTCTACTCGATCTCCTAGGAATCTTGGAATCAAGTATAATTTATCATTTTTATAAATTGTTCTTTTTTATTTCGTTATGTTATTGTATAAGTCTAAACCTTTTTTCAGATGACATCTACATAGCTTTCAATTGGTTAGACTATATTTCTTTGATTCATCGCATTTTAGCTTCAAAAGCATTAAGTAAATATTAATTCTATAATTTATTATTTTTGTAATTTTTTACTTTCATTAAATTAAGTAAATCGAATAACTCTTTGTCGGCACGAAACAAAAGTTGTCACACAAATTTTAACTTGCTTTGTCCAATTAAATATTCTATTTTATATTTTTAAAAAAAATTCTTTCTATGGTTTTTGTATGTTTAATTAGACATTTGATTCATTCCTATTTTGTTGATTTAGGGTTTTATGTCTGATGTCCTTTATATCTAAGTATTCACATTTCTTATGTAATTTATTTTTATTTTCTTCTAATTTTTTTATCATTTTTTTTATTACTATGTAACTATAAATCTTAACTCTTGTGATCTTTACATCACTTTGATTTGGTTGTATTACATTATTTCAAAGCAAAAAAAATATCGCTAGACTCACACTAAAAAGCTATATCCAAAAAAATATTAATTTCTATTTTCTAAAATATTTTACTTTTGATGGTTTTTTAAGTTTTGATAGACAATTGGATTCATTTCGTTATTGATTGTTAGTGATGTTGCACTTTATCTCCTTAATATCTTGGATTGCAATATTTCTATACAATTTAACCTATTGAAAATTTTTACTTTTATTTGATTATTTTACTACTTAACTCAAACTCTTATGTGACCTTTACATTACTTTTATTTTGTTACATAAAATTAATTCAATTGATTGTATTCAAGTAATAATTTATATTTTCTTAAAATTAAAATATTAATTTGTTATTATTTATATTCATTTAATTTAGAAAATTATGGTAATACCAGAGTTGTTAGATCAAGACGAAAAATTTCATTGGACTCAGCTCAATAAGCTATTTTTTTAAAGTTTGAACATCCTATTTTTTTCGGCTTTTAAATTGCTTTAAGAGTTTTTTTCGCTTGGACCTGATCAGATGGTCGATAATGTTACACTTGATCTCCTTTATAACATGGAAATTCTTGCTTTGATTTTACTATATTTTTATGTAGCTCAAAATAATTTCTCATGTGATAATTATACAATTTTGAATTAGCTTTATCACATTTTTTTATTTATATCATTTAAGCTTTTAAATTTTTTTATTTAATACTACAATAATAATATATATTTATTTATTTTTATTTACCTTGGTAATTCACAATAATTCCAAATGATGTCTCATTTGATCAAAAGAATCATCCTTGGAGTCATCTTAATGAGCTCTACTGAGTTAACTATTCATTTTCAAATTTTTAAGAATTTTATTCTCTAGTATTTCAACACTTTTTATGAGTCATTTGTATTTGTACCTTATATAATGATCTAGGATGTTTCGTCATGCACTTTCGCTCCTTCAAATATGATTTTTTTGTATAATTTGTTTCATTTCCTCATAATTTTCTTCTAGAACTATTGATATTATTATTAAACTCTAATTGTTCTCTCATTTTACCTTTTTAATCATTCTATTTGCATATCTTACTTTACTACAACTTTTCTTATTTTTGTTTTAATATATATTTTCTTATATTAAAATAATACTTTATTACTAGTTTTGCTTTCTAACTCTGATATTTTGTAGTAATTCTAAATGAGGTTTGATCATGATGGAACAACCATAGTCGATCGCATCGCGATGAGTTTTATCTAACTAAATATTAAATATTATATTTTTAAAAAAAATTATTTATTTTGTATGCTTCTTAAGGCATTTTTATTCATACCTTATTTGGCAATCGAGAATGCTGCCCTCCATCTTTTTAGTGTATTAGATCTTAGTTTTCTTCTATAAATAATCTAATTTATTGATTTTAATATATATATATATATACTTAAAATTAAAATAAAATTTAATATTATTAATTTTTATATTGCTCTAGTAATTTGTAATAGTTTTTATCATTGTTTGATCAACATGAAGAAAATGTCCTTAAGCTTATCATTATAAGCTATATATAATTAAATATTTTTATTTTGTAATTTTTGAAAATTTTATTATATTCACAAGTTTTACAAGCTATAGTGTCTAATATCTTATTTCATGGTTAAGGATATTGCATTGATTTTGTTATATTTTAGTTCTTTAATTTATGTTATTTAACCTTTAATATATTTGGTTACAAAATATTAAAATAACAATATCTTATTATTATGATTTATTTATCTTAAAAATTTAAAGTAATTTAATACATGGTTTGAACAAGACAAAATAACGATTTTGGAATCATCTCAATGAGCTTTATCCATTTAAATAAAAATTTCTAAATATTTAAGTACTTAATTTTTTAGGATTTTTGTGTGCTTTACTAGAGATTTTTATTCTTGCTTGATTTAATGATTAGGGATGTTACACTGGATCACAATCACATCTTTGAATGTAATTAACATTGTAGATTATTTCTTATTTCTTTAAATTTTTAGCTTTGACTTAGCTAAATTACCACAGGGCTAAACATTTCTAAATATTTTTATTAAAGTTTTGACATGCTTTGGAAGGCACATTTATTTGCACCAGATTTGTTGATCGATGATACTACACTCGATCTACTTTTTATAGCTTAAGCAAATTTGCGTTTCAACTTCTATTATTTCTTAAAAATTTTTCTCTGATACGGCTATATTACTATGAAACTTTAAGTCTCTACATTTATATCTATTTGAATTGGTAATATTACAATTGTACACTTAATCTCATTTTAGTATTTATATATGCTTAATCAATATTAAACTAATAATTTATTATTTTTATGCGTTTTTACATTTCTAATTCATAGTAATTCAAAACACGGTCTGATCGAGGTCAAAAAAATGTCATTGGACTTCTTTTGTTGCACTCTATCACCTTAAATATCTATTTCTATAGGTATAACTATTTTATTATTGAAAGAAAGATTTAGCACACCTTATAATACATTCCAATTTGTACACAATTTAATGATGGAGAATGTCAAACTCAATATACTGAGTGTCTTTGAACGAAATATTATTATAGAAGTTATTTCTTTTCTATAGTTTTTTACTTTTATTTGGTTATATTACTTCATAACTTTAAATCACTTCTAAGGTGATGTTTATGTTGGGATGATTTTGTTATTTTATATTGTTGAAATTTGTCTACTTTTTGCTTTAATATATACTTATTTAATGTTAAAACAATAATTTTTTGTTATTTATACTTATTTAATTTTATAATTCATAGAAATTATAAATGAGTTCAGTATGAGACTAAATAAATACTCATTAGAATCATCTCAGCAACATACACCCAATTTAAATTTTATTTTTATTTTTTTAATATTTTATTTTTTATGAATTATTATCATTTTATGACACAATTTTATTTATACCCAATTTGATGGTCGAGCTTGTTACACTTTAACCCTATAGTATATATTGGAATATAAATTTCCTATACAATTTTTCTCATTTGCACAAATTTTTTGCTTTCATTTGACTACATTGCAATGTAACTCTAAATCTCTAATTGTGTGATCTATACATCACTTTAGTTATGCTATATTACATTAACTCAATTCATCTTCTTTAAGCTTTAATATATATCTACTTAACATTAAAGTAGTACTTTATATTTATTCATGCTTGTTTAATAGAGTCATTTGTGCTATTTTTAAATGAAGTCCGATAAGGGAAAATAAACTTCGTTGGACCTGTCTCAATGTGCTAAATGCAAATAAATATTTTTTTTATTTTTTTAAGTTTTTTTATCATTTAACTAGACATTTCAATTTTACTTTATTTAATTGATATAGTTATTAATCTCGTTCTCCTTCAAATCTTGAAAATGAATTTTTCCAAATAATTTATGTTAATTTTTCAAATGTTTTTCATTGGATTAATTATTTTACTTCAAATCTCTATATCTTATATCATGTTACATTTATATCAACTTAATATTATTATATTAAATTATTTCAATTCATCTTATTTCAACTTAGTAAATATTTATTTTCATTAAAACAACAATTTTTTATTACTTATCATTTTTATTAAGGAAATTCAATGTTATTCAAAACTAAGTCCAATATAAATGAAATAAACATCATTGGATGTGTAAGGAATAGCACAGTTTCACAATTGAAAAAGTCACACTCAATCTATTTAGTATCATGGAAAGGAACCTTTCTCTAAAACTTATCTCATTTCTTCAAATTATTTATATTCATTTTCTTTCATTACTATATAGCTTTAAATATCTTCTAATGTGATTTGTATATTATATTGATTTGGTTATATTATGTTGAATCAATTTAACTTATTTTAATAATGATATATGCTTATTTAATATTAAAAGAATTATTTATATTTATTTATGATTATTTAAGATTATTTACATTATTATTTATGATTATTTACATTAGTTACTATTTGATTATAAATCTATTCTCGTGTAACTATTACAATGCTTTAATATGGTTATATTACAATGATTAAATTTATCTCATTTAAGTTGGGACAAAAATTTAATTAATATTAAAATAGTAATTTTCTATTATTTATGCTTATTTAATATAATAATTTATAGTAATTTCAAAGAAGGTCAAATCAAGAAGAAATAATTTTGTTAGGCTCATATTGACATCCTTTACCCTCTTAAATAATTACTTCAACATTTTTTAATATTTTATTTAATAGAGTTTTTACAAAATTTAGAAAATATTTTTATTTGTATCTGATTTGATGATCATGTTTTTACACCTGATGATGTTATAACTTTAAATACTTGATATGTTGATGCAGGAGTAAAAATTAGATTTACCAACTAAATAAACCTTGTTTGGATTACCTAAATTGGCCAATGAGTTTAGTGACCAATGTTCCTTACACATTAATAATAGCAAGAAGGTTTTAGGTGCTGTCAATACCTTTTGCTTTCATTTATATTAAGCTAATTATTATTTTATCATTATTTTAATTAGTATTATTTTTACTAACAAATTTTCATAATTAAAATGTCCTATTTGCAAAAGGTATTAAGAAAATATAAGAAATGATAAAAAATAAAATGATTCTCAAGATAGTAAAGGACAATGGTTTATGTTTTATTAACCTGGTATTTGTCTAAGATGATTAATTTTAATGAAATTTAATTTTTTCTTGTAATATTCAATATTGATATCGAGCATTACTTTCTAAACAACAAAAAAAATTGAAATACATAAAATTAAATTCATAATGTATCTTTTCGTGGTTTTCTACACAATCCAATATGAAGCTAATAAGAATAGATATTTGCACAATCTTTTTCTGAAGTTCACCCATGAACATAAGCATCGACTATCTCAAATTTAAAAATTCATTTAAACAAAAATGCTAAAAGTACCTAGGGTTTGTTATCTTCAGACAAGGCACCATAGCTTTTCGTTAACAAGTCAACATGATCGAGACAAAACAAATTTTTTTGGGCTCATCTAGATGAGCTTTATCCATTTAAAAAAATATTTTCTTACTTTTAAATAATTTATTTTGCAAAGTTTCTTTATGTTTTATTAGATATTTTTATTAGTACCTAATTTGATGCTTGAGGATGTTTAAATCAATCTTGTTTGTATCTTGGAATGCAACAATCCCTTACAATATATCTCATTTTTTCAACTCTTTTCTTTGATTTCATTATATCACAAAGTAACTTTAAATCTCTTCTCTTATGAACTTTACATAGCTTTAAATCATTTCTATTATATTACTTTAGTTTATCTAATTTCATCTTTATTATATTTTTACTTAATATTAAAATAATATTTTATTATATGTTATATCATTAATTATTTAAGTAAATCACAGTAATTTCAAACAAGCTCTAGTCAAGATGAAGTAAACAACATTTTATTGATCTCAATGAGCTCCAACCAAAAAAAGTTTTTATGTATTAAATATTTTGTTTTATTGCTTTGGCATTCTTTACGAATCATTTTTATTTGTTCATCTTTAAACAATAAAAAATTTGCACTTGATCTCCTTAGTATCTTGTAATGTAAATTTCATATACAATTTATCTCATTTCTTTGAATGTTTTCCTTTCATTTTATTATATGACTATGAAACTCTAATTCCTCTCTTGTATGACCTTTATATAACTTTCATATAGTTATACCTTATTATGTTAATTTATTAGTTATTTTTTAATATTTATTTATTTAAAGGTTTAAAAATGATTACAATTTATTCAAGTTTACTTTTGTTATTAGTAGTAATTCTAAAAAGGTTTTAGTCGACATGAAAAATTTTCATTAAACTCGACTCAATGAGGTCTTCTTAACGAAATATTCATTTCAACATTTTTAAATATTACCATTGCTAAACATTTTTGACACCTTATTTGTAATTTTAATCAATTTCTTATTTGATGATCGAAGATATTACACTCAATCTCTTAAGTGGTATAAATTTTACTCTCATACAATATTTTTCACTTTCTCAACTTTTTTCTTTGAATTAGTTATATTATTATTTAATTCTAAATCACCTCTTTTGTCTCCTTTTGATGGCTTTCATTTTGTTTTGTTACATTGCTTCAATTTATCTATTTTTTAGCTTTAATTTATAATTAATATAAAAAATCTTATATGATTTCTACTTATTTACTTTTGTAAGTCATAGTGATTCCAAATCATGTCCAATTAAGGGGAAGCAATGTCATTTGACTCATTTTAACATGATTTATCATGTTATATATTCACTTTTATATTTTCAAATATTTTATTTTCAATGGTTTTTATAACTCATATAAGGCATTTTAATTTGTACCTCATTTGATGGTCATGGATGTTACACTCATTCTCGTCAGCATCTTTGAATGTAGATTTTACCATATAATTTTTATCATTTCATAGAATGATTCTTATTGATTTAGTTTTATTACTTTATCTCAAGTTTTCTTATTTTAGCCGAATAAATACTTGCTCAGTATTAAAATAATAATTTCTTTTTTGTTTTATTAATTCATAATAAATCTAAATGAAGTCTAATTAAGATGAATTAGATGTTGTTGGACTTGTTCCAATACTCTCTATCTAATCAAACTTTAATTTTATTTTTCTAACAATTTTTATAGGATATTATTGTGCTTTATCAAAATGATTTAATTTGTATCATGCAATGTAATTTTCCCACAACATTTAACTCGTTCTTCTAAATGCTTTCTCTTTTAATTTTTTATCTATGTAACTCTACTCACATTACTAGTGACTTTTGCATCATCATAATTTGGCTATATTTTATTGATTTAATTAATCTCATTTTAACCTTAATATAGATTTATGTAATATAAAAATGATAATTATTGAAATTTATTCCTATTTATTTTCTAAATTTATAATAATTCGAAATTAAGTCCATATAAGATGATATAAATATTGTTTGACAGGTCTTGTCAAGCTCAATCCTTTGTAGAATTTATTTTATATTTTAAAATATTTTATTTTTTATGGTTTTGGTATGTTTTATGAGACACTACATTTCAACTTGATTTCATGACCTATGATGATACACTTGATCCTCTTATATCCTTCCAATGTGAAACTCCCACTTAGTTTATCTCGTTTCTAAATCTTGTTTGATTTAACTTTTTTAGACACGTGTTAGCAAGCTCTTTACATTTGAGTATTCATTTTTATGTTTTAAAATTATTTGTCTTTTAAACTTCTCATCAATTTTTTAAGACATTTTAATTCATATGAGTTTTAATGATCATATATGTTACCTTGATATCCTTAAAATCATGGAATGCAACTTTCCCTTATTATTTTTCTCATTTTTTAAATTTTTGTGCTTTGACTTGATTGTATTACTATTTAACTATAAATTTCCTCATGTCTTACCTTCAGATCTTTTTGATTAATATATATTAGATTTATTCAATAAATTTCATTTTATCTTTAACTAAATTCACTTAACATTATAATGATAGTTCTTTATTATTTATTGCTTTATACTTTTGCAATTAATAGTAATTCGAAATATGCTTCGATTGAAACAAAACAAACATCATTGAACATCGACCTTATTTGCTAAAAAAAAACATGGTTTCATTGAAATGAAAGAAGCATGGTCTTATTTTGGTCCTTTGCATGAGTTTTGAGACATTTGTATTCATACTTGATTTGATTATTAAGGATTCTACACATGACCTCGTTGGTATCATGCAAAACAACTTTCTCATATGATTTATCTCATTTATTAAAAAGTTCTACTTTTATTTGGTTATATTACTTTGTACCTCTAAGTCTCCATTGTGTAACTTTTGTATCAATTTGATTTAACTATATTATGTTACTTTAATTTATCCTATTTCAACTTTAATAGATATATTTAGAAAATGTTAAAACTTTACTTTATTATTTCTTATTCTTATTAACTATAGAAATGTCTAGTAATTCCAAATGAGATCTAATCAAAATAAAAAATAAATATATTAGACACATCTCCATGAGCTCTATCTTATTAAATACCTATCTTTATATTTTTTAGAAATATTATCTTCAATAATTTTTGCTTATTTTATGAGATATTTTAATTCATACCTTATTTGACGATTGCGTTTGTTACACTTGATTTCTTTAGTATCTTGAAATGTAATTGTCCCGTACAATTAATCTCATTTGTTCAAATTTTTTTGTTAGTTTTTTATATAATAATGTTTAAATTTATCTAATTTTATCCTTAATATGTATTTTACTAATTTTAAAATAAAATTTTATTATTATTCAAATTTATCTACTTTATATTTTATAGTAATCCATTGAAATATTTCTTTAATAGTTTTATAGATTTTTTAAATGTTTTTGACACATTTAATAAGTTATTTTGATTCATACCTAATTTGACGATCATGTATGTTAACCTTAATCTCCTTTGTAGCTTTGAAACCAACTTTCTTATATTATTTTTCTTATTTCTTCAAATGTTTTTCATTGATTTGATCATATCACTATTTAACACTATGTCCCTCTCAAGTGTCACATCTTTAACCATCAAAAAGGAGCAAAGAAAACAATCCCATAAAAGATTTAAAATCATTACAAATAAAATAATTAAAAAATATAAACATAAATATTTATTTTTTTAGAGCTTTTTGAAGTGAGTCCAACAACTTCTATTTTGTTTTAATTGGATCTCATTTAGAAATACTATGAATTACCAAAGTAAATAAAACTAAATAATAATAAAGTAGAATTTTAATAACAAGTACATATAAATTGAATCTAAAATAAGAAAGATTAAAGCAATATAGTTAAATCAATTGAAAGCAACATAAAGGACATATGAGACAAGAATTATAGTTTCAAAGCCATATGACAAAATTAAACAAAATTATCTAAAGAAATTTGGTAAATTATATGGTATAAGTCCACTCTAGGATACTAGCAATATCGAGTGTGACATCCTTAATCATTAAAATAGATATAAATAGAAATCTCATATAAAGAATGCCAAAACACTTTAAAATAAAGATTTTTAAAATATTAAGAATGAATATTTAATTTGATGATGCTCATTAAGGCAAGTGCAATGATGTTTGTTTTATTTATGTCAAACCATAATTGAAATAATTATGAATTATCAAATAAATTAAATTCGAATAATAATTAATTATTATATTAATATTGAGTAAATATATTCACAAATGAAATTTGATAATTTAAAGTATTGTAGTATAATCAAATCCAAGTGACAAAAAGTTAAAAAAGTAGAAAAATAGATTTTCATAGTAAATTAACTAAATCAAAGACAATAACATAACAAAAAAAGAAAAATTATATGAGAAAATTATAGTTTAAGATATTAAAGAGTTTGAATGTAGTATCCTTAATCATAATGACAAACAATTAGAAATTTTTTATAAAATAAGCAAAAAAAACTTTTAAAAAGCATATAAAAATATAAAAAAAAATTAATTGCATAAATCTAAGTGATGTGAGTCCAACAACATTTGTTTTGTCTCCATATGACCTTTTTTAAATATTGTAAATTAACAAACGAAATAAACGAAAATGTTAACAAATTAATGTTTTCACACTAATTAGATATATATTAAAGATGAACAAACATAAATTGAAGCAATATAATATAACTAGTTGAAAGTAATATAATGGTTGCATAAAAGAAGTATTTGAGTTTCATTGTAATTAACCAAATCAAGATAAAAAATTTGAAAAACTTTGATAAATTGTACACTACAACTTTATTAAAATATATTAAGGAGATTATGTGCAATATCTACAATAGTTAAATTGGTAGAAGTCAAAGCACCTCAATAAATATTACAAAACTTTAAAAAATAAAATTTTCACAATTAACAAATAAAGACTTAATTTGATAGAGGTCGTAGATATGAGTCTGACAATATTTACTTTTTCTCCAATAAAACTTGTTTGAAATTACTCATAATTACATTATTAAATAAGCATGAATAATAAGAAATTATTATTGTAATAGAAAGTAGTTATAGATTAAAGATAAAATGAGATAAATTATTGTGATATAATATAACAAAATGAAAGCATTGCAAATATCACATTAGAGTAGATTTACAATTACGTACTAATAAAAAGCAATAAAAGAAAAAATTGCAAAAATAAGAAATTTGTTTTTGGAAAATTGAATTCAAAGAGACCAAGGAGAGTAAGGTAAGATTCCTAACAATCAAATCAGGTATGAAATAAAATATCTCACAAAACATGCCAAAACAAAAAAGCTAAACATTTAAAAATATTAAAATGAATATATAATTTGATAGAGCTATTTTAGATGAGAGTAATGACGTTAATATCATCTATGTTGAACCTCAATTGGAATTAGTTTGAATTATTAAAATAAATAAGCAAATATAATTATAATAATAATATTAAGTAAATATAGATTAAAGCTTCAATTAGATAAATTATAGCAATACAACATAAAAAAATCATAGAAAAATATTTGTAAAAATAAGAAAATGCTTTGGGAAAATTCTTTTCCAAAATACTAAGGAGATCAAGGGTAACATCCTAAATTGTCAAATAAGGTATGAGTAGAATACTTAATGAAGCCTCCATAAATTATACAAAAAAAATCTTCAAATTATTGAAATAAATATTTTATTTAACATAGCTCATCAAGATGGGCCAAATGTTGTTTATTTAATGTCAATCTGAAACGGTTTGGAATTACTATGAATTACAAAACTAAATAGGCATAAATAATATAAATTATTCATTTTATGTGAAGTAAATATTATTGACATAAAATGGGAATAAAATTGGAAATATTTAACATAACCAAACTACATTCATGCATAGATCAAATGAAGCAAGCTTTAAAGTTTCATAGTAATATAATCAAATGAAAAGAAAGAAAAATTTAGAAAATAAGATAAGTAGCATAAGAAAATGACATTCCATGATACTATGGAGAACGTGTGTAACATTCATGAAAATAAAATCAAGTATGAATGAAAATCCATGATAAAACATGTCAAAACCTTCAAAAATAAAATATTTAAAAGGATAAAAAATTAAAATTTAAATAAATAGAGCTTATCAGATGAGTCTAATGACTTTTGATTCATCTCCATCAGTCTTAGCTTGTAATTACTATGAATGACAAAGTTTAATAAGCATAAACTATAATAAATTATTATTTATATATTAATTTGATATTTATTAAAGCTTAAATATGAGAAATTAAAGCAATTTATTAGAACTAAATCAAAGCAATACAAAGGCCACATAAGAGGAGACATAAATTCACATTGTATTATAACCAAATTAAAGCAAAAAAAATTAAAAATTGAGATCAATTGCATAGAAAAATTTAATTCTATGATAATAAGGAGATGAAATTTAATTTTCACAAGTATCAAATAAGGAATAAATCAAAATACATTTTAAAAAAAGAAAATAATAAGAAAAATATTGAAAAAATATAAAAAAACAAGTATATATTTAATTGGATAGTCCTTCTTGGCATGATCCAAATATAATTTGTTTTTATCATCTTTTGGAATATTTTAAATTGCCTAAAACAATTTCCAAAAAAAATAAAACATTATTATTTTAATATTAAGAAAGTTTACATTAAACCTAAAGTGGGATAAATTGAAGAAGTATAATATAAAAAAGGAATATTAAAAGCCAAACAAGAAGAGATTTAGTGTAACATTGTAATATAACCAACACAAAGCAAAGAAAATGTTAAAAAATATGATACATAATAATAAGCTGATGGAGTGCAATATTTATGATTGTGAAATTAGTTATGAAAAGAAATGACTCAAAACATTGCCAAAATAGTAAAAAATATATATAAAAAAATACATAAAAATATAAAAAATGCATATTTAGTTTTATAGTGCTCGTTCAGATGACCCTAATGATGATGGTTAAGTCAACATTAGGCTCATTTTGAATTGCAATGAATTGCCAAAGTAATTAAACATAAATAGCAAAACATATTATTCTTAAGTGTATATATATATATATATATATATATATATGAGAGCTAAAATAAGATATATTTAAGCAATATATTAACACAAAATTAATGCAATGTAATGGTCACATGAGAGAAGCTTTTAGTTTACATAGCAATATCAAAAAATAAAACAAAAACCTTTGAAGAAATAAAATAAATAGTACAAAAAAATTTCATTTTGTGATTTAAATAAGATCAAGTGTAATATCCTCAATAATAAAATAAAATACATATATAAATATCGAATAAAACATATCAAAAAATTTAATAAAAATATAATAATGAATATCTAATTAGTTAAAGTTTTTTCAGTCGATGCCAACAAGATAAATGGACGTAATGTAATTAGCAAAGTTAAAGCGATCTATAGGTCAATCAAGAGGAAAATAGACTTTCAAATTAATATAACAAAATCAAATTAAAAGAATTGTATAAATGAGATATATTGTACAATAAAGCTACACAGCCAAATGTTGATTAGATGGAATGTAACATTCTTAATCATCACATTACGTATGAATCAAAATGCCTCACATACCATTCAAAACTATTAGAATATAAGAAAATCTAAAATATAAAAATAAATATTTAATTACAAGAGCTCAATGAGAAGAGTCTAAAGATGTTTATTTCATCTGCATTAAACCATGTTTGAAATTGCTACAAATTAACAATGAAAGTAAACATAAAAAATAATTTTATTATTATTTTATTAAAAAGTAAATATATTTTAAAGCTAAAATGATATAAATTGAGGAAACATAATATAACCAAATCTAAGTGATATAAAGCTCACAAGAGAAGAGAATTAGTGTTTCATAGTAATACAGCAAATCAAAACTTAAAATTTTAAAAATGAGATAAATTGCAGGAAAACATTGCTTCCCAAATGGTAAAGTGATAAGTATAGCAAACTCAATCGATAAAGAATGCATGTGTTAAAATGTCTTGTAAAATGTGCCAAAATTAACAAATTAAAATGATTAAACATATAAAAAATATTTAATTCATTATAACTCGTTGTAATGAGTTTACTTACATCAGTATTGTCTCTATTAGACTTTATTTAGATACATAGTGAATTAATAAAATAAATGACTAAAAATAATAATAAAGTTTTTCTATATTACTATATAACTCTATTATCCTCTATTGAGACATTTATATGCTTTTGATTGGTTATGTTGCATACTTTTAAATTTTCTAATTTTTGCTTTAATATAAATTTATTTAATACAAAACTATAATTAGTTATTATTTATGCTTATTTACTTTTGTAATTCATAGTGTTTTCAAACAAAGCCTAAATTTAATAGAGAAAATATAATTAGACTAGCTTCAAGAAGCTCTATTCATTGAAATATTTAATTTTATATTTGTTTTATAGGAGATTTCAAGTTAATACTTAAAATGATGAAAATGAAAGTTAAAACATTATGTAAATGAGAAAATTATTTGGGAATATTGCATTCTATGATACTGAGGAGATTAAGTATAAAACTCTTCATCATCAAATTTGGCACGAATCACAATTTCTCAAAAAAACATGTCAACAACCTAGAAAATTTTTTTTTTAAAATATAAAAATTTATATTTAATAGAATGGAGGTCATTTAGAAGAGTCCCACTATATTGTTTTCTCTCAATCAAACATGATGTACAATTATTATGAATTATCAAAGAAAATAAACATAAATAATAATAAACATTTCTTTAATATTTAGTTAATATATGCTAAATCTATAATAATATAAATTTATGAAATGTAATATAAATATATGAAAGTGAAATATTTAAGGAAATAAAACAAATTCTAGGAGAAAGTTGCAATCTAATATATTAATGAGATTATGTTTAACATTATAGAATGTTAAAAAAGTTTTGATTTGAAATAACTCATAAAAATGTAAATTAATTATAAAATAAACATTTAAAAATATAAAAAAGAATATTTATTAGGATCAAGAGTTCTCAATGAATAAAATCAGACTTATTTATAGAAAAAATATAAATTACCAATCTTTAAAAAAATAATAAAAAATATAATTTTTATAGGCAAATATACATAGTAAAACTTATTTGAGATGAATTAAAGAAATATATTATAGACATATCAAAATGGTGTGAGGCTCATAGGGGACAAAAACTAGAATTTGACCATAAAGTAGTTAAATCAAAGAAAAAAATTTGAATAAATAAGGTAAATTATGCATGAAGCTGAATTCCCTAGTACTAAGAAGATTGAGGTTAAGATTCTCAATTGACAAATTATCTATGAATAAAAATGTCTCATAAAACATGACAAAATCATAGAAAATAAAAATTTAAAAATATGAAAATGAATTACTTGTTTTATAGAGCTTAGGAAATCGTGTCCAATAACATTTGTTTCATCTCGATTAGACAATGTTTAAAATTATATGGAATTAGTAGTACAAAAAAGAATAAATAATAATAAATTATGATTTTCTATTATATATATATATATATATATATATATATACATATATATATATATATATATATATATATATATATATATATATATTAAAGTAAAAATGAGATAAATTAAAATAATATAATACAAGAAAATAAAAGTGATGTTTAAATCAAACGAGAAGTGATTTAAAGTAATTGAGTAATAAAAGAATATCGAAAAAGAACAATTTGAGGAAATATGATAAGTTGCATGTGAATGTCGTGCTCGAAGATACTAACAATATCACGTGTGGCGTCCTCAATCTTCAAATTATGAACAAATCAAAATTATTTGTAAAGCATATAAATAACTTGGAAATATAATATTTAAAAACATAAAAAGGAAATATTAAAAAGATAAAACTAATTGGGTTTAGTACAATGACATTTTCTTCATCTTTATTAGACCTCAATTCGAATTATTATGAATTACAGAAATAATTAAACATAAATAATGACAAATTTAATTTTGAGAAATTATATATTGAAGCTAAGATAAGATTAATTAAAGTAATGTAATTAGGAAAATCACAGAGATTTAAAAGTCATAGTATAGGAGAATTGGAGTTTATTAGAAATAAACCAAATGAAAAAGAAGAATTTATTGAAATGATATACTTTTATGGGCAAGTACTACTTGATGAAATGAAGGAAATCAATCTAACATCTTTGATCAGCAAATGATGTATAAATCTCTTTGTCTCATAAAGCAAGGATGAATAATACAAAAAAATTTCGAAATTACAAAAAATAAATGTTTAATTTGATTATGCTTGTTTATATGAGCACAATGATGTTTTTCTCTTCCCAATTCTACCTCCTTTAAATATTTTGAAATAAAAAAATTGAATAAGCTCAAGGAGTTGTAAATTATGATTTTAATGTTAAGTAAATATATAATAAGACTCAAAAATGGCAAATTGAAGAAATTTAATAAGTCCAAATCAAGCCTATGTAAGGTGCACATAAAAGAAGGATTAGAGTTTTGTAGCAATTTAACCTTGTTAAAGTGATAAATTTGAAAAAATTTGATAAATTACATAAGAAACCTACATTCAAAAATACGATGATGATCTAATGCAACTTTCTCAATCTCCAAATTAGGTAATAACTGAAATATCTTGTGAAGGTTGACAAACAATAATAAAATAAAATATTTCAAATTAATAAAAAAAAGTATTTGATTTGATAGAGCTTGTCAAGTTGATTTCAATGTTGTTTATTTCATCTCAAGGGGAGCTTATTTTGAATTATTATGAATTATCAAATGAAATATACATAAATCATGATAAATTACTACATTAATATTAGTCAATTAGCATTAAGATTGAAATCGGATAAAATGAGGCAATATAATATAATAAAACATTATGATCTAAAGGTCACATGAGAGGATATTTAAAGTTACATGAACATATAACTATGTAAAAGAAAAATAACATGATAAAATTTCTCATAAAAGATGCCAAAAGAAAAGAAAAAAATAATTAAAAAATTAAAATTAAAATTTAATTAGATAAAACTCATCAAGAGAAGTCCAATGATAAAGTTTTTTTTATCGAACCTTGTTTACAGTTATAATGAATTACAAAAACAAATAGGAATAAATAATATTAAACATATTTTTTAATACTATGAAAATATTTATCAAATCTTAAATGAGATAAATTAAAGCAAAATAATGTAATGTAATCAAAACTAGGTAAGGTTCACCCAAGAAGAGATTTAGAGCTTCCCTTTAATATATCGAAATCTAAGTAAAAAGTTTGAAAAAATGAGATACATTAAGCTAGAATGTTGTAATCCAACATGGCAAGAAGATAGTGTGTAATATTCTTGATCATTAGATTTATTACAAACAAAAATATTTCAAAAAGCTACCAAAAATTATAACATAAAATATTCAAAAATAAAAAATTAATATTTAATTTGATAGAACTTTTCAAGACAAGTCTAATAACATTTCCTTCGTCTCGATTAGAGTTGTATTACTATGAATTACAAAATTAAATACACGTAAATATTAATAAATTGTTATTTTAATATCAAGAAAAGATATATTAGAGCTAAAATAAGAAAAATTAAAGAATTATAATAAAACCAAACGAAAGCAATGTAAATATCACACAAAAGGAAATTTAGTTTACGTAGTTATACGACCAAATCGAAGTAAAAAATTTGAGGACATGAGATAAACCTTATGGCAAATTTTTTTTCAAGGTATTAAGGGGATCGAGTATAAAATTCCCTATTATTAAATCTATTTATAATCAAAACATGCTAAAAAAATCCTAAAAAATTAAATAAAAACTTTAAAATATAAAAATAATTATTTAATTTTATAGTAAATGTCAAGATGAGTCTAGTGGTACTTATATTTCTTCTATATTTGACCTCATTTACAATTATAATAAATTACTAGAGTAAATAAGTATAAATAATAACAAATTATTATTTTAATATAATATAGATATATATTGATGCCAAAATACTACAAACTAAAGCAATGCAACATAATTAGCAAAATCAATATAAAGTTCACATGCTTGGAGAATCAAAGTTTTATTATGATATAACCAAGTCTAAGCAAAACAATTTGAAATCATAACATAAATTGAATTGGAAGATTTCATTCCAAGAAGCTGAGGAGATCAAGAGTGATTTGAAAAAATATAATATGAATACTTTATTTGATAAAGGTTATCAAGAAAAGTCCAACAATGTTTATTTCATTCTATCAAATATTGTAAGGAATTATTAAGAATTATTCAAAGAAATAATGATAAATAATATTTATAGAATTTAATATTAATTAAATATATATTAAAAGCTAAATGAGATAAATTCAAGTATTATGATACAACAAAATCATGGTGGTTTGAATATTACATAATAGGAGATTTAGAGTTACCTAGCAATACAACCAAATCAAAGTAAAATATATAAAGATAAAAAAGACATTTTGTAAGAATATTACATTCAACGATAATAAGGACTTTAAGTGTAATGGTTTTAATTCTCAGTGTTGACACGAATGAATATATATCATAAAGCATAAAAACAATTTAGAGAGTAAAATATTTGAAAAAAATATGAAAATAAAAATTTAATTACGTAGAGCTCTTTGAGACAAGTCCAATGAAATTTCTTAGGCTTGAATTGATGACACTTGGAATAACTATATATTTGAAGGTAAATAAGCTTAGAAAATCATAAATTATTATTTTTTATATTATATAATTATTAATGAATTAAAATTAGCAAAAACATGAGACGAGAATTAGAGTTGCATAGCAATTTAATCAAATTGATGTAATATATTATTAATTAAATCAAAGCAATACATAGATTGCATGAAAGGAGATCTAATGTCACATAGAAATATAACCAAATCAAGGAAAAAAATTGAAACGAGATAATGTGGAGATCGAGTGTAATATCCATGATCGTCAAATAAGGTGTAAATTAAAATGTCTTATAAAGCATATCAAAACTCAAGAAAATAAAATATTTAAAAAAATAAAAAATAAACATTCAATTTGATAAAGCTCATTGAGAATGTTCAAATGTTATTTATTACATCTTTATCAAACTTCATTTGGAATTATCGTGACTTAATAAAAAAAATAAGTATAGTAAATAAAACATTATTATTTTAATTTTATTAAAGTTTATATTAAAATTGAAATGAGATAAATTTAAGCAAACTAATATAACCAAATCAAGGTGTGGTAACGGTCACACAAAAGAAGATTTAGTATAACATACTAATATAACTAATTCAAAGAAAAATAATTCAAAGAAAAATAATTCAAAGAAAAATAATTCAAAGAAATGACAAATTATAAAATTTGCATTCCAAGGTACTGAGGAGATTTTGTGTAACGTCATCAATCATGAAATTAGATACAAATCTATATTACTCATAACTTGCAGTAAATAACATGGAAATAAATATTTATAATTATCAAATTACATATTTAATATGATATAGCATATCAAGATGACTCCAAAGGTGATGGGATTGTCAACACCCAACCATGTTTGGAATCACTATGAATTACTAAAGCAATTAGACATAAATAATAAAATAATTAATATTTAAATTTTAAGTATATATATATAAGTCAACTAAACATAAAATAAGACAAATTTAATTAATATATTATAACAAAATCAAAGCATTATGAAGGACACTGAGAGAAGATTTCAAGATACATAGCAATTTAAAAAATCTACCAACAAATTATGAAATAAAATAAATTACACAAAAACTTATATTCCAAGACGTTAAATAGAACGAATGTAACATTCTTGATGATAAAATCAAGTAAGAGTAAAAATATCTCCTAAACTATGGGAAGAAAAAATATAATAATAATAAAAATATAAAAATGAATATGTTATCAACAAAAGCATGTTGTGTTGATGCCAATAATGTTTGTTTGGTCCTTATCTGACCTTGCTTGGAAATACTATGAATTACTAAACAAAAATAAAATTAAATTGAAGCAGTTTATTATTTTTATATCAAGTAAATAAATATTAAAGCTAAAAAAAGATAAATTGAATCAAAATAATATAACGAAATTAAAGACATGTATAGGTGACAAGAGAGAAAAATTTTAGTTGCAAAGTAATTTAACCGAATGAAAGATAAAGAATCCTACAAGTGAGATACGTTGCGTAATAATGATAAACGCAAGATATTAAAGAGATTGTGTATAATATCCTTGAGTCATCGTGTTAGGAATGAATTAAAGTTCCTCATAAAGCATTTAATAATACTAGAAAATAAAATATTTTAAAATATAGACATCAATATTCAATTAGATAGAGCTAAATAGGAATTGTCCATTGACAATTTCATGATATCCATTAGACATTATTTGAATTAGTATGAATTGCTAATGACATTTAATTGAAACCAAAAATAAATTATTATGTTGTTAATTTGTAAATATATCTTAAAACTACAATAAGATAAATTCAAGTTATTTGATATGACTAATTCAAAGTGAACTAAGAATCACACATGAAGAGAATTAGTGTTTCAAAGTAATATAACCAAATAAAATCTAAAAAGCTTAAAAAATGAGATATGTTGTATAAGAAAATTACTTCCCAAATACTAAGCTATCAAGTATAACATAATCAATCATCAAATATGGCACCAAATAAAAGCCTTCTTAAATATGCAAGAATATCACAAATTAAAATGATTAAGTATATAAAAATGAATATTTAATTATTTAGAGCTTGTCATAGTGAGCCCAATTATGTGTGTTTTGTGTTAATTAAACTTCTTTTTGGTATAATATGAATTAGGAAACTAAATAATCATAAATAATAATATACTTAGGCTAAATTACAGTGTTACTTTATTCACCTCTCTTTTGACATTCACAACCCTTTGATTTAGTTGTGTTACACAAATTTAACATAACTCATTTAGGCTTTAATATATATTTATTATATATTAAAATAAGAATTTTCTAATTTTTATCCTTATTTACTTTGATTATTTTAGTAATTTTAAAAAAGGTTCAATCGAGATCAAATAAACATCATTAGACTAGCATAGATGAACTCTATCTAATTAAATATTCAACTTTATATTTTTTATGGAGAGTTTAGAGTTGATAAGTAATATGAAAAAAATCAAAATTAAAAATATGAGGAAATGAAATAAGTTTTATTCAAAATTAGTATTCCAAGATATTAATAATATCGAGAGTAAAATCTCTGATCATCAAGTTATGTACAAATCAATATTTCCATGAAAATGTGTTAATAATCAAACAACAAAAATTTTAAAAATATTAAAATTTGATATTTAATATTATTAAGCTCAGCTCAAAGAGTCTCACTAAGTCCTTTCATCTCCATGTACCCAAATTAAATCATACAAGCTAATAAGTTTTTAAGTTAATTATATATATATATATTTAATTTTAACGTAGATAAGTCAATTTCATTTGGGAGGAGAATTAGAATTTTATAATAATGTATCAAAATATAAGAAAAAAATGAATAAATGAGAGAAATTACATAGAAAACTAGAATTCCATGATATTGAGCAAATCGAGTGTAACATCCTCAATAGAAAAATTATGTATGAATCAAAAATTATTGTAAAGTAAGCCAAAATCAAGTAAAATAAAATTTTTAAAATATTAAATTAAATTATTAATTTGATTGACCTCATGAAAATGAATCCACCAACATTTCTTTTATTTCAATTACTTAATGTTAAAAGTATATCAAATTACCATAATAAATAAAAATAAATAATAGTAATATATGTTTTTTGGAATTCAGTAAAACTATATTAAAATTGAAATGAAATAAACTAAAGTAATAAAATACTACCAAATCAAAGTGATGTTAAGGTCACAATAGAGGAGATTTACAGTTAATAAGTAATATAACTAAATCAAAGTAAAACATTTAAAGAAAAATAATAAATTGTATTTACAATATGCACTCTAAGATGTTGATGAAATTAACTGTGGCATCATTGATCGTCAAATGAGTACAAATCAAAATAATTTGCAAAACATGCAAAAATAATTTAAAGATAATATTTTTAAACACAAAAGAAAATATTTAATTTGATAGAGCTCAAATGGTTGAGTCTAACGATACTTTTTTTATCTCTATTGGGCATTGATTGGAATTATTATGAATTTAAAAAAATTAATTAATTATAAATAATAATAAGTTATTATTATAACATTAAAAAATTATGTATTATTGCTAAAATAAAATAAATTCAAGTAATTAAAAAAATCAAATAAAAGAGATTCAAAAGTCACAAAAAATGAGAATTAAATTTTCATTTAAAAACCAGATGATGAAGAGGAATTTGGTGAAATCAGATAAACTATATAGGAAAATAGAATTCCATATAAATAAAGAGTTTGAGGGAAACATCAACGATCAAGAAATAAGGTATGAATCCAAATGTTTAGAAAAACATGTCAAAATTGTTGAAACTAAAATAATTAAAAATTTTAAAAAAAATTCTTTATTAGATGTAGCTCATCCAAACGAGTAAAATGATGTTTGTTTCATCCCAATCATATCATACTTGGTTTATTATGAATTTCAAATTTTTTTAAGAATAAAGTGTAATAAATTATGATTTTAATTTTAAGTAAATATATAACAAGAGTCAAATATGATAAATACTTAATAAGAGTCAAATATGATAAATTAAAGTAATATAATATGCCTATATCAAAATGACGTAGTGTTCACATGTGAGAAGAATTAGAGTTTTATAGTAATATAAACTTGTCAAAAAAAAAATAATTAGAGAAATTAGATAAATTATATGGGAAACTAATATTCCAATATACTAAGGATATCCAAAAACAACTTTTTAAACAACTAAATCAAGTACAAGTTAAAATATCTCATAAAAGTTGTAAATCTGATAAAACAACCTTTTTAAAAACTTACAAATGAATATGAGAGAGCTCATCTAGATGAGTCTAATGATGTTTGTCTAGTCTCCATTTTACCTTGTATGGAGTTAATTCAAATTATTAATATAAATAACTTTCAATAATAATTAATTATTATTTAAATATTAAAAAAATTATGTAAAATATTAAATGAGTTAAATTGAAGTAATGTAATATACTAAAATCAAGGTGATGTAAAAATCTCGTAAGAATAAAATATTGTGAAAAAAGTAATATAACAAAATAAAACCAAAAACTTAGAAGATAAGGTAAATTATACATGATAGATGAATTTCATTATACTAAGGAGATCAAGTGAAACATTCTTGATTATCAAATGAAGTAAGAATCAAAATATCTCATAAGGTGCTCTAAAACCCATGAAAATATTATATTTAAAAATACAAAATGATATATTTAGTTAGATAAATCTCATAAAGGCTAGTGAAAAAATGTTTATTACACCTCCAATAGTCCTTAATATTAGATACTAAGAATTATAAAATTAAATAAGCATATATTATAATAAATTTTTTTTTAATTTAATGACTAGACATTAAAGAAAAAATTTGATAAACGTTATCAATGTAAAAAAATCAAATCATAGTCAAGGTCATATGAGATAAGAATTTGATTTTCATAATAATATACCAAGTTAAATTAAAAATTGTCAAACATGATATAAACTTCTCATAAAGATGCAATTCTATATGATTAAGAGTTCTCATAAGGATTGTCAAACCTTAGTAAAGTATAATATCTAGGAAAATAAAAATTATCAAAATGAATATGCATAATAAATAGATAATTATTTTTTAATTAGTAAAAACAAATAAAAGATGAAATGAGCAAAATTAAAGTAATGTAATATAACCAAACCAAGAAAATTTAATGGTCACACAAGAGGATACTTAAAGTACTAAAGTAATATATCAAAAAGAAAGGAAAACGATTGAAATAAGATAAATTGTAAGAGAAAATTACACTCAAAGAAAGTGAAGAGACTGCCTACGACATTCCTAACTATCACATCATGTATGAATTTAAATATCCCATAAAATATTTGTAAACTCCTAAAAAATATTTAAAAAAACAAAACAAATACTAAATCAATAGACAAGGCTCTTTCAATGAAATTTGCATTATCTCAATCAAGCCTCGCTTGGAATAGCAGTCGTTAACAAAATTAAATAATCATAAACAACCATAAATTAATACTTTATTATTTACGAAATAATTTTTAAAACTTAAATTAGATTTATCAAAGTAATGTAATATAACAAAATTAAAGTGATGTGAAGGTCTCACAAGCATAAAATTAAAGTTTTTTTTTGCAAGATCAACAAAAACAATATAAGAAAAAAGTTAAATTGTATAAGAAATTTTCATTTGAACATACTATGAAGATCTAATGTGACATCTTTGATTGTAAGAAAATTATAAATACAAATTTATCATAAAGCAAGCTAACATCATAAAAAAATTTAAAAAAAGAATATTTTATTAAATAAAGCTCATCAAGAAGAGTTTAACAACAATTATATTTTATAATTCCACCATATTAGCAATTATTGTGAAGTATTAAATTAAATAACGACAAATAATAATTTATTATTATTTAAACATTAAGTAATTATATATTAAAGTTAAAATAATGTAAATTAAAAATAATATAATATAACAAAATCAAGATGATGTAGATATTACATGATAGAAGACTTAGAGTTACATGATAATATAACCTAATCAATGCAAAACATTTGAAGAAAAGAGATAAATTATACTAGAAAGTTACATTCCAGGATATTAAGGAGAACCAAGGTAACATCCTTGATCATAAAATCTGGTTTGAATCAAAATATCCTATAAAGTATTCCAAAACTCAAGAAAATAAAATATTTTAACTTATATATATATATATATATATATATATATATATATATATATATATATTCAATTATATTAAACTAATTGAGGCGAGTCCAACAACTTCTATTTTGTCTCGATTAGAGCCTATTTGAATTAACTTTGAATTACTATGGTAAATAAGCATAAATAATCATAAATTATTATTTTAACCTAAGAAAATATAACTTGAAAGAGATATAAGAATTGTTGAAGTAATATAATACAAGAAAATTAAAGTGATGTAAGAGTCACACAAGAGGAGAAAAAGAGTTACATAATCATATAACCAAATCAAAGTTGAAAATTTTAAGAATTGAGATAAATTTTATAAGAATGTGGAATTCCATGATATTAATGATATTGAGTGTAAGATTCTTTATTATTAAATATGGTTTGAATCAAAAGATCCTATAAAACATGGCCAAACTTTATAAAAATAAAATAATTAAGAGTACAAAAATAAATATTTAATAGAACAACACTCATTCAGAATAGTCCAACGACTTTTTTTTGTCTCTATCAGATCTCATTTTATGTTACATCGAATTAATAAATTAAAAACATAAATAAATTATTTATATATTTAATATTAAATAAAAAATTATAGTAAAATTTATATGAGATATATTTGATAATGTTATATAACAAAATCACATTGATGTAATAATCACATGAGAAAAGATTTATTATTACAAAATAATTTGATTATATAAAAGATAAAATTTTAATGAAATAAGGTAAAGTTTATTAGATAACTATACTTTAAGATACAAATGAGGTATAAGTACAACATTTTAGATCATCAAATAAGGTGCTAACTAAAATGCATCACGAAGAGTGTTAAAACCCTTGAAAAAAATTTTAAAATATAAAAAAATGCTTGATTTAATAAAATTCATCGAGATGACTGTAACAAAATTTGTTTCATCTCCATTAGGCCTTAGTAGTAATTACTATGAATTCAAAATTAGATAAGCATACTTTATAATACATAATTTTTATATTTTTAATAAATATATATTACAGCTAAAATAAGATAAATTGAACTAATGTAACCAAATCAAATGGCAGTAAAGGTCATATGATAGAAGAATTAGACTTGCACAGTAATATAATTAAGCCAAAGTAAAAAATGTGAATAAATGATATCTATTATGTAGGAAAGATCCCTTCCAATATACTTAATAGATCAAGTGCAGCATCCTCGATCGATAAATGAGGTACCAATTTAAATGTATAGCAATGTAGGCCAAACCTTAAATATAATATTTAAAGAAAAAATTGGAAATTTAGTTATATAAAACTCTTCAAAGCAAGTGCAATGACATTTGCTTCATCTTGACAAGACGTAATTAAAATTATTATGAATTATCGAATTAAATAAGCATAATAAATAATAAATAAATATTTTAAAATTAAGGAAATATATTTTAATTTTGAAATGAGATGAATTGAAGTAATATAATATAACCAAACCAACGAGATATAAAGGTAACACAAGAGGAGAAGTATTATTTTATGGTAAAATATTAAAAACAAAGAAAAAATGTTTATCAAATGAGATGAATTATACAAGAAAGTGGTATTTTAAGTTATTAATGAGATCAAGTATGAGACTCTCGATTATCAAATCTAGTAAAATCAAAATATCTTGTAAAACATCTAAAAACTCTAAAAAATAAAATATTTCAAAATTTGAAGATTAATACTTAATAAATTTTCCATATCAAGATGAGCCCAAAGATATTTATTTCATCTCTATTTAAGGTCATTTGGAATAATTATGAATTACTAAGTTAAGTAAACATACATAATCATAAATTATTCTTTTAACATTCAGATAATATATAGTAAAATTCGAGTGAGATTTATTGAAGCAATGTAATATAAAATGTCAAAGTAGTTTAAAGGTCACAAAAGTGAAGAATTTGATTTTGATTGTAATATAATGAAGTATGGGCAAAACATTGTAAGGAAGAAGATAAATTCTCTAGTAAAGTCACTTTCCAAGATATTTAGTCGATCGAAAATAAAAATGACTCATAAAGCATGTCAAGTTCATTGAAAATTATCTTTTGAAAATTTTAAAAAATGATTATATAGTATGTTATAGCTCACTAGATGAATCTTATAAAATTTGTTTTAGTTTGATCAAAACTCTTTAGGAATTACAACAAATTACCAATAAAAATAATATAAATATACTATTTTATTATTTCAATATTAAGGAAATACATATAAAAGATCAAATAATGTAAATTAATGCCATATAATATGACCAAATCAAGATGATATAAAGACTACAAAGAGAAGATTTAGAGTTATATAATAATATAACCAAACAAAGCTTAACATTTGATAAAAGGATATAAATTATTTAAGAAAGTTACATTCAATGATACTAAAGAGATCAAATGTAATGTCCTTAATTATCATATCAAATATGAAACAAAATATCTCATAAAATATTTAAAAATACTAGCAATTAAAATATATAAAATAAATATATAAAAATGAATATTCAATTTGATAAAACGAATTGAGATGTATCCAAGATGTTAATGTTATCAAGTATAGCATCCTTTGTTGTTAATTATTGTATAGAACAAAATATCATATAAAAGAAGCCAAAAATATTAAAAAATAATATATTTAAAAATATTAAAAAATTAGTGTTTAATAGGCTAGAGCTCATTAGGATGATTCAAACCACATTTTTTAGCCATCATTAGAACCTAATTCAGAAATAGATCAAATTAAAAAAATTAGAAAGGCATAAATATATATTGGTGGTTAAATAAGATCTATTGAAGCACCATAATATAACAAAATCAAGGTGATATGATGATCACACTAGAAAAGATCTAGTGTTAAAAGGAATATATGCAAATAAAATAAAAATATAAACAAATAACATAAATTGTATCAAGAAGTTTTATTCCAATATACTCAGGAGTTCAATTGTAACACCCTCTACTAACAAATAAGATATTAATTAAAATATCTTTTAAAGCATGCTAAACTTTAGCAAAATATAATGAGGAAAAAAAATGAAAATTCAACAAAATAGTTCTCAATCAAACCTTATTCCAAATTATTATCAATAGCAAAAAATAAATAAGCACAGATATTAATAAATAATTATTTTGATATATGTTAAATATATTTATTAAAGCTAAAAATTGAAAAATGTCGGAATTTTAATAAAGCCAAATAAATGAAATATAAGGGTCAGTCAAGAGAAGAATTAAATTTTAATAGTAATATATCAAACTAAATATGGAAAAGTTTGAAGAAAGAGATAAATTGTAGTAGAAAGTTACTTTCCATAATTACAACAAGATCGAGTGTGATATTCTCTATTGTTTTCATTTGCAAGCACTTTTGTGCATGTATGTCCATGCACATGCTTTTGTGCTTGTGTTTTATATGTGTGTGTGTGTGTAAATAGGCTTGGGTGTGTGTGCTTGTGTGTGCATAAGCACATGCCTATGTGCAAGCATGTGTGTGAGTGAGTGACTGTGTCTTGAGTGTTTGTGTACTTGTCTGTGTGTATGGTTGTGCTTGTTTGCATCTATACATGTGTGTTAGTAAGCTTGTGCATGTGTGTTCCTATGTGAGAGTATATGTGCATATGCTAGCACGTGTGTGATTGGGTGCATCTATGTTCATATGTGTGTGTGTGTGTGTATATTTTTGTTCATTTATGCGTGTAGGTGTATGTGTGGATCTATGTATGTGTGTGCATATGTGGGTGGGTGTGTGTGTTTGCTCATCTATGGGTGTAGACATGTGTGCATGTTTGTGCATCCGTGCATTTAAATGCATTGATGCATATGCATGTGTGTGTATATCTATGTCTATTCTTATATGTGTGTGAGTGTGTATGTTTGTGTGTGCGAATGAAGTGTATGTGTGTGTGTGTGTTGCTATGTGTGAGTGTGCATGTGTGTGTGCATGCATGTGCATATCTTTGTGCACATGTGTGTGCATGCATGTGCATATCTTGGTGCACATGTGTGTGTAAATTTGTGAGTGCATGTGTATGAACCTTTGTATACATATGTGTGTGCCTATGCAGGGAGTTTGCATGTGTGTGCATGCACGTGCATGAGCATTTGTGTACATATGCATGTGTGCATGTATGTGTGTCTGTGTGATAGTATGTGTGTGCAAGTTTTTATGTGCATGTGTTTATGTGTGAGTGTATGCATGTGTCTATGCTTGGGAATTTATGTGTGCCTATGTGTGGGCATGTGTCTGTGTGCGAGTGCATATAGGCATATGTGATGTGTGTGAGTGTGTATGTGTGTGCATGTTTTAGTTCATGTGCATGTATATGTGCTTATGTGTATGTTTGAGTGCATATGTGTCACTGTGCATGTGAGTGTGTGTATGTGTATGCAAGTTTGTATTGAGCGCATGGGTGTACAAGTCTATGAGCTTGTATGCGTGTGCCTATGCATGTCAGTGTGCTTGCATATGCATGTGCATATGTGTTTGTAGTAGTACATGTGCATATGCATTTATGATCATGTTAAAGTGTGTGCCTATGCTTAGGTTCTTGTCTGTGTTTGTGTGCATGTGTGTCAGCATTGCATTATGTGTGTGCATCTATGCATGTGCATTCTTGTGTGTGCATATGTGTATTTGTACGTGTGTGGTTGGGCATGTGAATATGTGTGCTCGTGTGTATGTATATGCATGGGCATGTGTGTGGGCATTGCGTGTGTTGGCAAGTGTCTCTGTGTTTGTCTATGTTTATGCGAGCACCTGTGTGTGTATATGTGTGTACATATCTCTATATGTGTGTGTCTTTGTGTGCATATGTGTGTATACATGTGCATATGTGTGTGTGTTTGTATATCCATATGGGTGCATGGGCATTTGTGCTTGTCTGTATGTGTACTTGTTTGTGGGCATATGTTTGCATGTGTCTATATGTGCATATGTGCGTTTATGTGTGTGTTTGTAGGCCTATTGGTCTGCAAGTCTATAAGCCCATATATGAGCATTTGTGTCCTTGTGCATGAGTGTGAGTTAATGTGCATGTGCTTATGCATGCATGTGTTTGCCTCTATGTGCATGTTCATGTATGAAGGTGCATGTGTGCCTCAGTCTGTATGTGTGCATGTACATTTTTTTGTGTGTATGTGTGTGTGTTAGTGTGTATATTTGTGTGCACATATGCATTTTTGTGCATTAGTTAGCATGTAGATGCATGTGTGTGTACATTATTTTGTGGTATGCATGCATCTTTGTGTTTAGTGGTTGTGCACATGTGTGCGTGTGCATTTATGTATGGAAACAAGCATATGTGTGTGTGTTTGTGTGATTGTGCATGTATGCGAGGTTGTCTATGCGTGTGCATGAATGTGGTTGTGAGTGTGTGTGTGTGTGCATGTGCACATGTTTGCATGTTTGCATGATTGTGCATGGTTATGTGTGTTTGTGTGTGCATGTTATTGTGCATATAGGTGTACATTCATGTGCAAGTTTGTGTGCAAGTATTTGTGTGCTTATTTTTATGTGTACTTATGTGTTTGCATGTGTGTGTTTGTGCATATATATGTGTGTTTGTGCATGCGTTTGTGTGATTGTGCATGTGTATTCGCTTTTGTGTGCTTGGTTGCACTTGTGTATGCATGTGCACGTGTGTGTGTGTGTGTGCATGGGTGCAGATATGTGTGTGTGTGCATGTGTTTGTGTTTGTATGTGTGCATGTGAGTGGGCATGTGTTTATGCTTGTTGATGTCTGTGTTTGCATGTGTATTTGTTTGAATGTGTATGCAAGTGTGGGTGTCTATGAACATGTCTACATATGCATGTTTTGTGGGTACATGCATGTGTGTTTTTGTGAGTGCATATGCATCTACGACTACTTGCGTGTGTGCATGTGTGCATGTATGCATTTGTGTTTATGCATGTGGGGATGTGTTTGTGTTTGTGTTTGTGTGCATGTGTGTGCATGTGCATATGTGTGTGCATGTGCATATGTGTGTGCGTATGCATATAATTCTACTCCATTTGGCCATTACCTCGATTTTATTTTATTAAATTATATTACTTAAATTTCTATCAGTTCATTTTGATTATATATTTAGTTAATTTTAAAGTAATTGTTGTTGGAGTAGTCATAAGTAATATATTTTACATTGTTAAATAATTTTTTAAGCTTTTAATAAGATTTACAAGAAATTTAAACTTGTACCATATTTGAGAGTTGAGGATGTTATGCTCAACATCTTTAGGATCTTGGAATTCAACTTCATCGCTTAATTGACCATATTTTTTTCAAAAGTTTTCTTTAATTTGGTTATATTAATATCTAACTCTAAATCAATTCTCGCTTGCATTTTACCTTACTTTGAATTGGTCATATTATATTACTTTTATCTATCTCATTTCATCTTTAACATAAATTTACATGATACTAAAATAATAATTTATTATTACTTACACTGTTTTTTGTTTGGTAATTCACATTAATTCTGAACAAAGTCTAATCAAGATGAAACAATTATTACTTGACTCATCTCGATGCACTCTATAACTTTAAATATTGAATTTTATATTTTTAAATATTTTTATTTATCATATTTTATCATGTTTTATATGATTTTTTGCTTTACAGTTTGTTGATGGTTGAGGATGTTACAATCGATCTCCTTAGTATCTTGAAATAAAAGATTTTTATGTAATTTTTTTCCATTTGTTCAAATATTTTACTTTGACTTTGTTATATTTTTATAAAATCCTAATTCTCCTCTCGTGTGACATATCCTAATTGAGCTCTATCTAGTTAAATCTTTATTTTTTATTTTTTAGGACTACTTGCATTCACCCATAAGCACACAATTGTATGCATGCACAATCCACACACTTGCACACACACACATATGAATACATGGACACACATGCACACAAACACACACATGCAAGCACAAGAACACACATGCATACACATGCATTGTGTGCTCATGCGAACACAACCACAATTACACACTTACATGCACATACACACATGCACACATGAACACATGCCTAATCATTGGTGGACACATGCATATGAGCACACACACATATGCACATGTATATACACACACGAACACACACATGGATGCACATGCACAAATACATATCCAAAACCATACACACACATGTGGATACATGCACAAATACATACACACATGCATTACACATAAATGCAAACACCTATGCTAGCCCAAACAACTACATACACATAAATAGACACATACACCACAACATGCATACATTTATATATGCACACACACACTTGTGCTCTCCCATATGCACACATGCTTGCACCCTCACATGCACCCGTACTCATGCACACACAAGAACACATGTACACAGAAAAAAACATGCATATAGACACACTTCTACACACACACACGCAAATGTACACATACGAGCGCACATATGTGCATGCATAAGCATATGCACATTCATGCACACGCACAAGGAACACAGGCTTATGAATGTGCAAACATATAGTCTGACAGACACATGCACATGCACACACACACACATGGATGCCCAATCATGCACACACACATATACATGCATAGACACTTGCCCACACACATACACACGTAGACACTAACACACCAACATGCACATACAATCACACATGAACACGCACACATACACAAATGCACATAAAGACACCAATGCACACACATACACACAGGCATATTCCTATACACGTGCACACACACACCTTAACACACACAAACATGAACACACACACATACACACATATGTACAGGCACACATTTGCACACACATGCACATACACATACATAGATGTGTACATAGACACATGCACACAAATGCACATACTTGTACACACATGGGAACACACATGCACATTCAGAAGCACACACTCCCACACATGCACACACAAACACGAATACACAAGCGCACATAGGAAAACATGCTCGTACACACATTCACACTCGTGTCCATGTAGATAGACATGCATACAAAGTAATGCACATGTACAAACACCAGCACAAGCACATAAAAAAACACATGCACCCACACACTGACACATGCACAAACACAAGCTATCATATGCACAAGAACTCACAATGCAATCACAAAAACACACACAAATGCACACATTAACACACGTTAACAAACACACACAAATAAACAAACATATGCAAAAACTTATGCATGCTCATGCACACAAGCAATACATAGAAACACAAAATTTACATTCACACACATGCACCTGCACAAACACACATGCACACACACATGCATACACATAGATTGATAGACATGCACAGATGCGAGCACAAACAGATGCACACCCATGCACACATACACTCGTATGCACACATTGGTGCATATGCACATGCATGCACACACACACAAATGCTCACTCTCATGCCCAATCACAAGCACAAACACATGCATGCACACACACATATACACCAATGCACACACATGTGCACATGTAAACACATAGATGCATGCATGCATACACATACACAAATGCACACCTACACACACCAACATATACCCATACACATAAAAAAAACTCACACACATGTGCACATGCACACACATGTTTATGCTTGCACACACATACATATGCACACGCACACACACACACATGCACGCACGAGAGCACACTTGTATGCATACACAAAATCATGGTCACACACACACCCCAAACACAAACATGCATACCACACACACATGCATGCAATTACACACTTATACACACACACACACTTGTATGCACAAGAAGATGCACACACATAGACATATACACACATGCACATAGCCATAGATACACACCCAAACCTACACATATATGTGAATGAACACACATGTAGAGATACACATTTGAACACTTACACAAATACAAAACCACAAACTCACATAAACACACACAATCACACATGCACACTTGCACACACAAACATGCACACAATCTTATGCACTCATGTAGGCACATGCACACACACACATAAAAATGCATAGGAGCACACATAGACACACACGTGTACAACACACACCTGCATAAAAACATGTGTTTGCACACACATATGCATGCAAGAACATATGCACACACAAAACATGCACACAAAATCATGCACAAATACACACAAATGAACACAGACATGCACACAAACAAACACATATACACAAAAAAGAACATGCTTATACATGTTCATGTAACAAGTACATGCACCCATACATACACAAATGCTCACAGGCACACACAAAGTCAAATGCATGCACACATAAATGCACATACATGAAAACATATGTACATGCACACGTACACACACATAGGCATGCACACTAACCCCCTCTCCTACCAATGCATACACACATCCACACACACAAATATAAACATAACCACACATGCACAAACACAAATGCACACAAGCTAATAATCATGCATAGTCCCACATGCACATGTTGCCATAGACACACATGCATGCACATGTATACAAGTACAAAGATGCACACATGCATACACACTCACAGACAAAAACATAAGCACACACACATGCACATGAATACACACACACATGCACATGCATATGCACCTATTAAAATGCTCGCTCATGTACATACACACTAAAGTGCATACCCTAACACACAAAAGTGAATGCACATGCACATGCAAACTCACACACACATTAGCACACAGATGCATAAGCTCACATACACACGCACACATAAAAACACACACAAATAAGAACACAAACCTATGCACATAGATGCACACCTATATGCACAACGACATATAGGCACACTCAAGTGCACACACACTCATATACTAACACACATACCAACATACATGTGTGCTTACACAGACCTGTACACACACACATGGATTAACACACACATATGGATACTCTCGCATACATGCACTATCACATAAAATCACACAAACATACACACATGCATACACAAATGCATAAACACAAAGATGCATGTACACACACATACACACACACACACATGCTCACCTATGCACACACACACATACAATTACACCCACACACACATGCTTACAAGCACACACAATATACACAAGCATAAGCACACACCGACACACACACAAACACACATGAGCACAAACACACACACACACACTTGTGCACATGCACAAAAAGAAACACATATATAGATGCATACACACACACATATGCACATACACACACACAAATGCACACATGCATACACCCACCTTCCCACACACACACATGCTTGTTCATATGCATTACATGCATGCATCAACATACACACATACAAGAACATGCATGTATACACGTAACCACACACAACATATGTTCACACACATGAATAGAGAGACACCCACTAACTTATACACATAGGAACCTACACACATACATGTACACATCGACACACACATATAAACATACACATGCACACACACAAACATGCATACACACACATCACACATATAAAGACATATGCATGTGCATAAGTACATAAATATTAAGATGCACAAAAGTACATGTATATGCATATACAAACACACATGCACACACACCCATGCATACACATGCACATACACACATATATGTACCTTAACAACACACATGCACACACACATTCACAAGCACATAATCACGTACAGCTATACATGCATGCCAATGCATAAACACACACATGAGCACTCACGCTCACACACACATGATTACATATGCATATATGCACACACATACATAAACATGCACACACACTCACACAAGCACCCAATTATAGACATACAAAATAATACAAACACATACATGCACACATAAGTGCACACATACACACACAAGCTCAAAGACTTGCATAGACATGCACAAACATGTATAGACACACACATGGACGTACTCACACCAATGCACACAAACATGCACATGCACACAAACACACACACGCATGAACACACACAATAACCACAAATGTAGACACATGCAAACCAACACATGAGCATAAGCCCTAATAGATTGACATGCATTGACACTCACATGCAGACACTCAAAGCTGCATGCACACACAAACATGGATGTACTCACACTCGCTCACATAGACATACATGCATGTGTCCATGTAGACAAACACATATGCTAACACACACAAATGCACACCCACATGCATAGGAACACACACATACACAAAGGCTCATAGACATGCACACAAACCTACACACACGCATGCACATAGACTCGCACCTGCACACACCCATGGTGCACACACACACCTACACACAAACACACAACAAATATATGCACACACATATGCTCACAATCACACACAAGCGCGCACATGCTTGCACATGCATTTGTGCACAAGCATGCACTCACATACAAAAACACGTGTCTCCAAACAAACACACTCATACACACACATAAACACAAAGCAATTCACACAAACACATACATGCACATGCATAAAAATAAGAAATTAGTGCTCTTTAAAGCACATGTGCATGTGCATGCACTCACACTCACACACAATTATGCATGCATATACAAACCCACACACATGCACACAAGAAAACACATAGAAGCACACACACCCATGAATATGCATAAATACACATACAACCACTCACTCATGTTTGTACACTCCTACATATGTATGCACCTATGAATACACATAAGCACACCCACACAAAAGCACACACATACACTCAAAAACATGAACATGCACACACAAGTCATTACACACACACATACATAAAACTCATGCACAAATGCACATCCATGGATAGGAACCCACAAGCGCATGCACATGCAAATAATCACACACATGCACACACTTGCTTGCACCCACATGCACATAGACACACACATGCACACATGTACACATGCACAAACACACACACAAACACATGTAGGCAAGCATAAGACCACACATACACTGTGTACTCACACAACTACAAGTACACCTATACACATGTGTATGCATGCTCACACATGCACAACATAGGTATGCCCATGTACATAGAGACACACACACAAATACATGTACATACATACACATACTTACACACACATACATACACACATGTGCACACACATGGATGCACATGCACATAGACATACCCACACCCAAGCACACAAATGTGCATAAACACACGGACACGAACACACACAAACATAACTCAAGCACACAAATCACATGTGCAAACACCCAAAAACATACAAACATAGACCATCACACACACACACATGTGCACAAATACCTAATCAAACATACATTTACGTACACACACATACGCTCGCACATGCACACACCCCTCGCACACATGCAGGTCCATGCATTCTTGCATACATGCATGCACCCACACTTGCACACACACAAGAACGCATGTTCACAATGGTGTGAGCACACATACCATGTGCACCCACACAACATGCATGCCCAAAAAAACTTGCATATTCACACACATGCATACATGAACATGAGGATGCACACACAACCACATGCACATGTAAGCACAATCTCATGCACATTGAAGCACACACTCATGCATAAGAACAAAAATGTGCACCAATAGGCTGATAGACTTGCACACATATAGGCTCACAAATGCACATACACACACATGCACACATATAGGTGTATGCACACTCACACATACATATACACACTCATGCATATAGACACGCATGCACACACATTCCCACACACAAATGCACACTCATACACCTACATGGACGCACAAACAAACATACATATGCACATGCACACACACATGCACACAAAGCGGCAACTACACATGTGCACATACACACACACACATAAATATCCATGACCATGAATACAAAAATGCACACATACACACATTCACACTCACACAAACACACATATAGCCATGCATAGCCACACAAACGTGCCAATTCACAGACTCACACATGAACACTCACAATCGCACACATACCTAACCACACATGCACACACACAAATGCACATGCATAAATGCACACATATATATAAACACATAGATGGATGCATATACCCACACACACGAACATAAGCACAAAAAAATAGGCACACACAATAATAGAACACATATGCACATGGACATGCATATTCATTAATACAAACACATACTCACAACATAGGCACAAATGTACACACACATGCTCATAGACATGCACACACATGCAAACAAAAACCTACAAATTTGCACACACGAACACACACACATATACACACACTCACATGCACACACTTGCACACATGCATACAAACACGCACACACACACACACATATGCACCCACACATCCATACACCACAAAAGCATGCATGCACACAGACACAACCCCATGCACAGGCACATATAGATGCCCATGCATAAACATTAACATGCACGCACTCATACATAAATACAAGTAAACATGAACACACACACACACACAAAGATGTATGTATGCACATGGACTTGCACAAATACACACGCATGCACACACACACCCAAAAAAATTCTCAACACTTTCACACATATGCAAGCACACATGCACGCACACACACACATGAATGCGCAAACTCACACACACATAGGAAAACATGTACATACACACAAATGCACACACACACACACACACCCGCATATGCACACTTTTACACTCATGCCCATGCACACATACATAAGCACACAAACACATGGATACACCCACACATTCACATAAGTGTACATGCACACAAATAGGCATATTCACATGGACAACAACTCACATGCACACAAGCACACATCCACACATGCACACAAGAAACACACACACATACATTTATAGACACACATGCATGCATCAACACACATGGACAAACACGTGCACATGCTTACACATATGCACACACTTATGCACACACACATGGACAAACTCATATGCATTTTCCTTAGCACAAATGCATATACACACACATACATGTAGACCGTAAGCACACACACACATAGGCAAACACAATCATGAACACATGCACAAGCACAAACACACATACATACACATGCACATATGCATGTACGTGCATGTCCACACAAATCCATAATCACACACATGTAGACACAAACACACCCATACCCTTACACATGAACAAAAACAAGCACAAATGAACCCACACACACACACACATATGTGTGCACGTGCACATGCACTCAAACACATACACATGTACTCTACACACACCTATGCACACACAGACACATACACAACAACACATGCACATAATCACACATGTACATGCACACATATGCAAAGGCATACACAAGCACAAACACATAGTCACACATACACACTAAACATATATGCAAATGCATAAAGACATATGCATGCAAACACACACATGCACAAAAACATGCACACACACACCAAGGAACAAACACAAAACATGCACAAACACTCACATACAAACAGAAAAGTAAACATACATGCATAAATGCACACACAAACATATGTATGCTCATATGCATGCACATGAAGATATGCATGAATATGCACAAATACACACACACCCACACACACATATATGCACACATACACACAGGCATGAATATGTGCACATACAGGTACACACAAATACAAGCATACACATGTTCACACATTCACCCACACAAATACCAACACACAACCACACACACATGCATGAACGCACACACATTACCAAACATGCACTCACCCATGCACACTCACAAGCACATAAACACATACATCGATGCACACAAAATGACATGCACATGCACACAAACATGGATACACACACACACATAATAGGCAAAAACACATGTACATGGACAAACAAGCATAAAGAATTTACATAAACGAAGACACGTGTACCCACACACACTGACATACACATATGTGTGCACAAAACAATATGCACACACATTCACACGTGCACTCACATCCATACTTGGACACACTCACATACACGAACACACAAGAACACACCTGTACAGACATATAATGATGCATGAGCAAGAACACATGCACACATGCATGTGCATCTACACATGTGAACACATGCACATACAAACACGTACACACATGCATGCATCTACACACATGGACACACATACACACACACTTGCACATGTGCATACACATGCACTCATACACATGCATACTCGAACATGCACACACACACACATGCATATGCACACATACACATGTGAAACCACACCCATAAACAAGCACACATGCAAAAAATTGCACACACAACTCTCATAACACGCAAACATACAAAGACACTTATGCACATATGCACACACACATACACTCAAACATATACACAAGCACACACACACACTCATGCACCCACACACACATAAATACACAGACATGTGTGCATGCTTGTACACATGTATGACATGCACACATACACACACCCAGACACTAACATAAGAAACGCACACATATACTCACACACATACAAAAATGTACATGCCTGCATACGTATACACGCATGAACACATGCACACACACCTATGCACACACACAAACACAAGAACATATATGCACATGAACAAACACTTTCACACAAGCATAGATACAAATGAACATGCATGTAAATACACTAACACACACACACAGATGCACACACATGCATAAATGCATGCATGCACACACATCTGAATGCACACACTTAAGCAAAAAAATATGCACACATACACAAGTGTAAACACCCATGCAAACACAAGCACATGCATATGTACACACAAAAATGCACATGTACACACACATACATGCATAAGCACATGCAAATACACAATTAAGTGCACACAAACAGTTGGACCCACATGCAGCCATAGTCTCACAAATATTCACATACCCATTCACATAAGCATGCACACACATGCATGCGTGCACATGAACACACACACGCATAGACACACATACACATAGTGCATGCATGCTTCCAAGTTAGAGCGTGTGCACACACATGCACACACATACACACACACACACCAACAAACACACCCACACAAATTAAGATATGCATGCACACTCACACACGTAAGCACATGCACAAACACACAAACCCATATACACATGCACTCACACACAAAGACACATGAATGCACACATGCACATGCTCATCGACACACACCTACATGCACACACATATATACATGCACATGCACAACAACACCTACTTGCACACACATGTACACATATGCCCATGCTCATATGCAAATGGACACGCACACTCACACATCATTGCACACAGAGAAGCACTTACCAACACACCCACATGCAAATGAACACACACATATGCATACACAAATGCATGCACATGAACACATTGACATGCACACACACACATGCACAAACACACACCTACAAGCATACATGCATACTCAGGCATACATATACACATACGCACACACACACACATACAAATACAAACACAATGCAAACACACACTCTCATATACATGCAAAAACATTTATATATGTACAAACACACGCAAAACAAAAACACATAGGCACACAAACTCATACACACATAAAGACATGCAAATGCATAAAACCACAAGCACACAATAATGCACACACACATGCACATGCACAAGCATGCACACACACACATACACATACACAAATGTAGACACTTGCACACACTCACACACATAAGAAGGAAAACACAAACACATGCACATAGGTATGCATACACATGCACATACACACATGAACAAACACAAATATACATACACATATGCACACATGCATGCACATACACATCAGCATACTTCCACACACATGTATGCACACAAACATGAACACACCCATACATATCCACACACAAGCACAAACATATGCCTGCCCACAAAAACATAGGAGAACACATGCACACACACAAACACAACCACGCATGCTCACATTTACACACACATGCATATATACACACTTGCACAAACAAACATGTGTACACACACACATGTTCATGCATACACATGCACACACACACACATGCACACACGTACAAACTCATGCATAGACGCACATGCTAGTCCATAAACATATAGATATGCACCACACATGCACATAAGCAAGCACGTGCATGCACTCACATGCATCCAAACTTATACACTAAAATGCACACACACACATACATGTAAGCACATGGACGTGCACACGCACGCACACACATACATAAGAACAAAACACACACGCATACAAATACTCACAGGCACATAGACATAGGTGTTTGCACTTGCACATATGCACACACACATATGCACTCTTAAACAATAAAGAACAAAAAAAAAACAATAAAGAACATAAACACACACACCAATGCACACATAAGCACATGCAAACATATGCACATAAACACACACATCCTAACATGTACACACATGTTCTCACTTGCATACACACACATGCACACAGCACACACTCATGCATAATAACAAACATGCACTCACACAATAAAGCACACACACACTAACTCACACACACATGTGTCCAAGTGTGAAACCACATACACACATAGACAAACATGTGCACTCATAGACACACACACACATCGCATGCATCAATAAACAAACACCCACACACAACAACATAAACAAACATGCACCCACACATGCATCCATAGATACACATGTACATGTCCGAAGATGCACAGACACAAACAAACAAAAACACATGAATGCTTGGATACACATATATGCACACCTAAACAAACAAACACACCTACACACACTCATAAACACACATACACACAAACCCACACAAACATGCACAAGAAAACATGCACACACACACATACACATGCCTGTATAGATGCACATGCATATGGACACACACACGTATACATGCATACCCAGCGAACACACATGCCCACATTTGCACCAAATTAGATACATTCACAAGTAGACACGAGCATAGGAACATGTAGACACATGCAAACACATATATGTACACACACACACATGGTTGTGTGCCACACAAGCATGCACATGCACACACGCACCTACGAACACCCACACCACTCATATAAATGCATGCACAACATAAACATGCACATGCACATCTATATCCACACACACATATTCTTGCACACATAGAAACTTATACACACACATGCATGCATGTGCTCTCACATATGAACAAGGACACACACATGCGTGCATGCTTAAACAAGTGCACAACACAAAAACACATGCATAAGAACACACACGAATGCAAATATTTGCACACATCCCTCCCCCTCCCTTTCACACACACACATTCACAGACATATGCATACAAAGGTAAGCAATACACACACACACACAAACCCAAACCCATATGCATGCACACACATGAACACAAAGACACACAGGCACATGAACGCAGGCATATGCATTCACACACATAAACACAAGCACACAAACACTTGGACATATGCACACAAGTGCACATGCACATGTAAACACATGTACACCCATACACACACACATGCATGTACACACACTCACACACACACACACATACACACACATGCATGTACACACACTCACACACATGCACATACATGCATGCATGTTCACACACTCATACACATACATATGAACACAAACACACAGATACACACATTGGCACATACACACACGTTACCCCTCACGAACACATGCACACACATGCACATTTATTCATACTCACATACATGTACATCAAATAGACACACATCCATACACATGCATACATACATATGTATGCACACAAGCAAAAAATAGTATACACATAAACGCACACACCCACATGTGCACACAAACATAAATAAACATAAGCACACACCCACACCTACACTCACACACACACATATACATGGATGATTGTGCATATGCAGAACACGCACATTCAAACATCCACCAATACCCACACACATACAACAACACTCACATGCATGCATACAAATACACATGTACAACAACACGTAGACACACATGCATATATCTATGCACATACACATGCATAGACAAACTCGTGTACACACATACACACACATTTGCACACGCAAAACTGCATGCACATACAAAGACACACACATGCATACTAGTAAATACAAATGTAAGCAAATGTACACACACACACACATTTACACATATAATCACACATAATCACCCTCATATGCACACATTCCCACATCTACACAAACATCCATACACACATGCAAACATAGTAGACATGCACACACACACAGACAATAGCACACACTCATGTACACACGCATGTACACACATGTTTGTGCAAACCCACACACACATGCCTATACACAGACATAGACACATACTCTCTCACACACACACACCTAACCACACACATGAACACAAACAGATGCACACATACAAGCATGCACTCGCACAAACGCACACCTATGCATGTCCAAGCACAAGTAGTTGCACACACATGCACTACCACGTGCATTGCCATATGCATAGGCACACATACATATAAGTTCATAGGAATGCACACATACATGCACATGGATGTACACACACATATATCCACACAAACAATTGCATACATGTATGCATGCACATATATATATTGATACATATAAGTATGTATGCATGCACGCACATGTAAGAACAATGCACACATACATACACACGTGCATACACACACATACATAGATGCATTCACACATACACCCATATACACTTACATGCATACACACATGCATCCTCACACAAATGCAAATACACATGAACACACACAAGCACATACATACACATGCATATGCACACAAGAACCCATGTGTGCACACATACACACACATATGTACAACCACACATAGACACACATCTATACTTTTATGCACATGCATGCACACACACACACACACATGCATATTCACTCATACAAACACACCTAACATATATGCATGCACACATACATACACACACACACACACACATATACATAGACACACACCCTAACACACATGGACAAAAACACACACACAAGGATGCACATGGACATGCATGCACACAAGCACAAACGTGCACACATGCTTGTACACACACATGCATGTGCATGCATGCAAGCAAAAACACACATTTATACACGCATGCACCTACATATGCATGCACATACACTAGATTCATGGTTAGACAGACACACAAACAAATACACACATGCAAATGCATGCACATATGTACTCACACACATGTAAACATGAACACATATACATATACAAGGACACACAAAAACACATGCAATCATGCACCCCTGCACACACACACACACACATGCACATCCACAAGTACACACTCATGTACACGTAAATATATACATAGGTGCACACACATGGACAATCACACACACATAGGTGCATACACATGCCAACACACACATGCATGCACACACGCACATGTGCATGCACACACACCTATAACTCAATAAACATAACTACACATATGCGTACACACTTGCATACATGCACCCATGCACACTCCCACACACACACACATTCACACAAGCATGCATGTCTATGCACACACATCTACATGCACATGAACACATGCACACACGCACATGCACAAATATACACACACATGCATGCATAAATACACACATGAAAATTACCCACACACACACACGCTTATACACATGCATGCATGCATGCACATATGCTCAAACACATGCTCATACACACATACTTACAGTTATACACACACCCATATATGCATACACACATATGCACAAGAACACGCATATGCACACACTCGCACACACACACGTACACATGCAAGCACACACAACCACACACACTGACTCAGTCACACACATGCATACACTAATAAGATGCATGCAAACATGTGTGCATGTGCACACACACATGCACACACATATGCATATACACATACACACATACAAACACACGCCCTCGCACATATGTATACATACAAATGCATGCATATGCACAAATAAACATAAACACATACACACATATACACAAGCACATAGGCATGCACTAACAAAAAAAACACACACATTGACACATACACGTGCACATGCACGTACACACACACAAACAATCATGAACACAAACATAATCACACACACATATGCATGCACACACACACATGCACACAGGCAAGCATGCATGCAAGTATATGCATGCACGCACACACATATGCACACACAAACATATGCACCTAAACATACACGTGCACACACACAAACATGCAGCTACATAATTGCCCATGCATGCACGTAAGCATAAAAATTCATGCAAACTCTTATAAAATCATGAATACATGTACGCACCCAAATAAGTGTGCACATATACACACATAAATGTATGGACACACACACACACATGTAGATACACATGCATACACACCTGCACATTCACAAGCACACGTGCAGTCATGCACACAAACCCATAGATGTGTGCATGTACATACATATGAACGCACTCACAGACACATACACGTGCAGTCATGCACACAAACCCATAGATGCACTCATACATGCACACACATGCACACACACATGTATATGCACATGCTCATATAAACACAAGTATAGAAACATACACAAGAATTAACACATAATCACATACACAAACACATACATAGGGGCACACACCACTCATGCACATGTAAGAACACACACCAATAACTAGACAAGCATGCAAACACACATGCACACTCCTACACACACATTCACACAAGTGTGCATCCACACACACACATATCTATACACACACAAACACATGCACACACACACATGCACATGCATGCACACATAAGGAAAACTTCTCACACATAAACATGCATAAACATAAAAACACATGTGTGCACACAGACACACACCTGCTCATGCTCATGCACACACATGCACATACATATACATACACACAAATGCACATGTGTGTATAAACACATGTGCATAAGTACATGCATACACTCACATTCACACACACATACACATGCAAGCATTCATTGCCAAATACACTCACACTCATATATACAGACACATACATAGACATGGATGCACTCATAAATGTGTGCAAGTACATACACAGATGCGCACACACACACAAACCAACACACCCTCTCACAAACACGCATGCACGAACGTACACACAAACATGAATAGATGTAAACACATGCACACATACATTCATGTGCATGTGCACATGCAAACAAACCCACATATGCACTAGCAGACATATGTACGTGCACATAAACACGAACACACACACACACATACATTCACACACATATACATGCACATAGACCCCTACACATGCATCCACACATACACATGCATACATGCATGCAAACATAATGACTCACACAAATGCATAGAAACACACACACATGCATGTGCAAATATACATAATCATATACACACATGCACAAACATATACATGTCCATCCACACACACAAACACCCATAATAACCCATACACCTACACACATGCATGCATAAAATACATATGCACACACTCACATCCAATCACACATAAGCACACAAAGATGTACACTAACACATACATCAGCACAAGCATACACACAATCACACATATGTGCACACACATACACCTTCACACAAACAAGCACACACACACATGGACACCTATGCACATGCACATGCACCCACACACAAATACATTTAAACTCACAAATAGACACACACACACACACACAAACACATGCACATGCACATGCATACAAGCACAATGCACAAAAGCATATACACAGATGCACGTACCTACTCACACACACATGCATCTAAACACCCTGAGGAGCACCCACACATACACACTTGCATACATGTGCATGCACTCACACACGCACACATAAATGCACCTAAACACACTAGCACACACACACATGTGCACATCCACTCACATGCACACACACATGGACACAAATGCACACACCAATACAAACATTTGCATACACAAAAGCACACTCACAAGAAGACATGCACAAACACACATAGACATGCATGGACAAAAATCCACAATTACCCATGCCCACACAAAACACACATGCACACATGCACATATGCACACAAACACAAGCACAATCTCTCACACACAAACACATGAATAGATGCACATGCATACACATACATGTCTACCCATGCACTCACATAAAGATGGACATGCACCTGTGTGCACAAAAATACAAATACATCAACACATGTACACATACACACATTCACACCTACACACAAACACCTAACACATGAACACACACACACACACATATATCTATACACACATATGCATGCACACATCTATACATGAAGGCACATAAACACAAGCATAATAAGCACCCACACCCATTCCATATAGACACACACACACATGCAAACTGACACATGCACACACATATGCTCACATGTGCACTTGCAGACATAAGCAGCCACACACACCTGTACACACATACATAAGCATAACTAGACATGCACACTAGCACAAATGCACACACATGCATGCTTGTCTACATTGGTATGTGCACACATGCTCACAAAGCACACACATACATATAAGCACAAATGCACACTTGTACACACACATAAATGCATGCGTATATACAGTCACACACACATGCACACAAGTAGAGACACATATACTGATACATGCAAAAAACACAAATAGACCCAAACATGTCGCACATGGACGCATGCATACAAAATGCTCACACACTATTGTGCACACAAAATACACATATGCACAAATATGTAAACATGTTCATAGGCACGCTTATACACACCCACACAAATAAACACAAACATGATCACACACATATATGCAGACACTCACACATGCTCGCAAATGTGCATCGACACACACACTTGCACAAACATGCACAAGAACACATGCACAAAAACACACGTATATGCACAAATGCATGAAAAGGCACACATATACACAAACATGCACACACCATACCTACACAAGAATAAACACACATGCAAAAACACACACACACATGCACACATGCACACACACACGCAAGTGATATGCACTCACACACACACCCACATATGCAAGCACACACACACACTATCATACAAATTCACATACACAAAAAGATGCATACACTCTCGCACATAAAGTCACATGCGTGTAAACAAACATGAACACACATGTTTTTATGCATATATGCAAACACATGCACACACACAGATGCATGGGCACACATGCATTAATGCACACACGCATGAACACATGCACACAAATATTCATTCACAAACATATATGCACACACACATCTGCACTCATGCACACACATGCATACCTAAAGGCACACACATACACATACCCTTGCACACACATGCAAATGCAAACACACATGTGCACACACTCATTCACACACTTGCACACACACATACATGCACACACAAGAGCACACATGTGTACACATGGACACCCACATGCACATGTACATGTATGCACACATATTCACACACACACACACATATACACTTGCCCACAAATGCATACACACACATGAAAACACTCATACAAACCAACACATAGATGCACTCACTCTTCCATGCACCAACAAATGCAAACTTATAGTAATACACATATACACACATACCCACATGCATGCATGCACACACACATGCACAAATTCAAAGATGCACATATAAACCCACACATGCATGCACATGCAAAAGCACACATGGCCATGCACACACACATGCTCGTACATGCACAAAAGCACACACACTTATAAGTACACACACATAAACTCTCACACATTCTTAAGCATGCATTCAAACACATAATAGAGACACATCCACAAGCACATATGAACCCACAAACACACATAGAGACACATGTACACACCTACTCATATATGCAAGCATACCCAAACACATGTGCACACATAAGTATAGACATTAATACATGCAATAGAAAAAAGACACATGAAGACACACACACATGTGTATGCATATGCACACACATATGTGCACTCACATGCTTGCACACACATACACATAGACATCTACTCACAAGCATGCATAAGAACACACACATGTATACATACATACACCTAAACATATGTGCATGCATACACAAAAACATGCACACACACAAACATACTTAGGCATGCACATATGCATGCATAGAAAATCACCCACATTCACTACCCCCCTAGACACACAGCACACACATGAACAATCACAGACAAAAATGCACAAACATGCACACCAATGCACATGCACGCGCACTTGCACACATAAGTAGACACACACACACACATGAACACACACATTGCAGAGAACTACACACATCCGAACACATGAACCCACAAACACTCACATGCTCTTTACACGCACGAACGCATACACATACATGTACTTGAGCATGTGCCCACACACAAGCACACACACACACATAATCATACACTCACACATATGCTTGCATATATAAATACATGCAAACAATCATGTGGACACACACGTACATATGCACCCAGACCCATGCAACACACACACATACATGCACAAGCACATGCATGCATGTATTCACATGCATAAAACACACACATACACTTGCATCACATGCACAAACACAAACATGGTCAGACACATACATGAAAACATGCATAGATGCTCACAAACATGCTCAAGCACACATACACACTTAAACGCACATGCACACACACACACAACAAAACACATGCACATGCACTAACACATGCAAATGCACACATACACACAAAGACAAACACACTCATGCCCATGCACACACAAACACAAATAAACATAGCTACACAAGCACAAAGACACACATGCATATGTTCATGAATGAACAAGCACACTTGCACATATATACAAGCATGCACGTGCACACACACATATTTAATTGCAATAAACAACTATGCTCACACACACGAATACAAATAGATGCTCTCCCACATGCACAAACACAAACACAAACAGAAACACAAACATATTAATATACACAAAACATATACATATGCATACACATGCACCTATACACATGTATACACATGTACATGCATGCACACACACTCATGCATAAACACACCCACAAGGACAAACACGCACATGACCACATGCACACACACCCACACAAACAAGCACAATCAATGACATGCACCCATGCACACACACTCACATGCACCCATGCACACACATGCATGCTTGCAAGCATAGACATGAATGTACCTATGCACACACAAGCAAATGCATGCACAAAGCCCACACAAATGCATGCATGCACATGCATAAACATACGTAAATGCACACATACCCACATTCACACACAAACAAATAAGCATATGTGTGCACACACACACATACCCACAAACACAAGCACACTCGCACACACAAACAAATATAAAACACACATACATGGATACTTACACACGCACATGCACACACACGTGTGTAAGCACATACACACAAACACAATGACACATGCACATACACACACATGCATGAATGTACACATGTACACACACACATATGAGTGCATGCACACACACACATCTACACTCTCACACAACCATAATCATGCATACAAAAAACACAAATAGATACATGCAAACACACACACACAAGCACATAGACACATGCACACTCCTATGCACACAAGCATGTGTATCGTATGCATGCATGCACACATGCATTGGCACACACACACACATACATGTGCATATGTACGCTCATGCACACACACACCCACAAGGTACCACACACATGCATGCACCCAAACACACACATAGGCACACATACACACAGGCCCATGCACATACATGTGTACACATAAGCTTGCACACATACACACAACTAGACACATGCACACACACTTGTATAGACACACACATGTATGCATGCACACATTCTCACACATGGATGCACACACACATGCATTCACTCACATGAGCTTGCACAAGCACAATTGCAAACATACATGCATAAGCACATATAAATGCTTTGACAGATGCACATAAGCACACACAAACACACATGCACTCACATTCTCACAAACTTGTGCACACAAACATAGGCTCACACCTGCACACATGTGCATACATAGACACATGCACATACACACACAAGCTAACAACTACACGCATGCACTTACACATACACATGCACATGCACACAAGCTCATAGGAACACTTATGCATAAATACAAATGCAAACACACAAAAACACACAAAGATACACACAAGCACACACACGTGCATGCTCGCATGCATGGATACACCCTTATGATTGCATTCATACATGCACAAGCAGACATGCTCACTTACATACAAGCCCACACACATATGTACATGCATAGACACATAAACATGCACACCCACACACTGCACAATCATAGTCATATACAAACAATCACACACATAAACACATGCATTCATAAACACACAAAAGGACAAGCACATACGTGCACATGTGCAGGTGCACCAACATAAACTCACGTGCATACACATGCACAAAAATGGATACACACATATACAGGCACACAAACACATGCACTCAAATGCTCACACATATGTGACCTCAAATAAATATCATCATACATGTACAAGCACACATACATGCACATATGCACACACACAAACACACATATGCATATATACACACGAGCATGCATGCATGCATGCATATGCACAAGTGCACACCTGCACCCATAGACATGAATACTTGCATATGCAACACACACTGACACACACCTACATGCTTACACTCTCACACATACAAACACACACATGTACACACATACACACATTCAAGCATATATGCATGCATGCATTCACACATAGGCACACATAAACACACACAAAACCAAACCCCCATAATGACAAAAAAAAGGGCACACACGCACACATAGTAAACTCCCACACAAACACTTGCACATAGTCACATGTGCACACATGCAAAAGCACACATATACACAAGCACACTCACACACACCCATATACGCACATCCACACATATACATGCACATGCACACACGTGCATATAAATACACACACACTTATCCAAACACACACACACAACATTCATGCACACACATGTACACACACACACACTTACAAGTACACACAAAGATGTCCACATAGAGGTGCACACATATGTGCTCACACATGCACACACAAATGAATACACATGCACAAACATGCATATGCATGCATGCACAAAAGCTTAATCAACACACAAACAAATGCACACACACAAAAGCATGAACACAAGTACACACACTAGTGTGACCACACAACCATATGTACAAGCATAAACACAAGCGCACAAACAAAAAAAGGAATGCACACACTTACACAAGGGCACTCAAAAATGCACACACACAAACATATACACACTCACTGGCACACCTATACACACCTAAGCACACACACACACAGAAATGCACAGGCACAAACACAAATACTTGCACACAAACACATACACAAACATGAATGCACAAGCACACACATACATAAACTCACACATGCACACACACACACACTCACAAATGTACACACACACACTCACACATGCATACATATATGCTCACACACACATGTACATACATATAGACATTGACACTATACTCACAAATGCGCACATACACATCCACACACACATGCACGTGTGGACACCTACATGTACACTTAAACACACACACATATACTCACACACATACACATAGATGTGTGGACACACTCATACTTGCATAAGCTCACAAACACATACACATGCGCACATATACAAATACACATGCATGAACATTAATGCACACACACACATATACACATGCACACACGCACCTCCACACGAATATTCACCAACACATAAAAACACTCACACACATAGATGCACACACATGCACACATGTACATGTACATGTACACATACACATATAATCATGAATGTACATAGACAAATAGACATGCACACACACTTTTTTGTAAGAATGCACTTATAGACATGCACACACACACACACACACATAAGCAAACATATGCGCACTAACGTACACTTGTACACAAACACACATGTGCACATAGACACACTGTAGGCTCACATGTACACACACACACATAGGTAGGTATGCACACCTACACCCACATGTACACACACAAATAAAAGCACATTCATACAAATAGACAAACACACACTTATGCACAAAAATACACAAATGCACACACACACATCCATGCACCTGCATGCACACAAAGACATGCACCACTCTGAGACGTATGAACACATACTCATATAAATGCTCACGTGAATACACACACATGTTCACACACAAAAATGCTCACAGATTCAACCAAATACACACACACATACATACATACATGCACATACACATGCATGAACACACACATACACACACACACACGTACACACAAGCCCTCAGATGCAAACATACTAGCATATGGGCTCACATGCACACTCTCACACACATGCATATAAACATGCACACATACACATGCACCCAAACACATCACATGTGTTCATTTGGACACACACACAATTATGCACACACACATACACATGCACATGAGCACAAACATGAACACACATTGACACACACTTGCACATATACACCAGTGCCTTTGTGTACACAGACACAGACATAAAAAATACACCCATGTACAAACACACACACACACATATTACCGTGTGCACACACACATATACACAAACAAAAACCCATAAAAACCAACACACATGAGCACACACACACTCACAAATTGGCACACACACACATTTGTGCACGTGCACAAGCATGCCCACACACAACTTACACTCTTACACACACACAAACACATATGCACTCATATGCACCTGCACACACACAAACCCACACACACAAATTCACACTCACTTACACATACATATGCATGTCGACACACATGAATATAGGTACACACAAGCATGTGTGCTGTAACACACACAAACACGTATGCACAAGCATACACACAAATGCATAAGAGTACACATTCAAATACACAAGTTCACAAGAACACATGTACCCACATGTAGGGACACACCCAGAAACACACCCTCATCCACAAGCACACACACACATAATCATGCATAAATAGACATACACATGTGCAAACACACACACATTCACACACTTCTGTATGCACACAACATCCACATTCAGACACTTGTGTATGTAGACACACCCACATTCACACAAACACTTGTACACACACACACTTACATGAACTCAAACTCTCACACATGCACATGCACACACATATACATGCACATGCATGCACACACGTACACTTAAAAAAACATGCCTACACAAACTCATAGATACACATGCACACACATATATGCACACCTACACATGCATGTATGCACATATGCACAACCACACACATGCACACACGCACGAGCAAACATAAACACAAGTACATCAGTACACATAAGCAAACACATCCATAGACACACCCACATATACACATGTGCAGAAAAACATAGACACATGCATAATCACACATATGCACATGCACACATGCATACATAGATGAACCACAACCCACACACACATGTGTCAACATGTGCACACATACACATCTACCAACATACGCATGTGCATACACACACATATACGCATGCCTACATTGAAACATAAACACAACTCATGCACAAGAACATACACACAAATACCCACACACATACATGTCCAAGCGTGAACACACATGCCAACACTTGCATATGGAGGCACGCACACACATGTACACTCATGCATACACACACATCCCTACACACACACATACATATATGCACACACATATTCAAATGCATACTCAAATAAACCCATACACATGCACAAACATACATATACACATGCATGAAAACCCAAACAGAGAGAGGTACACACACACACGTGCATAGCAACACACATGCATGCACTTACACACACACATGCACAAACTTACATGCACATAGGAACACACTTGCACATGCTCAAGCACACATATGCAAAGAAACACTCAAGCTCATATGCACTCATGCATAAACACATAAGCACATGCAAACACACACATAACCACACACATACAAATGCATGCACAAACACACAAACGTATGTATAGCATGCACACAAATGTGCACATGCACACACACACACACACCTAGTCAGATGTACACACTCGCAAAAACACACATAGACATGCATAGACATACACATGTATGCATACGTAAGCAAGTATACACACACACATTTGCATACATAAACATGCACACACACACACTTGGAAATGAATGCATGCACATAATCATATAGGCACACACCCACACACCCACATGCATATAAGCAGACATACATGCACATAAGCATAGACACAAACACCCACATATAGCCACATAAGTATAGAAATATACATACAAACCACACACACACACACACACACCCACCAAACATGCACACACACACACACACACATATGAAAACAACTACACACACACACTCATGCACAAACATGTAAAGGCACACATGTACCCACACTTGCATGCACATGCAAATGCTCAAGCACTCAAACATACAAATGCACACAAAAAGGTGCACACACATAAGAATACACACACACACAAACAGTACGACATGGTCACATATACACACACACACAAGCATGAACACATGCATGTACATTCACATGCACACGCCCACACATAATGTAACTCACACAAGACATACAAACAAACATTGGCATGCATACACATGCACAAGCACACTCAAACATGCAAACACACACAAAAAAATGTACACAGAGACACAAGAGCACTTGCATGCACCTATGCACACTGAAGCACACACATGCATGCATAGATATAAATATGCACACACACAGACACACTCATATGAACACATAAGCACACCTGTAAATACACATGCACTCATATACACACACACATGCACACTCATGCACACACACATGTACGCACACATGCACTCACACATGCACACAAATAAACACATACATTCACAAACATAGCAACACATACACATATATGCACTCATTAACACAAGCACACGCACACATGCACATATAGATACACACAAACATGTACACATACACAAACACACACACATAGACAAACATGTGTACCTACACACACTCACATACAAACACACTGACAAACACACACACATGTGCATGAGCAAGTGTAAATGCACACACTCACGCATGTAAGCATGCAAATACACATGTCCACACATACATGCATAGACACACAAAGACCCTCACACAAAGAGAGGCACAAACACAAACATACACATGCACATGCACACATACACCCATTGCATATATTCTTACAAATGCACACATGTAAGAAAGCATACATTCATAGACATGCACACACACACACAAGCACACAAATGCCCACACACATGTGCATAAATATACATGTGCTCATATCTACACATTGTAGGCACACACGTGCACACCCACATGCAGGGATGCACATGCACACCTACATGCACAACAACAAACATACTCATATGCATACACATAATGTCAAACATCTACACATTCTTACACATGCAAACACAAAATCGTGCATGCACATGCACGCACACACATGCCTACAAAAACATACACATGCATGCATAACATACACAAATGCATGAAAACACACAAACGTGTGCAAATACTCATACACATATGCACCCTCACACACACATGAACATGCACACATATGCAAATGCACATTATCATAATCTCACACACGCACACAAATACACATCCTCACACATACACTCATATGCACACAAACATGCACACACACATGTGCACACTTGCATGCAAAGAAACACATAGAAACACATACGCATGCACATGCACAAACACACATAGAAAAATAGACATAGGAACACACATGCACACACAAAAGTACACACAAGCACACATAGTTGCACATGAGCACACACAGACAAACATCTCCACCAAGATACATTCACTGACACACAGGAACACACATGCATACAAAAAGCACAAACAAACAGCACACATATGCACTCACAAACACACACACATGGATGCATACATGCATAAAAGTTCCAACACACACACACCACTCACATATACATACACACTCATGCTAGAATACATGAACACATGCACATACACACACACACACTTACAAATGATTGCATAAATACACACAAACACATAGACATGCAAATGCCCATACACATATGCATCTAAATGCACACACACACATAAACATGCATACATACACACATTTAAATCACATGTAGACAAAGATGTGCATGCTCATGTAAACACACACACACATAAGTATGATCACACAAGCATACTGTACACACACACCCACACACACAAAGCAAAAAAACAAATAGACACACACATGTACATGAATACAATTGCATGCACATATGCATGCTTATGTACAAACACACAAATATAGATATACATAGACACTCACACACACACACACATTCACATGTACCTACACTTGCACATATACATGCAAAGACATGAACATTCAAAGATATGCATGTACACAGAGAAGCATGCGTGCACTCATACACACACACATGCATGCTTGTAAGTATGCTTACACACATTCATGCACATGCCCACACACATGCACACAAGCATAGACAAGCAAAAATGAACACAAATACACTCACCCATAGTGAGCACACATGTACACACATACAAATGAAAGCATGTACACACATACCCACATGCACACATACAAACATGGTCACACTCACACACACTCACATACACAAACCTACACCTACACAAATACACCCACTTGCACACCCACAGATACAACCCACATCCACAGACACACACACATACATGTACATAGATAGAAACACACACACCTACACCCACACACACATACAACAGATGGCACACAGGCACACAAACAAACACACACAACCAAACATGCATACAGACACATATATACCAACACAAAAAAACAAGCAACACAAAAGCTGAAGTATAGGCATGATCACTCATGCACTTGCACATACAAATACATGCACATACACATACCCTCACACAAACACACATGCACAACATGCATGCACAAACACACAAACACACCAATACACATGCACACACTCACAAACATAGACACAGATACTATACACGCATGCATGCACACACACATATGCACATAAGCACACACGAACAAACATAAGCACAAACATAAAGCAGATATGCATACACACACACATGCATGGATACACTCACGTACACTTGCATACGAACATGCACACACACACATGCATACACATGTGGGCATATGCATGCACCCACACACACATACATATTAGCATACACATGCATACATGCACATTAGCATGCATACATGAATGAACTCTCATACATATGGCAAAACCATAAACTGACAAGCATACATGCACAAGCACAACCACATTGATACGTGTGCCTACACATGCATGCATATGCCCACACAAACGTAGGCACACCTGCACATTGATTTGTACTCACAAAAACAAATGTGTGCACATGCACATGCATAAACATTCTCAAACACATACACACACAAAAATTTACATGCATAAGACTCATAACACACACTTGCACTCACACACATGCACACACACACACACACACTCCAAAAAAGCACATATGCACATGCACACACAAAAACACACATAGACACACTCAAAAGAAAACACATATGCACATGCACACACAAATGCATAGACACCACACTTGCATGCACACACACACAAACACAAGTACATATATACAAAATTACACAAATGCATGCCCCCACACACATGAAGACACACACATGTATGAACATTCACATGCACATCCACATGGACTCATGCACAAACACAGAAACATGCACATGCATGTATGCAAACACACATATACACATGCATGCACACACACATGCATACACAAGCAAAGGCACATGCACATATGTACAGACTCACAAAAATTGACATACACATGCACAAAAAAATAAACATGCATATGCACTCCCAGAAACATGCACACAAATGCACACACTTGAACACATACAAATGCAAACCTATATACACACATCCTCACATGCTTAAACATGCATACCCACACGCACACACACACATGCATATAAATGCACAACCACATGCACACACACACACACAAAAATATACACACATACATACATACACATACAAGCACACCACACATGCATATCTATGCAAACAAATAAACAAAAGCACACACATAGACACATGCATACACATATACACAAACATAAATGTACACCTACTAACAAATATGCACATTCATATACACGCACATGCATATGCACAAACACATACATGTACGAACATGGACACACATATATACACACATGCAACTGTCTAGTTATACACACAAACAAAGGCTCACACACAAGCACACACATGCATGCACACACCAACAATCACACATGCACAAACACACACACACACACACATATACACATACACTTGAATACACACATACATGCACAACCATACATACACATGCATAGACACACACATACACATGTACACAAAAATGTACACATGCTCATAAATATGCATGCATGCAAGCACAAATGCACAAATATAGGCATGTGTATGCTTACACACACTTGTGCATGCATGCAAACATGCATGCACACACCCAAATACACCAATGCATGCACTTGTGCATTACAATTACATGAATGTAGACATACCCACCCACACATTTAATCACACACACACATAGACACACACATGCACGTAGGTGTGCAAACATGTGTACAAACATGTATGCATACATGCATGCACATGCAGCCACACATATGGGTATATCACATGCCAAAAGCCTGTACACACACGCATACAAGCATGCACACAAAGATCCATGCAAACAAACTTGCACAAATACCCACACACATGTAGATCTACATGCACACACAAAGGAAAACACATGCATGAAAACTCTTGCATAAAAACATGCATGTCCACACACAAATGCATACATACGCATAAACATACACATATAGAAATGCAAATGTGCACACACATGTACACACCTAGGTAATTTTCATTTATAACAACTTATATTTTCATGAGAAACCATCTTTTCCTTTTATTTCATATTTTTTACAAATCATTTACAAGAATTTCTTTTATTATATAAACTAGATAAAACTTTTGAAATAAGAACTACCTCACTTGAGATGGAGAAATCTAAGTCTATAGAAGAATACTCTACAAAGGCTATTATTTCTTCTTTTTTTCCTTTTCTTTGTTAGCCACAAGTTCTTCATCCCTTCTAGCAAGCTCAATCATTTGTTAAGAGCTCACCAAATAACTCATCTAATGACATTGCAAAGATTTTTTACATTATTTTATATGTTGACACTAATGGTTCATTTTGTTAAGGAAGAACTTGAAGAATCTTCCTCACATATTCACTAGTAGAGAACTTCTTACCAAGTTTAGGTAAACCATTAACAATATTTATAAATCTTATTAACATAACCTTAATACTCTCGTCTAAATTTATCCAAAATAATTCATACTCATGAACAACAATGTTGTTTTAGTCTCCTTAACTTGAGAAGTACCATCATAGGTAACTTCGAGGTTAGACCAAACCTCATGTGCCATTTTCAAGTTCATGATTTGATTATGTTTGAACGTATCCAAACCACACTATAAAATATTCAAAGCTCAAAAATTTACTTGACCTCAATGTTTCCTCTTAAGTGTGAGTTCATCTAATGTTTTCTTAATTTTTCTCTATTAATAGTATTAGTCGAAAATTCAAATATATTTTCAAAAATATTTTAAATTTCCAAATCAATGGATTCAAAAAATAAATGCATAAAATGTTTCTAATAACAATAAAACTCACCTTTACACAAAGGTGGTGGTTGTAGTAAATCCCTCTTAGATAAGATTATATTATCCTCGATATCAGGAAGAGCCCTAAGGATCTTGGCTTAGAAATTTCCTTCTTTGATGAAATCACTCTAAAACCCTTAATTTGAATTGTGTAAGGAAAAACATATAAGTGGGTGGCGAATTATTTTTAAAAAAAATTAATTTCAAAAATCATTTTATTATAAAAACATTTTATGCTTAAACACAAAAATTTGTTTTAAGAAGATTGCTAATGAAATGAAATTTTATCAATAATAAAATAAATATACTTAAGATTTTTTAGGTGGTTCAACCAAAACCCATGCTAACATCCACTCATAATCACTGATTGGCTTCCACAAACCACTCTATTGTGCTAAGGCTAGTAAAGAGAAGACTAATCACAAATTGATGCTCCAGTGAGAAACCAAAATTCACAAAAATTGGCTACATAAAAAAATTAAAAGCATTACAAAATTTTCTACATTAAAAATTTTTATAACTTCAAATCTTTTAAACAGAAGTGACAGAAACAAATTAATGATATAGATGTTACTAGAATGTTGCATAAAGATTATAAAAAAAGGGTAAAAGAAATAATAATTTAGAAGAAATAATAACTAGTAAATGATTTCTATTTGTAGTCAAAATACAAATATCCTAAAATGACTCCTAATGGCTAGAATTATCTTTTTTGAAAGCTAGCCATTATAAGAGATGAAAGCAAAAAATGAAATGCGACTATCTCAATCTAAACTATCCAATCAGAATAACTATTGAAGGGTCTAGATCTAATCATAATAAGATATTATCTAGATCATTAGTTCCAAAAGCTAAATGAAGTGATGATGATCAAGATACTATTCTTATTTGTGTGTGTTTGCACGTGTGCATGTGTGTTTATGTTTGTGTGACCATGTGTGTGTAGGTACATGTTCCTATGTATTGGTGTGACTATGTCTATACATGCATGTGTGTGTATGTGTATATGTATAATTGTGTCATACATGTATGTACACGTGTATTTGTGTGTGTGAGAGAGTGTACATGGGTTTGTATGTATGTGCACATGCATGAGTATGCCTTGCACAAATCTATGAGGGTGTTTATTGGTGTGTATGTGTGCATATGTGAATGCATATGTATGTGTGTGCATGTGTGTGCATATGTATAAGCATATTTGTGCAAGTGTAAGCACATCTGTGTGTGCTTATCAGTATATATATGTGTGTGTGTGTGTTTATGTGCATGTGTGTGTGCATGTAAGTGTGCATGTGTGCACATTTGTGTGTTTGTATTTGTGTGTATGTATACATGCACCTGCATGCACACACATGTGTGTATATGTGTTTGTGTGTGTGTTTATGCATGTATCTTTATACATGTGTGTGTTTGTAAGTGTTTTTATATGTGTGTATAAATGCACGTGTTTATGATTGTTAATTTATGCTTGTGTGCATGTGGATGTGTGTGTGTGTGTATGTCTTTTGTGTGCATGTGCAAGTGTGTAGGTGCTTATGTGTATGTGTATACATGTGTGCCTATGTGTGAGTGTATGTGTGTGTGCTTTCATGAATGTGCATGCATGCCTGTGTGTGTATGTGTGTGTGTCTTAATGTATGTGTGTCTTAATGTGTGTGTGCATGAGTGTGCATGTGATGTGTTAGTGCATGCACTTGCATGCATCTACATATAGGTACTTGTCTATGTGTGTGTTATGCTTATGTGTGTGCATGTTCTTGTGTATGCACATGTGTGGGTGTGTATGCATGCATGTGCAACTTTATGTGTGTGTACAAGTGTGTATCTATACTTGTGTTTGTACAAGTGTGAACGTGTATTCTTACATGTGTGTATTTGCTGGTGCATACATGTCTACATGTTGTGCCTATGTTCAAGCATGCATGTGCATATGTGCAGGTGAGTATATGGTGTGTATGTTTGCGGGCATGTTTACACATGTATGTATGTGTGCATGTGTGTGTATGTCTGCATATGAAGGTGTGTTCGTGTGCGTGCTGACTATGCTATGTTTACTGTGTGTGTCTCCACATGATTACTTGTGCATGGGTATGGATGTGCATACATTTGTGAAAGTGCATGTATGTGTGTCCATGTTTGCACCTATGCATATACATGTGCATGTGTGTGCCTGTTTATGTTTGTGCATGTGTGTGCATGTGTACATGCATATATGCATCTGTGTGTGTGTGTGTGGGTGCACGTGTCTATGCTTGCATGCATATGTTCATGTGTGCACATGTTTGTGTGCATCTGTGAGTGTGTGTGTGTGTGGGTGCACGTGTCTATGCTTGCATGCATATGTTCATGTGTGCACATGTTTGTGTGCATCTGTGAGTGTGTGTGTGCAAATGTGTGCATGCATGTGCCTATGTATTTGTGTGTGTGTTTGTCCTTTTACATATGTGTGTGCTTGTATTTGCATACATGCATGTATCATTTTGTGCATGCATGTATGTGCATGTGTGTGCATGTGAGTGTGCTTGCATGTGCTAATGCATATCCATGCTTGTTTGCTAGTGCACGAGTGTATGTCTATGTATATGTGTGTGTTTATGTCTATGTGCATTCGAGTATACATGTGTGTGTGTGCATGCATTCAAGTGCACATTTATGTGTATGTGTGCTCACATTAGTTCACTCATGAGAGTGTGCTTCTATAAATGTGTGCATTCATTTTTATGCCTATGCATGGGTTTATATGCTTTTGTGTGCATGTATGTGAGTGCATGTGGGTGCATGTCAATATATGTTGGTGTGCATGTATTTGTGTGTGCATGCCTATCTATATGTGTTTGTTTGTGTTTTATGTGTGTGTTAATATGCATGTATGTATACATGTGTGTGCATGTGAGTGTACATGTGTGCGTGATTATGTGTTTCTGGCATATTGTATACATGTGTGTTTGTGTGTTTTCCTTTGTCCTAATGTGTGTGTGCCTATGTCTATGCATAAGAGTGTGTGCGATTAAATATGTGAGTGCATGGGTAGTGTGTGCATGTCCATGCATGTCCTGATGCGTGTGTGCGTAGAAATATGCACATGTGTGCTTGTGTTTATGTGTGCATAATTTGTGCATGTGTGTATGTAGGTACACTTGTGTGTCCATAAGTATATATGTGTGCATAGGTACTTATGTGTGTGTGCAAGCATTAGTGCATGTGAATGTGCCTACCGGGTGCATGTGCATGCATGTATGCATTTGTCCAGGTATGTGTTTGTGTGAGAGAATATGTGTGTGTATGTGCATGTGTATGTGTGCGAGCATGTTTATGTATGTTCGTGTTGATGTGTTCTGTATGCTTGCATGTGTGTGCATGCATATGTGTATCTGTGTGCATTTTTATGTGCTATTGTATGTGCGTATGCTGGTATACATGTGTGCATGAATGTAAATGTGTGGGTGTATGATAATGTGTGTCTTTGTGTTTTCGAGTTTGTGTGAATGTGAGTATATGTATATGCGTGTGATTGTGCATGTGTGTGAGTGTTTATGCTTGTGCATAGATATGTACATGCATGTCTACATATACGTGTGTGTGTGTGTGTGTTTTGCATGCATATGTGTGTCTTTGTGTGTGTAGGTGTTTGTGTGTGTGTGTGTGTATGTGTGAATGCATGTAGATGTCGATGCATACATGTGAGTATATGTGTATGCGTGTGTGTATGTGCATGTGTGCATGTGTGTATATGTGCTTGTGTGTTTGTGTGTGTGTGTGTATGTGCATGGGTATGATTGTGTTTAGGTGCATGTGCATATGTGTGTATGTGCATGTGTGCCTTGTGTGGGTGCATGTGTGTGTTTGCATATATATGTGTGTGTGTGTGTGTATATGTGCATGTATGCAAGTAAGCATTTGTGTGTACATGTGTATGTGTATGTGTACATTTGTATGTGAGTGCATGCATGTGTGAGTTTATTTGTGTGTGTATAATGTCTATGTATGCATGTATACATGTTGGCATGCTTATGTGAGAGTGTGTATGTCTATGTATGTGATCATATGTGCACA